>BDMV01000002.1:4511288-4797251 GCA_008326285.1 Oryza officinalis | reverse complement strand
ACTGCTACAATAATGTGCAGCAGACTTAGTTGTTCTATTTCAGTGTTAAACAGTTGCTATAGATGAACTCACCTTAAGTTCTATGGACACCATTTCACCTGTGCGGTTGATTGCTTAGTGCTTTCAGTACTACATTAAATCTCAAATTGTGCGACTTAGTCTAGTTTTTTTTTTCATTTTTCTACTTGGAGTCTGGAACTGGTTGTAAGATTGTCTGGTAACAGGACAGCTGTTGAAAACTTGAAATGACTATATGCAGCACATTCATGTCTATGAAACACTGGATTAGTTCTGATTTTTTGTATATGCTTGATGTTCTTCAGATGAAATTTCACACAGAGTCTCGTTATCTGAAGGAGGAACTGGAAAAGGCAAACACAAGATTGATATCTATGGAAGAGGTAATCAGTGCTTCCCTAGTTTCCATTCAATCCATATAACATATACTAGTGGATAACAAGTGTTCGTTTCATGCAGGAGTATAAGAGGGAAATCGAACAACTTAAGCTTGGCAGTGAAATGAACAGCGATGACCTGGAGAACAAGCTCAGGTAAAGTTCCCTTTCAAGGAGGGCGGCTAATTGCATAATTTCTTTATGGAATTAACAAATCTAACATCTACTGTAAACAGCTGCGCTCTTGTTCAGCAAGCAACCAATGAAGCTGTGATAAAGCAACTCAATCTGGAACTGGAAGCTCATAAAGCTCACATTGACATGCTAAGTAGCAGGTTGGAGCAGGTTACTGCTGATGTGCAGCAGCAGTGTAATGCTCTAAATCCTTTCCATGTGAAAGATTAAATTCCTTTGGAATATGTTCTCTAGCTCTTACAATGCACATATTTCCTGGCTCCTATTACAGATAAAAACGAGATCCAGGATCTGAAGGATGTAATCATTGTTGAACAGGAGGAGAAAAATGACATGCACAGGAAGCTTCAGAATACTGAAAATGAATGTAAGTTCAACCTGTACTGTTCTGTTGAAATACGCAAATCTTGTTCTCCCAAACCACCCATATTTCCTGTGTCAATTGAAACAGAAGAATGAACCATAATGCTTCACTGTGAAGAACATGGACTTGAAGAACAGAACTGGAGCTAACAAATTTCAGTTATTCAATGACACGTTTTTGCTCCTTTCCCCAAGTTGGTTAATCCTTGACAGGATTGCTTTATCATGGTTCAGTGAGGATTATGAAGATGAAGCAGGCAGAGCAGCAAAGGGATTCCATCTCGGTCCAGCACGTGGAGACACTGAAGCAGAAGGTGATGAAGCTCCGGAAGGAGAACGAGTCGCTGAAGCGGAGGCTGGCGACCTCTGAACTTGACTGCTCATGAGAGAAAGAACCGGCTCCCCCTCTTCCTTTGCTTCTCTCACCCATTGTATATACCACCAAACCATCAGAGGCAAGAAAATTAGATCACTTGGCTGGCTGCAAGTCCCAAATGTTCACTGGGTTGATCTAGAACTGCACATCCTTCAGTAAAAATGAATGCAACCAATTCAGTCACTTACTGCAGCTGATCTCCTCTACCAAGATTCAAGAATCAAGGCACTTTGTTTCAGAGTATTTCATCCCTGCCTGACATCTGATATCGCAAATCTTCTTGTGCCAGCCTCCTTTTTACTCAGAGCCATTCACATTTCATTTATTTTCTTTTGCAATTTGCTGTGCTATGCTGCATTTGAGCCGTTCAGGGGCCTGCACAGCTTCATAGGTCTGCAGCTGCAGGCTGCAACCTGTGTATTAATCGACGTGCAATTTTGGTGTGCCAGCGCCTTAAATTGGGCTCTCTTGTGCAACACACACCAAAAGCCCATTACGATTGCGGCCCAAGACAAATCCATATGACACGAATTTGGCTGCAACATACTATTGAGTTTTGACCAATCCAAAGTGAGATTTGGCAGCTCAAAGTGAAACATAGCTTAAGAAGCGGTCCAATTTTTTTTTATATATAAATATACATAGGTCAAGTGCAATTTAATCTGTATATCGATCAATCACACCCAAAGATGAGTGTGGCAAAACATGACAGACCAAAAGACAATAGAAATAGTAAAACTAGGGACGCACATGCGCTTTGATTATTATCAAATTAAGCAGGTAGCTAGGAATGGATTATTAAACTAACATAACGATCTTATAATGCCATATATTTATGTATATGTAAAATGGAACGAAATTAAATGCTTATATGTATACATGCTAACCTTGGATAAAGTATGTAGCTAATTGTTGTTTTCAAACAACTCCATCCAGCACGACGTGTATGGAAATGACTGTACTATATCGATCACATGACGTAAGTCACCCAACTCTTGAACCTTTGAGGTGTTCAAATCGTAAGACGCCACGCATAAGTATGGGATCCAAAAGAAGGCAATCTCTTTGCAAGGATGAAACCCGAGGAAACAGATCAAGTTATCATGCCATGTTCTGGCCTTCTTATCTTCCATTTTGGGGATGAAGCCGTTTTCAAAGTCCCATTCGAGTTCCTCCTCCTCTTGTGCCCTCTGTATTGCTTCGTCCGTCTCATAGTTAAGTATCCATGGTGCGTTGAAGCTACTATTAGGGTTATAATTACCACGGAAATTATCTATAACTGCTTCAAAGCTGACGTTAGTCTTCAACACCCACTCCGTCTGAGCATCGCATGATGATAATTCTTTGAGCAACCAAACATGAAATCGGGGCAAATTATTATCGTTCCAAAGCAATGCAAAGTAGACTCCTTTCTCAGATTTTCCCAAGTGAAAATCAACTTCGTCATCAACAATTTTGCTCCTTACTGGCGATTTGATCATTTGGTACTTATCGTTCGACAGAGTTATTCTGCAGATTGATATTGTGCCATAAAAAAAAGCACGTAAGTAAAATCATGCATACAGAAGGAGAATATTCCCTCTGCTAGCTAGCTAGCAGTGAAGGGTGCTATATATATAATGTTTCATGATCTGTCGTCTATGCAACTAACTTTGTTTGTCCTAAATGATATTTTTAATATTATATTTAGTATGCTCACAAATCCTTCTATCCTTGAAAATGTTAGGTATGGCACTGCTCATTTACCTTAATTAGCTAGCACTACATAAATAAGGCGAAAGATGAGCATATAGTGAGAAACAATTCTATTAACGTGGTTTGCACATTAAAAAAAGGAATTTAAGAGGTTAGGGAGCGAATCATTTTATATTATTTAAGCAAGGCAATACTTAATAGATTATATATATTCACATACATACCTCATAAGAGAATTATTTTTGCAATGTACGTAAATTACTCCCTTCAAATAGACGGCATGGTGTTGGAAATAGTTGGCGTGGAAATGACCTCTCCTCCCATCTCCATTTCCTCGAGGAGAAGACGTGCGTCGTGCACGGCGACGACAACGGCCATCTTGACGACTCCTCGATGAATTTCTTGCTGCTGCTACTTCCGGGATCCAATTTGATGTTCCCATAGAAGATGCTATCGGGAATCAAGGGAACCTCAAATATCTCGAAGTGGTTCGGTGATACCATGGGATCATAGACAAGGCAGAAATGCGTCCACACGTCCGTCGTCGTCTCGTCACACGGTGACAGTGGCGCGACAGGTAGAGACATCCATTGACGTGTTGCGGGGTTGACGATCCGCTCGGGGAGCAGGAGGAGGCCATTGCAGTGATCCATGATTTGTAGATCGTCCTCATCGAAGGTGTCGAGGAAGTCGAGGCGGCCGTTGATCCGGCGTGCTATGGCGGGTGACGAGAAGAAGTAGGGGAGGGGCAGGTGGAACTGACCGGGCCCTGTGAAGAAAAAGGCGGAGAGGCGAAGAGGGAGGAGGTCCGCGCGCAGCAGGCGGCGATCGTCAACGAGCGCATGCCAGTCCTTGCGGACGCAGCGAGGGTTTGTGGCGGGAGGCGGCCAAGGACGTCGGCCAGCAGGTCGTCAAGTAGTAGTACCATCGTCAAGTAGTTGTAAAATAATTGAAAATATTTAGGAAGTTATTTTTAATTTATTTTGAATTATTTTACAAATTTTGTAGTCATCATTACTACTTCAAAAATTCAAGTTAATTTTTTATAATGGACCTTTTCAATTAAGTTTTATATCAAACTTAAAAAAGGAGAAAACTTTTACTAAAATTTTGAAACTTTGATCTTAATGGTTTTTAAAACTCTACCCAAATTTTGAGACTTTCAACTTAAATTTTAAAAAATTTTGAACTCAAAACTTTAACTTTGAACTGACAGCAGAGGCGCAGATCTGTGTGTGTATCGGAAGATCGATCACATTTCACATCGGAATCAGATAGATCCTCCTCCCCAGAGCGTGTGTCCCATGAAGAACCAACTAGCCTTTGCGCGAGTCCCCTACTGGCCTTCCGCTCCTCTCAATCTGTGGCATGTAAAATCCCGTACTTGTGTCACTGTCAGAGTGTTTGTCCAATATAGATTTGGATATATTGAATTTGGGTTATACGTATATTACTTAATGCTCACATAAATTAGTTGGTGTTTAGTTGTAAAATGTGATTACGTTGTCATGCCTGTTCTTTTTATGTAATTGATGATCCAACTGCAATACGTGACTAGAGCGGAAGAGCTATTATTCAAGTCGTACCATTGTAATTTTATAGTAGTTATCTTTATCTTTATCATTCTTTCTTTTTAAGCAAAAGATTCGTAGTGTTTTTATTGTTCAACCTGACATACCGACTCTAAAAATAAAAATAAAAAGAAAAAAATAATATAATAAACAAAATCTTCAATAAAATCTTTTCTGGAGAATATTCTTGTCAAGAAAATTCAATAAAATCTTTTCCTTTGTTCCAGAAAATCAAACAAAATTCCAAAAATAATATCTTTTGATCTATAGCTCCGATTGAACCCGTTTCACTTCTAGTAATTCTCTAAAATTGTGATCTATCTAATGGCATGTAACGCCCGTTCCGTCGTGGCGTTAGCGGAAAAACCTAAATTGCTAAAAACCCTAATTGCGAAAATCTGTTCTTCATTCGTGCTTCACGTGTGTGCCAAGGTCTCGTCTCCCTCTCTGCTCCCTGTTCAAATCCCAGAGAAAAAGTCCCAACTCAAATTCAATTCAAACTCCAAAACCCTTCCAAATCAAAATCCTCTGAAAAAGTCTAGTTCGCATCCCTCAGCCTTCTCTAGGCCGCCTCCCTCTCGGTCGGCCCGTTTTCGCCTCCCCCTCCCTTGGCATGTTTCCCCTCCCTTTGGGCCGCGCCGGCACAGTCCGCGCCAGCCGCTCCCGGGCACGTGCGACGCACGTGCCGTGGTAGAGCCCGGCCGCGCCGCGCGCCCTTCTCTCTCTCCCTCACGCGCGCTGCTTCCTCCCTTCTCTCTCTCTTTCGCGGTGCTGCCGCTGCCATGGATCCCCGCACCGTGCCGCTCCAAGCCGCTAGCGGCCAAGCCGGGGCGCGGAGCTCGCTCTCCCGCCCGTGCTACCCTAGAGTGGCAAAGTCCACTCTCCCCTTTCCCTCTCCCTCTCCCCTTTTTTCCCTTCTCGGCCCGGCGATGGCTGCCGCCGCTCGGGTGCAGCGCCGACGACCGCGGGCTCGTGTGCGTGACCGCGCCGCGTGCCTTCTCCGCGAAGCCAAGGGCCGGAGCCGCTATAAATCCGCACACCCCCCCACTTGGTCGCTCCTCTCTCTCCGCCGCCGAGCACCACCCAAAATCGCCGCTCCACAGCCGCGCCGTGGCCGTCGCTTTCGCCGTCCGCCGCTGGAGCTCGTGGACGCGAGGAGCGGACTCCGGGCGCCCGATTCTTCCCCTTCCTCGGCCCGAGGCCGATACGAGCACGTCTCGCGCCGTCGGCCTCTCCTCACGGCGAGCCGCCTCCTCGCGGTAACTCCCCCTCTCTCTCTGTTGTCGTCCCTCTCTAGGCCGTTAGCTAGCTCGCCGTCGTCCTCCCATGCTCGTAGACGCAGTAGGGCCGCTGTTAGCGCCGTCGCGGCTGTCCTCGCTCGCCGCACCACCGCCGCTCGGAGTCGAGCTCCCCACGCCGTTGCCCGCGCTCTCCGGTGCCGCGCCGCCCCATCCGCCGCTTGGGACGAGCTCGGGGAAGCGTGTATGCGCCCCCTCCCTAGCCGAATCGGCCCCTAACATCTCCGGCGAAAATCCCCTCTTCCGCCGCCGGCGACGAGCGCCGCCGAAATCCGCCGCCACCGATCCCTCTTCGGCGCATCAGAGCCATTGGCTCACCTCCCCGTGCGCCGCTCTCCACCCCGGTGCCCTTCTCCTCGCCGAACCCGCGCCCCTTCGTCCCTGAGGTCCTCCGCCGTCGCGCTCCGTTGGATGTCGACGCTCCCTTTTTCCTCCTCCCGCTATTCGACGTGGCACCTCGTTGGCGACACGTGAGCGCCAGCCGCCGTCCCTCCCTCTGTGCACCTCGCCCCTGTGAGCCGGGTCGCTGACAAGCGGGACCCCGCGCGGTGGACCTCGGTCCACCGATCCGTCTCGCCGCGTGGGCTGCGCCATGGTCCGGCCCACTCGACCTCCCTCCTCGCGCGCGTCTCGCCCGCGTGGGCCGCGTTTCGCCAGCCGGCCCATTCGGCCTCTCCCAGTGCTGCGTCGTCCGTGGACCGCGCTCCCGCTTGGCCTTGGGCCACTTTCCCGCGCGCCAGCCCGTTTTGCTCGGCCGCGTTCGCGCCAGTCCACTGGGCCGTGCCTCGCTACCGGCCCAGCCACCCCCGCGCGCTCCTCGTTCGGCTGCGGGCCGACTTCGCTAATGCGTCGGCCCGCGTTGCTCGGCCGCGCCCGTTCTTGCATTGGGCCGCACCTAATCATCCAAACCAAAGTCCAATTCAGGTCCCTCCTCCTTTTTGTTTTTCCAAAGGATTTAATAATACTTTTCCTTTAGACAGAAAATCAATTAACCTTAGGAAATTCATATCTCTTCCTCTGTTCGTCCGATTGAATCCGTTCAACTTCCAAAATTCCTCAAAAATCGAGATCTATCTAATGGCACAATTAGTGGTCATTAATAGGGCTTCCTTTTGACCGTTGTGTTGAGTCGCCTCGTTTCGCGTGTAGCTTTGGAGCCAGAAGACTCGCAGTGCACGGATTTCGAGGAGGAAGCTCAAGATCTCGAGCAAGGCAAGTCACCTTTGATCAATTAAAGCCATAATTTGAATTTAAGTATTTTGATTCTACAAATCATGCATCCTTTAGGTTACACATGACACTTGGCCACAGTTTGCAATGCAACCGGTAGGCCCTACCCACTTGCTGCATTTGACTTCGTTGATTATTGAATGACCTAACACCCCTTGTCGCCCTTTAGTTCAGGTCTCGGTATTCGTACCCCATGTATGAATATCGAGGCTCCCTTCAAATTTAAAATGATCAACTGGGTAAAACTTGGGTTTGCAAAATCCTTGAAAAAACCCGACATTTGGGTCGGTGCCTTGAAAATAAAATGAGTTTCCAAAACTCGCGGTGCGGGAGACGTACTGGAGGTACGGTTTTCCCGTTCTTGCCTTAAGGACCGATTCCTTGGGAATTACATCCGAGCATATAACAAGTACGACCACATGGGTGAATGGGACACCCCTGGCTGAGTAACTAGCTAGGCCAGGAAAATCTTGATGCCAAGGGATAAGTGGATTCGCTGGGGTGGTGTCAGGGAGGACCCCTGGGCTTCTTGGCACAGTATGCTCTGGGACCTAACCTGGTGTTGGTCCGTGAAACCCCTCCTGTTGGCATAAGGTGACCCTGAGTCGGCTTTCGAAATGCCTTGTCGTGAAAACCTCAAAATCGCCAGATGTGGCTGTTCTGCACGGGCTGGGTGACCCGGGTTAGTAACGACGTATGGGTAAAGTGTACCCCCTCTGTAGAGGTTAACAACTGTTCGAACAGCCGTGCCCACGGTTATGGGCGGATGTGAGGTGATTCCTTAGCGTAGCTTTGTTGACTACTACTTTGTGAATTGCTGTGGGTGTAAGGAGATCTTTTCCGTGCTTGGCTTGTGGCTGCCGGGAACAGCCGAACTCGGGAAGCGATTGGCAGGGAGCCATTCGTGCAGACAAAATCAATCCATACATTTCACTACTCCGGCCGGATGAGATGCACTATCTTGTCCGTGCCGTTGAGAAGCACTCACTTAGTTGCTTCCGAAGGTCTTAAACTAAAATTGAATGCGAAAATAACTGGCTCTCCCTTGAAGCTTGCATTAAACACTAAATTTTCCTTGGCTTGCTGAGTACTCCCGTACTCACTCTTGCTCTACATAAATAACCCCCCCTCCCATAGTTCTCGAAGACGAAGAGATGAACCATGCCGAAGAGGAGTTCTTCCAGGAGCAAGCGAACTACGAGCTGTAGTAGGGTTTCGGCTTAGTTCCCAAGTCATGCTTGTGGCTTTGGGCTAGTCTCCGCTTCCGCCTTTTTGTAATGCAGTTGCGAACTCGGGGTCTGTCCGCAGTTCCAACCTTGATTGTAACTCTACTCTTAATAAAGAGACCTCTGTAGCTGTGATATTCATTCTTCCTGTTGTACCAGCACTATTTCCTGGGACTGGTACAAGTTTACATGTTAATTTGGATCGTCTTACTCTAGCCTCCATTCGGGGCTAGTTTGGGGCGTGACATGGCACTATTAATTAGTCTAAATAGAATCTTTTTATTGGTCTTCTTTTAGATTTTGATTGTTTGTGTGTAGTTGCAGTTACCGGATTTTTGTTCGAGCGTGGATTTCTCTAAGATTTGTGAAGCTCAAGACCTTGAGCAAGACAAGTCACCTTGGAACATATTGAGCCTATATTTGAACTTAAGTATGTTGCTTGCAAAAATATTTATGCATTGATATGTGTGCACTGTAACCGTTTGCCCCGTTTGCAAGACAAAACAGTGGGTCTACCTAACTTTGTTGCATTGATCCTTCCCTTGTTAAATGTTATAGCATGTTCCCTTGTAACCACCTTTGTTGCGTCTCATGCACTATGTGCGAGTATCGACGGTTGCCCTCAAACTTAAAATCTGAGATTATCTTGGGTAAAACTTGATTTACAAAAGCTTTGAAAAACCCGACGCCTGGGTCGGTGCCTTGTGAAACAAAAATGAGTTCTAAAAATAAAACTCGCGACACAAGGCCATTCCTGTGCGAGATGCTTGTTCGGTCGCTTTTAAGGACCGATTCCTTCGAAATTACATCTGAGCACACAACATGTGCGACCACATGGGTGATGTGGGACACCCCTAGCTAAGTAACTAGCTAGGCTAGAAAAATCTTGATGCCAAGGGACAAGTGGATTCATCGTGGTGGTGTCGGGGAGGACTAGACATGGTTGTTCTGCACGAGCTGGGTGACCGGGTTAGTAGCGTCGTGTGGGTAATGTGTACCACCTTTGCTGAGGTTAACAAACCGTTCGAACAGCCGTGCCCACGGTTATGGACGAATGTGAGATGATTCCTTAGCGTAGTTTTTGCTTTACCCTGCTTTGTGAAAATGTGTTGTGGTTTGGGAAAACTGTTGTTTGGTAAACAATTGGCTGTCAGGGAGACAGCAGAATAGGGAGTCCCTGAAAGTAATTGGTCGTTTGGGGACAAAAAAACTCTAGGAGTTGAGAAAATTGGTTTTATTTGGGAAACCAGCATTAAGGACAACTCTGGGAGTTATGCAAACTTGAAAATAAAATTTGTCACTTTTCACCCCTAACCGAGCTGAGACTTGTGTCACTCTGGTTATGGAAAACACACACTTGGATTGTTTAAAAATTGAAAACAAAACCGATTGCAAAATAAACAGCCTTTCCTTGAAGTTTGCAATAACCACATAAGTACTCCTGCCTTGCTGAGTATGTAAGTGCTCATCATTGCTTTCTATATAGTTTGCCAACTTTGAAGCGAAGTTGAAGTGAAGTGAAGATTAGGGTTTCGTTCTAGTTCCCATTTGTTGCCTGTGGTATTTGAAGTTAGTTCGTTGGTTCCCGCTACTTCTGCTTCTGTTGTTGCTACTTCTGCGTCTTCAGTTGCATTCTCGGGCTTCTCCTAGGAGTTGCAACTTAAGTCAAGGTAAATAGACTATCTATTTAATTTAAGGATTGTAATGATTCATAATTATCACCGTGGGTATCAGCGCTATGTCATAGGACTGGTACCGATATCGTGGTCTCATAGGAAGCGGTTCGCGTTATTTTTCTTACGACACACTCCTATCAGGTGCCGTTGTACGGCGGTGCCAGATTGGGGTGTAACAAAATATTACGCACGCGCAGGGCTTTTAAATAGGAATTTAGTGAGATTATATATGTGCCACTGATTTCCATCTCTTTGAGCATGTGTAGGGGTGCATTCGCGTGTGTGTGAGTGTGATGTGACGTGAGATGCACTTGATAGTACAGTGACAAAGGGTGTGTGGTTTTAACCCCGAGGTCCTGTGTTTAATTCTCAACACGATCATAATTTTTCCTTAAAAAAATATTTGGAGGGACATCTCTTCCTCCAAATCTCGTTTTTTGAGTATGGTGTGATGTGTGTAATGATGTATATGTCTACCATGTAATCGAAAAAAGTCATCAAGAAGATAAATTGATCCGGTTTTAATTGTTAATGGAGTCTCTATACTTGGTTTTACGGTTCGGGAATACAAATCAAAGTCGCCCTAATTAAGGGAGGACAAACGGACTTTTCTTGAAAAAAAGAACGGAGGGGTTTGAGCCTGATACGGCGGCCACTGCCCACGAACTGCTCGAGTCCCCGCCAGGGGCAGAGGCAGGAAGTTATCAAGAGTAGGGCTCAACCATGTAATTTCATTTATTTTGTTCAAATTTCGTCTAAAATCTAGTGTTTTTCCTTTGAATTTTTTTGGTCATGTGTGGGGCTCAAGCCCCAAGCTGCCCCACACGTGACTCCGCCCCTAGTCCCCGCCATATATAAGCAGGCCCTCCGCTCCATCTCATCACCCGCCGCCGAAGCGAATCGCCGCCACCGTGACCTGCTCTCGTCGAATCATCGACCCGGTTCCTCTTCCTCCCCGCGCGCGCGATCCATCCAGCCTCGAGGTGAAACAATATTCCATTTGTCCTCCTGTTCTAAGGTTGCGAGCGTACGGTAGCAGCATGCGCGATCTCATTGGCTCCAATGGGGATTTTCTTTTTTTCAGTAAATTTCTTGATGTTTGGGGGCGGCCTGCGCGTGCTCCGATGGGGATTTTTTTTAGTAAACTTGCTGATGTTGGGGTGGCCTGCGCGTAAACTAGGTTTGTGTGATCCCCTAGCGCGTGGTGGTTGCTTGCAATGCGATTGATTAGGTTTTGCGTAATGGGTTCGGATGGGTTGTGGGGTTGGGCGACCAGAAGATTTAGGATCTAGAGTTCTAGACATCTAGTCAATCTGTTCCCGTCCCGTATCGTCAGTTATTATTAGTAGCGTCAGATCAGTTTTAGACAAACATTGGTTGCGCCTGTTTCATCTTTTCTCTTGATAGTCCCCCTGTTCTACGCTTCTAATGCCTGTAGAGATTGTTAGTTTCTCATAGCACCATGTGCTGATCCTTTTGTTGGTAATTCGTATCTGTAAAATTGTTAATTTTTCTAACTCTTTTCTGCTCCAGGCTGTCGATTAATTGAGTGTTGCTATACTTATTGTGAACTCAGGAGCTTTGGGGTGTATTTGTTGGTAACTTTGTACTGTAGTAGTACAATCTTTTGCCTATTAAGAACTGATGAAGGATGCACTCATAAGACAGGACGGTGTAGTTATCTGTATATTATTGGTTAATTTAGCATGTAACGTTCTACATATTGGTTTAGTACGTAACGTTTGGGATTACCTTTTGCTCTGCTTTAGCTTATCGATATCTTTGGTTCATTTATGTTAACACACAGATCCATCTTGCGCTACCATTGCTTCCAATCAGAGACCGTTTGCAAACTGAACTGATTGATCAAGGAACAACATGGAGGCGTCACTACCTGAGGACTTGCTGGCCAACGTCCTTGGCCGCCTCCCACCGTGCAGCCTCGCCGTGTCACGCTGTGTCCGCAAAGACTGGTGCGCCGTCATCGACCATCGACGCCTGCTGCGCGCAAACCTCCTCCCCCTTCGCCTCGACGCCTTCTTCTTCAAAGGCCAGGTTCTTGAGCCTTACAACTACTTCTTCTCGTCGCGCTCCACAGCACGCCGGATCGGTGGCCGCCTCGACTTCCTCGACACCTTTGACGAGGAAGATCTACAGATCATGGATCACTGCAATGGCCTACTCTTGTTCTTCGAGCGGATCGCCAACCCTGCCACTCGCCAATGGATGCACTTGCCTACCATCCCGCCATCGCCATGCGTCGCGGTGGGCTTGCGCACGGGCTTCTGCCTCGTGTATGATCCCATGGTATCGCCGCACCACTTCGAGGTATTTTGTGTCCCTTTGGTTCCGGAAAACATCTTCTATAGAAACGGAAAATTGGATCCCGACAGCAACAGCAGCAAGAAATTCGTTGAGGAGTCATTAGAATGGCCGTTGTCATCGCGGTGCACAGCACGCGTCTTCTCGTCGACGAAATGGAGGTGGGAGGAGAGGTCATTTGTCCGCCAACAAGGAGTGGAGCCTGCCAATGAGACCATTGCCGACCTACAGTTTCGTCCCCAGCCATTCCAACGCCATGCCTTCTATTTTAAGGGAACAGTTTATGTGCATTGCAAAAGCAATTCACTGATGAGGTATGTGGATAATCTATCCTCGCCTTGCTTAAATAGTACTGTAACCATTTTTTAATATACGGCACTATTAACTTCTAGAAAATGGCGGAGCTAAGGTTCGCTTAGCGTGGGCAGGTGCCCGGGCTCCTAGACCTACAACAGCATATTACTCTTCTTGTCATGCAGCATATTGCTCGTTAATTACGTACCTAATTACCTCGTTTCGTTCAATATAATGGAGGTCATATGATCAGCCAGCGAACAAGCAAAGCAAGAGCATCACATGTCTGCAGAAGCCAAAACAAACACAACTCTCTAGCACCCATCGTTCTTTTTCAAGATAATATTGGTCACATAGTAGTTTAACCCATCGGCAATACTTAACCATCGTTTCATTGATAAATCACACTAGCTAGGAAAGTGCCAAATGTACTTGTGTTTATGATAAATGGTCAAGGATTTATGTGCATACTTGTCATTCGTTGTTAGACTTGTCCAGCTCAAGAAAATTCCTAATTCACCACTGCTTTTAGACATATTTTTTACCATTAGATTTATTAAAAATGTAATTATTATTTATTTTGTTATGATTTGTTTTTGATACTTTAAGCATGACTTATAATTTTTTCATATTTGTATAAATTTTTTGAATAAGACGAATGATCTGTGTTCAAAAGTAAACGATGTCATATTTTAAGAAATGGAGGGAGTATGAAATAATTCACTCTCTCATCTCGCAAATTCTTCCTCTTATTTGATGTACAAACCACATATTAATATAATTGCTTGATACCACATGCTCATCTTTCACCTTATTTATATTGTGCTAGCTAAGGCAAAACAAATAACACGAATGACAGGCAAAGGTTGCATCTAGCATTTATCATATACATATGCATATCCTATGCATACAAGCATTGTTGCGTAGACACCGTGCACACCAACTAACAAATTTCACCAACAAATCTAGAAAAAATTATATAAATATTTTCAATAGTATTACACATATGTAGTCTTAACCTCAAATTTATTATATTTTAGCCATAATAAAAATGATAAAAATTCTGAGAATTTTGAGAGCATAAATATGTCAGAATTTTGTCTTTATCAAAATATTGATAAGTGTTCTAACCAAAATATTGGAAAGCAATAGATTTAGTAACATCAAAGTTATCACAAAATTGCAGATTCAAAACCAAGTATCATAAAACTACCGATTTAATGTTAAAGCTATCACAAAATTATAGATTATTGAGTTTAAACCCCTAGCACTATATTGTGTTGGAGCTATAAATGTTACAGTTTTGCGATTAAATCGGTACTATGCCATTATAAATTTCACAGTTTTAAAATATGCCATTACTATTCAACTATTTGAAACTATGCCATTACAATTTCACAAGTATCAAAGAGGTGCTACTACATACCTCTTCATGACATTTTCTTTTTTTAAACCAAATTGCCCATTTCTTCTTCCTTATCCCCTTCTTCCTGCACATGCGCTCTTTCTAGGTGGAGCAACCAAGCATGAGCTCTCCCCTGGCGGCAGAGCTTGACGTCTCTCTCGTCGGTGACGGCGAGGGCACCGGGCCGGCGGCACCAAGGCACGACGATGGAGGGGCGGTGCTTCTAGCAGATTGGGTGCTGAGGGCGGTCTTAAGCTACGGGTCTGGCTGCGTCTAGAGAAGGGGGCAGGCAGTGTGGATCTGGCGATGACGAAGGCGAGGCGGTGCAAGTCCTGCATCGATGATCGAACAGCATGGGCACAGATCCGGTAATGTTCGTTGCTCCGGAGTGAAGAGGACCCAATGGGGTAGGGTCGGCAGGCTCAACGATGGGGAAGGCGCAATGGCGTCGGGGCGATGGGATCAACGACTAGGAGATGGGGGTAGGGGGAAGGGGGGAGGAGGGACTCGAGCGGAGGGGGACGCGCTCGTATCGTCTACAAGCCGCTCGTTGAGTGCACAGTGGACGCGGAGTCCCTCCTCCCAGCGTTTTGTTGTGCCATCGCTGCATGTGAGTGCCTCTGTCGTTGCTGACGAGAGGGATGCCAAGCTCCACCGCAAGGGAGAGTTCTTGCTCAGCTACTCCACCTAGAGAGAGAGCAGGAAGGAAGAAGTGGATAAGAAGAAGAAATGGACAATTTGGTCCTAAAAAAGTAGAAAATACAATGAAAGGGTATATAGTGGCATATTTTTAATACTTGTGAAATTGTAATGGCATGATTTCAAATAGCTGAATAGTAATGGCATATTTTAAAACCATGAAAATTTTAATGGCATGATCCAATTATTAACCCTTTTATTACTAAATTAATAGTTTTGTGATACTTGGTTCTAATATAATTTTGTGATAACTTTAACGGTAAATCTGTAGTTTGGTGATACAACACCTTAAATCTATAGATTTACGATAGTTTGGTTAAAATATCTAAAGTTCTGTGAACTTTTACTCAAAAATAAAAAGTACTCACTCCATGTATTCATGGTTTTACTAACATGCTTTCTTTATAATGGTCCAATCTCAATTTGCAGAATAAGCCTGTCGAATGACAAGTATCAAATGATCAAATCGCCAGTAAGAAACAAAATTGTTGACAACAATAGTGTCCTTCACTTGGGAAAATCAGAGAAAGGAGTCTACTTCGCGTTGCTTTTGAAGGATAAAAATTTCCCCCAGTTTCGAGTTTGGTTGCTCAATGAATCTTCATCATGCGGTGGTCAGATTGAGTGGGTGTTGAAGGCTAACATCAGCCTTGAAGCAGTAATGGATAATTTTCCTTCCAACACTGATAATAGTTTCAGCAAACCATGGATCCTTAACTATGTGACGGAAGAAGCCAGACGGAGGGCACAAGAGGAGGAGGAACTTGAATGGGACTTTGAAAATGGTATCATCCTTGAAACAACCAAAGATAAGGCGAAAGCACGCTATCTTAATATTTCTTTTCTAGGGTTTCATCCTTACAAAGAGATTGCCTTCTTTTGGGTCTCATCATCAAGAGTGATATCCTATCATTTAAATACCTCAAAGGTTCAAGAGTTAGGCGTCTTATTTCATATACCCGATATAGGGCAGTCATTTCCATACACACCGTGCTGGATGGAATTATTTGAAAATAACAATTAGCTAGTTACTTTATCAAAGTTAGCACGTATACATACATACGTTTAAATATGTTCCCTTTTAATATATATGTATAATCGATTGTTTAATTTAATAATCCATTCCTGGCTCCTTGCGTTGATAATAATTAGAGCGATGTGCATCCCCTATTTTATTATATTTATCGTTTTCTGTGACATGTCACTGACACTGACGGTTCTTTGTGGTGATAGATACTCTATGTTTTTTTAAAAATAGATGATACCATATTTTTCCATAACATTTTAACCATTCATCCTGTTTTAAAAAATATATAAATATTATTTATTTTGTTGTGACATGTTTTACAATTATAAACTATAAGTGTGACTTATATTAACATATTAACACTAATTTTTTGAACAAGACATGATTAAACGTTATTTTAAAAGTCAATGATGTTATCTATTAAACAGTGGAATTAGTATATATTCGAAGGTAGTATATATTGAATAAATTGTACTGCACTTGGCCTACGTATCTATATAATTATTTGCTTCAAACCGCTCCTTAATTAAGCTATGTTTTACTTTGATATACCAAACCGCTCCTTAATTACGTGCGACCAAGATAACAACAGCATAATGTTTTAACGAGACGTCAGGCTTGTTCGCTTTATAGACAAAATCAATCTTACCAACATTTGGCAATACCAAATTTTAGTATTTTTTGGTGTTATAAATTTTTGGTAGCATTAGATATGTGTAGTTTGAAACCTTTCTAAAATTAACTTGGTGGTGTTTTTTTAGAGGAAACTAGTTTTGTTTTTTTAAAGGAACTTCCAACCATCACAGCCTAGAAAAATTGGACCACTGCACTGAATAATGGCTTGCACATAGCAATGGCATTCTGCAATTGGTTCACTGACATAAAGGTTTCTTTCAGTAAGGTCACTCCAGTTGTTTGTTCAGTGGGTTGGTTGCTCTAGAACAACGACGTGTTTCATTAAAAATGAATGCAATCCATTCAGTCGCTTTACTGCAGCCGATCTCCTGTTTCATAGTAGTAGTTCATCCCTGCGCCTGACATCTGATATCGCAAATCTAAATGTGTCAGCCTTTGCTTTTACTCGAGCCATTGGCACTTCTTCTTTTCCTTCTTGAATTAGCTGAGCTGTGTATTTAGCAGTCCAGACTTCAGAGTTCAGAGGTCTGCAGCTGCAGTAAGAGCTAGTTCGATTCAGCTAAATGGCTGCGGCTTTTCCTTACATGCAAAATGATAAGAGTCATCGGTGCATGATTAATTAAATACGTATTAATTATTATAAAATTAAAAAATATATTTATTTAATTTTTAAGAAATTTTTATGTAGAAAATTTTTGTACAAAACACTTTATTTAACCGTTTAAAAAACATTCTAACGAGAGACGACGAACATGTTAGTTTCAATTTGTCAAAATGAACTCAGCCGAAGGGTCATATTGGGCTCATTTGTGCATGTACACACTCCAAAATCCCATTATGATTTAGGCCCAAGCCCTGCTAGCCCATAATCCGAACGAATTTGGCTGCCACCTGGCATCCTTCTCCTCTGCCTCTTCTTCTTCCGCTGGCTCCCCCTCTGCTTTCTCTTCTGTCTTCTTCTTCTTCCGTTGCCTTCTCTTCCCAGCCTATCTCCCTCTCACCGTGACATCTCGTCTCTCGTGCTCACCGCGCTTGAGTTGCCCACCAACCCCCCTTCCTCCTTCCAAAAAAAAAAACCCTAGGCGGCTTCGCTTCTCCTCCGTTCCAATGGCGGACGTGTTCCCCGAGCTCCGCTCTCCTCATCCTCTACCACTGCCGCCAACGAATGATGATCACGCACAGATGGACCAGCTATCGCTGTCGTCGCCGACTCCAGAATGTGACGTTCACTCGGCGCGTCGTAAGTAGAGGCATCCATTGACGTGTGGTGGGGTTGGCGATCCGCTCGGAGAGCAGGAGGAGGCCATTGCAGTGATCCACGATCTGTAGATCGTTCTCGTCGAAGATGTCGAGGAAGTCGAGGCAACTGCTGATCCGACGTGCCGAGGACGTTGGCCAACAGGTCATCAGGTAGTAGCACCATCGCCGCCGCCGCGACCATCTTGTTTCTCCGATTAGAAGCAATGGTTGGATGTGCAAGATGGATGGATCATCTGCGTGTATACCGGACGATCGATCCAGACATATGCCAAACCGGGCCCTCCTCCAAAAATTGAATCGACGAAGACCTCCAATTAATCCAATCTGAAAATTGACACGTATGTGGAAACTAAAACGGAATCTGGAAAGGAAACGTGGAAACAAAAAATAATTGAAAATTTTTAGGAAGTTATTTTTAATTTATTTTGAATTATTTTACAACTTTTGTAGTCATCATTACTACTTCAAAATTCAAGTTAGTTTTTTATAATGGACCTTTTCAATTAAGCTTTATATCTAACTTTAAAAAAAGCAAACTTTTACTAAAATTTTGAAACTTTGATCTTAGTGTTTTTAAAAACACTACCCAAAATTTGAGACTTTCAACTTAAATTTTAAAAAATTTTGAACTCAAACTTTAACTTTGAACTGGCAGCAGAGGCGCAGATCTGTGTGTGAATTGGAAGATCGATCACATTTCACATCAGAATCAGATAGATCCTCCTCCCCAAAGCGTGTCCCCCATGAAGAACGAACTAATCTTTGCGCGAGTCCCCTAGTGGCCATCCGCTCCTCTCAATCTGTTGCATCTAAAGTCCCATACTTGTGTCACTGTCAGAGTGTTTGTCCAATATAGATTTGGATATATTGAATTTGGGTTATACGTATATTACTTAATGCTCACAGAAATCAGTTGGTGTTTAGTTGTAAAATGTGATTACGTTGTCATGCCTGTTCTTTTTATGTAATTGATGATCCAACTGCAATACGTCACTAGAGCGAAAGAGCTATTATTCAAGTCGTACCATTGTAATTTTATAGTAGTTATCTTTATCTTTTATCATTCTTTCTCTAGATTCGTAGTGTTTTTATCGTACATACCGACTAAATAGAAAATATAATCTAATAAACAAAATCCCACCTAATCATCTTTTAACATGCTTTTATATTTAAACCTTCAACCGTAGGTTTGCTGAAAATAACCTTTTTTAGTAAGATTGTTTTCAACCTTTATTCAGATTCAGATTCAGAACATATCCGTTTCATTGTCTTTTACAGGAACCAGGAAGATTTGGATTTGTCATGTACTATGACTCTGTTGATGCGGCTGATGCAAAATACTACGTTGTTCATGCATGTTCTTATGGAACAAGTCGGGGAGCTACTGAATCTACTGCAGAAACACCAGTCGGCGGTCGCCTTCCACTGTTACGGTCCAAGGATTACCGAAAACCCGAGAACAGCAAGACCCATGGCAAATCCAACGAACACCGTCATCACGAAGACAAGAAGCGTCAAGACCAGTCGGCTAACTCTCGCGATAGGTTCTTCTGAGACAGCTGAAGTTATGTTGTCGAGTAAGATGGAATTAGGTCTGGTGAAATTAGGTTTCGACATGTAGAGGTATTTTTCAAAAAGCTATGAGGTCAGCCAACCCCACAAATTATGCATGGATCCGCCACGGCCGTCACCCCGTCTCCTTTGCTCCGTCGCCCCCACAGATTATTCAGGAAGCCACGGAGCATGGGCGAGGCACAAGGAAGTCTAGATCAAGTGGGGGTCTTGGCCCTTGTTTCATTTTACACCTAACGAGAGAAAGGCCCTCTTGTTTATTTTTTCTTTCTTAGTCTACATGAGCAGCACACCCCCAGCGATCACACTCATTTTACTTCCTACTTCCACCCGTGAACACCAATATAAGTAAAACTCTACTATCCTCTTAACGTGATATTTTTTTAAAAGAAATACTTTTATTGGATACTTATTAGGGGATTTATGTGATTTGGGTGAAACAAGCGTAACACGGTAGCTAGCCATGTGAGCCAATGTCATGATCCATCACACCGAAATATACTACGCACGTGCAAGGTATAACGAGTAAAGTTTTCATTCATCCACACCTAGGTTTGTCCGTCATCTTGATCCAATGGCTACAATTGGTCTGATAGTCTGTTTGCTTTTCATTGAACATTCATAGTCGTGTTTCCAATGCCACCGAACAAAACCCCATTTCCCAGCCCTGCCTCCCGATCCACTCACCTCCTTCAAGCGCAATCCTCTCCCCTCTTGCTTTCTATAGCTAGGGTTTAGCGTGCCGCCACCACTCTTTTCCAATGAACAACCATTACCTCTCTAACCTTCCACGACATTGCCTCACTCATTTGCCTGTTGATCCCACAGTCTGTGTTTCCTCAACTTTCTCATCTTTTCTTTCCTTGTTCTTGATCATATTTAACATGATGAGGTCATGGTGAACAGATCTAAGGCACTAAAAAGGAGAACAAATGAAAAACATGTAGACAATAGATGCTATGTCACTAGCTTGATGGAACATCACTTGAATGCACGTTGAGATGTATTTATTAGTGTAGTGGTAAAGGTACGTGATTTCAAACCTAAGGTTCTATGTTGATGAGACAGTCATAATTTCTTCTAATTATTTGGTGATAACCAAGTTTCTTCTTGGTTGTCCTCATTTTTTTAATGCATGCCAATAGATCTGTTCACGGTGATCATCTCCTGAATGCATGTCATCTAACATCTATTGTCTACATGTTTTTCATTCAGGTAGTATTTAACATGCATTTAAATTACAGTGAACATCTCTTGAATGCATATCATCTATTGAAAAATAGATGTTTTAGAGTTATATTCCAGTTCATTACATCTCTTGAATGGAACATGAATAGCCTGAACGACCCAGTAAGTGATCACAAATAACCAATGGTACTGAATATAGAATTTTTTATTTTTTATTTTATTTATTAAAATATTTATAAAAATAATTTTTTATTTGAAAATTTTACAAAACTAGTCGCCCAACATTCTCTGGGAGGGCATTTTTCCTCCCAGAGGGCATTTTTTTCCTATGTAGTAGACGGCCGTTGGATCTTCCCTAACAGACGACCGCCGAGGGATGAAAATTTATAGGCGGCCCCCTTGCTACCCTCCTAGAGGGCGTGGCCGCCTTGCTGCCCTCCCAGAGGGCGTTTTTTAGTAGTAGGGGGCCGCCTACAAAAAGGCTAGGAGGGTGGCCTAGCATTTTTGCAGCAGCCCCCTTATTGCCCTCCCAGAGGGCGTTTTATCATGGCCGGGGGGCTGCCTGCAAAAGGGCATCGAGGAGGTAGCATTTTTGCAGGTAGCCCCCTTGCCGCTCTTTGGGAGGACGATTTTTTTCCCCTGGGGTATAAGACCCTTTCCCCTTCTCCAAATTTTCATCATATTCACTCAAAATCCGAAAAGTGGATCGATACGGTGAGAGTTACTTCCACCAGTCAAAGGAAAACGCAACCTGAGACGACCACACAATTTATTCTGGCATGGATGGAGTACGAACGTCGAGTACAATTTGCTAGCTTAGACTGGAGAAACAATCCATTAGGTTTACCTGAATGGTCTAAGCGTCCAAAGTGTGGTTGTAGAGATCACTGCCAGGTGGCTACCTCCTTTGTAGAAGAAACATTTGGAAGAAGTTATTTTGTCTGCCCCAATATAGACAACAACTTCGTTGTACATCTAATTTTTACAATTTCGCTAACATTTGCATAATATTACTACCCTAACTGACTAAATGCATTTATTTCTCAGGCCAATCCAAGGAGGTGCGAATTCACTTTGTGGATCGACAATGTCAATCTAACATATCATGCCAAAAAATAACTGAGTCTGAAACGCAAGTAGAGTCTTAGCGATTGAAGGAGAACGAAAATGCAACACGCGTTGAACGACGTAGAAGGAATCAGTAGATAAGCTCAGGCTCGATTCGTCGGGACGGACAAATTCATATCGTGTATCCATGGGACTTTTTAACTATCTTATCATAATAACACAAATTCTACTGGTGTACTAGTGAATGTGTCACGAATTAAAAAATAATGGCATTGTATCGTTTCGATTTATAAAGTCCCTTTGTCGTCTCGCTGCTTTGTCTTCCTTATAAATTAAGTACATGCTTGTATTTTTGTAAATATTTTTGTAAATTCTATCTTCAACTATATACATGATTCAACCTACGCGGAATTGTACGTTGCTTCCCTAGCTTAAATTTTAGAGGTAAAAAACGCCCTCCTTGGGATCTAACTTTAGTGAAAAATAAATCATTAAATTTGAAAAAGTTCTTTTTGAGCGAACAGTCGAATATTCCCTTATTCCTTCTTATTTTTATTGATTGTACTTCATACAGAATAATAACAAAAAAACCCTCCCTAAGAACGGCAAGGGGGGCACCTATAAAATGGCACCCTTCACCGCCCTTTCGCAGGCGACCCCCCTACAGCAAAAACACACCCTCTGGGAGGGTGGCAAGAGGGCCGCTTGTAAAAATGTCAACCTATCCTCGCCGCCCTTTTGCAAGCGGCCCCCCGCCCATAAAAAATACCCTCTAGGAGGGCAGCAAGGGGGCCACCTACAAAAAAAAAACCCTCCCTCAACAGGCGGCAGTTAATTAGACAAGGGTCAACGACCATCTGCCACATTAGAAAAATCGTCCTTTGGGAAAAAAAACACCCTCTCTGAGAGCATTGGGCGACTAGTTTTGTAAAATTTTCAAACAAAAAATAAATATTTTAATAAATAAATAAATAATAATAATAAACCTAACCAATATTACTTGAAAGTGCTCACATTGTATATACCAAATTGAATGAAATAAAAAGCAGGAACATAGAGCAGGCAGCAATAAAATAAGTACCAAATGGACTGCAACTACATCAACATGTACATAAATAGCATTTCAGATAAATTTTGAAGGGCTTGATCCGCACTCATTGGAACGGGAGATCGAAATCTCTCTCTAAGATGGCTTTGTCCTTTCCTTTTCTTTCTCAACTCACCTCTCTTGTTTTTCGTACGTATATTTTTCAAACTGCTAAACGGTACGTTTTTTTATAAAAGTTTTTTATAAGAAAATTGCTTTAAAAAATCATATTAATTTATTTTTCAAGGTTTTTTTTGGGCTAATACTTAATTAATGTCGCTTTAATCATTTGCTTTGTTTTTTTGTGTCAGGAGACAAGGTTGGAAACCTTGCCTCCCCAACACAGCCTAAAATCTCTACACATGATGGTCTGGCATTTAGTTATCATGAGATTTGCATGTCCTATTCAACTTGTTTCTCCCTGGAGTAGTACTTCTCATGTAAAGTTGGGAACCGAGACCCCATTTCCTGATATGCTTGGTGCACTTACAAAGGCCTTGACACCATTGCGTGATGCTTCAGAATGCTGGTGAAAATGAATGTCTCAGTCATGTTACTACTCGATCTGTTGAAAGAAACGAATTATGTTACCATAAAACCACCCATATTTCCTATGTCTCAGGTCAAAACAGAAGAATGATCATATCGTCACTAGCTATGAAGTTGCCCATGGTTCGATTCGAGAACATGACCTATTGACTTGCCCTTGGAGCTAACAATTTCATCAGATACTATGCAACACGTTTAGTTGGTTGGTTAATTCTATACAGGATTGCTTTCTCATTGTTCAGTGAGCTTTGATCCTCTTTCCTAATGTTACTACCACTGAACCATAGACCACTGCACTGAATAATGGCTTGCACATAGACATAGCAATGGCATTCTGTATTGGTTCACTGGCATTAAGATCACTCTAGTTGTTCACTGGGTTGCTCTAGAACAGCACATGGTTCAGTAAAATGAAGGCAATCCATTCAGTCACTTACCACAGCCGATCTGCTGTATCAAGATTCAAGACATTTGTGTTTCACAGTAGACAGTAGTAGTTCATCCCTGCCTGACATCGGATATCGCAAATCTTCATGTGTCAGCTTTTACTCGAGCCATTGGCACTTCTTCCTTTTTCCTCTTTGAATTAACTGAGCTGTGTACTTGTACAGTTCAGACTTCAAAGTTCAGAGGTCTGCAGATGCAGTAAGGGCTAGTTCGATTTAGCTAAATGGCAGGGGCTTTTCATTGACACGTAAAACGAGAAAATCCATTAACACATGATTACTTAAGTGCATATTAATTAATATAAATTTAAAAAATAGATTTATTTATTTTTTAAAAAAATTATATAAAAACATTTACATAAAACATACTGTTTAGCTATTTGAGAAGCGTGTGCTAATAGAAAACGAAAAAAATTCAATTTAGTGAAAAGAACTCAGCCGATGAGTCACATTGGTTTCTTTTGTGCATATACACACACCAAAAGCCCATTACGATTTCGGCCCAAGGCCCGCTAGCCCGTAACCCGTACGAATTCGGCTGCCACGTGGCATCCCTCTCCTCCCCTCTGCTTCTGCTTCTTCCTCTGGCTCCCTCTCTGCTTTCTCTTTTGTCTTCTTCTTCCGCTGCCTTCTCTTCCAAGCCTCTCCTCTCCCTCTCGCCGTGACGTCTCGTCTCTCGTGCTCACCAAAAAACCCCCGGAAAAACCCTAGGCGGCTTGGCTTCGCGGCCACGCCTCCTCCGTTCCAATGGCGGACGTTCTCCTCCCCGAGCTCCGCTCTCCTCCTCCTCCTCCGCCGCCGCCGCCGCCACCGACTAATGACGATCGCGCGCGGGTGGACCTGCCGTCGCCGACTCCGGAGTGTGACGATCGCTCGCCGCGTCGTAAGCGGGGGCGCTCGTCGGAGGATCACGGCGTGCCGCTCCCTCCCCCGCCCCCGCTCCCGCTCGGCTCCTCGCGCCCCGAGCGCCTCAGCGATCGTCCGGAGGAGGGCGCCGCCGCGCAGCCGTGTGGAGGGAGGAGGAGGAGGAGCGAGAGCCCCACGGCGAGGTCCATGTGGCGGCGGCTCTCCCCTGCGTCGCCGCCGCGTGGCGGGAGGAGGAGCGAGAGCCCCACGCCGACGTCCATCTGGCGGCGACTCTCCCCGTCCCCGCCGCGGAGGCCGCCCTTGCCTCCAAAGCGGCCGCGCTTGGACGGCCGGGATGGCCGCCGCCGTAGCCCACCGCGCGGAGGGAGGTGAGGCGGCGGGAGGACGTTTTGGTTTACTTTCTCGGCTCGTCGGTGTTTGATTTCTCCTGTGAAGATTTCAAGCTAATGTGTGTTCCGCTCGCTCGTGTTTGGGAATTCGCGCGTTTCGTGCAGATTCGGGTTCGAGCACGGGCGAAGCAGGGAAAGGAGCATGAACACAGGTGAGCTTTACTTGTTGAACATTTTCATCCTCCCCTTCTCGGCGCAGGCATTTCCAAGCAAAATCGTGCACTGCTACAAGTTTGCATAGCATTTTTGAAAGCAGAGTTTCTGTTTGTTACTTTGGGATCGGGAAGGGATTTCTCAAGCACTTAGACAGATGGAAACTGATCGGTAAGGTTTGAGGTCTCCTTCATCCTGGATTCCTGGTAGCTCAAAATCTCTGGGCTTGCTTGGAGGCCAATGTCAGAAATTTTTTCTCATTCCATCAAAACAAATATACTCTGTGTACTTCAGTAGTTCTCATGGTGACATGGTGAGTGTAATTCGTCAGTTAGTGCTTTGGCATGCTTTTCGAGGACGAGGAGCGTGGGACATTAAGCACTTAGGTGTCTTGTACTCTTGTGTGATTTCATAATACTCAGCTCGGCTGTCAACTCAATGCTATCACTATGAATTGCAGAATGTATCTTTGTATTAGTGAAAATTTTCAGATGTTACTCCCTCAGTTTAAAAGAGACTAAGCCATCAATCAACACTGGTTTTATTGGCACACTAGTAGGGTGACAATCTTGTTGAGTTACCTATACACTTTGATAAATAGGAGTTGGCTTCAGTACTTGTAAATTTACTTGAGAACAAGAGAGCTAGTGGATTGATATCAACATCATGCATGTTTCTTGTTGGCTTACCTCTAGTCACAATTGAAATCTTAGTATGAAGCATTTTGACATCGATCTATTATTTATGATTAACCTACTTCTGCAGCATTAGATAAAAAGTTAACATTAGTGTTCTCTCTCTCTTTTTTCATTAGTAAACCTTATTGGTTCTGTGCATGAAGACATAGGCCGAATATATAAACAATTTCAATGATCTAATAATAATTCATTGTCCTTCATGTGAGCATGTCTCGTAAGAGCTTGGTTAAGTTTGACATATTATAAGTCGTTTTGACTTTTTCTTAGTCAAACTTTTATAAGTTTGATCAAGTGTATAAAAAAAACATAGTAGTATTAATTTTCAACACAAAACAAATATATTATCAAAATATATGCAATGTTTTATTTAATAAAACTAATTTGCTGTTTTAGATGTTATTGTTTTTTTATAAACTTGATCAAACTTAACAAAGTTTGACTAGAAAAAAGTCAAAGTGACTTATAATATGAAATGGATGGAGTAGAAGACTTAACACTTATTGCTTTTCTTCTAGATTGCCTTGATTCTGGATATGATGCCCACTATAATGGTCAAGGTAACACCCGGAGGTATGTAACTATGTATATGATTTGCCTTATCATGGCGATAGTTTTGATCTGTTAGGTATGTTGATATTGCTATTACTTCCAAATAATTTGCTAGTGTGGTGTTGCATTTTGTTGAACTTTTCCTTCATTTTTATCCTTTTTACGTTTCAAATCCCTCATACATAGTTGAGTGGATGGAGTGCCCATTGTATGAGATCTTATGTGATTCCAAATCATTTCAGGAAAGGGTTGATGACATACAAACAGTTTACCCAAAAACTTGAAGATGATGTTTCACCGGGTGAAGCTGAGACCAGGTATTTAACAAAAAATTACTCAACATACCAGAACTTGAATTAATCTGTTGGTACTAGATTGCACTTAAAGTTCAGTGAGCTATTTGTCTAATTACACTGTTATTAACTTGGTTAACAAGGTACCAAGAATACAAGGCATCATACATTAGTTCTCAGAAACAGGATTATTTTGATCACCATAAGAATGAAGATCGGTATGTTCGAAATGCGCTTCCTTTCCTTCTAGTGGTGTTCATTGCACACTGTTAAGTAAATTGGTATTGTAGGTTCATGTCTTTGATTTTGTAATTGCAGTTTGAAAGACATGTACCACCCAACAAACTTGTTATCTGTTATTGAAAGGTAATAAGTTTGCTCTTCCTTCACTCTAAAAGAAGTTTACCTGCTGTCAGAAATTTCGTATTTGAATTTGTATTGAGCAGCATTCATAAACCGAACAGCGCTTTTTATGTGCGCTATTCATTTCACTCAGAAAAGGTTGTGTTGCTCATTGGTTTCTTATGACTGTTTTTATTTCATTCAGGCGGAATGAGCTTTGCAAGGCTGCAGCAAAGAATTTGATTCTTGATTTGCGGAGTGGAACTTTGGACCTGTGAGATGAATCTTAGTATAATTTATGTTGTGAATGATGAATCCTATGGCATTTCAAGTTGGTTTTGCTGATATCTTGATTTTCATTGGCGTAGTGGTCCTGGAATGACTGCTGGTACTGCAAGTAAATCAGGAAATGACAGTGATGGAATCCCTGCAGATGATGAAGATTATCATAACAAGAGAAGAAGGCATCACAGAGGTCCCGTGGAAGAAACTGAACTAGTTTCAGTAGCTCCTAAAGCTCACCCAGTCAGTTCGCATTATCGACGAATTCAAACTGACATACATCAAACTCTAGCCTTAGTGAAGAAGCTTGATGAAGAGAAGGGTATTGTGGGAAACATCCTGACAACTGGTGATCACACAAAGTCAAATGGTGACAAATCATATGCTGGATCTACAGGGCCTTTAGTTATTGTCCGGGGCTTAACAACTGTCAAGGGCCTTGATGGTTTTGAGCTCCTAGACACTCTCCTTACTTATTTGTGGCGTGTCCATGGTGTTGATTACTATGGGATGTCTGAGAGTAAAAATGCAAAATGTCTTCGTCATGTGAGAGCTGATACGAAGAGTACCAACATGGACAAAAGCAGTGCTGCTGATTGGGAGAAGAAACTGGATTCTTTCTGGCAAGAAAGACTGACGAATGGCAAGGATCCTATAGTTGCATTGACTGCCAAGGATAAAATTGATGCATCAGCTGATAAAGTTCTAGAATCTTATGTCACAAAGGTCAAAGATGATAACTACGGATGGACATATGGCTGTGGAGCCAAAGGATGTATAAAAGTTTTCCATGCTCCTGAGTTTGTTCTCAAGCATCTGAACCTCAAGCATCCTGACTTGGTCTCCAAATTGACTTCAAGAGCCCAAGAGGACATCTATTTCCAAAATTACATGAAGTATGTATTTAGATCCCAAATGCAAATGTCAAACTACAATTTCCGACATGTCAAAAGGTGATGCTTCTGTTGTTGTTTCCTTTTGATGCAGTGATCCAAATGCCCCAGGTGGAATACCAGTTATGCAGCAACCTTCACCGGTAAGACACTATGCACTGTTTAGCTTGTTCCTTTTCACTGATATGCTTAAGAACATTCCCTTCTTGTTTGTATCGTGGGGTGAGAAAAGCTGTTGTACTTTTCTTAATAAACTCTGAAGCTAAACTATTTTATCTTTAGTGTTCCTCAGTCTTAGTAGGTTTACATTGCAATGGACTGTTAATTCCTTCCGCATTTCCCCCCCTTGAGATGCTTATTGCCCTGTTTAGTTGTTTGTGCTTATCGTAAAATTGGCTTGTTTCTTTAGGAGTTTGTGAAATGTTTTTCCATGTCCGTGTTTGACTGACAGATCAACAGACCAATAGAAGTTCGATCCGCAGTTCGTTGTGTTCACCTGTCACTAGTGAAGCTCTATGTTGTAGATATTTCACCTGGTTTCCACATCAATGAGTAATCCAAGACAAACAATGTACTTCTTGTAATATTTATGTATGTGAATTCTCTGATGTTTGATACTGTTCGTTCTTCATCAAAATCCATGTAATTTCTCTAGTGTTGAATGTTCTTAATTTTGCATTTCAAGTATGTTGGCTGGGGGAAATTACAACATGCAGTTTATCACTTGAAACTTGAAAGTGTTGTGTAATGATGCATATAAGTTATTAAAATCCTAAACCTGCAGTATAATCCTTATTTATAAGCCCTTTCTGGTTTGCAGGAGCAGCAAGGACCTACACCTTCTGAACTAACTTCTGGTGCTTTTGGCGGGCAGGGTTCCTTCGTTGAAATCCCCACTCCACCAGTACTAATACCTGTGCCTGGTGCTGGGTAGGTTAATTATGTTATGCCAGTTAGCTAAATAATTTACTCTACAAAAAGGAAAAATAATTCAGTTATCAAGTCCAGGCACAATTCTAACTATGGTTGTCTTGGTTTCAGTCCATTGGGTCCATTTGTTCCTGCACCTCCAGTAGTCATGCAGATGATGCGAGCAGTGATGCCCATGTATCCGCCTCGTCCGCCTAACCCTCGTCGTCTGCGAAGGTCAGTACTGACCAACTAAAGTTTGATTAGTTTCTCCCTGAAGAACACTAAGTCATACTCTCATAAAATTTGGTACACCTTAGGAAATGGAAATCCGCTAACAACAGTATGGTTAGTTTTTGCACTTTCGAAATGATTTGCTAAATAAGATCCCAATTACTCTATGCAATGCTCCTCTCTTGTCCTTGCCTTTTTGTGCCCTGGTTTACTGTCCTAATATATTTTCTACTTTGTACTGGCTTCTCTTGTGATCTTGTCCTGTTGCATTTGATTGTGGAAGCAGAAAACAGGATACACCTTTGTCTCGAACATATGGATGTTTCACTGTAGTTTCTGTTGCCTAACTCTCTAAATTTTAAATTCCTGATGTTGAATGCAGCTACAAAGATCTTGACGCTCCTGATGAAGAAGTCACTCTCGTCGACTACAGAAGTTTGTAGATGTGCGTTTCGTGTTAACCAGCAGGCTAATTCGGTGATGATTCCTCCAGACAGCGCAAAATTTTCTAACAACTGACATGAAAGCAGGATTACTTCCCGTTGCTGCCACAATGAGGAAACGGACGGCCGATAGGAAATTTTCGTCAAGTCTGACGCTTAGATGCGTGTCGCTTGAACGATCAACCATTTTATCATACCTACATTGATCTGCTCCTGTGTTTTCTGACACTTGAATGGGCAACAGAAGTTACGGGATTAACATGATCCAATTTGCTACTGTACATGTTTGCTGCTGGATGATGGAAAACTTAGGCTGTGTTCTTTCTCAACTTTTTCAAATCATCTTTCTCGTTTTTCGCGCATACATTTTTCAAACTACTAAACGATGTGGTTTTTACAAAAATTTTCTATACAAAAGTCATTTTAAAAAATTATATTAATTTATTTTTAAAAAAAATTAGCTAATATTTAATTAATTATACAATAATACGTGTTTCGTTTTGTATGTTGGAGAGGATGGTTTTTAACCCCGAACATACCCTTAGTTATTCTTTCCTCTTCACCCTTAGTTATTCTTCCCTCTTCAAGACATGTTTTTTTGGATGCACTCCGGTTTAACACCCTATATGAAACGAGAAAGACTTTTTTCTTTTTTTTCTTTTCTTAGAAGCGAGAAAGAACATTGTAGTTTTATATCTATATCTTTACCTATCTTTATTTTATCTTTAGTTTTAGCTTTATTTTTATTTTTATTTTTATCTAACTAAAAAATAAAATCTGCTTCCAATAAATTATTTGGTTTGTCCGTCAATTAGCCCGATCCTCCGAAGCAGTGTCCTAATCCCTCACGTCCTGATCCTGCGCCAGCTAGGTCCGTCGACGGGCTCGGTCCGATACAGGTTCCATACGCGTCCGCACGGAAGGGGCACGTACGAGTCTGATACAAATACACAAACGATGGGCTTTGATGTCCATGTACACTGCTGCAATCGTCCAGCCAACAGCCCGCGATGCTGCCTGAACACCACGATGCATGCATGCATAAAACACTCAAAAAAACTACTAGTACTACTAATGATATAACGATCAATCATAACGTACATCTGTATATATACCTAATAAAAAAATACGTAAAGTTTCTGGTAAAAATTTTCGTCCGTCCTTACCTAATTTTTTTCGTCCGCAACATCCTGAGTCCAACACACAAAAATCATCCAGAGTCCACGTTAAATAACACACAAAAATTAAAACCAATTCGTGTTACGCTAGAACTTGCATATACAATATACAAAAATTGGTTACAAAATTTCCTCGAATTAGATCCCGAATACAAGAATTGAAGAACAACAAACGAAAAAAAAACCCAAATCGAACAAAAATCCAGCCATCAGACCTCGCCGAAGACACGAGCGGCATGAGTTTGCCACCGTCGAGCTTCAGCCGCCATTGCCACCTTCAAGCTGCCGCCACCACCTCCCAAGGCCAGATCCGACGAGCCTCAGGCCGTATCTAGTGAGGAGCAGGGTGATGGCGGCGCCCTAACGAGGACAAAAGGGGTCGACGATGGGGAGAGGGAGAGCGTCGGTGAGGAAAGAGGGAGCGTCGCAGCTGGTGGGGGGAAAGGAAGGTGGAGCGGCGATGCCGGTGAGGGGAGGAGAGGGGGAGCGGCGCCGCCGATGGGGAGAGGGAGGTGGAGCGGCGAAGCCGATGAGGGGAGGAGAGGGGGAGCGGCACCGTCGATGGGGAGAGGGGAGAGGAGGGGGAGAGATGGCGGGAGAAGCGAAAGGGAAAAAGTGAAACTAGGGTTAGGGTTTTTGGGCACCGGCGATTTTGATCGATTCGAAACCGATCCTCGCCCATCAAAACAAACGGCTCAAGATCGATATCGCGTCAGGCCGACCTCCATCCTCGGGCTGCAGCACTGTTGGGCCATGCGCGCTTTATGGGCTGTGCGTGCAAATGCCTTAGCAGGCCGGCGGGGTCCAACGGGGACTTTTTTTCCTTTTTTTAAGAACTTTCTTTCTTTATTTAGAAATATATTTTCTTTAAGGACTCATATCATGAAAAATTAAATACTAATCATCTAATATTTTATATTTGTTATAATTTTAGTTTACCCGTTGCAACGCACGGGCATTTTTTCTAGTATAATAAAAAAAATATCGCATCTTTATGAGATCTTTTGGTGCTTTGCTAGTCATGTTGTGAAATTACGGCCTCAATCGAGTTGTCGTATAACTGGTCTTTAGCGCATCGGAGTACAAATTTTCTTTCATCTTTTCCTGTGGTTTTCATGGCCGACTCCAGAGCAAAATGTTCACAATCCCAACGAAAACCGGTTTTGTGGTCAAGTTCAAAAAAACTTTAAACTAAATTTTAATTTTTACACAAACCTTATCCAAATTTCATCGGTTTTTATCGGTTTGACAATGGGTTTTGTGAAAATCAGTGATACCATTCGTGAACGCAGTTGATTAATGAGATTGTGAACCCCGGTCCGGAGTCCAGATGGCCTACTACTAGTATTGCTCGGAGATGGATTTTCATCTCTCGAGGGGACATTCCCTCTTTTTTTTTTGCATGTCACCTAAACAGTCATCAAAAAATTTTAAAAAATTAGTAATATAGATTAATATGAAATATATCACTCCACAAACATGCAAGGCCAAATTCGAATTTTACAAGTTACAAAAAAAGAATAAATTAAACTGAAAATAGTTAATGTACATTCACAGTTATATTTGTTATAATTTATAGAATTTGAATTTGAATTTGCATGTTTGTGAAGTGATATGTTTCATATTAATCTATCGTGTCATTTTTTAAAAAAAAATTATAAATATTTAAGTGACATGCAACAAATGAGGATATCCTCAGGAGGATGGAAACACTTTCCTACTCTACTCTCAATCTGTAACGGAAACGGGAAAGGAGACACGTGGCGGGAAGGACAAAGAATCAGATATGGGAAAAGAAAAAAAAAAGGAGAATTCGAGCCGGATACGGTGGGCCACGGCCCACGACCTGATATAAAAGCCGCAAGCCTCGTCGCCCTCCGCTCCTCTCAATCTCATCACCACCTCGCTCTCGCTGCCGCCGAAGCGAAGAATCGCCGCGACCGCGACCGCGACCACCTCTCGTCGAATCCTCGAGGTGAGACAAACTTCCATCTGTCCACCAGATGGGGATTTTTTTTTCTAGTAAATTTGTTGGTGTTTTCTAGGGTTTGTGTGATCCCGCTTGCGATCGATTAGGTTTTGTGTAATATTGGTTTGGATGGGTTGTGAGGTTGGGTCTGAAACGACCATAAGATTAAGCATCTATTCAATCTGTTTCCGTATCGCCAGTTATATTGTGAGTAGTTAGCGTCAGATAAATTTTAGACCAGAAAGGTTTCACTTGTTTCAATCTTTTTTTTTCCGCCGATAGTCCACGTGTTCTACTACTACCTTGTGGAGATTGTGTTGTAGATTGTTAGTTTTTCGTACCACCCTGTGCTGATCCTTTTGTTGGTAGTTTGTATCTGTAAAATTTGTTGATTTCTGCTCCAGCTTGTTTATTTAATAATCTCCTCGTTATTGGTTACTCAAGTGTTAGGGTGTATTTATTTATAACTTTGTGCCTATTGCAATCTTTTGTCTATTATTAAAAACTGAAAGGATGGACTCATGCAAGGGCGTAGTTATCTGTATCTTTTGTCTATTATTAAAAACTGAAAGGATGGACTCATGCAAGGGCGTAGTTATCTGTATATCGGTTTTGCACATCTAACGTTTGTGCCTATTGCAAGCTCTGCTTACCGATTCTTTGTTCTTCTTGTTATGTTAATATGGGTCGTGTTAATGCTCTTAGAAATTAGTCGGTGTTTAGTTGTAAATGTGATTATATTGTCATGCCTTAACTTGCTATATTGATGATCTAAACTGCAGTACCTGACTAGAGCAGAAGAGCTATTCTTCCGCACTCTTTCTTGCTGAACATATTCTATATATGCCTGTACACATTTGTAGTTTGCATGGCACCTTGATCACTGTTTGTTTGTAGTGACTAGTAACTTTGTTGATCCTGATCCCATGTGATGTCTGGAATGTTTATCTGCTGCTATGTATTTTGTGAAACATTTTTCCCCTCTTTATATCATGACGCAGTAGCAATACATACATAGGTGGTGTTTGAAAGTCCTGAAGATAAAGATAAAGATGAAGATAAAGTGTTTCATGCAAAACGAGATGACAATAACGTGTGATTAATTGAGTTTTAATTATTACAAACTTGAAAAATGGATTAATCTAACATTTTAGAGCAACTTTCATATTAAAAATTTTCGTACGAAACGCACCGTTTGGGAGTTTGAAAAGCGTGCCATGAAAATTTATTTTTTATCTGTACTGTTATAGTAGCAGATTCGAACAGGGCCTATATTCATGAAACTAGTTTATTCAATCTTCGGTACATTAAGAGTGAGTGACTAATGTTCTACCTTTGACCTGTGTTAGTGCAGGCATCAGCATCTGATTTGCAGCATCAGACAAAGGGGAGGCTCAGTAGTTGAAGCTTCTTTTATGTCTGAAAAAGCGCTGCTTTATTTTGGATCTGTTTTATTGCTAGGAGATCCTCGTGCAACCAGAACAAGGCACAAGCTTTTGCCCCAATCCTACATGCATCAAGAACCAATCAGCTGGTTGTCTGCTTCAAAAATTCGCCTCAACAGTGCTAGGAGTATACTGATTCCTCTTCGACAATCACCAGATACTCTTGTTTCTGAACTTTGCCACATCTGATAGCACTTGCTTAATCAAGCTTTGATTCAAAGATGGAGCTGCAAAACATTGGTGATTCAAACAAGGGCGATGCCTTCTACAGGTACAAGATGCCCAAGATGATCACCAGAATAGAAAGCCGCGGCAATGGCATCAAGACGAAGATCGTGAACATGGTTGACATTGCAAAGGCGCTCGCCAGGCCAGCTTCCTACATAACAAAGTACTTTTCATGTGTTGTTGGGACACGCCACACATTCGATGAGAAGACTGGAGATTCATTGGTTTATGGTGCTCATGACACCGCGAAGCTGGCTGGCCTTCTTGAGAATTTCATCAAGAAGTATGTCCAGTGCTATGGCTGCGGCAACCCTGAGACGGAGATCGTCGTCTCGGCGATCTCCAAGGCCGACAAGAAGGTGTCGCTGAAATGCGCTGCCTGCGGCCATGTGTCGGAGGTCGTCGACAAGAAGAATGATCAGTTCATCAAGTTCATCAGCAAGGGTTCGCCGGTACAGAAGAAGGGGGGAAAAGACAACAAGGCCATGCGAAGAGCTGAGAAGGAGCGGATGAGAGAAGGCGAGGCCGCTGATGAGGAGCAGAGGAAGCTAAAGAAGGATGCGAAGAACAAAGGAACGTCTTCTTCATCATCATCATTGACTCGCAGTCAAGACGATGATGACTTTGCGGTTGCGGTTGCGGTTGCGGTTGCTGTGGACGACGATGATGACGACGATGACGATGTGCAGTGGCAGACTGACACCTCAATGGAGGCCGCGAAGCAGCGAATGCAGGCGCAGCTGAGTACAGCGACTGCTCAAATGGTCATGCTTTCCATCGCCGCCGCCGCCGACGAGACGGACAAGAAGAAGAAGGGGAAACAGGCAGCGCCCTCGCAGAAAGAGGGAACTTCCAATCGGATTCATCAAGATCAAGATGCTTCCAATGGCAATGGGACGAAGAATAAAGCCACTCTTTATGATCAACTGGTAAAGGAGATCAAGGCGAAGGCGGTGAACAAGGCGGCGACACCAGCTCAGCTCAAGGCCATCCTATCCTCCTCAGCCCTCCCTCCCCAGGACGCCATGAACGCCCTCCTCGACGCCCTCTTCCACGGCACCGGCAAGGGCTTCGCGAAGGAGGTTCTCAAGAGGAAGGACTACCTGGCTGCCGCCGTTAGCGATGACACGGACGCTCAGGCTCTCCTGCTCCACGCCATCGAGGCGTTCTGCGACGGCGGCGCCGAGGCCGTGAAGGAGGTCCCCGTCGTGCTGAAGGTTCTCTACGACGGCGACGTGCTGGAGGAAGAGGCCATTGACAAGTGGTATAAGGAGGCCGTCGCCGTCGGGAGGACGTCGCCGGCGCTGGAGAAGGCCAGGCCGTTCGTGGAGTGGCTCCAGTGCGCGGATTCTGAAGAGGAAGAGTGATGGAAGAGGCCTCTCTCACTGTTGACAGGATTACTGTTTTAAGTGTTTTTTAGGTGTGTGTCAAGTGTCCGTTTTTCTCTTATTAGTTATTGTGGTTTCTATGTTAGTCGAGTCACTTTGAGGCGTGGTAATTATTCTATTACCACTAAAACGAGTTTTCAGTATATAAGTTGATAATACTAATCATTTTGGATAAAAACATGGTCCTCAAAAAACAATTATGAGCACTATTTTTTATTTTATATATATATATATATATATATATATATATATATATATATATATATATATATATATATATATATATATATATGTATGTATGTATGTATGTTTAAACAAATATATGATTTTATTAAAATATTTTTAAGACTAATCTATATATGACAAATATTTGAGAAATCATCCGTAGTCAAAGATTTTAAAGTTTGGATTAGCTTTTGTCGTATTAACCTGTAGGGAGTATTAGGATGCGTTATTTTGATGGTGTTGGGAAGAAATTCTCGCACAGACAGAGCGACTCATTAACACATGATTAATTAAGTATTTATTAATTTTTTTGAAAAATAGATTAATATGATTTGTTTAAAGCAACTTTTATATAGAAACTTTTTTAAAAAAACACACCCGTTTAGTAGTTTGAAAAGCATGCGCGTCATTAGCACATGATTAATTAAGTGTTTATTATTTTTTTTTTGAAAAATGGATTAATATGATTTTTTAAAACAACTTTTATATAGAAACTTTTTGCAAAAAAACATAATGTTTAACAGTTTGAAAAGCATGCGCGTGAAAAAAGAGAGTCATGAGTTGGGAGAGTAGGGTGAAAAACTCACCCTCATCTGTATGGTGATGATTAGTCTTATTGTTGCTTAACACAGACCGCGTTACAATATATATGTTCTCTTTGTAGTTTTTATTACTCCCTAATATTTTTTAGAGAGAATATCACTCCCTAATCAGCCTCGTTTTTTTATTACCCCCTAATCTTTTTTTTTGAGAGAGATATCACTCCCTAATCAGCCTCGTTTTTTTGAGAGAGAATATCACTCCCTAATCAGCCTCGACGCTTGGAGAGTTCGATCATGAATAGTAAATATGGAATTCACTTCACTTGCCTAGGAAGATGGGCCGACATTGGATGATGGGCTTTTCTTAGTTGTGATGGGCCTTAGGATATACGGCCTGCATTGGAGCTGACGTGTCTCGAGCCCAACTTTCTGCGGCATTGCAGCCCATTAAGCCTTCCTAGTTATTTTCTGAACGTTGAAAAAAAATTAACCAGTTAAAAAATGCAGGTCATCGACTGCTAAGTGTAGTCCTGATCCCTGAACCTGCTGCAGTTATTCTTGGGGTATCCAAGGTGTGTTCTGTTGCCATGTCATCAATGGACAGAATGATAGGGTATCGTTTATTTAGTCTTTTAAGTACACAACTGATCTCATCTTTGCAAGCAAACACTAGGGAATTCAGATCATCAGGAAGTGAAACAGCCTACATTACCATGAGAGCTATTTATGCAATGAAATATTCTGTCTGGATCACTGCTGCTAAAAAAGATGAAGGCTCCATGAAGAATTGTAGGATTACACTTGGCCTAATGTTGGCACTTAGGATGAGGAGGGACAAGTTTCCCTTCTGTCCTTGGTCAGTAGTTGGAGGAAACACAAACTGCAGGGGGCGAATTACTCATCAGCATGCCGAAGATGCAGACTCCATGAGATCTTCAATTCACCCTGCAGCAAGAAATACACATGAATATAATATACATATGGGAGCACAACAGTTACTGAAGTAGTAAATGGACATGCCACACCTGAACTGAGATAGATACAACCCCAGTACTAACAGATCGTTCCAGATCACAGTACAAGTTATTGCTTGCTTTGGCAATTGAACCTAACATCCATATCTGACTTGGGTGGAACAAGTCAATTTTCAGCAGAAACAGGAGAAGCACAGCATTCTGGACTATTCTTCAATAACTTTGCAAAAAAACATCAGGAAAAAGATACTGTGATAGGATCCTGTGATTGCATCAACAATCATGTAACTCGAGAATGTTCAGGTGTATATATGCTCCAGTTTGACAGATTGCAGACTTGCAGAGCTTCTGCACACTGAGAAATCCAGGGACTGACATGAACCAGATAGCTCCTTGTGGTTGTTCAAACTCTAGCTTTTCATATAATACATTGCATATTGGAGCTCAATTTGTAGCACATGGAACATATAAAATAAATGTCTACAGCCAACCTAAGATGAGACCAATTTTTACATACACTACACAGCTGATTAAATATCAACATGTCCCCAAAGAAGTTCCTACATGAATAGCTATGGTGCTAGGGACAATAACATAATAACAGAAGGGAAGACATTTGATAAGTAGGAAATGTCCCAATTACGCACATTGTCCCCCACCGTGTCTTCTGTTCACCATGAGAACTATAGAAGAGCCTATGTTCATATGCCACCAATATCCTCATCACAGGTTCATTATTGGGCCTCACGTCCAGTGTGGAGCAATTTGCTGACTGGCCGAAAATGAATCATTGTTACATATCCCATTATTGCATAAATAGTAGAACCAACCATTTGGTTCTTCAACCAAAGCTATTTCACTGTAGAAGCACTCCGATAAAACCCTGTCATCGCACTGGTAATCTTGTCATTTGAGTGCCTGATTTGGAAGCTCCCAGCCCTCCTGGGCCGGGGAATGAAGAGCGCACTGAGCATCTTCTCCAAACCATCAACTGTGTACTTTACATACTTGCTAGCACTTACATCCTGCTCCACTAGTGGCCCATAGTTCTGCATATAACTCCGGTAAGCAGGAACAATTGCCTGAACCACAAGACCACATGTCTTCTCCCTCAAGTCCTTCTCTGGTATAACCCATGCAGATTGTTTACGGAACATCTCATCAAAGCTCGCATTGAATGTTTTAAGGCGCTGCTTCACCAGGTCCTTTGCCGTGGCCCGCCCTTTCGAGAACAAGATTAGCCCCTCCCGGTTGAGCAGCGGGGAAACCACCCCCCAACTATCCCTCATAAACACCGTCAAATAGTAGTCCTTAAACTGTTCATGCTCTTGGAGCCACGCATCACCCAAAAGCTCGCCTAACCTAGTAGCCTTCAAGTTCTTAAAGAAATGCCAGTGTGTGTTCATCATGAAGAGATATGACAGTGTCACGTTGTCATATGCCTTCGACCAGACATCAAAATTAGCTTCAAGGGCCTTGACGATGTTAAGCACCGCGTTGACAAGCATCTTGTCACTGAATGTCTCTTTGCGCCAACTGCGATGGATGGTGAGAACCTGCGCAAGCACAGGCCTGTACTTCTCACTAAGGAGGCGATTGCAGTACTCAACCACAAAGCTAACTAGGCGCGGCACACCCCCATCAGGTGGGGGAGGCATGTGCCGCTGCAGCTCCACCTGCACAAGCAACTCCTCAAAGATCTCAACAGCACCATCCACTAACAACTTCACAAGGTCCCTTGTTTGGTTCTGAATCTCTGCGCATGCCTTCTTTCCACCAAACAACCGGTTGAAGTCCAATCTTAGCTTATTCAAAGAATCAAACACTTCCAGCAAACGCAGGAGCTTAATGGGGTCCTTCTTCGCGTCAGCAGCGGCACGACCAAAACTCAAGAAATCAAGAATGCCAGCGTGCGCCGCAACATCAGCGAAGCACGCTGATGCATCATCCTTGCGCTGCCCAAACACCTTGTTGCAGAGCTGTCGCTCGGACTCAAGGAGGCAGCGCACCACAAACTCCAAATGCCGCCCCCACAACTCAACACCAGGGCCCAACGCCTGCGCGTCGTCGACCGGGTTTCGCAAGTAATCAAGGCCAAGGGCACGGAGGCTGGCACTCACCACGCCTCCGCGGGCATCAGCATACACGGACAAACAACGGTCCTGCCTGCCATTGGCAATGAGGCGGTCAAGAATTAGGCTGAGCTTGTGGACGGTTGCAGCCGGGATGAGAGACGGCACGGCAGTAGATGCAGAGGTGGTGTTCAGCTGCTGCATCGCGAGCGGGAGCGGTGCAGAGTGGTCGGCGAGAAGGCGGCGGAACTCTGCCTCGAGCATGTCCAGAGCGGCCGCCAGGAGGCCGCCGTCGAGGTCACCGGAAGGTTTCTTGAGCCCTTCGAGGGTGACGGCGAGGTCGGCGAGGAACCTTGGGTCGGCGAGGTCATGGTCGCCGAGGTACTCGACGATGTCCGCAAGCCACTGGGCGGCGAGGCCGGAGTTATCGGAGAGGAACCTGAGGGCCTCCTCGAGCCGGCCGAGCACGGCGAGGTAGCCCGCGAGGTCCCCTGCGACGGCGCCAGCGGCCAGGAGCGGCGGCTCGAGGCCGTGCACGGCGTCGAACACCTTAAGCACGGCCGCGGCGGGGCCGACGGCGCGGTCGATGTGGGGCCCCGCCGCCGCCAGCTCGGCCCGCGGCGCCCGGATCGGGCGCACGGCGGCCTCCAGCGCCGGCAGCGCCAGCTGGATCTCCTCCATCCGCGGCCCCGCCCGCGCCAGCGCCTGCCCCAGCGCCCGCGACTTCTCCGCCCCGGCACGCAGCGACCGTGCCGCCGCCGCCACGCTCTCCATCTCCCCACCCCCCCCCCCCACCCCCCCGCCGCCGCTACAGACTACAGAGCGAGATGGCGCCAACCCCGCCGCCGCCGCCGCCGGCTCGAACGGAGACCGCAATGTAGACGAGTCCTCCCCTCCTTCTCTCTCTCTCTCTCCTCCACGCGGCTTCGAGTTCGTCTCGGTGGGAAGAGAGAGAAAGGAGAGAGAGGTTTGGGAGGGTTAAGGTTGAGGAGAAGAAGGTGGTGGAAACAAACCAAGGAGAGGAAAGGGAAAGGAGGAATGGAAAACAGGGGGATTTTTTTTTCCGGGCGGGGGAGGACGCGTTCGTCTCGTTTTCGTCTTGTTTGTTTGTTGCGTTGCGGCGTTGCGGGTGGAAAATGTTTGGGAATGGGAACTGAAAACAGCATGTTGTTTTGTTGCAGTTGTTTTTTTTTTGTATGATGCTGTATTATTTTCTTGAAAAAAAATGTAAGCATAGTGTATGCTCAACAAATGAAGAACAGAATTAGCTCATAATCTTGATAAAAAAAATCTTTATTAGTAAAACACAATGAGTCCATTTGTGCTTATTTTGATTAAGAACTCTGTAACAAGCGGCAAAAGGGTATGTTTGGTTCTCTACCCTACCAATAAATGACAAAATCCATGCAAATCTTGGAATTTGTTGGTAGTATAGAGATATATTACTCATGTTTGATTTATTAACAATATATGTCAAATTTCATACTATGGTGGAGAAATTTCTAGATTTTTGCCAAATTGAGCATGGCCATTGTCAACTATTTTTTTTACATAATGGATAGAAATCCAGTCTCTATATCTATAAATGGATATACATGGCCAAAGATTAGACAAATACAAACACTTCACATCTCACAACTTAAGACCAAACCATTATGTCTATTATTCAACCTTAACACATTGTTAGGACAAGTTTTGGTATCAATCCTAAACAGTCCATAATTTCTTTTGAAGCAAAGATTGGTTTATCAATTATGTTTAAAAAACGAGTCCACATAGTCATGGATGTTTCTAACTTACGTATACTTTTTGATCCGTGCGGTATTCAAAATCTCTCAACTCTTACATGTAACCCAATTGCGAATTCGTAGCAGTATTTTAGTGCTATTACATGGTGATCATGCATACATTATTAAAATTTTCTTTTTAAGAAAAGAAGCATGTCAGTAGCTGGATCTTGATCTTGCATGAATCATGACCAGATTGAAACATTGCCAAAAAGGAAAATATATTCATATGATCATTACATGTGGAATGCGGAATATATTGGATCCAATGGGCGATGGCCCATGCACGTGCGCCGCGCAGCACTGATACAAGGTGACAAATCACAACGGGCTCAAGAGGCAAACATTCCAGTAGGACCTTTTTTCTCTCTCTTTCTACCGGACTAGCACATGCGTATCGTCTGAATTCGTAACATGAAAAAAGTTTGGACTTTGGAAATATATGTAATAATCAAGTTCACGTTTTTTATTTAAAAAATGCATCCCTAAAGATTTGAGGCCAGATCGAAACGATGTTTATAATAGTATCTAATCAAAGCTGTAGTTTGGCTCTTTGTTACAGTCTGGTACTATACTTCAATTTGACTGGCTTGGATGGCATTTTGCTCATGTCAAATCCGGCCACAATTTGCAGGGATTAGTAGCTAATTCTGTCAAGAACTAAGATGAACTAGGTCCATCAAGATTCGTGGGCTGCTAGCTTCGGCCCAGTTAAACTCAAGTTGCCGCTTTTTTGGGCTTTTTCCTGGGCCTTTTTCCGAATTTCTGAAAATGAAACTGAACTTTCTCTTGTTCTGCTACACTCATCACCCATGTTCTTCATTTTTCTTTTCTTTCTTCTTCTTTTGCCTTTTGGAACATTTTCATCATCTCTTTTTTTTCCAACTCATTAGATTTTGTCACAATATGCAAAAGGCAAAAGAAAAAAGAAGATCAAAAGAAAACATTGTGCGGTACAGAGAGAATACATCTTTGATTGATGGTCCTGGAGACATATAGATCGCCTAGTACACGAGCCATTCCTCTTGGAAGAAACTGCTGCGAGAATCTCCCCTTTTCTACATCCTTTTAGGCTTTGTTCGGCTGAGAAGGTTCAGAACGCGCACAGTAAACACGGAAAACGGAACGGTCATTAGCGCGTGATTAATTAAGTATTAGCTAAATTTTTTTTCAAAAATGGATTAATTTGATTTTTTTAAGCAACTTTTGTATAGAAACTTTTTGCAAAAAAGTTCACCGTGTAGTAGTTTGAAAAGCGTGCGCGGGAGAAAAACACTGTGCGGCACTGTACGCGTTCGTAACTCGATCTGCCGAACAGACCCTTAGAGTCCATGAACATTATCTAGCAGCTGGCACACACTGATATGTGCTCAGAATCAAGTCCCATGCTGTCTCAACAAACGACATAACTACTGTTCACAGACTAGTCACGAGTATTTTTCTTGTATCCAACTATCCGCGACACTTTTCGGGCAAAATCCTACGTTCCAAATTAATCCTGTAGTTTTATATTTGCATGTGTTTTTTCAATTAATTAGTCTGGATTTTTCTAAAATTAAATCAACTCATTGAAATATATATTCAGCCGTGGTGAAGTCAACTTCCAGACAGGCCGGATGGCCATCCAATTTTGGTGCTGTCTCCGCTACCGACCGTCGTTGATGTCTAGAAATAATCTGTCACTATTAGTCATTCGGGCTTAACGACGTTGGATATATGTTGACCTATTGTTATATTATAATAGATATATAGAAATGATTTTTTCCATGCCATTAATAATATTCAGAGCTAGGTTTTACGAGGGGCTACAGAAAAAACCGTGGGAGATCCATCCACTGATTTGCAATGATGTTTTAAAGATGACTTGTCCATCTGTTCGTTCTTTTTTATTTTCAATTTAGAGAGCAACTTGTCTAACTTCCACTTTGCAGCACGGAGGACATGGCAATGGAGAAAGAATTGAGAGACCTCACCTGATGGATACATGCGTGCAAGGGTTGAAAGGTGTTAGTCTCTTCTTTCCACGTCACACGTCTTCATCCTCTCTGCGTCAACTTGGCACCATGAATAGAAAACGAGATCACATATCTCTCACCATGTCTACCACTAGAGCTACCGTTGGTGCTCAAAAAAACAAAAGACATTAGAGTATGCTGCTTTTTGCTGGTCTTTCTCATCTTTAGCTTCAACGAATACTTTTTTTGGTTAATTAGCTGACAAGTAATGATGTTACATGTGTACGTTGTTAGTAAAGCGTGTGATTAATTAACTAATTAAACAATAAGGATTTATTGCACAATATTTTAGTAGGATGTGTTTGAGAGGAAAAAAAAGAGAAAATTGAGAAGATACGTAGAATGAGATGAGTCATTAGCATATGATTAAGTATTAAATATTTTAAACTTGAAAAATAAATTAATATAATTTTTTTAAGCAACTTTCCTATACAATTTTATTTAAAAAAATGTATCATTCAGCTGTTCGGAAAACGTGCGAGTGAAAAAGACAGATTTATTTTTCCTTTATCTTCCTAACGATTGACCGAATGCTGCCTACATCATTCAGTCGTTCGTTATTAAACGGGAAACCTCTATTAAGGAGATTACTCTTAGTTAATTAGCTGAATCGTAATGACGTTGTATGTAAGTAAAATATGCAATTAAATAATCAAATAATGAGGGTTTATTAGATAATATCTAAATTATCTAGCTGTTCGTTATTGAACGGAAAACCCCTATTAAGAAGATGGTTATTCATCATAGGTTTCTCTTCTTTATCTTAGTTCTTTTGGTTAATCAGCTGCCATGTTATGATGTTACATGTGTTCATTTTGAGTAAAGCGTAAAATTAACTAATTAAGCAGTGGGAATTAATAGGTCCATTAAACAACACCTAAAGCATTCAACAGATGATTACTGAAATGAAACCTGTGTTTAAAAGTGTTGAAGATGAATATAAAATGTTTCACGTAAAACGAGATGACATTAACGTGCGATTAATTAAATTTTAATTATTATAAACTTGAAAAATAGATTTATCTGATATTTTAGAACAACTTTCATATAATTTTTTTTTGCACGAAACACACCGTTTAACAGTTTGAAAAGCGTGTCACGTTAATCTTTTATCTTTTTATCGTGAGTAGCAGTGAGTTCTAACGCAAGCCATCCTCATAAAAAGGTATTTCTTTAGCCACATTGATTCGACCAGACGTTAAATCATTAGCAGTCGGCGCTTTATTAATTATCGATATCTATTAATAGCATATGCTTATTCATATATCTGTGTCTATCAGTAGTATATGTTAATTCATATATCTGACACTAATTTCTCATCTAAAACACCCATTAAAATTGTTTAGTTAAGACAGCTTAATGGCGTGGCAACTTTTTTTTTTCTTCTAAGCGCACACAGTTAATCATTTTGTACGGATGTGCCTAAGAAGACTGCTACTCATAAAAGGGTTATCAGATAACCCACTATTGCCAACGATACGAGCTTTCTAATTTGATTTAAAAAAATACTGTATGAATAACTTAATACAATTGAGTGTTCACAAGGTCTCATTAATCAAACACCCAAACAATAAGCTACACTGATTACGACCAAATAATAAAACACCCAAATCCAATTGAAATTGACCAAACCAAAGTTCATCATACCGCTCAAGGGTCCACAAACTTATTGAAAATCACATAACAAAATGAGCAATGTTAGCCGCTGGAGTAGATTGGGAATGTTTGAAAGAAGAGAAAAAAGACGACCAAGAAGATACAAAAACAAGATTAATTGAATTAACTGTTTTACACTTGAAAATAAGATTAATATCTTTTTTTAAAAAATAACTTTTCTATATAAAATCTTTACAAACAACGCACCGTTTAGCAGTTCGGAAACTATGCACATGAAAAATGAGGTCTCTCAATCTAATTGCAACAAACAAAGATTAGTACTTTCTTCGTCCCAAACTAGTTTTCTTTGTTAAGATTCCATAAAACAACTTATTTTGAAATAGTTATCACTCTAAGGGTGAGTTCTTTACCCAACTTTCTCAACTCACATCTCTTTTTTCACGCGCACGCTTTTCAAACTGCTAAACGGTGTGTTTTTTGCAAAAAGTTTCTATACGAAAATTGTTTTAAAAAATCATATTAATCCATTTTTTTAAAAAAATTAGTAAATACTTAATTAATCATGTGCTAATGATTCACTTCGTTTTTCGTGCGTAGAGAATATTTTCCAAAGCTACCAAACGAACACAGCCTAAAGTACTAGTAGTTCTATCGATCAGTTCTCATTTAAATTTTTTTCTCATTTTATCATTGCTCATCTTTCTACTTTCATTTAAATAAGGAATATTATAGGTTTTTATTCTTAAATCGTAATAAATAGAGTACTAACTAATCTAAAAAATAAATGAGAAAAATAAGTATTGTGAGACGGATGAAGCAGGAGAGCCAAACACCAGAGACGAAGCAAAGCAAACCACAGAGAAAACCCAACGGCGCAACGCAAATAAATGGAGGTGTACACGCAAACTGCAAACCAGCCTATGGCCGGTGGCCATCCATCCATCCGTTGACCCGGTCTCCTCCCCGCCACGTCACCACCCGCCGATCATTCCCATCCACTCCTCTTCTCCTCTTCTTCTTCCTCGCTTTCTCTCTCTCTCTCTCTCTCTCTACCTCGCCATCGCTCGCGGCCTCCTCCTCCTCCATCCATTCCTCCTCTCCTCCCATGCATGGGAGGCCGTCGAGGCCATTAGCTCCCTCGCGCCGCGGCTCCTCCTACTCCGCCTCCTCCTCGTCGTCGTCGTCGTCCCGCGTCTTCTCCTTCTTCTTCTTCTTCTTGGCGCCACGGGTTTTCTTGTTCTTGGTCGTCGTCGTCGTCGTCTTCTTGCCGGGGCGGTCGTCTTGCTGGTGGCTGGAGGGCACGGAGGAGGAGGAGATGGGGTTCGCCGGGGACTGCTCGCCGGTCAGCGGTGGCGGGCTCAGGTGTGTTCCTCTCGATCTTGGCTTCTTGACTTGACCTCTTTGTGTTGCGTGGTTTGGTGTTAGGGGAATTTTGATTAGCTTTCGATATGAAGCTTGGAATATCCAGGAGGAGGAGGAGGAGTTGTTCATGGCGCGGCAGGGGCTTGTGTTTGATTGGCGGCTAGCTATCGAGTAGTGATTCCTGAATCAGGCTAGACATGAGGTTTCAGTGGCAGACTTCGAATTGGATCTGTTCGATTTTGCCTAATCGTGTTCCAGCTCCTGGCTGGTGTGAGGATGTGGCCATGAATTTGAATTTGAGGAGTGTTTGAAAAAGAAAATTTTAGTCCTTTGTAAGGGCATGGTAGAAGAATTAACCTTTTCTTGTTTGATGTGTCTGTGTGTAGCAACTGACTTTTATGGAGTGTTATTAGTTGTAGGGATCTGTAGTCTGATCTGATTTGGTAGGAGTGCCAAAAAAACATTCATGAAATCACCATGTGAGAAATTGATTTATGCAAACAAGTTTCTTTTTGTCCATTTAGGTTTTTTGTTTAGTATGTAGTAACAGTTTTGCTCCGTCAGCATAATTTTTTCCTGCAAATATTCTCGTTTTAATGTAACTGAGAACATACAGTACTGCTAGCTAATAAAGATAACTCATTTGATTGTCACATGAAATTAAGTGCACTGGAGTCCATGATTTTAGATTTTGCGTATGATTAATTAATAAATGTTCCCCTTTTCTGCTGACAGTGAAAACGGCAGGTTCACTTATGGGTATGCAAGTGCTCCTGGGAAAAGGGCTTCAATGGAGGATTTCTACGAGACGAGAATCGATGGTGTTGATGGAGAGACCGTTGGATTATTTGGCGTATTCGACGGTACTGTACAGTTCCACGAGAAATATTATTAACTGTTTAGGTTTTGGTATATCAGGACATCCCTGATCAACTTACTTGGTTGTACATATAGGTCACGGCGGAGCTCGAGCAGCTGAATATGTCAAGCAGCACCTTTTCAGCAATTTAATTAAGCATCCAAAGTTCATCAGTGATACCAAGTCCGCTATCGGTATGGCATTAATAATTCATGCATTACGGAGCAAAATTAATTGTAGCCAACCTAGAAGGTGGTTGTGATTTCTCTGTACTTTTCTGGCAGCTGAAACATATAACCATACAGATTCGGAATTTCTGAAAGCCGAAAGTAGTCACACTAGGGATGCTGGCTCAACTGCCTCAACAGCTATTCTTGTAGGCGATCGTTTGTTGGTTGCTAATGTTGGAGATTCTAGAGCAGTTGTTTGTAGAGGCGGGGATGGTAAGTCACTAAATCTAATGTGTGTAACATACTTCAGTCAGTGTCCTGTGTTTTCCTCTATCTCCAATTTCAGCAGGATGCTTATATTATCTGGAAAGAAATTTTTGCTGTCCTTCTTTTCCATGGTTGGGGTACATGGCAGTTCAAATTAACTGAATGACAGGATTTCATATTAGTCGTATTTAGCATGTGTTAATCGATTATAACGTTTCTCGTATCTGCCCTTGCAGCAATTGCGGTTTCAAGGGATCACAAACCTGACCAGTCAGATGAGAGACAGAGAATTGAGGACGCTGGGGGCTTCGTGATGTGGGCTGGTAATTTCATTATTGAAACTATCTAGTATTTTGTTTTGTACTTGTAATGATCATTGGTTCTTTCTAACAGTTGAATGACTTTGCAGGGACGTGGCGTGTTGGTGGTGTTCTTGCTGTTTCTCGAGCATTTGGCGATAAGCTCTTGAAGCAGTACGTAGTTGCTGATCCAGAGATCAAGGTTTGACTTAATTGTGTTTACTAGTTCTCAAATAAAGCCTGACATCTGCAAAATAATATTTGTCATCGTGATTGTCATTCCCATGCGTGTTACTCTAGAAGTAGTCCACCAATGAACTAAAATTAGTCCACCAATGAACTCTACTTTCTACCTAAGTTCTTCATTGCTTTTATATAAGCAAGCAAACAATGAGCCTGCTCCATCAACATTCATATCATTTCTCTTTCCATTTAGTAAAAGAAATGTATCTTGTTTTCATTTACAGGAGGAGGTTGTCGATAGCTCCCTCGAGTTCCTCATCCTTGCTAGCGATGGACTTTGGGATGTTGTAAGTAACAAGGTAACAACAGACATTTCTTGAGTCTCCTTCACCCGCATGTATGTTGCCATTGGCGCCTTATATATGTTACTCAACACATGAAACCCAAATTCTATTTCCAGGAAGCTGTTGACATGGTGAAGCCTATTCAGGATCCCGAACAGGCAGCGAAGAGGCTTCTCCAGGAGGCATACCAAAGGGGTAGTGCCGATAACATCACCGTTGTCATTGTCCGCTTTTTGGAGGGAACAACGACTGGTGATGGACCGAGTAGGGAGGCCGCCAGCGACCAAAACTCATAGTTGCTCCCTGCAGCGGCATGGCTCGTTCCTGCCTGTTGTATCTGATGCTCGAGGTAGATGTTAAGGTGGCGGCACCACCCATCATGCTGCCAAGAACTGACCCGGCCTGAATTTCGTCCACGCTTTCATGCTCCTGGCTGACCTTAGGTGGTGGTGGTGGTAATGTAGGAGCATAATGGCGATGGGGCTAGTGTTGTTACTACATGATATGATCCAAGGTGTATCGTGTCTTATATATAACTTCGCAATGTAGATTCTATGCTTGTGTTCCATGCTAGGTCTTTTTTTTCTTTTAGCATCAAATGCATGTAATAGAAGTAAATTTAAACGATTTGAACAAAGTTGTACACTGCAGTATGTAACGAAATCTTTGCGTTTGTATTTCTGATACCATGAGCATTATGATTTCTCATAAGCTCCGAGGGTCAAAACTCCAAAATCTGTCTGGATTTGTGGTTATGCAACAGGAGGAAAGCTTGTATCAATATGTTTGGGCTCTGCTGTTTGGTTGTGGTCATTGTGGGGAAGAAAGAAAAATAAAAAGTCCCGAATGTCTTGCGGTTTAACACAAAAATATATTCGATTTTTCTGTGACATGAAAGATCACACACACCACGATATATTATTATACTCAAAAACATCCGTGTGTGTGTCTACTCAACATATGCTTAAAGAGACGAAGATTAGCGATAAATTACCGACCTTGTTAAGATCATACTAAGGCTACACCAGCAGCGTGAATATAATCATAAGCACGAGGATTTAAACCTGATAGGTAAAATGGCGGCAATCGTCTTGCTAAAGCGCTCCATGGATTGGATTCAGAATGGCTGCAGCGATGCAGATATGAGAGGGAAAATTAGAGTTGAGTAGAGCAAATCAGCTGCTCCTATCTCACAGTTAATTTTGTACTACCAGGAGGTGAGCCAGTGCATGCACAGTAAGTAGTGTTGATTGATTCATACAGCGGTTTTAAACTTTGTTTTTTTATTTGAAATTGAACAAAATTTGAGAACAAACCTGTTTGTGTAATTCTATCCCAGATCGGCAAGGAGCTCCCTGCATCCGGTGGAAAAACCTAGCAAAAGACTGCCATAACTCTGCATCAAGCAGCATCGGTTACAAGCAGAATATGATGACCAGGACAGACATTATTTACTCCAGATTAATGATAATAAAATTCAGAATACATGCATGGTTAATTGGTAACAGCATGAGAACCAATGCTGGAAAACGGATTAGCCATACAAGAAAGATGACAGTTAGTGTCACTGGACAATCGAACAACACATTGCTTGCAGCATGTGTCCTGTTCTGCTAGTAAAAGACTCATAGCATGGGTGCAGTATTTAGTTATAGAATGAAAGACCCAGGATATCTAACATGTATATTGCCATGCCAGATAAAAGACTCATAGCACGTACAACATCATGATTAATAAGTATCATAAGTCACATCATGTCATTTGATAAAGACAGCGATGTTGAATAAACAGTGGCAGATAGTAATTTGACGAATACAGCAATGTTGAGATAGGTTCAGTTAACTTGTAGCTCGCTAGGGCTGTACTGAAATGAAATTTGAGTTCAGCAAGAAAAACCTTGTGCTTGAAAACTGAACCAAGATTCATCGTGAATAAATCTTTCAAGTGCACTTCAAGAAGAAGGCCAAGCCACAGAATCTTCTGACTCAATGTTCAGCTTAACACCGCAATTACCAGCAAATGCCATCTCAAGAACACTCACAATATAAGATCTCCATCACTAGGCAATTCCTGAACGGCCTTAAAGGCTTTCTTCAAGTAAAGGACATCATCAATGTCTAGGCGGTCATTTCCACCAAGCCGCCGCTTTCCTTTGCCTAGGTCAATGCGCTTCATTAAAGTAAAGGTTGGGAATTTTTTCATTATAAAAAAAACGCTGTTACTATTTTTTTTATGTTACTATTTTTTTTCTGGCCTCGGGTTTCAAATTTTATGGACCAAACATACTAATGGGCTTATGCTGGCCCATACGTAGAGGTGGCCAAACGGGCGGCCCGGGGCACGGCCGAACCTGTAGCAGGCACGGCCCGGCACGGCCTGCTACAGTAATGGGCCGTGCCGGCACGGCACGAGTAGCCGTGCCGTGCTTGGGCCGCTGGCCGAGCCCGCGGGCCGGCACAGCACGGCACGGCTACTGTAGCAGCACGGCACGGCACGGCACGGCCCGTTTCGCCGGCGGCCCGTCACTCCGCGCGCGCGCGCATGCGCAGGCCGCCAGGCCAGGCCGACAGCCCGACAGCGCCACAGCGGGCCAGCGACGCACGCGCAGGCCGGCGAGGCCGCCAGCGCCAGGTCGAAAGCAGAACAGGGCGGCAGGCACTGTGCGGCGGTCGAATGGGAAGGCGCCACGTGGCACTAACGGCTATTTGACCGTTCAAATTTGAAAATAACCGTTGGGAGGCTAAAAAATTCATAAAAATTTCGAAAAAATTCCAAAAAATCTCAAATTTCGCCCTATAAATAGGGCATGAACCCCAGCCATTTCTCCTCATCCCACACTCCTCATCTTGTGCTCTCAAGTGCTTTAAGTGCTCTCTTTGTTCTCAAGTGTGCATTTTTTTGATTTTGACAAAATTTGCTCAAATTTTGTCAAAAATCAAAATTAGTTTCGTAGTTCAACAGTTTGATCGCAGAGGTTTGAAGAGCTCGCGGTTGGAAAGATGTAAGTAATATTCAAATTTGTGTATTATTTGTATTGTGTTTGTGAATTCAATAAATATTCGAAAATTTGTTTATGTCGGTTTAAATTTTCAGAATGGATCCGAACTTTCCATACCAGTCGCCGTCGTTCACCTTGGGTGATTTCGACCCCAACTACATGTCGGGGTTTGACGATGCCTCCGGATCGGCTCCAACTCCACCATCTGTGGAGGAGGTACCGGTTCATACGGCTGTCGTGGAGGAGGTACCGGTTCAGGCGGCGACAGCTTCGGAAGGATTTTCCGGAACCGCGAGCGGAAGTGTTTCGACACACACCGGCTCGAAGAGATCGAGAACCTCCGGTGTGTGGCAAAACTTCGACGAGATAAAGGAAACATGCCCCGACGGAAGGGAGGTATCGAAAGCCCGTTGTAGAATATGTAGGCAAATTTTATCTGCTCGTTCTTCTGGTGGTACAGGTCACCTCAAGCGCCATGCGGAGTCGTGTGCCAAGAAGCAAGGAATACAACTCCGGCAGCAGCAACTTATGGTAAACCCAGACGGTACGGTACGCAGTTGGGAGTACGATCCCATGGTTGCTCGGGAATCTCTTGTCCGGTTAATCGCCAGGCAAGATTTACCCCTGAACTTTGGGGAGTCCCCTGCTTTTGAACATTACATTCAGCAATCTCATAACCCTAGGTTTAAAGCTGTGAGTAGGCAAACATCAACTAGAGATTTAGAGAATGTTTATCACAAGGAAGCAACTGCACTTAAGGAACTGTTTAGTACATGTACTTTCTCTGTTAGTGTTACTTCAGATATATGGAGTAGTAGAGCTAGAGAGGATTATCTTAACGTAGTTGTTCATTTTGTTGATGATGATTGGCAATTACAAAAGAGAGTTTTAGGGCTTAGGTTAATAGATGTCTCACATACAGGAGAAAACATAGCTGAAAGAATTAGGGAAGTAATTAATGAATTTAATCTTGCTGATAAAATATTTGCTGTCACCCTAGATAATGCATCTGCTAATTCTAGGGCTATTGAAATATTGCAACCTTTATTTTGTGTGTATGCTCAATCTTTTCTACTCCATCAGCGTTGTGCATGTCATATAATTAATTTGATTGTTAAGACTGGCATGAAGAGGGTAGGTGACCACATCGATGCTGTTCGTCAAGCAATCGCGTGGTTAACTGCTTCTAACCCGCGGATTGCTGCATGGAAGAGGTTTTGCAATGCGGCCGGTGTGAAAGCTCGTAAGTTTGCCACCGATGCAGAGCATCGGTGGAATGCAACGTATTTAATGTTAAAAGTTGTTTTACCTTATAGTAGTTTACTTTCTGATTTTGTTCAGTCACGTGGTGGCCCAAGAAACAGTGACGGGTCTTCAGTACTGAACGAGCATGTTTGGGCAATTGTCCAAAAATTTCACCAATTTCTAGAAACTTTTTATGATTGTACTCTAACTTTGTCACAAGTTTATTATCCAACTGCTAATATAATTTTGCACAACCTTCTTGAAATTGCTACTTTATTTAAAGAATACGAAAATGATGACGTTCTAACTGAACCTGTCTTTCACATGAAACAAAAATATTTGAAATATTGGAAAAATATACCTATGTTGTATGCTTTTGCTTTTGTTTTAGATCCTAGGTGTAAATTAAGGGGATTGTCTGCTATTTTATCACTTGTTGGAGATACTATAGGTGTAGATTATAGTTCTTTTTATACTGAGGTTAGACGTAAATTATATGAGGTTTTTGGAAGATATGAAGTAAAGTTTCAGGAAGTTCGCCAGCAGAGACCCCCTCCTATCCCCACTACAGGTAAGAAGAAGATACAGTGGGGTAGGATTTGGGGTGGATCGTCTTCAAGCCAAGGTGGTGGCAGTTCGTCGGCTACAAGTGGAGACGCCTCTTCGCATGTTGTAGCCGAAGAGTTGTCCGGTTATTTGGACAGCGACGCCATCCACCACGAAGCACAAGATTTCAACGTCCTCGGGTGGTGGAATGACCACAAGATAACATATCCTGTGCTTTCAAAACTAGCACGGGATGTGTTGACGGTGCCCGTGTCGACGGTGTCCTCCGAATCGGCCTTCAGTCTATGCGGCCGAATCATCGAAGACCGGAGGACGACTCTGCGCAGCGACCACGTCGAAATGCTACTAAGCGTTAAAGACTGGGAGCTTGCTCGACAACATGCCCAATACACTGCGGACAACCAAGAATTGGCCGCCCAGTTCGAGCAACTCTGCCTGGATCCAAACCAACCCCAGTAGAATTTTGTTAGAAGTAGTTCTGACCTTTGAGCTGTACTCTTTTCTTTGTCATGGTTTTCTCATTTTCCCCTATGAGTTTTTACATGACAAAGTTTTTAACGAGGCAGCATGTATCATTGTATCCTGTAATGATATAAACATCAATAAAGGTCATTACTATTTTTAACAAATTCTTTTGCAATATTTTCGCAAGTGTGGATTTATCTTTAAATTATTTCAAAATAATGAATCACAATCTATATTTTTAAATTTTTCAACACAACAAAAAAATACCATTTTTTCTTTTTTTTAACATTAGCAAATCATTACTTTTTTAAAAAACTTTTATTTCCATTTTTTAAATACCATTTTTTCATTTTTTAACATTAGTAAATCATTACTTTTTTTTAAACATTTTATTTCCATTTTTAATTTTTTTTCCTTATACATTTCCTTTGCTTTTTTTTTAAAAAAAAACACTGTGCAGTGGGCACTGCCGCACTGGGCAGTGCCGGCGGGCTGGCGGCCTGGCGGCCAGTGCAGCTCAGCTGCCGGCCTGCCTTCACGGGCCGCCGTGCCCCGAACGGCCCGTGGGCCGCAGGCGTGCCGTGCCGGCACGGGCACGGCCCGGCCATCCACGGGCCGTGCTTGGGCCGGCGGCTCGGCACGTGGGCCGGCACGGCACGGCCCGTTTCATCAGCCGTGCCTAACGGGCCGTGCCGAAACGGGCCGTGCCGGACCCGTGCCCGTGCCGGGCCGGGCCGTGCCGCCCGTTTGGACACCTATACCCATACGTCTACATTTAGGCACATTTAGCTGGCTGAGTTCGAAAGTTGGTGTTGAAAGTTATTGTTTTCGGCACGCAAAACGAAGTGACTCATTAGCACATGATTAATTAAGTATTTGCTAAATTTTTTTTCAACAATGGATCAATAAGATTTTTTAAAACAACTTTCGTATAAAAACTTTTTATAAAAAACACACCGTTTAACAGTTTGAAAAACGTGTACATGAAAAACGAGGTGAGTTGAGAAGAGTAACAAACGAACACAGCCACATGGTCTTCTTATAAGAGCGTGTCGTTTTTGGGTCCATGTCATGCGGGTCCAGGCTGCCCGTTTGGACACCTATAGTCCTCTCCCCCCTCACAATGCCGTCGGGAGCAATCTGCCAAAACGGACTTGGCCCTGTGCCATCATCTGTTGTCACGATATGATGCAGGTCACCATTTCATGATTTCATCTTCATCCACACGCGCGGCGCAGCCACGGACGTGCTCACGTTACGGTGGTGTTCGTAAGATAAGGGCACCCAAAATGACAGATCTCTTAACGAGTGATTAATTGAGTTCTAATGTAAAATTAAAAAATAAATTTATTTGATATTTTAGAGCAACTTTTATATAAAAATTTTTTTTCGTATAAAACGTATAATTTAACAGTTTAAAAAATATGCTAAAATTTGAAGTAGAATCAAACAAATGGGCTATGCATAGCCCATAATCACATCATTCAGCTCCACGTTTCGACGACCTGTACCATGAATAACCCATACATACACACACATATATATATATATATATATCCCCAGCTGATCAACACAACAACTTTTGGTCAATTCCTCCATCTCACTCTCGCTCCTTCTTTTTTTTGTCTTGGTCTCTTTAGTTTTTCCCCTCTCAACATAATTGCATATATACATATGGCTTTGACAAGATCATACGTACGGCCGGTCAATGACGTCGTGGTCAGACAAAATATGTCATCAAATGTGACCGTGACACAGCTGACAACATCATTTTAATTATACAAGAGCAAAAGCAATGCACTACTACGCTTCTGATGAATTGCAAGACCATATATTGTTTGTTTCTGCATGATCATCACTTCAGTCATGCGTACGTACCTGTTCGATCTATTTTAGTTGGTGTTCAATGATCCATATTATTGCTTTTGTCAATTAAGCATCTCATCTACTTATACCCGCTTATATATGTTCTCTCTTGATCTCTTCTGATGTTACCTATATATATATATATAGCTACTACTATTTCTCTTTTTAGACCAAGTTAGCTAGCTACTTCTTGATGTTTTTCTAAGATGCCTTATATATGTTAATTTGCCTTCTAATTAAACGTCAAACCCCACCATATACAATATATCCTTTTACACTTTCACTTTGTGGATTAGTATAAATTAGCATCTATATATACATAGACTACATGATAGGTGAACATGGAGCATGAGTCAAAAAGTGCAAAACCTCTGACCGTATCTAAGCCGCTTTTCTTCAGAAGAACCTTTCATTAGCCGAATCCGCTGGATTATTGATCGTTTGCTGCTTTAACTTCAGCATCACTGAAAGAGAAAGAAATTAACACAGAGAAAACCACTAGTATGTGGTTGGTTCGTGACAGCTTCCGGGCTTTTGACTCCATCTAACAGCTGACAATTTCAAGAACCATATAAAGTTTGCACCTTCAATTCTTCTTCATCGAAGCAATGCAAATCAAGACTAATCGATCTCTGCATGCAATCATCGTACAACCAATTGATTAATTACTGCAACAATATTGACGAAACAGACGTATTTCTTCAGCTAGCCTTGGAACAGGTCTTTTTAAAATGTTACTCCTAATCAATTTGCAGTATACATCTAAACTAGGAGTGGAATGGATACAAAAGAAGCTGTAGACCTGATCTTCTGCTACAATTTGCTGCAGTGAAGTCTCTCTTTTTTTTTTGCACACATCGTACGTACTACTAGCTAATTAATTAACTAGCTAGATCACCTGAAACAGTCACTGGACCAATCTTGTTTTAGACTTTTTAGATGACTTGCCAGTTGAGCTACTGATGATTTAGAACACAGTATGAGTTTGGATAATTAAAATGGATACATGCACATAAATATAATATTTGCATCGATCTATGACGTTATCAATGCACGTATCCGTATTTACTACTTAAGGATCCATATTCTAAGAACACTAAGGACGTTTATTTTCGTTGTGGCATATTTATGAATTACTTTAATATTTAAGAAAAGTGATAGCATAACAACATCATCCTGACGTGATTGTTCATATGCAGACCCATAAGCAATAGGGCTCCCATATCAGTGACGATGTTATACATGGTATGCAGTTACGTTAGAGGAACCTCTTTTTATGGAGTATGTAGATATTTCATCGTGTTATTTTTCCTTGACTCTTGAAGGATCTGTAAAGCCCTTACTTTTTTAACCTTTTGTGAAAAAGCAATATGTCTTCTTTTGCTAACAAAATTTGCTGTCCGATCATGGCTTTTAGGATTTCAGCAACTACGGCGCATAATATATATCCACAACACCAGCGTCGACGAAACCCAATCATAATATCCATGACGGTCATATCCACGAATATGGTGTCAAAATCAAGAGATCTTGTTCATCTAGTTTCAAGAAAAACCATATCTTTTACATGTCCCTAGACCAGGGTTTACATTACCGTTTACCGGCCGGTTAACGCGACTCGACGGTACGGCGCGGTAACCGCGATAACCGCAAAAAACCGCGATAAATTTGACTTCCAAATTTTGAATTCAAAATTTGGGGAAACCGCGATAAGGACCGTGGTAACCGCGTGGTATGGAGCGGTAACCGCGTGGTTTGACGCGGTTATCGCTCGATGTTTGGCCGAAAGAAGAATGAAATAAAGAAAATAATTAAAAATTAAAGAAATTTGAATAAATATTACTCTTTTTCGAGAAATTTCTTCACCATAATATACTACAAATCAAGCACTACCTTCACCAATTTTTTGGATTTTTTTGAATTTTTTTTGAATTTTTGAATTCGGTTAAAATTTATCAAACCGTACCGCGCGATACGGGTTACCGTACCCCGCGGTAACGGTTACCGCCGGTAACGGAAACCCTGCCCTAGACCCATTCGGCGTGCATTATTGTTTGCTTCTCCAAGGGAGTCGATTTCACATGAGTAAGCCATGAAAATGAAGGCAAAGAAAATTTTAACCACCATATAGTCAGATTATTCTCCTGCAAGTTATCAGCTAGATTTTCCTTCAACAACCTAGATTAATTAGCTACTAGCTGTAATATTGCCAAAGACACGTAATCCCTTATTGCAACCACCACAGAGCAGATTAGACGCGTGCACTACTAATATAATCATGCTAGTTCTTGGAATATAATTAAGCTTAATTAATTGTTTGTCTTTGCTATGCGGCTGCTTGTTGGCTCCGACATTGACCATGCTATGATCAACGTACACACGTGCGCGCACACATCACTACATATTTTTCTCGGTCGATTTTCCGACTCTCGCATAATTTCTTTATGATTTTTTTGCACAATATGTTGGACTTCTAGAGTTAAAAAGTTTTAAATAGTGGCGTAATACAACAAATGTATTATATTATTCCTAATTATTTGAAATCAAGTCAGCGTTATTAACTTACATATATGGAACCTGTGACACAAAATATCAAGTGAGCTGATATGATTTGGCTGCAACTAGTAAGGCTCCAAATCATACAAGCTAGCTAGTCAAGCCGTACTAAATATGACTGTTCAAAATGTTGGACTAGATTGTCTAATTAAGCCCGTGTTTAGATTCAAAAAGTTTTTGAAAAAAAACGTCACATCAGGTCACATCAGATATACGGACACACATTTGAAGTATTAAACATAGTCTAATAACAAAACAAATTACAGATTCCGCCTGTAAATTGCGAGACGAATCTTTTGAGCCTAATTAATCCGTCATTAGCAAATGTTTACTGTAGCACCACATTGTCAAATCATGGTGCAATTAGGCTCAAAAGATTCGTCTCGCAATTTACAAGTAAACTGTGTAATTGGTTTTTTTTCGTCCACATTTAATACTTCATGCATGTGTCCAAACATTCGATGTGATTGGTTTGAAGTTTGAAGTTTGAAGTTTGAAGGGAACTAAACAGGCCCTAAGTCATTTGTTTCTTAAGGAGTGGCAAAGTCTAGGGATGACATGCATGAACCGTACCCATTTTCTACGTGTACATACTGCCTACCGGCTATGCATATATGCTGAGCAAGCCAGCAATTAAGCTAGGTTAATTGCCTAATTATATTGGTCATTTGGTCTCCTACTTGACCAGGGATTAGTGATGATCATGCAAGTAAGCGTAATTTTTTACTAGTATAATTTTCTCACGTTTGATCAATTATTAGCCTACGACCAGCTACTTAGCTACATCTGACTAATTAATTAACAGTGGCACGTACATATACGTACCATATATCACCTGGTGCTTATTGCTTACTATATCTCTGTCTTGACTTGTACCATTACTTTGAAAACATAGTATTGAAAAAAAATAAAGAAATAAAAAAACACATGATTTTGATATGAATATAAGTGCAAAATAGAATATTACAAAATATAAGAACGTGAATCGGATGAGAAACACTACTACAAAAATTATTTTTCCAAACGACCAAAAATGATTTTTGCATGCGGACGAGTGGCCCGCATGCGCCCAAAGGTCTACGAAAATCGGATTTTTGCATGAGGCCAGCACAACCGCATGCAAAAATGAGTCGTTGTCTATAACAGCTGCATGCATAAATTCGGCAAAAAAATAAAAATCCAAAAAATCTGAAACCCTAGTCCGCCATCGCAGCCACTCCCTAGGGCGACGGATCTGGCCCTCCCGAGGGCAGCGCCGTCAAATCCGTCGCCGTCGCCACAGCCGTTCCCAAGGGCCACAGATTCGGCCCTCCCGAGGGCGGCGCTGCCGGATCCGCCACCCTCGCCGCCCGCCGTTGCCATCGCCACAGCCATTCCCAAGGGCGGCGGATCTGGCCCTCCCGAGGGCGAAGCCGCCGGATCCGCCGCCGTCGCCGTCCGTCGGCGTCACAATCCTGAGGACGGCGCCGCCGGATCCATCGCTGACGCCATCTCCGTCGCAGCCGCTCACTAGGGCGGCGGATCCGGCCCTCTCGAGGGCGAAACCACCGGATCCACTGCCCTTGTTGTCGCCGCAACCGCTCCTGGCCGCCACCCGCCACAGCCTGCTCCCGACCACCTCCTCGTCGGCAGCGGTGGCCCGCCGGTGCCCACTCCCGCTCAGAGAGGAAGAGAGAGAGAGAGGAGTTGAAAAAATTTGAAGTGGGAAGAGGAAAAAGAGAGTAAAGGGAAGAAAAAAAATCTGTAGAGAAGAGGTGGTATTTTTACATGCAGCTCTTTAAGAGGATTGCATGTGAAAATAGACTCATTTTTGCATGCAATTTCTTAAGAGGCTCGTCTGCGAAAATGAATTTTTGCATGCGAGTCTCTTAAGAAGCCGTATGCGAAGATGAAGGTCGATGTTTTTTTGCAGACGCGACCAGTTACAGTCTATCTACAACCTATAAGGGTTCTCGTAAAAAAAATCGTTTCTGTAGTAGTGAAAGATATATTCAAAGAAAAATTTTCAAGCGATTGCTAAATGTTCTCTAAAATCTACATAATAAGAGTCATTCCTTAGGAATTTCATATGCATGAGGTTTGAAAAGCTCTCAGGTCTCCTTTGAAAAGAAAGACTAAAACAATGGAGAAATAGAAGAAACATGAAATTTTGAAGAATAGTCGTTTGATTATACCGTAGAAAAAACGCAAGAATCAGATGAAAGAGATACAACCAAAGAAAACTTTACAAAGATAAGAGCTCTTGTTAACTTTCTTTTAAAATCTCTGTAGGACTATCGATTTCATAGGAATTTAAAGAAATGGTAGGATTCTTTGATTCAAATGCCTACATATATAGAAATTTTTTATAGGATTAAAATCTTCCAATTTTTTTTATATTTTGTCTACAAATCAAAGTGGGCCCAATCCTATATTTTAAAGTGCCAGATAGAAAAAAATCCCTATAGAATTTATATTCTACAAAATTGTGCTATAAATCCTTTGTCTCAAAGGGGCCTCGTAAGGAGTACTTTTTCACTAGGGATAATCTGACATTCTGACCGTCATGTAAATGAATTAACCAGTCGAAAATCGATAATTGACCGGTCGTTACATTTGGATTTAGGGGTCCACCGGGACGCAATGCTGGCGTGGTACATCCTTTACAGATGACTTATGAATTATGTTCCTGATTTTATGACTTTTTAACAGCGTTTTCTGACTTAATTTAGGAAACATCAATCCGTACCTGCGTACGTACATCAGTACATGCATGTACGTATAGCAGTCTAGCTAGCGGGATTATTGACCCGAAATTGAGGTGTATGATGAGCTCATGTAGCATTCGTACGTGTACTGGAGTGTTGACTAGTATTATTCATCACGAGTGATTTTTTGATAGTTAGATTAGTACGTATGAACGAAAGTTGTGTCGTTATAATGAGCAATACTTTGATAGTATGGAATATTTAAATTTATATATTAAAAAGATTCAAGTTTCAAGATTAAATTGTGGAAACGATATACTTAGAGAAAGGTGGTAGTTAATTGCATTTGATAAAACTTCATCCTTGTTAGTGCATGGCCGGCCAACAGGCAACAGCAATCCAAAGTTGTTCATCTTAAATCTCTTTTTAATCTCTAATAAAAAAATTAAGGATTCAAACATATACTTCCCTCCAAGAGATATTCTAAACTTAACTTCCTAAAATAAAAATTAAAGCGGGACACCTCCAATCTCTCTCCTTCCTCCCTCATGATCTCTCTTCTCTCGGATGATCTTGCAGCGCTCCTTCCTCCTTGCTATTGGGGATTGGGAGCGAGAAGGGGTGAACACAAGGGTGGGGCAATTAGGGCTTGAGCCCTAGGCTTAGGATCAAATTCCCATTAAAATCTTATTCAAAACACTGTGCAAAACTGAAGATATAAAAGGACTTGTTAAAAACACATTAACTCAGCCCTACTCAGGCTTACTCAGGCTTAGGCGTCATCATTTTTTAGCTCCGCCACTGGAATGAAAGTGAGCACATCTCCTCATAAGTGAAGAGCGAGCTAGAGCCCAGAGTTGGGATTTCAATTTTTAGTATTCTCCATAGAGTTATTGTCAGATCCACTTTTTTTATGAAACTCTACAAATTTAAGATCGAGATCAGTTTTGTGCTCTCGTTGGCCATGCTCAGCTCTTAGGGCCATTATTGTTGAACCAACAGAAATATTTTTCACTTCACGAGGAGAATAAGAGGCTGCCTCGCTCCTATTCTCGTAAAGAGAGAGAAAAATAAATGGACAATATAGATAACATATTATGTGCATATAAATTTCTATTGCATATAACGTACACACCAACTACTAAATATCACTGAAATTTTAGAAATGCACATATATTTTAAATATTATTACAACTGTGTAAAGTCTCAAGTTTAAATTCACCATGCATATAATGGAAAAGATCAAAATTCTGATAGAACTATACTTTTAAAACTGCTACTAGTTTTTCTTATGGCTAAAATTTAGTAAAACTGACGAAAGTCATGTACACTGGATACATTTCCGTATATGAGATATATCTGGATTGAAACTACCATAAATATTTTCAAAAGTGTTCATGAGAACTCGAATGCACATGCGCAATATCAATTATGTAGTGTATACATAATTACAATTCGTTCATCCACATGCAATTTTTGACGGTTAATTTGAACATTGGACTGCACAGAGTTCGTTGATCAATTTGCAGCACGCAGTCTGCGAATGCAAATACGTAAGCAAACATGGACATATTTGGTCAGCTAGCTAGGTCAGTTGATCAATCGATCGACCATATATATGGCCAGCTAGCGTATATATCGTTTTCAACGTCCACGTGCTACGCAGCCCTCGTTGATTAATTACTACTCCTAACTGTATATTTTTGGGAGATTATTAACGTTAATCCCTACCTGATAATCACACACGTACGCACATTGATTTGATTGTCACTTAATTATATTAGTCGATCCGTAGCTAGGGCGACGTCTTCCAACTCCCACCAACAGTAAACACCCTGCTGGCTACGGTATATATTAATTATTTTACTGCGTACTGTACTAAAGTATAATCAAAAATATTTTAAACTTGGACTAACAATATGCATGGCGCGCTACAATTTATTCTAAAAATATATTAATTACTCCCTCCGTCCTAAAATATGATAATTTTTAGCATTTGAAATTTGTCCCAAAATATAACAGATTCTCCACCTACGTTTCTTTCTCAACCAATCACAATCTTCCACCATTCACATTCTTTACCTACTTTTTTTTCTCAATCAATCATAATTCTCTCCCATTTAATTTCATCTACTTTCTTAATACCCATGTCCAAACCTAAAATTTTTCATATTTTGAAACGAAGATAATACTAGTTCAGCCGTCTTAACTCGAAAATTGTTTTTCTAATTTCTAAATAAAAGTACATCGTAGATCGATGTATATACACCAGTTTTCGGAGATATGAGTTTCTTTTTTCCTCAAAAGAAGGAGAAGGCACTCAATATTGTCTACCTGGCGCTTGAAATGTTTATGAGCTGTTGTGAAAAACAAAAACTGTAATACTATACTAATATGCTCAAAATATTTACTATTGCTTAGTTCCGCTAGGTTTTACCTTTGGTCAGACAACATCTTATTACAAACCATACATGATGCTCTCTCAGGTCTATTAATTTTGTCTCACGAGAATAAGACTTTAACCAACAATTACGTTATTAGAATATAATTTTTATATCATAAAAATACTTTATTATATTCATATTTAAAGGACTTATTTACAACTATATTTTTAATGCAAAATAATAATTATTGGTTAAAATCTTATTCTAACGAAATAAAATATGCAGTGGCAATGTTGTTGGTGTGTGTAGGAAGAGAGCAACAGGAGCCAGCATATTGCAGTGGGAAAGCCAATAAAATTCACCAGTTTCAATTCATTGTCGTCTCTGTTTCATATTATAAATCGTTTGATTTTTTTCTAGTCAAATTCTTTTAAATTTGATCAAATATATAAAAATATATATATAGTAGTACTTTTAATACAAAACAAACATATTATCAAAATATATTTAATGTTAGATTTAATAAAACTAATTTAATATTGTAGATGTTACTAAATTTTTTTATAAATTTAATTAAACTTAATAAAATTTGATAAAAAAATTAAACTACTTGTAATATAAAACGGAAGGCTACGGAGGGAGCATAGCGTTTCCAGATCTTGACCAACATCAGACTTGTATACACAGTCCTACACCTGTGGCTGGCGCTTCGGTTTCCAGCTGTCTCCCAGTCCAACTACCCCATTAATCAGCCTAATTAACCAATGAATTACCGCTAATTACTGCTAGTATTATCGCCTAGTAAGCTGTAAGCCTCTACTGTTAAGTTACTTAACCTAATTGTCTCCTTTAACCCACACACGTTACCGCGACCACGTCGATTGGGTGGCGGGCAGCTTAGCCTGCTGCTTCCTATATAAATTGCTTCGCCGGAGACCCATCTCAACCACCACCTATATGAATTGGCGCCATGTCGAGCTCGAGCTTGACGACGACCAGCAGCATGGAGGCCGGCACGGACTCCGTCGACGACCTCGACACGCGCCTCTCTCTCGCCGTCGGCTTCTGCCCGCCGCCGCCGCGGAGGCCGTTGGTGCTGTTCGGCGAGCTGCTCCCGCCGCCGCAGAAGTCGGCGGCGGCGCCGGCGACGACGGCGACTACTGGGAAGCGAGATCAGAGGGGTGAGGCGGAAGCTACGACGACAAGGAAGCAGCGTAACAGCAAGAAGGCCAGGACAGTTCGGGGAGACAACGACGACGGCGATCGCCGGAGCCCGAGCGGCGGCGGCGACGAGGACGGCGCGAACAGGAAGAAGCTCCGGCTTACCGGTGAGCAGGCCACGCTTCTCGAGGACAGCTTCCGCGCCCACAACATCCTCTCCCATGTAAGTCACAAATTACTCCAAATCCACGCGATCCAAATAATCAATATATTTCATATATTTCTCGTAAAAAAATATATTTCATATATGCATATTTTATCTTGGTTTCTGATGGTACGTCTATCAAACTGAAAAAAAAAACTTTCATTGCTTTCAAATATCAAATAAATATATTTTTTAAATTTATAATAATTAAAACTCAATTAATACTGTGTGCTAATGGTTTTCTCATTGTGTATTCTGATGACTTTATCTTTATCTTAATTTTAATCCATCTCAAAAGCCACCGTACAACACTAGAACAGACAAATTATTGCACATGATTTCGTAAAGAAGATGTTTGTTTCTTTCAAATTTTGATCAGAAATGTGATTGAATTTTGAATCAAATCCATACAGGCGGAGAAGCACGAGCTGGCGGGGAAGCTGGGGCTGAGCGCGAGGCAGGTGGAGGTGTGGTTCCAGAACAGGAGGGCGAGGACGAAGCTGAAGCAGACGGAGGCCGACTGCGACCTGCTCCGCCGCTGGTGCGAGCACCTCGCCGGCGAGAACGCCCGCCTCCGCCACGAGCTCGCCGAGCTGCACCGCTCCTCCTCGTCGCCGGTGTCCAGCCTCGCCGTGGCCACGGCCGTCGTCTGCCCGTCCTGCGCCCACGACGACAAGCGGCGCCTCGCCCTCGCCACCACCGGCGCCGCCGCCGCGTCCGCCGGCGGCGACATGGCTAGTAACTGATCGATCGAGCTGGGCTCCTGCATGCCGGCCATCACATACACTGTTTAATTAATTAATTGATTAGTTAATTAATTAGACAAGAAACAATTATATTGAGGTTAATTTGCTAGTTTAGCTAGCTACCACGGGCTTAATAATTCTTAGGATTATTGGGAAAATTTTATACTCTTATCAATTAGGAACATGGTTAATTTTACTGACCAATACATGCTTCGTTTATATATATGATCAGATATGTATGTATATATACACACATGCATATTTGGTACAATCAGTTAGTTGATTTTTCTGCCACTCATGTGCTTGATTATTGTTTCTAATTCTTTTTCCTTAGAATCTTATACTTAATTCCTGTGAAGAGGTGCATCTTCTCTGGATTCGTTTGGATCGGATTGAACAGCAATGGCTAGGTGAAATATCACAATTTTTTTTTATCAGTTGCAAGAGTTTCATATTCAGAGTTTTAGACTCGTCAGGAAATAGAACATGCAGAGGATTTCTTCAACTTGTAGCCTTTGCGTTCACGTCCATCAGTTAAACCAAGCATGTTATAAGCCAAAATGGAGAAAAATAATTACATGTTATCTGTTGCTACAAACTTTGTTAATAATCAATAACCAGTGATTAAATGACTAGGAGGGCAAATACACTGCATACAAGCAAATTCACAAGCTAGTATAGTATGTTTGGGCCTTTTTGGAGGCCATGTGTATGGTTGAACAGAAAGCCCAAACACACCAGCTAGCCCTACTTGCACAAAACCAGCAGTAATAATTATGAAGAAACCTTCAAAAACCATAACAAAAGAAAATGTTTCACATCAGGAGGCAAAATTCTCAACCCTCCATGAATCAAACATCCATCCCCTGCTCTCCATGTGCTGCTCTGAATAACATTTTTCAGCTACCAAAAAAAAATCATGCGTTCCAAATATTGTTTGTACTGCATAAAAGATCAAAATCTTTCCAACTTTTTAAGAGAGATGGATGGAACAAGCAAGTGAACAAGTGATGGATTAGATGCTCTGTTTCATCCAACCAACTGATGAAGAATCCTTCCTCTTGTGGAGTCAGAACAAACGCCCTCGCAGCGAAAAGGTGATAGAGAATCTGATCAAATCAGACGCAGTTCTTGTTATTGGCCTGACCAGAAAACAAAAGCAAGAAACCAAACTACACGGACAGAATATCCAAAGCTGAAGTGATCATGATCATGCATGAATCATACTGGAGGACATAAAATAGAATTTTTTTCACCAGCAATTAATATATACATATATATGATATGGTAGCATTGTAGTAGCTTCAGATGATCATTCATGGTGAGCAAACAAGAGAAGAAAGCCAAGGATTGTTACCGATAGTTATACTATGTGTCAACTACTGCTAATTAGTACTCCCCCGCTCTAAAACATAAGCATTTATGTGTGTTTTTCAAAATGAATAGAAGGGAAATGTTCAGATACATTTTGAAAAACGCGAAGAAATGCTTATATTTTGAAATGCAGGTATTACTTACTACTGATGAAGTGTCAGTAATTACTGCTAATATGCAGCAGTGATGCAAGGGATTGATAGAGATTTAGAAATGGTCGTCGTCTTGCTCTTCTTCTCCTTGCTTGGCCGCCATGGCTGGCAATGGCGTGAGAGCTCGCTTTGATTTGGTTTGGTTTCCTTAGCTGTACACGCGCCGCACGGTCATCGGTTGTGAAGGGGGTTGGAGCCGGTGGGGACGACCCTCTCGTCGTCGTTGGCGGCAGCGGGCGGCGACCACCCGCAGCCCGCGGCTGCGGCACCGGTGGCGCCGCCTCTATTGCTCCTCTGCTTCCTGCACCGGGAGGCGGCGGTGGCGGTAGTGTCGAAGGAGGCCGTGGAGGAGGCGACGACGTCGACGCGGCCTCCACCGGTGTGCGCTGCCGTGGCGGCGTGGCGCGTGCCACGCGCCACGCCGCCGATAGTCGCGCCGCGCGCGGCGGCGGCGAGCAGCACGAGCGCCAGGCACGCCGCCGAGAGGGAGTACTTCCACCGCCGCCACCTCATGGCACGGCCACGTCGCCACATGTGCCTGCGCCAATGCCAAGCCGGGGCAAGCACACGCACGCACGATAGACGCCGGCGCCGGCGGCGAGCGGCGAGCCGGCAACGGCGTGGATCCGACAAGCTTGACGCCTAGCGAAGTAGCGAAGCTGCAGACGGAGAGAAGAAGAGAAGAGAGACCTTGGGCTTGCTTGCAAAACTCGTTTATATGCATGCACCTTCCCAAATGAGTACTTTATTGCTACCTCTTTGTCATAATATTTGGAATATTCAATCAAAATTTTGACTAACCCGAGAGTACATAATTTGATCTATTTTTAGGGTGGGCGAATAAAAAATTATGTTTGTTATTTTGTAGTATTTATTGATTAGCCAAGTGTTTGTATGTTGCAACAGCCATGATGAAGATGAACCTTCGATATCTGTTTCGTGAATTAAAGTTTCCATAAGTGATAAACTAACATTAAGTTGTGTTATCTCTTGAATTACTTTTTTTAAAAAATAACATTAGCCCTCCTTTGGAATAGAGAAATTTTGTTAAAAAAAATCGAGGAAATGAACATGTGAAAATATTCATGTGTTCCAAATGAACCCTTATGTCCTGTTTGACTAATGGGTTAGAAAATTGATTTTTCATCATCAAAGAGTGTCTTTTAAATCCTAGCCATCCATTATCTCTCTCTTATTGCATCCTAACCCTTCACCCATTTTCCTACCTCTTATTCCATTATCCAAACACATTCTTAATATTGACTATTTTGTCGATACCAAATGTGGAGTGTATGGACCATCCTACTAAGAAAAGGATGATGGGAAATTTAGGCCCAATATGTAATTTTCTGAATATTGGAATCCATTACACTTGGCCAAGAAAAGCATTGATTTAGTGATCAGAGAGCTATAACAGGAGGTGCATAAAAGAGGGGGTCAAAGAGGGACTCCTAGGATTAACAGTGGGAAAAGCTGCAAGGCCAGCCCCATCCCTTTGATGCAGCACTGCCACCAAACCACATTGATGAGCCTTCAATCACCTATATGCCTCAGATGAGAGAACACTGAGAAGACTAGAGAGAGAAAACCACAGCAAATGGGGAGAGGCCTACTTAAAGCAAAGGTGTAGACCAGACCATTGAGGCCCTTGTGATGGAATGGAATGGAAACGCACATCATGGGTTGTGTTATGCCTCACCCTTCCAATGCTCATCCAGTGCTATATGTATCCATGACATTTGTTACAATGTGCCCACTCTCATTCCATACACCAATCTGCTAGGTTCCTCTCTTTGGGGCCAATGTGTACTTCTTGTATTGTCCTAATTGTATGTGTAGTTTACACTAAGGTACTTTTCTGGAAGATTGTACTTAAGCCCACCCAAAAAGAGAACCATGGAACTAGAAGATCTCATGCTTTGTCATTGACTCATTGCTCTTCAGTTTGGTTGGAAAAAATGGTTTCATACCAGCAGAAGATCAAAAGTTTAATTGGGTATATGCCACTGAACTTTAATTTTTCGATACTATTTGATGATCTTGGAAAAATGCGTTATTGTTTTTTTTACAATAAAGGAAGATTTATATTGATATAAGACAATTAAATCAGGATGGTACATAACGGACACACTAATTACTATCTATCCATAGACTAAATAATCACCACGTATGTACCTAGATAAAAAAAAGTTTCCTAATCACCTGCTCCAAATTTGACAGCGCCCGCATCAAGTAAATCATGCACATGATCCTGTGAATAACCAAGTAGTAGATAATTATTTTTCTTCTTGTCAAAAATCACAATACTGCTGCTTAGCCATAAAGACTAACATGTAGCAATGCATAATGATTGTCTTATGTAGTATATCAAACAAATGATCCTTTTCAATTCTTCAAAATCCATGGCTAATAAAAACAAGGAAAGGAGATGGTAAGTACACAACTCCATGGCTTTTCATGCTCATAATCCTTACAGGAGGATTAGACATGTCCCTTTTTCCACCAGAAGGAAATAATTGATGTTCTCCGGCTTGGTAGTAGTAGGGCTTTTGGTTCTGTCACGTTGCCATCACTGTTGATGCCATCACATGGTACGTGCTGAGTTATGCTTCATTCAATGCAAACCGTAGCTTAGCTTGTACATGCCCGCCGTACGGTGGCCCATCAGGTAGTCAGGCAGGCCACAGGACAAAGATTTGTTCAATGATTCCATCAACATCAATGTCTACAATTGTTTTTTAAAAAAAAAATCAGACCAGAATGATATTTGAAGTGATGTCTTTCTCAATTGCTTTGGTTTTTTGACATGATTGTAAATCTTGATGCCTATTGCAGTAGTTTAGTACTCCTAGAGCTGAGTACTATTTGCTTACCCATCGTTTTACCTAGAGCTGATTATAAGTCATAATATTTATTAGCAAACAAAAACTAATTTGTAGGTAAAACTTTTATGTATGTTCTTAGCGATTTAAAAGTCAATGCTAAACATAAACTATGGTGACAAAACATTAAAATTCAATTTTGAATGTGGCTAATAAGCTGTAGAGCAAACTATGGAGCTGTAATTAAAATGTAGGGCTGTAAATGAAGCTTGTTATTATATAGTTTGGTTTCATTTGCTTAATGATGATGGATTGTTCAGGAAGAGATTAATTAGTACTCGTTCTTGGTCAATTCATGTTGCCCACAGCTAGTAAGAGGACGCATTTCAAAAAAAATTACCAGCATTTGAATTTGAGGTTATCAGATTAGTGACCGACATGATCAGATGTCGCCATTCCCATACCTAAAAGTTTGGCTCTTGATAACTGGCTTGATGTCGACTGTCACCGGAAGATTTGTGGAAGTTAGTGAAATTGCTGCTTCTTCTCTCTCTCTCTCTTAGGTGCTCCTGTTTACAGTTGGTTGGTTCGTTGCATAGCCCTTGTCCCGGCGCGATTAATAGAGAGGCTGACGGATCAGTGTGCCGGAGACGCAAAGCCTGAGAAATTGTCTCCAAGTACTAGTGGCTGCTGCTGCTGCTTCAGTTCTTCTCCTTTTTTTTTTTCGAGACATTGTAATAGTGGCACTGTTCATCTTGATGTTCTGATAGAACGCTTCGATGATCCTCCAGTCCTCTGCCTGCAGTGAGAGTGAGGTGAGTGATTCAGGAACGACAAAGGAAGAAAAGAAAAGGATGCAATCAGCACAGCAAAAAAATCAGCAGAGCAAAGCTGGTACAGGATGGATGCAGCCATGAAAGGACATGTATGAAGCAGTATAGTGGTAAAACCCTACTTCATTTATTGCAGTTTATGGCTCTTATGAATGCAGAAATTTTATAGTATTTTCATAGGAATTTGTTCAATTTTCACAAAACTTGTAACTCTATTCTTTTGTACCGAATAACTAAATAGATGAATGATTTATGATAATTATTCGAGGGTACAAGCGGGTGAATAAGCTATTATAGAGTTGAAATGAATTTACAACAATATTTTAAGAAATTCATACATAATTTTTAAAAAAAAAATCACATTGTTTAGAAGCTCAAAAAGCGTGCCCATTAATCCATTCATCCATGCCTTGAAAAAGAACCCACTAGTCAGGCTATTACTCTTCATAACTATACAATAATAACACCAGAAAATAAGTCCCAGGCAAATATAGCTGATTCTTAGATTGCTTCAGGCCGAATAAAAACAATAAATGATTTTTAGAATGCTTCAGGCCGAATAAAAACAAGAGACATACAGTGTTGCTACATGAATGAAGCCTGTAGCCAGGGACTGCTATATACTATCTCTGTAGCAGTATAAATAGCGCACGAGTATTATTTGTAGTTGTACTGGCAGTGCCAGAGCAGCATCAGCATGAGTATTGCGTGCTGCCATAGACGCATGCAGGAGCGAGCAGGACCCGTTCGATGTGCAGTGACACTGTGACAGTGAGAGTGAGAGTGCTTCATTCAGTTGTCTCACCGGCAATGCAGGCCAGACACCGGACATGCATACAGTAACACACTAACACCAGAGTATCTCACCTCTACCAACTGCCTCACTGTTCTTGTTGTAGCAGCATCAACTGTAATTTCATAGCAATAACGGTTCAGATTTCAGAAGGCATGGTAAGATTATACAATGAAAACATACTAGTTACTGCTTAAAATATTCCCCTCTCAAAATTTTGATAGAGATGCTGCTCGTTCAATATTGCCTTCAGGTTACATTTTACAACATGACATGCCAACACCCTTGAGAGATGTCAAGCTCCTCTCCGTGTAGTGGTTAATGCTATCAAATAGAATATTACATACGAAGCAGCAGCATTAACAACAATGCAATGAGGTAGTATCAGGAGATTGATCACAGAGTTACCGAACAGTCTTTCTTCAAGATGGCTACAGAGGAGCTTCAGCTTGTGCTTATAATGCTGTATCTTAGGTGCCATAAGACAATAGCAACATACGAATTTCTCCTAGTAACAATCATATTTCTCCTCTGTAGCCTCCACCGCCATAGTAATCTCTTCTAGAGCCCGCGATCGCCATGGACTTCTGGTGCTCCAGCTTAGGACAGTCGGTAACACGATGGCCAAGACCGCCACAGTATGCACATCCCTTAACACCGCTCTCCTTGGCAATGGTTTCCTCATCTTCCAATGGGTCATTGAGCTCAGCCAACACTGGCGGTATTCTTTGCTTCGCTTCCTTAAGCAAGTGCTTAAGGTCAAGAAGGGTAGTCTCCGTCTGATTCTTGTTTATGAAGGTAGTTGCTATTCCAGTTTTCCCACATCGACCAGTTCGACCAATCCGGTGAACATAGTTTTCTATTTCAGCAGGCATATCATAGTTAATCACATGCTGGATATCAGGGAAATCAAGACCTTTTGAGGCAACATCAGTAGCCACCAAAACATCCTTCTTTCCATTCTTGAAGGACTCGATTGCATTCTCTCTTTCCTCTTGATCCTTTCCTCCATGGATTGCAACAGCCTCTACACCCTTCAGAAGAAGATACTCATGGATATAGTCGACATCAGCTTTGTTTTCACAAAAGACAAGAACTGGAGGCGGAGTCTTCTGGAGGCATTCCAGGAGATATATAATTCTGGCATCCTCCTTGACATACTCAACTTCTTGGATGACATCCAGATTTGCCGCACCAGCTCTACCAACATTGACAATAACAGGTTTCACAAGAGCACTCTTTGCAAAGTTTTGAATCTTCTTCGGCATAGTGGCAGAAAATAGAAGTGTCTGCCTTTGTGCCTTGAAATGGTCAAAAACCTCACGAATATCATCCTCAAACCCAAGATCGACAAGCCTATCAGCTTCATCCAAGGTCAAGTACCTGTAAAAATCATAAAGGGACATTAAGCAACTTGAAAAGCTCGTGGGAGTAACATTTAAGAGATCCTCTGGTCCAAAATATTGTTTTTCCAACCAAACAGAAATCTGAAACGAAAATGTGTGGTACTGGGACATATTATTATATGCTAACTCAGGAAGCACCTAGATTGCTGATGGATAGTTGGCATCTGCATCTTAACTAGATCAACAGGTATGGCATTTTGCACAGTAGAACTATGAAATAAAATGAGATGGGTGTCTGGGTGGAATCGCAAGTTTCCCTTGCTTCACACAGTCATCATCAAAGAATAAATAATGATGGTTGACATCTGAGATCTCACAACCAAAATTCTCAAACATCATGACACAATACTTCGGTGAGATTTGACCAAATGTATAAGCTTCATCATTTACATATATAACATATTCAGGGATAGTTGTTTATTTATTTCTTTATTGGTACAGATGGAAAGAAGGAACAATTGTGTTCTGAAGAAATTTTCAGTATGCACTTCAGGTACAACGATTGCTCAAGTATGAAGTAACAGGTATATGTGATAGTATTATCCCACACAAATTCCTAATTCAGGGATGGTTCTGGTACCCCACACAAATTCCTACTACAGGGATGGTTCTGGTCCACTAGAGGACTTCAAAAGTGCCGGATAACATAATCTTTGAGCTTCGGACAATTAATAGTGAAACAACTCCAGGTCCAACAAAGAGTACTTGATTTGAAGGTCTTGAGTTCTTATGTTTCTCTCTACTACTACTTTGTTTAGTGTGAATGGTGCCCTTGGCACAGAGCGAATCATGCATTTTATACATGAAGGAAGTTTCCACTTCTAGCTCACAAAATTTTATATATCTATAAACTATTAAAGAGTGTCTGTCATGTTCAACTATGAGAACAACCCATTCTACAAGGCATACATATCAGCTAAAAAGTAGTACTGTTTCAACATTTAAGTCCTTTATGTGCTATAAAAACATGAACCTATGACATAGATATAATTATATTCTGCTATTGATAGAAAGCACCAAATTCATTGGAAACATCCAGAACTCACCTGCAATTGTCAAGGTTCATCTTTTTCTTGGCAAGTAAATCCTTGAGTCGGCCAGGTGTAGCCACCACAATATGTACTCCCTTCTTAACCACATCCAGCTGCGCCCTCATATCGACACCCCCAATGCAAAGCAACGGGCGTATCTCCGGGTACCCAGCCTCCTTAAGTGGAACAAGGAACTGCTCAATGACATCGTACGTTTGCTTGGCCAGCTCTCTCGACGGACAGATGATCATCCCAAATGGCCCTTCACCTGGCACGATTGGCATCATCGTTTCCTCCTGTAATGCCACCATGATGAGAGGCAGCACAAACACCAACGTCTTCCCGGACCCTGTGAAGGCAATGCCAATCATGTCACGCCCAGAGAGCACCACAGGCAATCCCTGCACCTGGATGGGAGTGGGCTGGACGATGCCCTTCTCACGGAGCTTGCGCAGCACGGGCTCAGGCAGGCGGAGGTCGCGGAAGTCCCGAGCGGGCGGCGGCACGTCGTCCCCGTCCACGAGGATGTGCCACTTGCGGCGGAGCTCGTCGGCCTTGGCGCGGGGCATGCGGCGGAGGCGGAGCGGCGGCTTCCACCCCGTCTGGAGCGGCTCGGAGTAGGTGATCCCCTTGGCGAGCTCGCGCACCGACATGAGCGTCTTGCGGTCGGAGAGGTGCTCGATCATCTCCTTCTCCTGCATGATGAGCTGCTCCGTGTGGGTCACCTCCGGCGCGGCCCGCTTGAGCTGCGTGGCCTTGACGAGGAGGCTGGGCTTCGCGGAGGCATCGGAGGCGGAGGGATGGTTGGGCGGCGGGGGAGGAGGAGGCGGGAGATCCGAGGCGGCCTCCGCGGCGGAGGAGGATGGGGGCGCGGGCTTGGAGAAGCGGAGGCGGCGGAGGCGGTCGGCCTCCATGGCCCGACGCTTGGCGACGGGGATGTACTCCTCGTAGTTGTCTTCGTCGTCGGAGTTGGCGGCGGCGGTCGCCGGCAAGGCGGCCGTGGCGGCGGCCATGGCGGGGGATTAGGGTTTGCAGAGGGAGGCGGAGATGGGGAATTCGCGAGGAGGAAGAATCGACTGATCCGATCGGGGATTTTTTTTTCTTTTTCCTTTTTTTTCCCTGTCGAGGTTGAGAGTTTGAGACGCGCATCGATTGACCGACATGAGATCATGATGAAGATTGGACCGTATGAGATAGATCCTGGACCATAACTACATGGGCCTCAATCTCAACACAGGCTGAATATACAGCCCATCTTGTGTTGTACTCCCGTCGTCCCACAAAAAAAAGCCAACCGTTTGTACTAGATTGATTTTTTTACGAAGAGGGCAAGTAATAAGATTTTTTTTTATAAATGTCTAATCTAATACTAGATTGATTTTTTTACCCAGGGGGTAAGTAATTTTCTCCTTTGTTTAATGACAATGTCTTCAATGTGCAACTTTGACTTTCATTTGTAAGGTAAAATAATTACTTCCTCCTTTTGCATGTATTTGTCATTATTGGATTTTTCATTGTTTTCCCTTTGGCCACTAAGCATTTATAAAAGATTAATATGTGATTAATGAAATTCTATTACTATGTTTAGGATGAAACACACTTTGATCATATAATATCTTTTTTATAAATACTTTTGTAAAATAAGACGAATGATCATAATTTTATTTTTGTGATCGTCTAATATGTGATTGTTTGTCTTTGCAAACACTATGGTGCTTGGGCTACTTTGTCCCTTGTGCAAAAGGGACATACATAAGCATGTAAGACTTTTATTGACATATAAGAACTGAATGATAATTTAATGTGTTTAGTTGGTGGAATAAGGTAAGACGGAATGTGTGAGTCAAAGTAGTGATATACAGAAGTGTGTAGGATTTTTATTGACATGCAAGAACTAAATGAGGAACACAAATAGCTTATTGTATTTGGTTTGAGGCCGGGGCGGATCTATCGTTAGGCAACCCTGGGCGCCCAGGCTCGTCGGCGGATAATTCATTAAAAGTCCATATAATTAGAAAAGTTAAAATAAGATTTCTATAGTAAATCGATAGTGAAGTGTACTCAGGCTTTAAAATATATCTAACTCCACTACTGGTTTGAGCAACACAAATAGCTTGCTATGTTTGGTTGATGAGATAAGGTGGGACAAAACATGGTTGTCCAAAGGGGTAGACATAATTGTGTAGGATTTTTTTTACGTGGAACAAATGAATGAGAAACACGAATACTTTAGCGGAGTTGCTATAATTGTGTCGATAGATTTTTTGTTTAATCACAGTCAATTATTTGATCATTTGATCAGTGTTATAATTCGTGCTTTTATCCAACTGAAGAAGACATCACTAATTTCCTCCAAGAGACCCCTACATGCAGCAGTGTTAAACGGTTTGCTAAATTAACTTTGGGTTAATTGCCTCGGGAACCGATGTGGCTAGCATTAGCCTGCATTTTAAGGCATATGCTATGGTTTGGTTTGGTTAAAATTACAACACAATTACACTTTAATTACATTGAGATTACACTAGAATTACAATGTAGTTACAGAATGTAGTTATAGAGTGTAACTTTGATGTAATTACAATGTAACTTTTATAGATACATAAAAATTTGAAATTTGATTGAAACTTGTTTATATGAATTCTTACAATTAATCTAGATTATATTCTTGCTAAATATTATCATGTTGCAGAAAATTTAATCCAACTGTTTTGCCATCCAAAATGTGTCCCTTTGCTGTGTTGCTAGCTTGTTAACAGCAAGCGACTGTTTTTATCCCAAAAATATGTCGTCATATTTATAGTTAGTCCCATAATTTAGAGTGTCATAGTTTATGGGACGGGTGGGACAGGACAGAGTCCAATGAGATTTTTATTGACGTGGAAGATCTGAATGAAGAACACGGAAAATCAAGGTGCATGTCGTGACACTCCTAAACTTAGAACAATAGAGTCTAATATAAGCTATTAGTTAATACTTACCCACTTAAACACTTGAGACAACAAAAACTCTTAACTATTAATGCACCACAAAAATTTTTTATTACTTTTCTTCTCTTTTCTCTACCCTTATGTAACAAAATTTTTTTTAATAGATACCATTACTACAGAAATGATTTTTCTGGACAAGACCCTATTTAGTTTGCAGACGGATGTAAAATCGACCTTTATTTTCGCATACGGCTCCTTAAGAGGACCGCACGCAAAAATCGATTTTCGCAGGGCCGTACACAAAAATAAGCCTATTTTTGCAAGCAACCTCTTAAGGAGCCGCACGCAAAAATATATTTTCGCATGCGGGCATCTTAAGGATCCACCTAAAGTCTGAGTTACCTCCTCCATTTTCCTCTTCCAACACTTCAAAATTTTTCATAATATCCTCATCCTCTCTCCATCTCTCACTTTCATTATTTCATCCTTATCCTCTTCTCACCTCTCGTCCCTCTCACCTCCTCTCCTCTCTCACGCAGGCGCCGCTCAAGGCAGGTGGCTGCAGCGCGACGGGCGAGAGCGGGCGCAACGCGCGGCGACGGCCGGGAGCGGCGATGCGGCCCCCAGCTTCGGAAGCGCCAGTGGCTGTCCCCGCGCTCCCCAGCGGCGGCGGCCCTCCCGCCGTGCTCCCCCACGCGGATCTGGCGGCGACGGCAACGACGACAAGTGGTGACAATGTTGCTGGCGGTGACCTAGCTAAGGTTTCGACATTTTATTTCTGCGATTTTTATTTTTTTTGGTTTTTTATTTTTGCGTGCGGTTGACATAAGCACCCGCACGCGAAAATCCGATTTTTTTCGTGCGGGTGCGCCAACCGTATAGAAAGATAGCGATTTTTATAGATCATTTGGGATAGACAGGCCAGCCTTCCACACGCGAAAACAGGTTTTGGGCCGTCTGGAAAAACCCTTTATGTAGTAGTGTACTAAGAGTCGACTCTGAACTGTTATCATGCGTAGCAACGATGTTTCTTCTTTCTCCCCTCTCTCTTTCATGTTTTCAAATTTATTTACATGATAAAGGAAAGAGCCCGTTAATAAACACCGTTATACATGCTCTTAATCTCTAGTTGGAGGTAATCTTTGGTAGGAGGTTTTTGAGAGGGTTTGACTCATCATATGATTAGTTACAGCTATCTTAGTTCAAGCATTTTTTACTTTACTATAATAACAACTCAAATTGGATAACAACATGGTTTTGTAAAAATTTTAAACCATAATATCTAGGGTTACACTATAATACCTGCTGTTTTGCGAAATTTACTAACTTTATAATCGTTGCATTTGGTAAAAGATGTTTATGCGACATCCGGAATGCAATATGTGCTAATGTGCATGCATTTGTGATTGATTCGTGTAACTCTTTCTTAATTACTCATATTTCATCATCTCATTATTCTCGTGATAATTGATCATTTGAATTTGAGAATGGAACATAGATAACACAAACATTACATATGAGGAACCGATGCGATATTAGTGCAGAATTTTTTTAAAAAAAATAACACATCGTCTTCCTCTATCATCTCCCTCCTTAATTAATCATCACAGAATAATCATATATTTACTCCGTGATGCAGTAGTAGTGTGTGACGAAAAGTCGGAGTAATAAATAAATCCAAAGGCAAATTTACGAAGCAAGCATTTGTAGTTATTAATCTCGTTTAATTAAGGCCTCCTCCTCCTTAATTAACGGCGAGGGTGGTAGTGCTGCGGCTTGCCGGCGGCGGCGGCGGCGCCGTCGCCGGCGGGCTTGGCGTCCATGACGGTCTCGAAGGCGCCGACGAGCGCCTTCACCCTGCTGCACTGCCGCTTCTCCAGCAGCTTGCTCCGCGCCTCCTCGATCACGTCGTTGCTCCGCCGCGCCATCGCCCGCCGCCGCGGCTGCTCCTCCTCCGACCGCTTCTCCATCGCCGTCTTCACCCTGCTCCCCTTGAACCTCCGCACCAGCTCGTCCGTCGCGTTCTCGACGTCGTCGTCACGCTGCTTCTTGATCGCCTCCTTCACCACCGCGACGAACTTGTCCGTCGCGGCGGCGGCGGAGTCGGTGGACACCGGAGCAGCGGCGTCGCCTTTCTTGGGCTCGTCGTCCTCCTCCTCCTCTTCGATGATGGCGGCGGCGGTGGTCGTGATCTCCTTCTCCTGCGCCGGCGACTTGATCATGTTGGGCTCTTCTTCCTCCACCGCGACGACGGTCGGCTGCTGGTGGATCACCACCGGCGTGTTCGCCTCATGTATGATCTTCTCTGGGACGACCTCCTGCTGATCTTGCCTTCCGCCGCCGCCGCCATCGTCGGTGGTAGTGATCCCATCCAAGGAATGCACGCTCGCTGACTCTGAAGCCTTGCCGTTGACCGAGGCCGAGTTGTCGCCGCCGCCGCCGACGCCGACGTCGTCCTTGCTCTTCCTCCGGCGAGACGACTTGCTGCTGCCGCTGCGGCGGAACGCGCGGGAAGCGCGCTGCATGAGCTTCCTCGGCGACAGCATCGACGAGTAGTACGACAGCGACGGCGACGCCTGCTTGGCCGCCTTGTCCCTGGGGGTGGTGCCCGGCGGCGGCGAGTCGTCGTCGGTCCTGACCGTCATGCAGCTGATGGACAGCGACCTGAGGTGGTGGCGCGCCGCCGGCGTGGTGGGCGTGGAGGCGGAGGCCCGCGGCGGCTGCTGGTGGTGGTGGCGCGAGGTGTTGGAGCTGAACGGCGGCGAGGTGGGCGCCTTGCCGCTCGCGCTCCGAGGCAGCCGCGACGGCGACGTCGACGAGGCCATGGGCTGCTTCCGCGACGACATTGTGATGGTGTTAGGGCAAAAGAGAAAAAAAATATTTCGATTACATTTGAACTAGATTTTTATATAAAGTTATACTAAACTGCCATGTCTACGAAAGAGTAAGCTATAATAACTCAATTAATTCGATTCGATTTTTGTATGATTTGGATTTGGAATTGTGATATAACTCTACTCGATCGGTTAGGGAAAGGGATCATAATTAATCTAAATTTACATATGCCGTATTTGCTTTTAACGGTTCCACTATTAATCGTGACATATGCAAACATCTCTTGTGTTGATCACCAAGATTACCAAGATTGATGGTCGTTAAATGCATTATCTACCTGATTTTTTAATGAACAGATCATAGTATAAGGGCGGTTTATGACTTAAGAAAGCTAAATAAAATTTTTTAAACTTTTCAGCTTATAAGCCTAATAGAGAGGGGCCTAGCAATCCAGCTTTAATTAATAAATAAAACCTATAACAAGATTTTACATCTACGTAATTTTTTTTTTTTGCAAATGATATGCGTACGACCCTTTTATTGACTCCAGTGTTTAACCAAAGACATAATGAAAGCCTTACACGGTAGATGACTCTCACCATGATAAAATCTTGACATGTGTCTATTAGCATTGTTCACGCCATAATATGGTCGAACAACAACATTGTACGTATAGCACCTCTCTATTTTTTTTGTGTCAGTAACATTGTTTAGCAAACATTTAATATGAATAGCGTTTTTTTTTCAAAACCAAAAGAAAGAGTGAATCTTTTATAGAAGTGCGATACAATTATCTTTTTTTTTTCCAAGACCACTACATTGTTCATATTTTATTTTCAATATTCTCGCGTTTCAAACAAGCATCCCAAACAATTAGGCACCAATAATAATGATGAGTTACCTTAAGCTGAGCCGTCACCTTTATTTCTGCAGATATGAAGATGCGATGATGGATTTGCACACACTACACAAAAAAACTATGAGAAATGAAGGAGGCCGAGAGCCATTCAAAGGCCCTCAAATGGCCTAAAACTACACGATGATGAGTTTGTGAGAGAGATGACGATAGAGGAGGAGGCTATCGAGAAGGTAACAAGTAGATGGTTTTAAGATCTGTAAAAGGAGAGAAAGACGGAGAAGCAAGCAATGAGAGTCTTACAAATTACATGTGTCAAAGAAAACCATGCTAAGATTTGTATGGTCGATAATTTTTTAGTGTGATGGTTACATGGTTAGAAGCTATTTTTGACTTGGCATATATAGTTAAATCCATTGACAGGCACCCAAACCGATTGCTTAAATCTAGCAAAACCACGAAAGCAACATTTGTGTTGGTTTTTCCATATTATGCCCTCTACCTTAAATTAAGCCCTAAAATGCTGGATGGCCACATCGAAATAACACTAAAGTCAAAACCACAACAGTGTAGATAAACAATTAAATAACCAAATCAATCCAGTACTGATTAATAAAAAGCTACTCCTCCACTCTGTAACCGAAGTAATGAATCGAATCAAATATATATTTTCCTTTTAAAAATGAATAAACCAACCATGAAAAGTTCGTACCATTCATTGCTTATGTTTTTTTTAAAAGATCCATTGGGAAGGATGGATCGTCAAATCAAGAGAAATTGATTTATTACTAGGTAGCCATTCTTTTCTTTATTATTATCTTTTCTTTTTACAATAAAAGATAAAAGATGAGCAATTCCTTTCCTCTCCATGGAGGTAAGAAAGCATCTCCATCTATACATTCTAGAAGCAAGGCCGTCGAAACACAAATGGACGGCCCGATGCGATAGCGGAAAGCCACGCGAATCCGCCGCAAGAAAAAATATTAAAATATAAAATGGGGAAAGCGAGAAGAGAGAGCAGTGGTGGAGTGGTAGGCGAGGGAGACAGCGCGGCGGCGGCGAGGAGATCCCGGGAGCGGGCGGAGATGGCGGCGGAGGGGAAGGCGAGGGTGGTGGTGGTCGGCGCCGGCATCGCCGGCTCGCTCCTCGCCAAGACCATGCAGCCCCACGCCGACGTCGTCCTCCTCGATCCGTAAGCCTCGCCCTCCGCACGTTCCCCTTACGCTCGCCTTGTGCCTGTGGAAATGCCTGCCTGCTACTAGTGAATCATTGGGATCTAGCTTGTTCTAGCGATTGTCTTTTATGGAATGGGTGTGTGTCGACGTGTCGTTGGATTGGATGCTGCCATACTGGGCTGACAAGTGCATTTCTAGCTGCTGCTATGATTTTAGGTGTAGGAAAATGCGTGCTGATTTTAGGCTGGGAAGCCATGTTTCTGCGTTTTCCTGGCATTTGTCTGGCACCAGGGAATCGAGGATGTTTCTGAAGCATCATAACTCATAGAGCCGTAGAGGATGAATACGAATTCCATCAATTCAAGTTTTGAAAAATGCGGGGAACAGCTTGAAAGGGTTGCATGTAATGTTCAAACTAATTGCACAACTAACTGTTTTCCTTTTAAGTTCAATCAACAACATATGGATGGGTGTAATTGTTTCCTCGATTTCGCTGGCATGTACTTTGTGGTCCAGTGAGTTAATGTCATAAGATGAATTTCCACTTACTTTTTGTTGATTGTGAAATTTTTTGTGCTCGCCCAAGTTGCTCATCCTTCCGTATAATAAATTATAGCAGCTCAAATGGTGCACAAGTAGGCTTGTTCATATAGAATGCAAATCAGTTTTGCTGAAAGTTTAATGGTTATATCCTCGGTGAATCTATGCAGACAATAAACTAGCTTCATACCCTTACACTTAAGTATCATCAATCATGTCATAATCGGCTATATTTTCTGATGACAGGAAGGACTATTTAGAGATCCCTTGGGCTGAATTGAGATCAATGGTTGAACCGTCTTTTGCCGAGAGATCATTAATCTATCACAGGGATTACCTCATCAACGCAACTATTGTAACCTCTTCTGCAGTCAATATCACGGAACAAGCCGTGCTGACCGCTGATGGTCAATCTCTTGCATATGATTATCTAGTTATAGCGACTGGCCATGCGTTAACTTCTCCTGGGAGCAGAAGCGAGAGGATAAAAGAATTCCAAAGAGGTAACTGGAGTTCAAGCACATAGTGAAAAGTTGATTTCTGGCCTTATCTTCCTACTTATGCTTAGTAATCTTGTTACAGATAAAAGGAAGATTGAATCCTCTGAATCAGTTCTGATAATTGGAGGTGGCCCAACTGGTGTTGAGCTAGCTGGAGAGATTGCAGTAGATTACCCAGAGAAGAAGGTGACCCTTGTCCATAGAGGACCACGGTTACTAGAATTTATTGGAGACAAAGCTTCCAAAAAGTGTCTTGATTGGCTTACTTCAAAGAAAGTAGATGTGCTTTTCCAGCAGTCGATTGACTTGGATTCGTTATCGAACACAGAGAAGTTGTACAGAACATCAGCTGGAGAAACGGTAACAGCTGATTGCCACTTTGTGTGTATCGGTAAGCCACTCAGTTCATCGTGGCTACATGATACCATTCTAAAGGAATCCTTGGACAACAAGGGAAGATTAATGGTGGAAAAGGATTTAAGAATAAAAGGTTATAATAACATTTTTGCAATTGGTGACATCACAGATATTCCTGTAAGTCTACTTTAAACTTCTTGCACATTCTGTTATTCGATCTACTTGCAGATTTTCCAATATTCCTTCTGTTTGAGAATGTTCTGTTTTCTACAACTGAGAGTTCTTATTTTGCCTAGTACCGAGGGAGAATGAATTGATTTTTTTTCCCATTTGGCACAGATATTGACTAAATCAAGATACGGCTGAAACTTGCACATAATCGAATATTCTGTGTCCTTGTAGACTGATATATTGACTTCATCAATGCACGTCTGGTGTCTTGTGATGAGTATACACTGTCTTTCATTCATATCTAAAAGCCTATATCTTTTTTTTACTTAAGAAAACACTTTCCCCCCATAGTATCCCCTAATGAAACTTTCTGTGATTCGTATATCACTTTCTGGCTATTGAAACACTTGTACGAATCAGAAGTTTGACTTTTGCATGTCGAAAGGAACTGTACATTAACAGTAACACCAGTTATTTTTTCAGGAAATTAAGCAAGGTTACCTTGCCCATAAGCATGCTCTGCTAGTAGCAAAGAACTTGAGATTATTGATTAAAGGTTCGCCTAACAGCAAACTGGAGACTTACAGCCCTGGATTTGCATTGGCACTTGTCTCTCTTGGAAGGAACGAAGGGTTGGCTCAGTTGCCGTTCCTCACACTCAGTGGCTGCTTACCAGGCAAAATTAAATCTCGAGACCTGTTTATTGGTAAGACAAGGAAGCAGATGGGTCTAAATGCTTGAAGTCTTTCTTTTCAAACAAATATGCTTGGCCCATATTGTGCTGTATCTGCGCAAGTAAAGAACGATGGTGTGAAATTGTGAATAGTAATGGACTATGTGCATTTACTTTGTATGCAGAGATCTTTTGCCATTGTAATTGGTGTGGACAATCAATTCATGGATTTGTTTGTTGGTTGGCAACCGAATACTACATTTGCTTGTCTGTAATGATATTATTATTGTCAGCGACGAATATTTGATATCCAAAAGGCTCCTGTATGAAAAAGAGAAGATACTTGTATACAGGGATTTTGCAACCTCCACCGGTAAGCACATATCTCGTCTGAAATTTTCCTTTTTTTTTCAATTCTTTGTGAATTTGGTTAAAATTAATCAAAGTTTCAAATGATCTCGGCCAAAAACAAGTACCGAAATTCCAGAAAATTAGTGTGATTTTCCCTCAAATAAAAATGTGTCAGTATAGCATTTCCGTTATGCTCAAGGAAGAAATTTCCTTTGCCGTCTCTGGGCCTGGTTGGGCCGCCCAATCCTTGGGCTCTTGGGTGGTACTACTAGCTGGGCAGCTGGCTTCTTCCACCCCGCCGCGGCAGCGCCGGTGAAAGCCAAGCCGGAGCCCCGGCGAGACCCGACTCCGCGATGCGGAAGCGAACCCAAGGATGCCGCCGGTGGGCGCCCGACGTGGTCGGTGTCCGGCGTGGCCCGCCCCGTTCCGCCGCCGGGGCAGCGCGCGCGCGTCCGTCCGAGGGCGGCCGTATGCCCCACAAGGTATTCGATGGATTGACCAACCTGTTCTGTTCATGCAGTAGCGGGAATCGATTCGTTCACCATTTAGTGTGGCGTGGAAGGTATGCTACGGATCTTTCTTTGGCATGCCTTTTTTTTGTTTGCTCAATGACATCCAATCAGGTGTTCAGGCTAGCTGCAACCGTGCGTGATTTTGCTTTGCCTTCACTTTTTTATCCATGGATTTCCTCTATGCATCCCTGCTGTATTTGCATTATATTGCTCTGAACTGTAAATTTAGAAGTGTCCTAATCGATCCAGAGGACGCAAACTGCAGGCGTAGTAGTAGTACTACTTTCTGTTCTTCAGGGACGATAGATGGAGTTTGCATATACCACATCACCATCCTTTCCTTCGGGGCACAACCATATACCTTTGCTTTGCTCAAAGAATATATGAGCCTTCAAGCTGGAAGCCTGCAACGCTGTCTCAGAATCTATCTATGCGCTTTGCCTCTTGTAGTTGTAGAGATATTCGACCCGCTCAACTCCACTCCACTCCAGGTATCTATCTGTGCAAAAGCTTCAGGCCTATATATATAAATTGATGCACACACAACACGTCTGTCTCTAACTCTATCTGCAAACTCGATCTCTCTCTGTACACACCACCACCACCACCACCACCACCACCACCACAAAAAGATTAATTCCTGCGCCTGCGAAAGAGCAATCAAGGCATGAGTGGGGGAGCGGAGATGATCGCGGGTGCTGTTGTGCAGCATGTTGCCAGCATGCTGGGCGATATCGCCTGGGAGAGGATCCAACTGCTGTGGAATTTCAAAGAGGATGTTCAAGAGATGGAAAGCAAGATGACTGACCTGAAGGTTGCACTTAGCTATGCCAACAAGCGCTCTTAGGGAGACTGACGGCGACGAATTGGTGCTACATTGGCTCAACAAATACAAGTCTGTTGCCTACGACATGGAAGACACGTTGGATGAGTTGTTTGCTAATGCAATGATATGGGAAAACAGCCCATGCACGGTATGTACCCTGCAGGCACTGAGTCCTCCTCACATGCTTGCTTGCATGCATGTATTCACATGCTTTGAATTGATTTTTTATCCATATACACACAAAATATATTCCCTAATTCCCACTTAATCTACAATGGTCATAAAACTTTCTTAATTTGTCAAGAACTAACTTTGACTACGACAATTACTGAACAAAGCTCGCTTCTCAATTCTTCAACCAAGAAATAGAATAGGAACATTCACCCATATCTAGCCTACACAAGTTTAATACCGTGGGGTACGATTTGGTTGCCAGTGTTGGTATACACGACTTGGCAAGCTATTTGCACCTATAAGTTATTTTTCCAAAATTAGAAAAAAAAATATTTATTTCCTGGGTGTGAGTGTACTTCATAAAAAATAGATTGACATTTCAAGAACTTATTTTCTCATCGACCAACCCGCTCATTGTGCGCCTCACCATGTCAAGTAAGATGAGAAATATTCAGGCGAATCTAGATAGGATTGCCAAGGACCAGAAGAAATTATCTCGTCTGCCATTGCCTGACCCAATCGGACAAGACGATAACAAAAGGCAGAGAGAAACCTTTATTGGTCGCACAGATGAAATTGAGATGTTAGGAAGGGAAAGAGAGAAGAAAGAGATATTAACCAAGGTGTTGCAGAAAGATGGAGGCCAACAAAGCTCTATCATTCCTGTTGTTGGCCTTGGCGGTATGGGTAAGACGACAATGGCAAAAGCTGTTTACACTGACAAGGAGACAGATATGTTTGATGTGAAAGCATGGGTCCATGTCTCGATGGAATTTCAGCTAAATAAGATTGCGTCTGGCATTATATCTCATGTAGAGGGTAGCGCTGGACCGCATACTCTGCGACAAGTTATATCTCATTGTCTTGGATGACTTATGGGAGGAAGGGAGGTCTAAGTTGGAGAAGCTGATGAACATGTTGCAATCTGGAAAGAAAGGAAGCAAGATAATAGTCACCACCCGTAGTGAAAAGGTTGTAAATACATTATCTACCATACGTTCTTCATATTTTCATACTGTTGATCCAATTAAACTGGTGGGTATGTCAATTGATGAATGTTGGTTTATCATGAAGCCTCGCAATATGGAAAATTGTGAATTCTCTGACCTTGTAGACATTGGAAAAGAAATTGCACAGCGATGCAGTGGAGTACCTCTAGTTGCTAAGGCTCTTGGTTATGTGATGCAGAAGCACTGCACAAGCGAAGAATGGATGGAAATTAAAAATAGTAACATTCTGGAAACCAAGGATGACAATGAAGGAATTCTGAAGGGTTTGCTGCTAAGCTATTACCGCATGCCTCCACAACTTCAACTTTGTTTCATGTACTGCTCTATGTTTCCTAAAAGCCATGTTATAGATCATGACTGCTTGATCCAGCAATGGATTGCTTTAGGGTTTATTCAAGATTCTGATGGGCAACCACTTCAGAAGGTTGCTATGGAATATGTTAATGAATTATTGGGAATGTCCTTCCTTACAATTTTCACTTCTCCTACGGTAAGTGAAAATAATGCTTACCTGATTGTAATTATGGAATTGCAAATGTTTGTCTTGAAGATCTGAACTATGCTCTCTCTTTTTTTATTCCCAAGGTGCTGGCTGCAAGGATGACATTCAAACCCACACTCAGACTTCACATGCATGACATGGTACATGAGCTTGCAAGATATGTTGCTGGTAATGAATTCTCTTACTACACCAATGGTACAGCAAACATAAATACTAAGAGGGACAAACTGAATTGCCACTATCATTTATTGTTAAATCAAAACGAGACATCATCAGCCTATAAGTCTTTGGCACCAAAGGTCAGGGCCCTGCATTTTAGGGGATGAGATAAAATGCATCTTCCTAAGCAAGCATTCTCACACACATTATGTTTGAGAGTTTTGGATTTGGGTGGATGCCATGTGTCAGAGCTACCAAGTTCTGTTTATAAACTAAAGCTATTAAGGTATCTCAATGCCTCTAGCCTTTGTATCTCAAACTTGCCTAAATCCTTGAACCGTCTGCTAAACTTGCAAACCTTGATACTTTCAAATACTCCCCTAAAGACATTGCCCACAAACATTGGTTGCCTCCAAAAGCTGCAATACTTTGACCTATCAGGGTGTGCCAACCTTAATGAGCTTCCCACCTCTTTTGGGGACCTTAGTAATCTTCTCTTCCTAAACTTAGCAAGTTGCCATGAATTGGAGGCGCTTCCAATGTCCTTTGGTGATCTGAATAGACTTCAGTTTCTGAGCCTATCAGATTGCTACAAACTCAACTCACTGCCAGAATCTTGTTGTCAACTTCATGATCTGGCACATCTTAATCTGTCGGATTGCCATAACCTTGGAAAGCTCCCAGACTGCATTGATGAATTCTCTAAGCTTGAGTATTTGAACATGACAAGTTGTTCCAAGGTTCAAGCGTTGCCCGAGTCTCTATGCAAGCTCACGATGTTAAGGCATCTAAATTTGTCATATTGTGTAAGGCTAGGACATCTGCCCTCATGTATTGGTGATTTACAGCTTCAAAGTTTAGACATTCAAGGCTCCATTTTCCTTGAAGACCTGCCGAATAGCATTTTTAACATGTCTACACTTAAAAATGTTGAAGGAACATTTACATTTTTAATATCTTCTAAAGTAGAAAAACTGAGGGAGAATCTGAAATTGGAAGGGTTTTGTAAGCTCAATGGAGGAAGCGCTGACCTATGCAGTCGGATTACGGAACTAAAAAAGACACACTACCATGAACTAGAGATACAAGGTCTCGAGGATTTTAAGCATTTGGAAGGGGTAAAGCATGCTATGCTTCTCAACAGCTTGAAGCTTACAAAGTTGATTTTTTCATGGCAACTGAAGCAGTATACAAATGAAACGGCTCATGACAAAACGGTGCTGGGGATGCTCATGCCTCCTAGAAGTCTCCATCACCTTAGTATCCAAGGTTATTGTGGCATCGAGTTCCCTAAGTGGATGTTGGAAATTCGTTCCTACCTACCTCATCTTACCACCATCCATCTGTTCAGTCTGATGGAATGCAACCGCCCCCCTCCACTTGGGTGCCTACCAAACCTGAGAGCATTGTTAATGGCCAAAATGCCTAAAATCAAGAGTGTTGGTCCGGAATTTTATGGGGACTATGGATGCTGCCAGAAGCTAAGAATGATTGTCTTGCTTTCAATGGACAATTTGGAAGAGTGGTGGACAATTAGATCATCTAAACAAGATAGCGAATTATTCTTAATCCCTAATTTACATATGCTGTATGCTTACGATTGTCCAAAGCTGAAGTTCCTGCCATATCCCCCAAGGATCATGACATGGTTCGTAGAGAATAGCAATAACGTGTTGCCAGAACATGGGTTTGGGAACCTTACATCTGCTACTTGTCCACTTCATCTTTAGATCCTTCGTGCACCTGATTCTTCCGAAATGTGGCGTAGGGCTCAACACCTCTCTTCAATCGAGACTCTTGCCCTTGAGTCTATAGCTGGCCTTAGAGCCATTCCAGAGGCTATTCAGTGCTTCACATCCCTCCGGAGGTTCTATATAAGGGGATGTGATGAGTTGGAGACACTGCCGGAATGGCTAGGAGATTATTTCACTTGTCTGGAAGAGATTTGGATCGAAACTTGCCCAATGCTGTCTTCACTGCCGGAAAGCATACGACGCCTTACTGAGCTGAAGACGCTGGTGATCACCGACTGCCCTGCACTGTCAGAGAAGTGCCAAGGAGAGGACAGACACAAGATTGCTCATATTCGAAAGGTCATATTCGAGTAAAAGAAGCTCCCACCTAGATCAACAGGCGTACAGGCCGAGATGTAGCTTGCATGGTGAGATGAGATATATATCCCTCTTGATTGCTAGTAGTAGTATATATCTTTTTTTTAAAATTTTAATTATGCGCAGCTCGCTGAGATATCAGATATTTACACAAAAAATGCATGCCAGTTTTCCTTAACTTTTGTGACTTGTCTGAATATTGCAGGTTGGCGGATATTGCCAGCAGGGTAAGTTTACAAAACTTAGGTAATATGAAAAACTATTTGATCTTTCACCAGCGGATATATATTTAGGCTGCGTTCGGGAGGGCTAGTTCCGAGCACGCACAATGTTTTTTCCCACGCGCACGTTTTTCAAACTACTAAACGATGTATTTTTTTGCAAAAAGTTTATATACAAAAGTTGCTTAAAAAAATCAAATTAATCCATTTTTGAAAAAAAAATTTAACTAATACTTAATTAATCACGTGCTAATGAACCGTTTCGTTTTTCGTGCGCACGGGGAAAACAGCCTACCGAACACAGCCTTAAACTAGTGGGCTGGGTCCTCATACGTGCAGGCAATTGGACCGTAAAAGCAAAAGCGGCTGCTTATGTACATATTTTCCTCGACTACATATGCTGCTTACCCCACTACCAGACTTCATACTTCAGAGCTATCCTGAGGTTGGTTATGTTTTTCTGTGATTTGTTGATCACTTTTTGGCTATTGAAATACTTGGGCTGATATAAGCATCATAAATTTCGCTTTTGCATCCAAAGAAGTTGTGCATTAACAGTAGCACCCGTTAATTTTCAGGAAATTAAGCGAGGTTACCTTGCCCAGAAGCACGCTCCGCTAGTAGCAAAGAACCTGAGACTATCGATTAAAGGTTCGTGTAACAGCAAATTGGAGATCTACATCACTGGATTTCTGTTGGCACTTGTCTCTCTTGGAAGAAACGAAAAGGTTGGCTCAGTTGCCGTTCATCACTCTCAGTGGCTGCTTACCAGGCTGGATTAAATCTCGATATCTGTTTGTCAGTAAGACAAGGTAGCAGATGGGTAAGCATGATGCGCATTTCCTTTTTATTTTCAAGCAGATATGCTTCTTGAGTTGTTGTTGTGTTGTGCTCTTAGTATGTTGTATCTGCACAAGTATATGATGATGGTGTGAATAGTAATGAACAAAGTGCATATGCCTTGTAAACAGAGATTTTCTGGCCCATTGTAATGGTTGCGATAATCATTTGTGCATTTGTTTGTTGGCAACTGAACAGTACATCTGCTTGTGTGTAATCACATCAATAATGTTAGCAATGAATATCTCGTTATTAATGGCCATGATAGTGATAGCTTCAAGCCGGCGAGGGGGCTGAGGCAGGGTGACCCGCTTTCGCCGCTGCTGTTCGTGCTTGTCATGGACACACTGCAGGGCCTTCTTGAAAAGGCGACTTCCTGGGGTTTGCTAGCCAAGTTGGATGGGCGAAGATCTGTAACAAACACCTCAATCTATGCAGATGACACTATCATCTTCCTGCAGCCTAACGAAGAGGAGACGAGAAGGGTTAATGCCATTTTGGAGCTTTTTGGAAATGCTACAGGACTCAGGACGAACCTGAGCAAGAGCACACTGACGCCGATCCAATGTGATGAAGGTACTGTGGCCAGGGTCCAAGAACTTCTGGGCTGCCTGATCGAGAATTTCCCGACCACTTATCTCGGGCTCCCTTTGTCACTGCGAAAGCCGACCAAGACTGAAGTGCAACCAATCGTAGATCGTCTCTAAAAAAGGGTGGTCGGGTGGAAGCCAAAGCTTCTCTCTTGTTGCGCCCCGAACCATGTAGGCCCGGAGGACACGATACTGTATTTGTGTAAAATGTATCAGTTTCAGGTGTTCCATGATACACAAGTCGATACACACAGAACATCGGTAATCCAAAGCAGTCTAGCATTATTACATCACTGAGATAGTCCTTATCGACCCCAGATGGACAACTCCACAACACAAAAAACAACAGTGAAAAGCGACGATAACAGAGCGAAAGCTAACGACGGAATGCGACTAAACGACTAAGCGCTAGACTGAGCACCTAAGCGACTAACTTATTCCACATGCACGGTTTGGAAACTAGGCTCGAAACCCTAAAAGTCTTCATAGTCTGTTTGCTCCTGAAGGTACTCCTCGGCAGTGGGATCCTCTCCTTCTTCTTCGTCTTCAAAACCTAATATAAATATAAATATATAGAACAAGGGTGAGTACTTTCGTACTCAACAAGCCATAGGAAAGAGGACATGTGCGGCTACCAAAGGAGGCTATGATTTTATTTGCGAAAGTCAGCCTTTGCTCAAAAGGTTTCTTTGGCAAAACCCTAGTGTGTCAAGTTTTAATTATCGAAAAGAGGCTCACGTCTCAATCCATTCCACAAGTTACTTTGCAACAACTTGTCACAATAATTAGTGAATATGTACACTCCTACATTCATTTTAGTTCCTTCTCACTTTCTCAAATTCCTGTCGTTATCTCCACTTTGCACCTCAACGAGCCATCTCAGCTCACACCACATCTTGACCACACATTCCAGCTCCTACAAAACTATGATGCCATCAGACATTCAGATCACACAGATCTGTTCCAAACCACTCAGGCTTTGCGTCGACTACACAGGCCGACTCTGAAAACGATTCCCATCCCACAAGACCAATTTCACAATGCATTCGCAAACAACACTACGCTTAGATAATCACCTCATATTCACCCTTGACCGTGGACACGGTTGTTCAAATAGTTTAAACTCTGCAGAGGCTATACGCTTTACCCACACGACACGAAACTAACACCGGGCACCCATCGGCATCGGAAGTTCGTGGAAAGGCCTTTCCAAAGCTAGTTCATGAAAATCCCATGCCACATAGTTGGTCGAATCGCACGACAAGCATCAGGCATCACTAGCCATTGTCTATTTAGGATACAAAGAGGATACTCCTACACCTATCGGTACCATAAGCATCACAATAGAGGCAATCGCCACAAATGGCCAAAAATCTCACAACACAAAACTTCGTCTCCTCATCCCCATTGTCTCACAACCACTGGCATACAAGATAAACACAAACTAACTAAGTACTCCTCCAGGGGTATCCCATAATACCCATATGGTCGCACTGTAAGATGCTTGGATGAAATTTCCAAAGGAATTGGTCCTTAATGACAATACATAGCCAACCACATAGGCTCAGCCTACATATCATCAGGTTCGCAAACTAGCTTTATTTCGCAAACACACCGACATGGAACATCGGGTTTTGAACATTTGGTTTCCCACACGACAACACAATCGTAGCAAGGCTAAGCAGAACTAACTCGGCGATCATACCCGTAGGATAAATCATCGGCGCATCATTTGTGGGGCTATCAAGGACATGTTATTCCAATATCCTACGGAAGATAAGTGCAACTAAAAGGTAGGTCCATCGGTGGCGTTCATCAACCGAGGCCAAACAGTTTAACGTGTAACCTAAGCATGTATATTTACAAACAACATGATTTTGCACATATAGGAGGCAATATGGTCAAAGGTGGTTTGCCTTGGTCCTGTGATGGTTCTTCCTCGTCACAAGCAGCTTCCGGATTATCCTCGGGCTCGGCAACTATACGCGAAAAGGAGTAAATCAACACAAAAGCTACTAGAATAGCTCAAACAATAGGAGATAATACTGCCATTAGATATATAGATCTTATTTTTGGAAAAATTTTGAGAGTTGAACGGAGTCGAACGGAGTTACGGTTTGCAAGATATGGATTTTCGAATTTTAATTGATTTTCTATTTAAAGGAAAAAGAGTTTCTTTTATTGGAAAAGAATATTCCAGAGAAATATTCCTCGCGGGGTCCACTATCAGCGACACGGAGGTGCAGCGCATGGTAGACCGAGTCTACCAAGCACGCGGTGCGGTGACGTGGCAGACCCGGCTCACGGTCCACAGGCTAGTGTGTGTGGGGCCCAACGGTCAGTGACCGGGCACGCGTGGACCAGATGCGCGAACGGATGGATAAGGTGGGTCCCACATATAAGCGACTCAAGGATTAGGAGGGAGTTTAATTAGAGATTAAGTACAACTAGGCCCACATGTGATAGAGATGTTAGGGGGCTTAAGAGGGTGATTACTGTGCAGGATTAATTAAGGAATCATAGGGCCCACGTGGGTTCCACCCGTCAGTGTCTCTTCCCCTTTTCTTTTCTTCTTTCCTCACCTTCTCGATCCCTCCTCTCTCTTCGATCCTCTTCCTCTCCCCACCGAGGCTGAGACGGAGGCCGACGCGGGACGGCGGAGGTCGGCGGGGCAGAGGAGTCGGACACGGAGGTGCTCCCGGGGCCGGATGTCGGCGTCCGAGAGGAGGCGCACGAGCGGGCGTCGCCCGACCCGGCGCGACGGCGGCCTGGATCAAGGCGAAGACGGCGGCGGCGATCCCGGTGGCTTTCCGGCCAGGCGGCGACGGAGGCGCCAGCGGGAGCTCCGTGGATGGAGCCCCGGGGTTCAGGGCGACTAGCTAGCAGGCGGCCGCGGGGACGACGCTCGCGCGGGGCCGGCTCGACCGAGCGTGGCGACACCCGGGTCGACGACGGTGTTTTGGGAATTTGGAGGGGGCGAGGTGGCTCGGGAAGGTGGAGCAGAGGCGGCGGCGATCGATGTTTGGGCGAATTGGCCGTGGTGCGGGTCCGAGCGGCGCAGCGTCGTGCGCCCACGACGTGCTCGGCCTCGCGCCTTGAGCCAGCGGACGGAAGGCGAAGGTGGTGGCGGCGATGGGAAGGGCGAAAGGTGGAGGATGGTGGGACAAGGCGGCAGCCATGGCGGTGCTTGGCGACGCCGCTGTCTTCAAGGCGAAGGAAGGGGCGGGGTCGCACAGGGCGTCGACAGAGGTGGCGCGGCGAGGGTGAGCTTGGCTCACGCTTTCGGCGTGGGCGCTTGTTGACGCAAAATCTGTCTCATCGAGTATGCCAAAAGATGTGTTGACATAGATCCTACGTGTGGCACACGAAGGTCTAGGAGATCTGCTTAGCTTCAGTGCAGGTCCTAAAATTGATGAGATGCGGACGTGTCAGTCAGTTTGATCCTGCAACTGACAAGATATATTTCCGTGGGAGTCTCTCCAATGAGGCACTGGGTGAATATTTCTAGCTCTGGGACGAAATCCAAGGGGTACATTTGCACGAGAATGTTCAAGACTTGATCCTATAGAAGCTCACCTCCGATGGAACTTACAGTGCCGCGTCAGTTTATGAACTATTTTTCATCGTGTGTGCACGTTCTCAATGCGTCGCGTTAATCTGGCAGACATGGACGCCTTCAAGAATCAAGTTTTTCATGTGGCTCGCCACGAAGGGCCGATGTTTGACAACAGACAACCTGCAAAAACGAGGGTGGCTGCATGATGATAGCTACATTCTCTGTAATGGAGAGTAGGAGAGTTGCCATCACCTGTTGCTGTCTTGTCCAATTACAAACAGAGTTTGGGGTATGCTGAGAACGTGGATTGGAATGCCTTTTCCGCTACCTGAAGACGGCGGGTTGGAGTTCGCAGATTGGTGGCTGAAATCCAGAAGTAGTTTTCAGATGAGCTACAGGGGAGCTTTTGACTCCCTTTGTCTAATGGTCTACTGGTACGTGTGGAAAGAAAGAAACGCCAGGATCTTCGAGCATAAAGCGCGTACAGTTCCAGAAATTTACAGAGATATTAGAGAAGAGATCCTGGTTTGGAGGGAAGCCGATATCTTTAGAGAAGTCGGTTAAGGAGCCTGCCGTCAAGCGGTTTTCTTTCCTATTTCTTTTCTTCCCTTCACCCTTGACAGTTTAATGTCAATCTTGTAAAGTTCGTCTTACCCTCTCTCATCTTAATAAAATTTGGGCGGCCTTCCTTTCGGCCATCCTGGCAAGAAAAAAAAACCCAAGAGGCACCTGTATGAAAAAAGAAGATAATATCTTGTCAATTGCAATGTTGCAAACACATCCATGAAAAGATGCTCTGAGTGGTCCTGAACTGGATGTAATACAACGGTGCTTTCTCAGAAAGCAAATGAGAGAGAGATCCTGAACCTGGCAAGAACAGCTATGCAACTGTGCAAGTACATGCCTTGAAATCTTGAAAGGTACATCCTGGCAATTTCATTCCTTTTTGCCCTGTTTTCCTGAACCGTGAAGAGGAGACATCTCATTGCAATCTGAATTTTGGGAGTGTGTGGTAGATGCTCAATTTGTTTGGTCTTTGTCCTATAAGGTTTAGGTTAGGTTCCTGGCTCTTCAACTTTGACCTGTCTGTATGAGGGCAGTCAGCAAGAATTTCTTGGAATCTTGCAAGTTGTGTACTTCACTTGTACTACCGAATCAGCCAAATTTTAAGCAGTATTTGTTACTACCATTCACAAGTTCTATTATAGAGATGACATGATGGTGGGTTGATGACCCAATTAAAGTGACCATTCATTCATGTCTCTTTTTTTGAAGTGATCATTCATATGTCTCTTTTGGGGAAGAAAGAAAGTTCTCCCCTGTTGATGGATTATGTTATGATGAGACTTGACCTGAACCTGGCTTATCTTATCTGTTTAGGATGATTGGATGCACATTGCACACAAAAACTGAGAAATATATAAATATAAATATATATATATATATATATATATAGAGAGAGAGAGAGAGAGAGACACACACACACACACACACACAATAATAATACAAACTGGCCATATACAAACCAAATTCACAATTCAAGTTCAGCTAAATCTTGAGGTGGAGAAACTAATCACCAATTTGGTTTCTCATCATCTTGTGATGTCAACCTCTATGATGAACCTGACCTAACTCCAGACCAAGGTGCAGCCAAAAGGCTCAAAAGAACAAGGCCCCACAGAACCAGACACAATGTGTTGCTGTCTGATTTGTGAAGTCAGTAGATAGGTTGCAACCAGTGAAACACCTAAACCTGCCCTGTAAATAGTGTAATCAAAGTCCAGAACCCTCTCTACGTAGCAGTTTTGTATAGGCCAGAAGAAATCCTATCATCTTATCCTAATCTTCCAATAACCAAAATATATATCACATCAGGTTGATGCCATCATCCTAACCACTCCTGCAATGCAGACATCACAAACCATTTACATTAATTAGTTTCTTCTTCACACAGTATATATGGACTCTCTTTTTCAGAGAGAGTGTGCACCTTAATTAGAAGCATGAAGTTGGATATGCATTTTCATTCACATATTTCATATTTGTATGGTTTTTAATATCTCAAGTGGATGTACATATATTTGTATTTATGATTTGCAAATCCATTGGTATTGACCTTTCAGAAAAAAAAATATGATGGATAAACCTGCAAGATAGCAAAGCTGTTGCCTGCTAGACTCACCACAGACAGGATCCATCTGAATCTGAATTCAGGAGATCTTGCATTAGTTGTAACCCAACTTGTTTTATACATGTCTCTCTACTAGATGATTAGTTGCCCTCATATAAAATTCCCTGCACTTATATGCTTTACAAAGCTTTGAGATAATTAGGTGCCCTGCTTAATGCTAATGCCTCTAGTTAGTGCTAGCTAAGTGGAGTGATTAGTGATTAGTTGGTCTAAAGAAAAAGATTGATATCACCAATTGTGCATAGACACTCATGAACAAAACAATCAGCTTTTTGTGACTTTGTCCCCATGCTATGATTGGTACCATACAAGTATACACACATATTTTATATTGTAACCATATTTTACCATGCATATGTTGGCACACCTGACCTGAAATGAAACAGTGCTCTCTTGTCTCCCAACTGTTTGCCTGTGACATCTCCTTGGCTCCATCACAAAAAAAATAATTCTTTTTTAACGTGATAGAAATATAGATGCTTATATACATACGCATCCCTTGAATACACACAGGCACAACTTACTCCTATGCTTATGTTAGCATCTCGAAGAGGATGAGTCATCTGAATGAGCACATGCGAAAAACTGAGCCATTATATTTTAAGATTATCAAAGTCATCATGTCTCGCTATAGACGGGCACATCTAATATAAAAAATAATTAGATATAAATATAAGCACTCGTGTAGTCGTGCTGAGTTATAGACTTAAACCTATAAAAACAGATAGACATGTCCCACCACACCACAAAGAACTTAGTCAAACTAATATCTAATTACTAGTTTGTATTCGTAGAAATTATTTTTCTATGTTTATATGTACACAATACAACGGGCTATATTAATGTTCCACTTGGGCTAAGAAACAGACGGCCACACAAAAAATATGAATGCTTTTATCCAAATAATCCAACCAAAAAAATTAATGCTTTTATCCAAATAATCCAACCACGATGATGACATGCAGGCCGCCCGTTTCGCTTGCTCTAATTTTTTTCTCACTTGCACGCGTAGTCCACATTACTACCCATGCAGTACAGTACCTTTTCCTGGGCCCACATGTCATAGAGCGGGGTACGTATACGTACGCGTAGGATTCTCCCAGTCCGGTACACCCGAAACACGCAAGCAACCACTTACCCAGTTCGGCCTAAACGGGTCGTGTTTTGATTAATTACCGGACCCGCTAAGCCCTCCGCTAATAACGTCGCCTCGCCTCGCCTCGGATCCAACCAAGAAGGAATCCAAGCCAAGGTGGCCCATTTCTCGCTGTTTTGCTTCGCTTCTCCTCTTCATCTCCTCCTCCTCCTCCTCCTCGGCGGCTGCTCCGGCTCGGGATTCCGGTGGGCCGTCGCGTTCGAGGTACGGGGGAGGTTGCGTTCGGCGGCGGAGGAAGCGAAGTTGCCCTCTTTCCGACCGTTTCTTGGCTCGCCCCGTGTGGAGAAAGCTGGGTGGTTTTTTTTTGGTTCAGGATCAGAGAAGTTCAGAACTGGTGGTGCTCCTATCCACGAGGTTGATGTCTTTCGCTCTTTCCATTTCATTCTGTTTTAGTCCAAGAACTTTTGTTGCTTGATGCTGTGTGGTATTTGTTGGAGTTCGCTGTGATTTTGATGTGTTTTGGGGGCGATCGGTTATTCAGTTGTCATTGGGGATTTTTTATTTTCGGTTTTGGGCTCAGCGAGGAGGCCGAAGTTTGGAGCGTTTTGTGCCCCGTTCATCGGATTGATTGTGAGTGAGAGGGGATTGATCCTCCATTTCAATAGAGAGATTATTTTCTTTCCAAGAATAGTTTTCATGGCGTTACAGTTTTGTCTACGAATTTATTGCGTATGTGGGTTAGTAATTTGACAGCTATAAAATCTGGTTACTAGTGGTGGTTAGTCAAAAGGTTTAGAGGAATTATTACTTAACAGGAGTATATGATAGACGAGTGATGTCATCACATAAACCTTATCAATGAGTGTGGTCCCAATCCTTTTTTAAAGCTATCTTGAAAATGTATTTTTGTGCATTAAGGTTAATTAGTGACATCATGGTCTTTCATTGGCTAAACTTTGTTCTGTGTAGTGGTTTTCCTAAGTTTATTAATGACATTCAACAATGACCACTTTGAAGAGTACACAATGGCCTTAAATTATGTGAGGTTTGTTCCGGACTTAACTACTCAAGTACTAGTAATTAACAATTATTAGGGTTGTTTGTTCCTTTTGGAAAAATATGTTTGGCTTATCTTGAATCATGGTAGGTCGTCCTGTTAGACTTTTTGTCAGGCGGTTCATTTTGTAGTAAAGCGAGTATTTGTTTGTCTGACTCTATTATGTCAGGAGTCAGGATTCCTGTTGATTCTAGTGTCAGTTTCAACGCAGCTAATCTGTTATCTGAATAATAACAACATGCCCCTGTGGTTTGTGCTGAGTGCTCTTGCTCATTTATGTCTTGTCATTGTTGAAACTGAAGAAAATTTCTATCTCTGTTGTCAGTACCGCCTAACTATATGGAGGAATATCCAAGTGGGAGATCAAAAGCAGCTATTGGATTTCTCAGAAGAGGTGCTGGTATCTCCTCGAGAAACCGAAGCACTGAAGAGAGGACCATTCAGAACTATGATGGACCAAGAAGCACCACAAGACTCAATCCGATGAAAACCAGGCTGTCTGATAATCAAGAGAGACCAAGATACCTACGTGACTCATGCAAATCTTCAACCTCAATGGCCATTCCTGGAAGCTCTTCCAAAGTTCCGCTTAGAAAATTCGGTGACGAAAAACGAAGGCAATCGTTGTTGGCAGGGGTAGACATTGCTGAAAGTAGCAGCAGAAATTCTGGGGCCAAACATTTGGAGGGTAGTAATAAGAGAATTGTTGTCGAGGATAGGAGTTCAGATGTTCTGCATACTGAGACAGAAGGCTTGGCTACTGAACAAAGCCAATTGATAGCACCCGATGCTGGAGTTTCTGATTCTGCTAGTTCGTCAGATATTTCTGAATATGCAGTTGAATCCTTGGTAAGGAGTGCTGCTCCAAGTTCTAGAACTCGCAGACAGAAGGACAAAGAATTGAATTTGGGTCAATCAGGAGCTTGCTCTTCGTCATGCACTAACAGGCCTACTATATCCAGATATTCTCCTGCCGATGTGAAGCGACCGTGTAATCATGCTAGTGGAGTACAACGGCATGGTCGTAACAATTTGGGCTGTACTTCAGTACCTAATTTTCTGCCATCAGGTTGCTCATCTGATTCTGTTTATAGCAGGAGGTTTGATGCAATGAGAAAAAGGACTTCTGATGGGGGAAGTTCTTCTAGATCAAGGGGCTTAAGTGGACCGGCTAGCTTAGACGATTCACCTCCTGTATACCCTGCCATTGCTGGTCCTAGAATCAGAACAACTACAACTGAACAGGCAGTTTCACAACAAAATGCACTAAGAAGCAGAAGAAATTTTCAGGATTCAGCAGTGTCAGTAAGGACAAGAAGACCTCCTTGGGGTGCTAGTCTCAGGATCTCTGAGGAAAGAGAGGATGGCATGATTTCTCAGCGTGATTCTTCCATAGGGAATCAACAGTCAGATCAGGTGCATTCATCTTCGGAAGAAGCCTCTACAGAGAGCTCCTCAAGACCATTCTCTGCAGAATTACCTCATGCAATTTACTCATCTAGACGAGAGGGATCAAATACTTTCACTGCAAGGAGAAGAAGATCAAGCTCCCTTTATGAGGAAAGACCTCCACAGACATTCCATGATCTTTTCAGAGAGAGAAATGGCCGAAGACACATATCCATAGAAGGAATTGCAGAGGTCATTTTATAACAGCTCCGTTTTTTCTTTCTTTCTGAAGATAGATTTTATGTAGGATTACATCATTATTTTTACTCCTCATGCAGGTATTACTAGCTCTGGACAGGATTGAACAAGCAGCAGAACTGACTTATGAGGTTAGTTGGTTTGCCTTTGTGTCAAAATAATTCCTTTTGACTCACTTTTCACCGGAATCTGGATAAATTTTGGCAGCAATTGATGGTGCTGGAGACAAATATATTGCTTGGTGCTTTCGCCTCCCATGATCAGCATAGTGACATGCGCATGGATATCGACAACATGTCCTATGAGGTATTTTTTTACTATGTTTGTTTGGACCTGGCAGAAACTTTGTAAGTTTGTTCCTAAATATTTTCATATAAGTGCTTTTAATTAAGTAAACGGTCATTCATGGCTCAACTTCTAGCATGTACTTATTTGAGAGTAACTTTGTTCCCTCCTTCTTAACAGGAATTATTAGCATTAGGAGACAGAATAGGCTCTGTTAGCACCGCTCTTTCTGAGGAGCAATTTGTGAAATGCCTCAGAAGAAGTATATATAGACCAGTGGCTACAAAAGCAAGCGCGCAAGTTGTAGACGACATCAAATGCAGCATATGCCAGGTATCTTGTCATCATCTAAGCATCAAATGTTGTATTGCACCTTTTTTTTAGGGGGTCTACTACTATTCATGCATAATGAAAGTGAAACTGTTGGTGCTGCTTAATGCTGCGCCACGCCTGCAATTTTGTTCAGTAAATAAGAAAAGCAGAAAGGGAGAGGAAATTGTCAGCTGTGTAGTAAGCGAATGATCTTTGTGGTTTTGCCTTGATTTCCTGGATATTAAGTGGAAGTATTTACTTTTGGTGTTCAACACTTTTAAGTACTACATTCGTCCAATTTACTCTTCTTGTTGACTACTGAAGACCAAAACTAACACTTCTACACTTCCACTATCTTACATTCTTATGAAATGAACTGTTACTCTTTTCAATTAAATGAACAGTTACTTCACTCTTGCCAATTTATTGAACACTATTTATGATTGATTTTGCATCATCCCTACTTCTTCCTTGCTGATGATTCTTTTTAACATATTTTGTTACTACTAGTTCAATTAACCTGCAGTGTCCACAGATGTTCTGAGTTCAGACAACTGTTGTATCTACTTCCTCTGTTTCACATTATAAAATGTTTTTGGTTTTTGAATAGATTCATGCATGGATCCATGTATGTGCTTCGTATATGTGTTCAAATTCATATCGATGCTAGTGAATCTAGATGAGGATGGAGAAACCAAAATGTCTTATAATATGAAACAGAGGGAGTAGTACTCAGTTTTATAAAACCTGTCATCTGAAACCTCCCTCGCCCTTCCAACAACGGCAATTAATTCTGTGCCTGTAAAAATAGCCATTAAAGGATTCATCAATTGGTTTAAACATCAGAAATAAAAGGGATTACTTCATTGGTAAATCCTCACTGAAATGGGAATATTTGTCTATTCCAGGAGGAGTACATAGAGGGTGAAGAACTTGGACGGTTGGGATGTGAGCATCAGTACCATTTGTGCTGCATTCACCAGTGGCTCAGGCAGAAGAACTGGTGTCCAATATGCAAAGCTTCAGCTGAACCTTCTACTGTGAGCTAATCCCACCTGGGAGATTCAAGCTTGTAAATATTTAGCACGGATTTGGTGTCCATCTTTTTGTGAAACTGTAAATAATCTTGACCTTGTTCACTCCAATTTGTGATTATCAAATCAGTTGTGCTCTGAAAAACTAAAATAATCCTTCAATATTTCTCATGGTAAAAAAATAAGCTTTTCTGTGCTGGGGTACCTCTCCCAATGCAGGGGTTGTTGTAGAGGATTTGACGGTGGACCACCCTCGATTTTGGTCCAAAAAGACCCCTTCTTCAAATTTGGCCCAATTCCACTACACAAACATGACATACTGCACTATTTATATTTTTTTTAACTTTTCTATACTACTTTAAATGTTGGTAGTGGTGAGCATTACCACTGTCGTGTGGGACTGTGGATCCATGATGTTAGTGTCCATTATATGAAGCAAATACAATGTGTATAATTTATATCAATTGCTCATCACTATAGGCAACTGTGTAGCTCAACATACATGTACAAAATTGTCCTATTTTCAAATATGATATGATTAAGTGGGAATAATTTTATTTTGCCTTTTGGGCTTTAATGTAATCCCGTTGCAACGCATGGAGTGAATTTGTAATGTTGCGAGATATTGTTACTATATTTGTGCCATACTTTGAGCAAATTTTGTATATGTATATTGAGTTTGCAACATTATGCGATTTTGGAGTGTGAAGTAGAACCACCCAACAAAAAATTCCTAAAAAACTTTTGAAGCCGCCACTGTCCCAAAGTATAACTTAGCGGTACCATATTAAGTTGTATACATCAAAACATAGTAAGCTGTATACATCAACCTTCAACCTAAAAGATTAAACTTATTAGAAAGAGTAAGCACTCCACTTATATTTGACTTTTTTCCTAGCTTTTTGCACTTTTGACTATTCTACGGAACAAATGATGCTTCCAATTATCAATGTATAACTTAGTTGTATACACCAAATATAGTAAGCTGTACGCATCAACGTTCAACCTAAAAGACTGAAATTATAAGAAAGAGTAAACACTTCACTAATATTCGAATAGCTTTGGCACTTTTGACTATTCTACTAAACAAGTGCTGCTTTCAATTGTCGATAAAAATGTAGCCAGCCAAACTGTACCTCCCATAAATGACACAACAGTATGATGGATGCTGAGTGACCTATTATTTCTCAAGAAATGAAATGATGGATAAATACACACACTTCTCAAGCTCCTAAATGGTGCAATTTTCAAAAAAAAAACTTTCTACATATGAATTCTTAGAAAAAAAATTTAAATATATTTTCAAATTTATAATATTTATTTTATTTGTTTATACGCTCAAATGACTATCACAAATCACATGTTGGCTTAGAATATACTCTCCTTTGTCCCAAAAAGATCGTTACTCTATGATCCAAAAATTTATATAAAAAAAGATTGCCACTCTAGATTAATATTTATCCCATCAATCAACTCATATTCAAATTTTCCCATACAACCGAACCGTAGTTACTTGGTTTATTCGGCTCGGTTTTCTATTTTTTTTATAAACACTTCGATCGCCAAAACCAGAAAAACCAAACTTCTATTAAACCGAAGAAACCGAGCCGAATTAACCGAGGAAAACGAACGGCCACCTCTACCTCTAACTACTGTTCCGCTCCCAACTACATATTAATTAATAAGGGGATATATAGTCTTTGTTTCTCAAACCTTAATCTCTGCTAAACAACCCAAAATAACAATCTTTTTTAAAGACAGAGGAAGTACTACTCCTTCCATCCCATAAAAAAACATCCTTACTATAAGATGTGACACATCCTACTAGAATGTGTCATCTCCCCATATTAGGTTTGTCTTTATGGGACGGATGGAGTATATAGGAGCAGCTGCAATATGCTTGATCACAAATAAAGAAAAAGCATCCAAAGTATTTACAATAAATATGTCTGCATGAGAAAAATCTGTTATTCCAACTAGAAAAGCCACCACAGTTTAAACATGAGATCTTTGACTCTATTACCATGTTGAGTTGCATAAACCAATCAATTGATTGTTCCAAAACTCAGTATTTGTGATCAGTGGATCTCTAATTGGCCGAAACCTAAAGAGAGAATAATAATTTACTTATGTTTCAACCCTTCCTAGCTTTTGCACCGTTCGACTTTTCAATCAGAAAGTACTGCTTTCAAAAAAAGAAAGTACTGATTTCAAATGTCAATCGAAATGGAAAAAGAAAATAGAAAGACAGAAAGGTATGCATCAATCTAGCCAAATTGTGTGTCCTACACATTACATATACAATGTATGGACGGTAAGTTACATCTTTGCCCTGTAAGATACTGTAACATACCAAAAATTCAAATTTCGAATTTTGACCTCAGTTAAACAATTAAAATGTATTTTCGAGTTAATGACCAAGATTTTTCCAAAAATATAACCTAAGTAAGGTTAAACTAGCTAGTGGTTATGTGTAGAGTTGCAAATGATTAAAAACTTCGTCCTTTTCAAATTAATTTGAGATGTAAAACATTTTTAGGAACACAAGTATGAATCCCTGCTAATTTATATTTATATAAATAATAAAAGCATTGTACAAATTACCACCACCTTAAAGTACCTTTAGTTCAACTCAAATAAATACACACTAATACCTAGAGAACTTGTGAGTTTGAACATGGTGAAATGAAAGTAAAGCTTTACCCCATCATCTCTGGTTGAATACAAATCAAAATATAATTTTACAACCATTTAAATATGTATTTAAAATAAGAATACTTTAAGGTAGATGCACTCATTGAATATTTAAAAATAATTGGTGCAATATAAAATCATGGGAAAATTCATGTAGGTACTATTCAATATATACATCTCACTGGAATTTTGTATAATTTAATATTTACATTTGATATCTCAAATAATTGGGTCAAAACAGTCAAAGTATAAACTAATTTCAAATCCTAATCGGCAAAACGGATACAACTCTCATATGTGTATTTTATCACATAAAAATGTATAAAGGATATAATTTATTCAAATACTACTCTATTTATCATGAATTAATATAATTTTTCCAGATTTTATTTCATAGGTTTTTACCTTCTAACAATTCAAATCAATTTCAGCTGAATTGAATTTATCTATTTTACTGAGATTAAAATATAGATTATTTTTGTATGAAACCAAAGAAAATGGAATCTAGATATTTTTTTCTACCTCCAGTAAAATCCACATTAATTCATCATGCACACAAATTAAATGGTGGAAGTATAAAGATGGGAGGAAGAAATATATTGGAAAATCCTTTGTAAATTGTTTAAACAGTAGTTCCCCCCAGTTATCTACCCACTTCCTTCACCTTGCCTGTGTTTGCATCAACCCTGGGCCCACATGGCAGTGACATGAGGTAGCGCCATCCCTGTGCATCTTGCTACACCGCTTAAGCCAGCACAGAGAGAGACCGAGAGCGAGGGAGAACGACGCCGGCGTGCTCGACGCGTGGCCGAGACGTGTCCGCCGCCGAGCTCGCCCATATCCTCTCTCAGCCGCGTCGCATGACCAATTCCTCCGTCCCAGTGCCGATCCAACCGAGGAAGAAAGCCCTCAGCCTCCTCCGTTGACCGTCGCCACCGCTATTGCGCCACGGTCATTCCTCCTCTACTGGTGCTTTGTAGTCCTCCATTGATGCCGATTCCATTCCCTTAATCACATCTCTTGTCCTGCAGCCGTCTCATCGGAACGCCGTCGTGCCCTTGTAAGCTCCAGAGCGCCGCCGCCGTGGCATCACCGCCGTTCGGCCAACTCCGACCAGATCGAGCCAAACTGCCGCGCCATCGTCTTCGTCTCGATCCCAAGAGCCAGCCGACCGAGGGAATCGGACCACGAAATTGTGGATAAGGAGATCGACCATTTCTTCCTCAAATTCGGCCGCCGGACTCCATCGTCGAATACTCTTTCTCCGGTGAGCACCAGAGTGATTCCTCACTCGTGGAGCATCCCCAGGTGATCCTTGAGCTGTCCCCCTTCTCTTCCTAGCAGGTTAAAAGCTGAAGGTCGCTGTCGTCGTGAAGCCGGGAGTCTGCGCCGCCGCCGAAGCTCTTTCTCCATCGCCATCACTGTCCGAACCTCGCCGACTACTTCCAACCCTTCGGTAAGTCCCCAGGACCCTTGTAGATGCGCATGCATGCATTCACTCACACAGATCCGGACCGAAGCTCATTATGCGACGGCAACCCGAGAGCCATCGCCGCCTGCGCCGTCGCCGCCATCGATTCCAATCACCACAGCTAGTGAAACCACTACTGACAGCTTCGTCTTGATGCCCTCTCTGTTTTCTCTTTTAGTTGCCCACCGAGATCGGCCGCCGTTCGCCATTGCCGCCGGCGAGAAGTTCGGCGAAGCACTGCTGCCCTGCTCCTCTTGATGCCAAGCCGCTGACAAATGGACCCCACATAATTAGCGCTAAGGACTCGGCTTAGTAAAGGTTTAAAACTCGCAAGGTTCATTTTGTAAAGATCCTTAGACTGACAGATGGGACCAAGGACCTAATTAGAAATAAAGAAAACCTTAAGAACTCTTTAGGGAAACCGCATTAACACGTGTTAGGGAGCTTGGGTTGATTCCTAGAAACCTTAGGGACTTTTCCGCAAATTGACAGAAACTGACCTGTGGACCCAATGGATTATATTTTGGAAATAAAATAGAAAAAAGGTTAAATCAATATCTTTTCAACTGAAAATTTGCTCAAACTTGTGAAATTCATATAAAATCAAATATAGCTCATTTTGAGGTGAAACCAACTCCAGTAGGTTCATAAAATTGTGAACTTTAATATGGTAGAATAAAATCCTATGCTCACAGTATGAGAATTATTTCTAAAATTACAAATAAGAAATAGCTAACATAGAGCTTGTAGAATTTGTAGAAAATTCATTTATATTCCAAATGGAGTGAACCAAATTTCTATAGAATCACCAAAGTATGAAATTTAATTTAAAAATATAATATTTCATACTTTATGTAACAGAAATGGTACTAATAATTTATATGGTAAAATGACCACTACAAATGCAAGTTAATTTCTAAATTTATAAGAAATTCATACTAACTCTAAAAATTATGAAACCAATTGTATTCATCTTAGAAAACAATCCTATTTATCCCAGTAAGGTTAATTTGATGAAAATCATATATTAAAAATGTTTTACATCAATACATTAGTAACTACTACTATATGTCAATGCAAACTTAGGAAATTCATAACTCATAAATGAAAAGAGATAAAATAGGAATTCTTTCACCTAAATTCATCTTAGGTCAGAACCTATCCACTGTGCACAAATCATGCATTTTATATCATTTTGTATTTTTCGCATAATTTGATATTTATGTGCATATCGTGTCATTTATATAGATAATTCGCATCGACAGTGAAAGAGTGATTTAGGTGATATTCACTTTGTTCAAGATCAAGGCAAGTTTATACCTCCCCTCTCCTTTGATCACATTGAAATCCATGATTTGGGAGATGAAAAGCGTTTATTTGTGAAACTGCATATATATTTGATTTAAAACGATATTTGAAACATAGTAAATGGTAGCTATGACCTTATTGCTGCATAATCTACCTTGATACATTGTCACCCTTTTTATTTGTAACCATAGGATGGATTTGACTGTCGTATAAACGCTTAGTGAAATCTTTATATGCGTATATATATATGTCATTTGCTTAGCCATGCCTAGAACTATGCAAATGAACAATTTTATGACTTGATAAATGGGATTTTGATTATTGGGTTAATGCTGGATTTAAAATGGAAATGCTAAGTATTTGTGAACTAAAGTATGAGTAAAATGATTTTAGACTTGGGCGGCAAGTGGTGCACATATGGTGTTAGTTGTGCGCCGATAGGGGGAGTGTTTGCCCAGGTTGATTAAGGACCGAACTTTGTGTCGTTCACTATTGTTTACCGTACATCCACATGTGTTATTATGAGGTGGCCTTAGCTAATTAAGTTGCTTAAAGTCTAACCTTGCATATTGGCAGGCCGGAGTAGAATGAATTAGTCTGAGCGATGATTCATAGGAACTACCTATTTACCCCACTGATTATGGGGGTAGTTTAGGCGTCTAAGTCTGTCCAATTCAATGGTATAGTGCCTCGTGGGGGAACGGATGTGTTCGCTGCCACGACGTTAGGTTTAAGGCGTGGGTCTGCCACCTAACAGTTCTGGGTCATGCCCAGGATGGATTCATACTTGCCATCGCTAATGCAAAGTTAGGCGTTAAGTAATGTAAAGTCTACGTTATGACCTCTATACCACATTCAACATGAAGAGTGTGGTAGTGTCTTGCAAACACAAAACAAACTAGAGTGTTCATATCATGTGAGTAAAGCTGTACAAACTCTGCAGAGTTCTCTAAAACTAATCGATTAGCCGTGCTCACGGTCATGAGCGACTTGGTGAAGTGTCATGAGTATATACTTTAATTTTGTTTTATGTTTTCAAATGATGATTGGTGAACTATGGATTTGGAAATGGTGATTTGGTTTAAGTTATGTTAATCATGGTATGATGATGATGGATGTGAGACTTGATGCCGGGTGGGCAGTCAAGTAAATTATTATCATGAGATTGGATGGTTATTGTTTTACTTAATTATTACTAGACCTCATCCAACTAAATAAATCGCGCTATCACTTCAGATAACTTACATAATATTTAACCTGGGGTGTCCCGACAGATACTGAAAATATATTGGCAACCACAGTACACTTTAAGTCATAACTTGGAAAAGAAGTACCCAAAGTGTCCATAATAACCGAAATATCTATATGAGAAAAGTCACCACATGAAAGACATGCAAACTTTTTTCTATCTTTTCCTTTTGTTGTTTCAGTCCAATCCAACCATATAATGGTTTAAAAAACCATCCAAATTGATATGAAAAAATCTTGAAAAACTTTACAACACTCGTACAACATATATATATCTACAAAATCTTAGCATCAAACTCAACTCACATTAAGATATAAAAAGTACAAATTCAACGTATGAATAGTGGTACTATTCACATCTAAATTTATCTTATTTATTTCTCAATGTGTTGATCGAATTTAAACTTAGTTTTTGGTGGATTGATAGATGTCACTATACTCTACATTGTCAATTTTGTATAGAATTTTCTATAACTATTTATATTGGATTTGAAAGAAAAAAGTACACGATAGGATATCCTCTCGAGGAATTAGAATTCATTCCAAATACGATGATTCATTGGATAGTCAAATGTTACAATCCTTCTATCGATGCCAAATGCCTAACGAATCAAGTGGTGCAGGCAAGTTAGTTTTTTTCCCGCTTATCCCACTTCTAGTTTATTTTTTTCTAAATTTTATATTGCCATGTAGTATGCTATTTTTTATGTGGATAGCAGAATAACCCTCATTCTCTAGTCAACACAAAATATAACACTGCTAAATAAGATTTGACAAAAAAAAATCCTAGCTACTTCTGGAAGGCACAGACAGGCTTTACATTACAGGTTGGGTCTTTGCAGACTTGCAGCAGCTGCTCCTGCGCAACGAGAGGAAACAGATCACAGCCGTCCGCACATCCCGCCTCCGCAGATCCGACGGCCCATACTCCCCGGGGCCCCACCCCCGTCCCCCCTTCCCCCTCCCCCCTCCCTCCCCGTCGCGTCGTCCACTCGTTCGTCGCTTGCCGCTTCGTCTTCCTCCCTCCTCCTCCTCCCCACACGAATTAATCCGCCTCCATTTTTAATCCCGACCTCGCTAATCCGCCGCGCCCCCGCGCGCAGCATAAATCCGCGCCCCGACCTCGCCTCGCCTCGCCTCGCCGCGCCGCCACCCCGCCCCGAGCTTGCGAGGTTGTTCTCGTTCGGCCCCGGGGCCCCGCCATGGGCTAGGGTTTTGCGGGCGATGGAGTGGGACAGCGACTCCGAGGGGAGCGGAGACGAGGAGGAGGAGGAGGAGGAAGGGGTTGAGGTGGGCGGCGGCGGGGATGGGGGCGTGGGCATGGGAGGGGGATTTTCGCTGGCGATCGAGGGGGTGCTGGGGGCGTGCGGGCTGGTGGTGTCGGACGCGCTGGAGCCGGATTTCCCAATCATCTACGTCAACCGCGGGTTCGAGGACGCCACCGGGTACCGCGCCGAGGAGGTGCTCGGGAGGAACTGGTGCGTGTGTGCTCGCCTAATGATTAATGGCATTTTTTTTACCATTCTAGACGCATGCTTTGCTCTGCTGCTGTTCTGATCTCGGATCACAGGATATGATAGGCAGGGGGGTTAGAGTCTCGCACCGATGGCAAATTATGTTTCCACAAGGCGGTAACCCATACACCCAATTTTCATGAACTGGAAAATTGGTGTCGAATTGCTGGTTGGGACTACGGATATGATGATTGCAAACTGAATGTAGTGTTACATACAGGGCCTGTCTACACAGGTTCTTAAACCATTGGTTTTGGTCGTAAATTGCACCGTAGTAAGCTCTTAGGTCTTCTTTGCCTTATTGATTAGAGCGAGGCGAGCTCAGATTTTAACATAGTAGGTAGTCCAATCTTGCTCTCATAGTGGTGGGTTGGTATGTCACACCTATTGATCATGTTAGTTCTGCTGGAGCACACTTGATATCTCTCATATGAAAAAAAAACCACCAGGACTTTTGCTATTGCGTTCCTTGAGCAAGTTTTCTTGGTGCATTTGTTTGTAAAAATCATGTTGCATCGGCTATGTTAGTCTGTTGTATGTGGTACCTGTAGGATAGGAGGGGGTGAGCTGAACCAGCCATTCTTATAATCTTATGTAATCCAAAATAAAATCAAAGTGTATAACATACCAGCAGTCTGTGTAAAGATATATTGTCTAAGCCTACAATAGATTTATCATCTGATGCTCTTACTAGTAGTGTTTATGGTCGTAGTGCTTGTTAAACCACCTGATTTTCAAAGTTTGGTGAGGTAGATCATTAGCATGACAAGTTATGTGAGTATTCTGTGTTTTTTTAGCATGACGAGATTGTTCCCAGAATGGGAACGGCGTTCCCGGGGCGAGGAACGTGGCATAGTTCCACGTTCCCGGTGACTTAGGTACACCTATGTGGAGTAGGCTGACCTTTGTGCATGTTTTCGTGTGCTGAATCATGCTTGGGCACTAATTTAACTGAACATATAGTAGCCTTCATTATCATGATTCACGAGGTAGCAGTTAAGGGCTTGAGGCACACCTGTACAAGATGACCTTTAGCATTATTGGGACAGTGGGATTATATATCAAGGCACTTTTGGGGAATTCCTGATTAGAACTCCATCATTATGACTCACAAATAAAAACAATATTTAAGTGAACATTGAACATCCTCTCTCTCAATTGCTAATGGTAAAAAAAATATGGTTTATCCTTGCTGATATGATTCACCTAGTGCAGTTCCTCAAATCCTTTTTTTCAACTACCCTGCAAATTAGTTCCAATATCCTTGCTGGTGTGATTCATCTCATAAGCATTTTTTTGTTTTTAGCAACCGTGCAAATTATTTGACATGCTACGTTCTTGTATATCTTATTTGTCTTGCTTACAATTGTTGTACTGCTGTTTTTCCTCAGCCGATTCTTGCAGTGTAGAGGACCATTTGCTCAGAGGAGACATCCCCTTGTTGATGCTACAGTAGTTACTGAGATTCGGAGATGCTTAGAGGAAGGCATTGTGTTCCAGGGTGATCTACTGAACTTTAGGAAAGATGGTTCTCCATTCATGGCAAGGCTCCAGCTAACACCCATTTATGGAGATGATGAAATAATAACCCACTATATGGGCATGCAGTTCTTCAATGAGACTAATGTTGATTTGGGGCCTTTGTCTGTCTCTACAACAAAGGAGATTGTGATATCTACTTTGATTACACCAGATAACACAGTCCGACCAAGTCCAATGGGGAAGGGCTTCTGCTCAGAGCATTCTGATATTTTCCTACTGAGTGATGAGGTACTTTGCCAGAAGATCCTATCAAGATTATCGCCCAGGGATATAGCATCTGTAAACTCTGTTTGTAAACGACTGTACCACTTAACAAAGAATGATGACCTTTGGAGAATGGTTTGTCAGAATGCATGGGGCAGTGAAGCAACTCGAGTTCTTGAGACTGTGGCTGGAACAAGAAGTTTGGCATGGGGGCGGTTAGCAAGAGAGTTGATCACCCTGGAAGCTGTCACCTGGAGGAAATTGACGGTTGGGGGTGCAGTGGAGCCTTCTCGCTGCAACTTCAGCGCTTGTGCTGTAGGGAACCGTGTTGTCCTTTTTGGAGGGGAAGGTGTTAACATGCAGCCAATGAATGATACATTTGTGCTTGATTTGAATGCCAACAAACCAGAATGGAGGCACATCAATGTGAGGTCAGCTCCTCCTGGGCGCTGGGGTCATACCCTTTCTTGCCTAAATGGATCACGGTTGGTTCTGTTTGGTGGTTGTGGAAGGCAGGGCCTGCTTAATGATGTGTTCATGTTGGATTTGGATGCACAACAACCAACTTGGCGTGAGATTCCTGGCCTTGCACCGCCAGTTCCACGGTCATGGCATAGTTCTTGCACATTGGATGGAACAAAATTGGTGGTCTCTGGTGGCTGTGCTGATTCTGGTGTGCTTCTCAGTGACACTTATCTTTTGGATGTAACAATGGAAAGACCTGTTTGGAGGGAGATACCTGCTTCTTGGACTCCACCTTGTAGATTGGGTCACTCTCTCTCTGTCTACGATGGCAGAAAAATCCTGATGTTTGGTGGTCTTGCTAAAAGCGGTCCTCTACGACTAAGGTCTAATGATGTGTTCACATTAGATTTAAGTGAAAATAAGCCATCCTGGCGGTGTATCACTGGCAGTGGAATGCCAGGAGCTGGTAATCCAGCTGGAGTCGGTCCACCCCCTCGCCTTGACCATGTTGCCGTGAGCCTTCCTGGAGGGAGAATTTTGATTTTTGGTGGGTCAGTGGCAGGTCTTCACTCCGCTTCAAAGCTTTACCTGCTGGATCCGACTGAAGAGAAACCTACTTGGAGGATACTGAATGTTCCTGGTCGCCCTCCGCGATTTGCCTGGGGCCACAGTACCTGTGTTGTGGGAGGTACAAAGGCAATAGTTCTTGGAGGACAAACTGGAGAAGAGTGGACACTAACTGAACTGCATGAGCTTTCTCTAGTAAGCTCTTTAGTCTGAGGATGGAAGTCAAGTACTCAAGTCCCCAGCAGGCATCCAGCTTCCTTGAAGTGATGATGTATACATAGAAAAGCTATTGATTTCATGTGACTGAAGCCTGGACGTTTTCACCGTTGAAGCCACACACACACACACACACACACACACAAATGGAATGTGCAAGCAAAGTGAGTTAGTTCTCTTGGAAGGGTAGTTTGTGTTCGCTTGGAAAGAGATGATGACTAATCTCAAGTAGATCCACTTATCTGGTTACTCGTCGGCTCTCTGCGTCGCTATTTGTTTGGCCTACTACAAAATAACTTAATAATTATCACCCATAACCTAATAATTATCTGTTTGTTCTCATCAGATGTTCCCTACACTCAACCAAAAGGACCTGGAATTGTATAGTTGGAAGCTCTGATGCAACATGCATGCACTTCCAAGGCCAAAATAGTAGTGATGATGCTGTACTGATCCAATATCTCTGATAAATTGATCGATCTTTTGTTGAACATGCAACACTGCTCGATTAGTTGTACACTTTTGTGTTTTTTTTTTGTCGGGCAATACATTTGTTGTCGATTACCAAAGGACACACCTCAATTCCATCTCTGAAGGAATTTCCTCTGTGTTCTCTGACGTGTGTTGTATGTTTAATCTTCTGTTCACATAGACCACACGGTTATATCTTTGTAACTTTGATTGTAGCTGAAAGCATCTGGATTGATTATTGGAAAACAAGGAGATGATTTTGCTTCCATGCAAACATCTGTCTTTTGCAGCAATTAAACAGTAATATGTCGATGTTTTATGGTGATTTAGCTGGCATCCTGAAATGTCCAACCTATGTTCACATGTTTTAGGGTCTTAATTTTCATCAACTATGCTTGACAAAGACGGTAAGAAATAAACATAGATTCAGATGCACATCCTGAACAAGGCAGGCATCTTCAGTTCAAGGCATTGACCCAGCCCTAATGGAAGTCAACCAGAATCATGTAGACAAGCCAACGAAGCAACCAGCGTTCTGACAACATTAGCAGTTTCTGATCCTGCACGAAAAAGCTACTCAGAAACGGTGAGATGTTTCAGCACGAGTGTTTTCTGCCCTTCTGCAAGAACATCTTAGTCAACAAGCAACATTTCAAGTTTTTAACTAATCAAAAACCATTACAAGCTTCAGCACATTCCAACACGAAATCTTTTTCTACAAAACCAGCATCAGAAGCAAAGCATCAATCAGGCTGTTCCTGTCACTCATCACTCATGTATATGCTTCTCACAATCCAAACACATTTGCTGATTTGCATCGCCATGTGAAACATCTGTGAAATTCTGAATTTTCCAACAATTATCGCGTTAGAAAGATAGCGGACACAACAAATTGACAGGCAATTTTGGGAGCTTTTCCTGTGAAAGTTTGCTGTATTTCCAGAGAAACATTTTTAAGATACAATGGATCAACATTGCTATAGGGTAGTGGTTACATATTTACATAGAAACCTAAAATGGCGAAACCTGCTGTAAATGAACAACAATGAAGAAAAGGGTTTGCTGCTATCTTATATGCACACCAAATTTGGGCTGAGATAGCATCTTCTACAGTTTGGAGAGGCAAAGAAAAAGAAGTGGGTAGAGGCACAACGATTCTGATTGTGGCTACACTTCATTACATTTCAGCTGGTTTGTTCATCCTAATAGTATGAGCGTCTGCGTCCATATCGAGGATCCCTGCAAAGATCAACAATAACAGAAGCCGCATCAGACAATGTCAAACTCAAAACAAGAAATGTGTTAATTGTCCTGTCTCTTCAAAGTACACTCAAGACTTCTCTCAGGAGTTGGAAATAAAGTTTTCCTAGTGATTGTGTCATGCACTGTGCCTATTTTCCTAGTGAGAAAATAAACTTTTCTCAAGGGAGAATGTCAAACAAAACTATGCCTATTTTCGCATCTTATCATTTGGTGTCGACATGTGTATTCATGCGCTCATATCAGCTTACAGCTACGGTCAGTCTTTTGAGAGCTAGTGTACGTCCTTTTGGCAATATAACCTCTTAGTACTTAGTAGCAAAAGAAAGCAAGAAAAATAAGATTATATGCACGCACCTGTAATGACTGGCGATCCTCCTGGATGCTGCAATACCAGGCATTGCTCCTGTAACTATATATTCATCATCTATTTCATCAAATCTGATTTCCCTTATGTCCACAGATCCCGTGGGCACCTCGATAGTAAAACTTTCTTGATTGGACCTGTTGCTGCTCCTCCTTCCACTACTTCTCCTTTCCCTTGCTCTTGCTCTACTTCTGCCTCCTGAAGATCTGCAGAATGACTTACAGAAAATACAGGATGTCCACCAGTTCCCCCTAACCCTGTGGTAAACTTCATAGTCATCTCCGGCATCATCATCGCCGTACTCGATGACATAGTCTCCCAAAACTATACCATTAGGCACCTGCGCATGTATCGTGCTCAAGACATCTATGATGTCTGAAGACTGTTGGAAATTCTCCCAATCAACTCGCCGAGCGGGATCAATTTCTGACGGGCGTGAATTTGGATGCTTCTGCTGGGTGTGCTTCTGAAGCTCATGAAAGTTGCCTACATACGAACAACGGCTTTCTTCGCAGCATCTTTTCTTTTGGTTAAGATGCAGACGGGCCTCGTCAATTACAACCCACCCAATAACATCGCCTCTGCACAATGGGCAAGCTGGGCGGTTGGTTGTATTTGACGAAATGATATGAATGCTATCAAGAGGGGCTCCATTAAAAGATGGGACTTTCATATTGGTCGGCAGACCATGAGCACCTTTGAACCGCTCAAGACAGTTTGAACGAGACTGGTCAGTGTCACATATGAACGGCCTACAACCCTTCTCATATGAGGTGCACCTCAAAAGGACAGCATTATGAGGGAAATCCAGACAGATTGGACAAGTGATATCCTCCATCCAACTTTTATCAAGTTTGACGTCCAAATCGAAAGAACCGGCCTTCACCACCTTCTTCTTCACCATTCCTGAACCCATACGGAACTTCCAAGATGCAGGTCTGATGCTACCGAGAGTACCTTCTAATGAAAACCTGCATACCACAACCAACAAGTTAATTTAGGCTCACAGTACCGTAAGTTAGATCACATCATATAGATTTTCCGTAAGCAAGTAAAGCAACAAGACTTTGGCATTCCAATCATTACAAAGAAAAAAAATCATCATGAGCTTAAGAACTAAGGCATTAGTACATTACAACCTTTCCAGATCAGCAAAGTTAAGGAAAAAATAGATACAGTTCCAATTGATTGTCCTCGCATCTAGTGTCCTACTTGATCAAGTAATGATCAACTACTGTTGTCAAGTGAACAGGTCTAGTTTGCGGCACCAAATGATGCAAAATCACATCAATGTCAACTGTCAGTATCCTAACATTTTCATATCATGTGCTTAAGAAGTACCCTTGAGAGGTACCCTTTTTAATAGAGCAATCAAGCACAATCGAAATTCAAAGAAGGAAAACAAAGCCATCCCATGAGTACTAAATTTATCAACCTTTTCTGATTTCACCTCAATTCCAAAAACACTACTGCTTTATCCAATTGCAAACACAACAACACCCAGTTTTCACCTAAACAACAACAACAACAAAAATCTTCACGAGACATGATTAATCAGGTGTAGCAGTAATAACCATAGCTGGAACGAATTTGGCTGGCTAAACCATAGCCGAAAGCTAGAAACCAACCAAAACCCAAAGACTAAACACATCCAAATCCAGAACATAAACACACACAAAAAATCAGCACAGAATTCCCCTCCTCCACCCCCCAAAGAATTACGAAAACCCTCACACCACATCTCCCAAAACCTTTTAAATTAAAGCTGAGCAAAGAGCTAAACTAAAGGAGAAGAGAGACAACTCTGAAGCAAAGCACATCACATGCTGCACCACAACCAAAAAAAAAAAGAGGAATCACTNAACCCCCCCCCCCCCCCCCCAAACACACACACACACACACACGAACAACACACAGATCGGCTCTGAGTCGCATAACCCATCACCACAAAAACCGCACAGGAAATCATCAAATCAAAACAACCAAGAAACGAAAGAAGAATCACCGCACGAAGGAGAGAGACGCACCGCCGCAGCAGAAGCAGCAGCAGCAACAGCGGCGACCTCGGGGGTAGGTGGCGCCGTGGCGGAGAGAAGAGAAGAGAGGAGAAGAGAGATGATGAAGAGACAAGCCTACTGCCCTAGAGATGGGACCTAGCCGCCTACTACTCGCCCTCCTCACCTCACCTCACCACACCACCTCTTCTCCGCCTCTCTTTCTCCTCTCTCTCTCTCCCTCTAAAGCTCATGCGCTCGCCTCCGCCTCCATCTCGCTCCTTGAGCTGCTAGTTTATTCTTCTTCTATTGGGATTGTACCACCACGGCACCACCACCACCACTACTCGCCGTGGTACGAGTATAAAAATTCCAGCCTTTTTCTAGCTGCCGTGAGCAAAGCGGATAAAAATTCGATTTTTTTGTGTGTGTTTCTTTCGATGTTTGGGAATTGGGATGAGAGAGAGAGAAAACTCGCGGTCGGCGGTGGAGAGAGAAAGATGAAGAAGCACTACTGACTCAGCTCCAAAGTTAACGTCCAGTACTCTCTCTTTCTCTCTCTCTTCCTCTTTTCATCTTGTCCTTTTCAACGCTTTAATTGTCTTCTCTTTTTTTTTTTGCCTTGTGATGATTCCAAAAGAAACTCCATTTTCTCTTAATTTATAGCATATTTCAAAAATCCCCTTACAGAATGGAGTAATTTATCCAAAAATTGCAGAAATTTATGTCCTTGTGTATGAAGTTCACATACTATAAGCCTCGTTTTCAAAATATAAAGATTTTTAGGATTTAATTTTTTATACCATTATATAAACATTTCAGCATTGATTCTTATGAATTTCATCATTTCAATAATAACATAGCCAATCAAATAAAAAGAATCTAAACAATTTAAAATTTAAAAATTGATAATTGAAAGGTTAAAAAGAATCTTTTGATCTAACCTTAGTACTTATGAAACAATTAAAAAATCGATATATTTTGAAAAAGAGAAAGTAGGAAAGTAGGTGTTTGAATTGGAACGGAATTATGGAGGATTCCATGGTTTCATGGCTGGTGAGGTTGGTGATTCAACGTCCCTTTAAATGTTGATAACATTTCAACTACCGGAGACAAAACATTCATTTATCAATGTACGATTACGCAGCGGTAAAAAGTAGTACTACTGTTGATTATGCATGTGTTAGATGGTATTCGCTGCAGTACTACGTCAGAATTTACATATATATAATTCAACGGATGAACACATCAGGTTTCAGATCAACAAAACAAGGGAAAGAAAAATACTATCTATTAACTATACGAGTCGTGCATATGATTAGTTTCTTCTATTAACTAAACCAAAATGCACTATTTAATTCGTCTCGTGGCTTCCATTCAGATTTGTTTAAATGCGGAGGTCAAGATGATTGTCTCCCATTGGATGGGCATTTACATTAATTAATTAACTAACAGAAAATACTCTTCGATCCACAAATATATATTTGTCGTATTAATAACGATATAGACTTCTGAATGACATTTCACTAGTCTCGATTGTTTTTTTAAAGAACCATTAAAATATCATATCGTGTATATACTTTTCTAGATAAATCCTCACATATTTGTTGTGGATGCAATCTAAATAATTTCAAAAAATGTTTATGCTAAAGTTATGATAGAAAGTATGCATAAAGCAACTAGTATTTGTGACCAGAAAGAATATGCATCTGGCTACATGACCTTTCATAGAATTTCTTATAGTTTGAGCACGAAATTGGTACAAATTTGTACGGTAAAATTAGAGCCACTTGAGCCAATATTAGAGCCACTTGAGCGGTTTTGCCAAAGAAAGAATTAATCACTTGAGTAAAATTCCCAACTAGATGTCTTCCTTCCAGAAATGCATAGTATTTAATGTGTGCGTTGTGATGCAATTTTTTTTCCTTCTAGAATGTAGATACAACGACATGCACTTTCGGTAACCTGGGTCATCAGCCTCACATTTTCTTTTCTTTCAGTTAAATTGTACTGTGCTATAAAGACAAAGGAAAAAAAGTTAAAAAGGAAAGTTAATAAAAAAAAGGACGGTTGGTTTGCGTGGAAAGAGTAAAAAAGATGTCAGCACAGCAGATTGATTATTGCAAGGCTAAGCAAAAGCTTAACAGGCTGGTGGTTTCTTGTATCTACTGTTCTTGCATCTACTGCGCTATAATGTTCACAGTGGTGATTTTTTTTTCAATCTAGTTTTAGCTATCTAATGCTTCTCTGCATTTTAAAAAATAAAATCATGTGCAGTTTAATCGCTTGATCTATTAAAAAATTATAAGTAAAAATTTTACACATGTATATTTAACGATTTAAAAATTAATACTGATCCACTAACAAAATCAATATAAAAAATAAAGTATAATAAACAATATCAGAATCAATTTAAAATATTTTAAATTATAAATTTAAATTTTGGCTATAACTGATAAGAAAAAGGCAAACGATGGTCCAAGAGTTAGATTCCGTTTGATGTACATCCAATTAATCTGATGCAGCTTAAATCAACACCTAAAAAAGTTATTCCCACATAAGTAAATTTAAATTACAGTTAGTTTACTGCACTCGTGTGAGTAATTGACAAAATGGATAATGCACGTTTTTTTAAGTTGACAAAATGTGCATTCATGGTTGTCACGCGACACACGCATGGGACCGGGGTGTTTTGACCCATTCATGTAAGCCTTGCGCCATTAATTGCGTGTAAATGATTAGCACTTCCAACCTTTTTAAATTTTCTCAAAAATCAACGGAAGGATTACGCTGCCTTTTCTTTCCTGCTCTTTGACATTAATTTTTTCTCTAAAAAAAAGAACCTTTTTCCTTATCATTTCTAAATTCTTGTTTCTTTTTTTTTTCATTTCAGCTGTTTGTGAATTATAATAAATACGTACACAGTGCTTCCTCTCATATTATTTTAGTTATGATTTTTATTGTATTAAACATGTAAGAAAAAAATATCAATCATATAATGGTAAAGTCATGCATCCACGACTTCACTCATTAAGTTTTTAATTTTAATGCCCACATAAAGGATGTACTCGTGTGGAGGTGTAAATGTGATGTCGCGCGTGTGTGGTGATGTGTACGCGCGTTCGTGTAATCGTAATCAAACATGCAAAGATTAATTATTTTTGGCTTATTAATCGATTAATTAAAGTAGCATTCCTCATCCAGATTCAATTATATTTGCGTGGTTCTGTTTTAAAAACTGCACACCTGATAAAGATAGGAGATCACCATCATCGTTTGGCTGGCACCGGCAGTGTACGTGCCGACGTGTTGTCTTGAATCACAAATAATTAAAGATTAAAAATGATTTCATCAATTAATCATTTAATTTAATTTCATGCCATGCCATGGTTGGTACGTACACCGATCAATCAATCCACCCAGAGAGATCGAGCTTACACGTTTCTCGAACACGCACGCGTGCACACACGTGTCAAGCATGCCTAATTATATGCAGTAGCAAATTGTTTCTTTTTGGGTGTGCAGATAAATATTTTTTTTCTGACATTTCATGTTGGAAAGTGAATGATATTTCAGGTTAAGGATATATAGTGTAAGATTCAGATTAGGAGATGGCAAAGGCAAAACAGAATTGTTAACATCAGTAGTAGTATCATGCAACTGGTTAATGGCATCTTTTGTAAATTTAATGTTGCCAGTTGCGTGCAAGGAATGGATTGGAGAGGAGATTACTCCAAGATTTGATCTTAATTTGATTATGCAGTACTATATGATCATTCATCAGCAAGACCATGAACAAGAGACACCTCTAATTAATCCTATTAATAGTACATGCCCAATGCCATACAATCATCAAACAGACGGTTGAGCAAGAAAAGGGAACATATATACGAATCCAAAACACAATTAATGATTGATATTTTATCAATTGAGGTGGCAGATCTGATCAAAACCTTAGAAATTGTTTAACAAAGATATTATTACTTAAATGTGCTGCTTACATACTTTATGGATTTGTTTTTTTGCAGAGGCTCATATTTAATATCGAACAAAATCCCCCCCTCCCCTCCAAAAAAAATTAGAGGAGGGATTGTAAAATCCTCTGGCCGTTCAAAAAAGTTAAAAAAAACGTTTTCTATGTAATTGCTAAAAATCCTCAAGATTTGTACTCTCTCTTTTATATTATACAAAGTTTTTTTTCTAAGTCAAACTTCTTATCAAGTTTATAGAAAAATTTAACAACATTCTCAACACAAAACAAATACACTATAAGAATGTATTCAAAAGTGATTTAATAAAATTAATTTAGTGTTGTTTCTATAAATTTAATCAAATATTAAAAAATTAAACTTAAGGCAAACCTAAAGTATCTTGTAATATAGAATGGAGGGAGCAGTATAAATTAAAATATTTTACATGAATTTCATAGAAACCCACTTCTTCGTTCCGAAAGATCTGTTCCATTTCTCCTTGTTGCAAATTTAAATGAGCCCTTAATGGGCATCAGCAACTCCAAATCAGGTCATTAGTTACAGCGTCTGCCAAGAGACGTCGGTGTCTCCCTCTCGGCCTAGCCCAATAGCCCATGTCATAGCCATTCTCTTGAATGGGCCTAGAAAATATACGGCCCATATCCATAAATGGGCCGGGATGTCGGCCCGGCCCGCAGTAGGCCTCAGTGTTTCCGTTTCAAGATTACAATTTTTCCAAGACGAGCAACGAAAAAAAAATCACGCTTTTTACCATCACCATCTCCGGCGATCCGGAGGGGCGATGACGGCGCGGGGCTGAGCTCCGGCGGCTTCTCCGGCGAGGCGGCGCGGGTGCCCCTGCGACAATCTCCACCAACTCTCTCTCCAACAGTTGGTGGCGCGCGCATGGCTTGTCGCCTGCTTCTCCGCCGCGGCCTCTCAGCCGCGGCGGCGGCGGCGCCGGCGCCGGCGCGGCTCGCCGTGAGGCACGCCCACGGGGAGCTCGACGTGGGCGGATGCAGCAGCGCCCACATCCGGGAGCTCGGCCGCCTCGGCCGCGTGGGGGAGGCTAGGGAGGTGTTCGACGCGCTGCCGCGCCGCGACATCATCGCCTGGAACTCCATGATCTCTGCCTACTGCCAGAACGGGATGCCCGACGCCGCGAGGGACCTCTACGATGCCATCTCCGGCGGGAACATGCGCACGGGTGCCATCCTCCTGTCGGGCTACGGTCGCCTCGGCCGTGTGCTTGAGGCGCGCAGGGTGTTCGATGGAATGCTCGAGCGGAACACCGTGGCGTGGAACGCCATGATTAGCTGCTATGTCCAGAACGGGGATATCACTATGGCACGTAGGCTGTTCGATGCGATGCCGAGCAGAGATGTCTCATCATGGAACTCGATGCTTACTGGGTATTGCCATAGTCTACAGATGGTGGATGCAAGGAATCTGTTTGAGAAAATGCCAGAGCGCAATTTGGTTTCGTGGACAGTAATGATTTCTGGGTACGGTCGAATCGAGAACCATGGGAAGGCTTGGGACATCTTCCGTAAGATGCATCGTGAGGGACTGCTACCAGACCAGTCCAATTTTGCCTCTGCGTTCTCAGCAGTTAAGGGTCTTGGAAACCTTGATGTTCTAGAGAGCCTCCGTGTTCTTGCCCTCAAGACAGGCTTTGACAGGGATGTGGTCATCGGCACAGCAATACTAAATGTGTATTCTAGGGACACAAGTGCGCTTGACACTGCAATAAAATTCTTTGAGAGTATGATTGAAAGGAATGAGTACACATGGTCAACCATGATCGCAGCTTTATCTCATGGAGGCCGAATAGATGCTGCTATTGCTATCTATGAAAGAGACCCTGTAAAATCCATTGCTTGTCGGACTGCACTTATCACAGGCCTTGCTCAATGTGGTAGGATTGATGATGCACGAATTTTATTTGAACAGATTCCAGAACCTATTGTTGTGTCCTGGAACGCCATGATTACCGGGTACATGCAGAATGGAATGGTTAATGAGGCAAAACAGTTGTTTGATAAGATGCCTTTTCGGAACACAATATCTTGGGCTGGGATGATTGCGGGATATGCACAAAATGGGAGAAGTGAAGAAGCTCTGGGTTTACTTCAAGAGCTCCATAGGAGTGGGATGTTGCCTAGCCTATCTAGTTTGACTAGTATTTTCTTTGCTTGTTCAAATATTGTGGCTCTTGAGACAGGAACACAAGTGCATTCCCTTGCAGTAAAGGTTGGTTGCCAGTTCAATAGCTTTGCATGTAATGCACTCATTACTATGTATGGCAAGTGCAGAAACATGGAGTACGCGAGACAAGTATTCAGCCGAATGGTAACTAAGGATATTGTGTCATGGAACTCTTTCCTTGCTGCACTTGTGCATAATGATCTGTTGGATGAGGCCAGAAACACATTTGACAATATGCTCAGTCGGGACGTTGTTTCTTGGACTACCATAATATCTGCATATGCACAGGGTGAGCAGTCCAATGAGGCCATGGGGGTTTTCAAAACAATGTTTTGTGAACATGAGTTACCCAACTCACCAATTTTAACTATACTTCTTGGTGTATGTGGGAGTCTTGGTGCTTCTAAGATTGGGCAGCAAATCCACACTGTAGCTATTAAACTTGGAATGGATTCAGAACTTATAGTGGGCAACGCTCTCATATCAATGTATTTCAAGTGTGGCTGTGCAGATTCTCGCAGGATTTTTGATCTAATGGAGGAGCGAGACATTTTTACATGGAATAGCATCATTACGGGTTATGCACAACATGGGCTTGGAAGAGAAGCCATCAAGATGTATCAACATATGGAATCTGCTGGGGTGTTACCGAATGAGGTTACCTTTGTGGGGCTTTTAAATGCATGCAGCCATTCTGGTTTGGTAGATGAAGGATGGAAGTTTTTCAAGTCAATGAGCCAAGATTATGGACTAACTCCTCTGCCGGAACACTATGCTTGCATGGTTGACCTGCTTGGGCGAACAGGTGATGTGCAAGAAGCGGAACAATTTATTTATGATATGCCCATTGAACCAGATACAGTGATTTGGAGTGCTCTTCTTGGGGCATGCAAGATTCACAAGAATGCAGAAATTGGTAAAAGAGCTGCTGAGGAACTCTTCAGAACTGAGCCATCGAATGCTGGCAACTATGTTATGTTGTCAAATATATATTCTTCCCTAGGGATGTGGGGTGAAGTTGCAGAGGTACGAAAAATTATGAAGCAACAAGGTGTGATAAAAGAGCCTGGTTGCAGCTGGACGCAGATAAAGGACAAAATGCACTCCTTTGTCACTGGAGATAAGCAGCATGAGCAGATTGAAGAGATAGTTGCTACCCTCGAAGAATTGTACACTTTGTTAAAGGCTACAGGCTATGTGCCTGACACAGAATTTGTTCTCCATGACATTGACGAAGAGCAGAAGGAGAGATCCCTTTTGTACCACAGTGAGAAGCTTGCCGTTGCTTATTGCCTTCTTGTTACACCTAAGGGCATGCCTATACAGATATTGAAGAACCTTAGAATATGTGGTGACTGTCATACTTTTATCAAGTTTGTATCTCATGTCACCAAGAGACAAATTGACATTAGGGATGGAAATCGGTTCCATCATTTTAGGAACGGTAGCTGCTCCTGTGAAGATTTTTGGTGATACATTTTGACTTCAGACGTGATATTGACATGTTGCCGCTTCAGATGTTTTCATTGAGTTATAGAATACAAAGCAGATTGCCTGGCACAAGTTTTGGGTCCAGATGGTGAACAGTTCGCCATGAGCCCTAGTATTCCTGCCATTCTGCACATCAGCACATGAATTGACACCTGGTGAGTGCCTAAAATATTTGGCTATCCAGTTTTCTTTTCAGGTAGTGAATCTCTCTTGAACAGACAACTTTTACGTCAAGGTCCAAAGAAGTGTTGATTTATGTTGGCCCTGTGATGTTTTAGTCAACAGTTAATTTACTAGTAGCTATCTCTGCTGCCTCTTACAGGTGGCTCAGAAGAACAGCCAGCTAATAGTTCACCTTGTATGAGATATACTCATCATAGGGTAGGATATTTGGTCACTGAATTTACTTGTTGAAATACATAGACGAACAAAAACATTTGGTGACTCTGAACCTTGTTCGGTTTATTTTGAGTCAGATGAAACGAAACCATGCATTGTAACTTCTGGAGACCTTTGCCTGGAGCCTAACACTATCATCAGGGAGTTTGTGGCTTTTCAGACATGTACTGTGCCAATAGATTTGTGGGATACAGTGTTTGTGCTCGCTTCTGAAATGGCAACTGATAAATACTAGGTTAATGCTACACTTGAATTTTTCAGACGTATTAGATCTTTTTTTTCTCTAAAATTATCTTTTGTTCAAAAAGGATGCCCAGCTTACTATGGTTTTATATTATTTTCAGAGCTTATCAAGAATTTCATATTGCAGTACATCTTAGAAGAACTAATATGCATGTTGACCTTATATGTTTTGTTCTTACTACGATTCCAGATCTTCTCTCTTAACATGTGACTACTAATGATATAAGGGACACTGAGATGGTTACGGTGAAAAAAAGAAAAAGAAAATGTTGACAACATTCAGGGTCGTAGAGTTAATCAGGTAATGATGATTGTTTAAGTTGTACCATTGTGATATATAGCTGTTTTGATTGCGCATAGACTTATATGCTTGTACAGTTGTACACCATGTCAGATCAGAGCTGTAGGTGATTTGAACACGAGATTGGAGAAAGTCATGGTGCAGGTCAATGAGTGGATGAAGACCCTGACAAATGATGGGTATGTCTCATAATTTCCTTTGTCATTGAAGATACTGAGTTGATGTAGGTTGCCACAGCCTCACAGGGAAGTTGGTTTGTCATAGTGTTATAATTTGTGAGCTGGTATACCCAGCATTTTCTTTTTGGTTTTGTAAGATCACAAAACCTATATTTTGCTTCCAGTTAAGCAGGAGTAATAACTGTTTCATTAAAAAAAACTATGGAAGGATGTTGACTGCGTGTGTTGGTATATCCAGGTATTATAGATAAGCTTGCATGCTTAGAATTATAGTTGATAGATGAGTTGTTATATATCGGATAAAATTGCTGAGTTGACAAATTTAAGCAGATGCATCAGTCTTGCGTTTGTTTAAATGCTGTTGACAGTTGCGTGCACGGGATGAATGAATCAGAAGCTTACTCTAAGGTTTGATGTTTAATTGGATTGTGTACTGCATCAAGCAATTTACACAAGGACAGCCTCTAATTAATATATCTTGCACCAAAAACTTCAAAATCCGGACATCATCACCACATTAAGCGAAATGGATGGTCATAGAGAGTAGAAACAAAGAAAAGAAAAAGGAAATGAACTGGAGCAAATGAAGGTTTCATTTCAAGTTTCACAACTACAACTACGAAATCGACACAAACCTAAGTTTGTTGAAGATAAACAGTACAAAAATTATATATATAAGATCGAACCTCCATTTCTTGTGTAAGATCGAAGCTGTCATCTTACTGCAGGCCCAGGAGAAACTCTTGATATCTCCCCAGATTGCTCTTCTACCTCAAGTGCACTCTCCTTTCCAAGATTGCTCACGCTCACGTCATCATTGCCAGTCACCAAGTGCTTCCTATCGCCATGGCTCTCGAGCTCCAAGCTCTCCTTAAGCTGTGCCACCACCTCTGTCATCGTAGGCCGCTCCCTGGAGACTTCTCGCTTGCAGTGCAGCGCCAAGTCAGCGATTTTCCAGACCGAGTTGATGTCATAGCCTCCTCCTCCCATCCTTGCATCCACAATGCTCTCGATGTTGCCGTGGTCGAGGCTCTGATGCACAAACTCACCAATGTGGATGCTCACGCTCTCGTCAATGGGGACGACGGGAGGGCGGCCTGTGATCAGCTCCAGGAGGACAACACCGAAGCTGTACACGTCGCTCTTCTCACTGATCTGATAATTGCGGTAGTACCTGAACAAGATGGGCAGAATATGACATGGAAGTTCAGCTACTTCGTAGAACTGAAGATATTTCATTTTGAAAGAAAAACAATACGATTGTTCACGCGCAATATTGAAAAGGAAAGTTCAGTATATGGGAGGTAGAGGACTTACTCAGGATCCAAGTAGCCGAATGTACCAGCTGGTTCAGTGGTCATATGTGTTTTCGATTCACTGAATACCTTGGTCAGTCCAAAATCAGCGATCTTAGCTCCAAGATTTGTGGTCAAGAGGATGTTCCTACTCTTCACATCCCTGTGAATCAGTGCTGGCTTACACGCGACATGCAGATACTCCAATCCTGAGATACACAGATATTAAACTTTTATTAGGTAATAAACTAATAATGCACGGGTATGAATGAAATATCAGAAAACTAATAGTAGTAGCTAGTTAAGTTTTAACCTTGTGCAGCATCAAGGGCGATGTGAAGACGCTGCTCCCAAGTGAGTGGTTTATTAGTAGTAGCTTCACATATCAACAGAAATGAACATAATCAGTTTATTGCAAATTTTGGAGAAATCCATGGACATGATACTTTCTAATATATCTATGTGGTTTGCATTTAGCAACCGTGGCTGTTCTTGTCTCTTTGCAGTTCTCCTTTGAGAAAAATGTAGGATTACTCTATAATCTGATTCTAAAGATATAACAGACAGCTAATCTAATCAACTCCCTCCATTCAGGCCTCAGAATAACTTATGTTTGTATAATTGTATTTATATTAGCCATTAACAGTATTTTCATGATAAACCAACTTTATCTTTTACTAGCATGATCACACAAACAAAGGGTCAAAGCTCTACGCTGGAGACTGTGCACACGTTCTTGAACACAGGGAGTAGAAAAAACTTGATGAGCTAACATAAGCATCTATATTTGGATAATAAGATGGATAACCTCTCAGATGATCCTGAAGGTTCCCTTCAGGCATGTACTCGTACACAAGGGCCAAATGATTTTTGTCCTTGCAATAACCAATCAAGGAAACCAAGTTCTTGTGATGAATCCTTGTCAAATGGTGGGCCTGCAATATAAAATTTCAGAAAATTCAAGCATAGCAGATATGAGAGTGATTATAAGTAGCATAATTTATCTACAAAACCACCAAATATTGAAATTGTTCGTTCATCAGAATTCAGAAACAGATGGTTACACAGAGAAAAAACAAGTGCAAGGAAAACAAACAGAATTTTTTACAGTATATTGTAGACAAAAGGGTATGAGTTATAAAAGAGCTGTGACACATACAACTTCTTCAAATTAAAAATTACTAATACCTCGGCTAGAAACTCTTTACCCCCCTGTGAAGATGACTCGGATCGCACTTTCACAGCAACTGGGTTACCATTTTCCAAGTAACCAAGGAAGACAGCTCCAAACCCACCCTTACCAACCTGCTGCCTAAAGTTATTCGTAATATGCTTCTGTTCTTTGTAAGAGAATTCTCTGTTCTCAAGTAATGCTGATTCATATGTAGGACCAGCAGCTCTTCTCTTGGCTGACATGTCAGTAACATATTTTAGCAAATATAAGGAACATAGTTAAATGCAAGAAATGCTATTGTTAGAACAAGGCAATAAAAACAGCAAATACTCTGTAATGCACTAAGTAGAACACTATCTCCTACTCTCCTCCTGACTTTATTACCTTTTGCCTTGAGCTTTTGGCGCAGAAGAAGAAATAAGACAACAATTAGTGCAACAGTGGCAACTATTGAAATAATTATTGCAGAAAGAAGTGACCCTTTAATTTTCTTTTGACCTGATCTGCATTCAGTGCCATTGTCACATAGTTTTGCATTATAACCAACCCTGACAGTATCAAAGAATGCAGTGATTCTTATTAGGAATATGCTTCCATGGTATTCAAAATGAAGAGAGTATGATCAATTGAAATGGCTCTAGAAGAAAACTGTTTCTCTATATATGTAAATCAGATTTTAACTATTAACTAGGCTAATACTGAACCTTTTTAGAGCTCCTTTAACAATAAATTGTCCAGGAAAAAAACTAAATTACCCTTAAAATTATTGGGAAAGAGCAAACTGATATCTGAAATCTTTCCATGCCTTCCTACTACATTTGAGAAACTGAAGAATGGACATGGATTTTTTTTTACTGCTTCATTGCCAAAAATATTATACTAAAAGTAATTGAAATAAACTGAAGAACATAGAAAGCCAAATAATAGAATAAATTAAAAAACTAATATATGATATTAATTATTAAGTACTTTCGTAATTAACAGCATCCTTCAATCCTTGTAAAGTTATTATGGAATATTTTCTTCAAAGCATAATTTAAGTTCAGTTATCTGTGCATTCTATATTTTTGTAACATAGAACATACCTTAGTGACAAAGAACCATTTTGTGATTTTTGAAGAAGATTGTAAGGAATTGGTCCACTGAGATCATTTCTGGACAGGTCCCTATAAAGGAAAAAGATCTCATGATATACCAAAAAAGAAAGACTATTATGTCAGAATTTCAAAACCAAAACTGGAGCAATAATAAAACTTACAGAAACATTAGTAATGGAAGCTGCCCTAGAAAATTTGGAATAGGTCCAGACAAGTTGTTGTGTGACAAATCCCTGGAATAAGTAACAATAGTTGTGTATTATATCTAGAAAGGAATGGAGAAATTCAATGTTTCAGAAGTGCTATTTATCAGACTTCATCATGACAGAATACAGGCAAAAATATGCAACTATTCATTGCATGTAAACAATAAAACAAGGAGGAATAGAACTTCTCTATTTCACCAGGTTAACTCTGTCAATATATATCGTCAAACAAGAGCACTCTTGATTCTTGAAGTATCAGTTCCCGACTACATGGACAAACAGGCAATTCTCTCCTTTTTTGTTGAAAAATATGCTGCACACACAATTCCTTCAATAGAAACACTGTGATCTACTGTGAACTCCAAAAATCCAAAAAGTCAGTCCCTGAACAGCCATGTAATATTTTAACATATTGATGTATATATTGGGCTCCATATGTAACACCGCAAATCATCTTAGGAATATATGCCCAATAAGTCCTGAATCCTGATGTGTTGGAATTTTGCTAATAGTTTGCAGATTCTTTGGTAAATATTAAGTACACAATTTAGTTCCAACAAGAAATGAGTTTTAGTTTTGATTAGAGCAATCACTAGTACTTCAAAAACAAAGAAATTGGGGACACCACATAATTCATTATGAAGGATTGCGGTGCATTAAAAGTTCTGTTGTGAGACATGATGATGAGAACCTACAGGTACTGGAGTGATTTGAGATCTCCAAAATAAGTAGCAATAGAGCCAGCCAACCCACTGGAAGACAAGTTTCTGTCCAAATAAAAATAATAAAGAACAATTAGTTCTCCTATTGAAATGCCATAATGTGAATACCAAAATATGCCACCTATAGCAATGGATATTCTTTATCTTTCAAACATGATCATGCATCTTACAGTGATGTTATTTTAGAGGAATCAGCTGGAGGATAGGAACAGTTTAATCCTTCCCATGCAAAAGCTTTTGGAGCACATGGATCGCCCATCCAGTTTTTCTTCACATCGTAGTTTTGTTGGACTTCCATCATGGCTCTAGCTGGTTTGCAAGAACAAGGAAATGATCAAGCTCATACAAAATGAACAGTCAGGCAAGACAACTTTGAGATACTATTGCATGTCAAATGTAATAAACAAAAGCTGTAGCATTGTCAGTGTACTACCTCTGATGGTGCAAATTGCAAGTGAAGTTAAAATATAATAGAATTTGATAATAATAAACATAAAATTGTGTCAGTAAATTCATACCGTCTCTAGGATCAATTGCAAACTCAGTTATCGGTTTCACCAAGTACATCTCCATGGCATTGAGGATAGGTGGAAGAGTTGCATTTTTTGTAGCAACAAGTGAGACACTATAACTTGCCAGCCCCTGTACAGTGCCAGACAAGGAATCGGCAAATAAGAATGGAGTATAAGGTTCTGTGTTCCATTTGTTGTTATTGACAACAATATCAAACTGTCGCAGCCCATTGCTCGGTACGGACTGTAACTCAGAGAAGTAGAACACAAAGAAGTATTTGGAGCTGATGTTCACAGATGGGTCAGATGGATCCCATGTGAAATTAATTCTCGAGCTATTAACCGTTGCTGCACTTTGCATGGCAGCTGATGGCACATCATACGCATCAGTGAGGTAATTCTGAACAACTGATGTTGCAGATATCTCAGTCCAGTCTGGGATTGTATCATATGTTGACCAAAGCCGGTCGTGGGGATCAAGAGGGTACCTATTTGGACAAAAGAACATTTGTGTGATCTAGTATACTAGTTCATTGAATTTAGTCACAACAACCATACTACTATTGAAAAGTAAATCTTAAAGAAACACAATCCATGCAAGGTGTGACTAAAACTGATACTTCTGCAATAGTTCATATAGATATTTCAACAAGTCCGCAAGATACCCAACCATCATAGGTACTCCCAAATGTTGGCAGCATTTCAACTTTTTACTTTTATCAACCAAGATGGTAAGAGAACCAACTTGATTAGTTAAATTCAAATCAGAGTCAGACAAAACAAAATCTAAAACTCACCTGATTATCGAATTATCTGTGGGCCCCATGTTGAACCGATTGGAATTGATCAACACCAATGATTGACTTGTATTTGCCTCTGGGTAAAGCGTAGTCTTCAGTGGCCTCAAATCCAGCCCAGATATAAACGGTGTTCCCATCCCTTTGTTCACCAAACAAACTTGCAGGTAATCAGCAGGAGCCACAATTATGATGTCCATCCAATTAACTGCTCGGCATTACTAAACTTAACCTCATGCCAGTAGTTTGCCCCCAGGTACAGATCAAAGACAGGAAGCTTGTTCAGGCCATCGTAATTTGCATAGTAGAAGACAGCTCGAACAAAGTACTTGTTTCCCTCCTGCAAGGACTTCAGGGTGTAGCAGTTCCGTGTGCCATCTGGAAAGAATCGGACGTTGTAATTGCGCTGTGCCAGTGATGGTTTAATGTATGCTGAGGAAATGTTACGGTTTGCTCCTGTGCTGATGAAACCATAGTCCGAAACATATATTATACTTGATGTGGGATCTTGATAGGATGATTTCTCTGGAATGCCGCAATCGATGCTTATGAAACCTGGATAGAAAACACAAGCCAAAATTCTCAGTAAACACATCATGATCAAGAAACATACCTCTGAATGATACATGTGAACATTGCGAGTCTGCAGTGTGGCTTTCCATTGTGTACTGTCTGAACATAAAAAGTTGAACAAATTAGGGGTAGCACACCTTGACTATCAGGTTGGCCATGGACAAATTGCAAGATGTAGAACAGGAGAATTGCCGCACATATGTTCATGCTTCCTGTTCACTCTTGCGAGCATAACTGCATAACCAGAGCACTTAAGCTAACAGAGATACAGAGACTATGCATACATGTCCATGGGACTAGCTGATGCATTCATATTATACTCAGGTGTCCTACTCCGCAATTTTTATAGGAAGTCAGGGTACAAGAAACTACTAGGTCAACTATGATCCAATAAACAAATTACTTGCCATGCTACTTAATTATGCCGCGCAGATAGAAAGGATGCAGATATGACAATTTTCTTGCAACCTTTGTAATTATGTGAATGTCTTGCTTACATTATTTGAAGGCTGTCTCATTATCTGTTCACTGGGTTTCAACTCTCATGATCGTTACCAACACAATGGAATGGACCTGGCCCACCTGACACGGTTATTATTAGAATTGGCAACAAATCTAGGGAAATCATCCCAAATGAAATAGCTAAAGAAAAGAAAAGGCATAGCAATCTAGTTAACTATTAAGCTAGTGCTTCTCCAGAGTAGAACTGACCTGAACCTGAGCAAAAACTAATTCCATTCCAAGTCCAACTCAGCTCTTGACACTCCATAACTTTAATTTTCTCCACATAATATTCAATGTTATCTTGCAATGCATACATAACTAGGTAGTCACCATCTATCATCAACCTAGTAAGTAATCTGATACAATAAACTAACGAGACGATCCTAACGAATCTTACAAGTAGCACATAGAGGCAAAATTAAGGAAAAACGAGCCACTTTAAATTGCTAGGTAGTTTACAAATTCCCCCATTTAATAAACGGGCGATGAACCCTGGCAACTCTACCGAAAATTTTCATAATCCTTAACAACATCCATGTCCACGACAACTTCTGAAGCCAAAGGAAACGACGCGAGCAGCGCAGTTGGAGCCTTCCCCCTAGCAACATTTTTCAGGCGATATCGATCCACAAGGTGCGGAAATTTCGTACCCGACGAAGGCGACGACGCGCGCGGCGACTTCGGGGACCCTGAGGTCGGCAGGCGCAGCCGCCCAGGGGCCCGTCGCGTCGCGTGGCTGGCCCCGCCGACGAGGTCGAGATGTTGAGTCGGCGCTCAGGTGAGGCCGCCAGACGGAGACGGCCAGTAGTGACCATCCTGTGGACGGGATCAGTCGAGGAGTGGCCAGAAATCTACTCGGACGTACACACGCCTGTGTGCAGATACGAGGATTTCGCCGCAGCGCCGCAGCTTCCTGCGCCGGCACCGCCGCGACACGAGGGTGTCGAGCTCTCTCGAGCGCGCAGAGGAGGGCAGCGCTGGCGCCGGCATTTCGCCGAACACGCCGCGGGTGGACTGTGTGATCAGCGGAGAAGTTGAAATTGAAATGGAGAAACCGAAGGGGAGCAATTTGGGCCTTCCAGGATTGGGCCCAAGACCAAGCCCAAGCCCAATAAATATACAGTGCTTTTGTGAACGGTAGAGCAAAGCCCAAATCATCTCAAATCGTACGGCCCATTTCCAACACGAAACTTGTCAAACCCAACAATTTTTTAAAAGAATCAGACAAAAAGTGAAATTCAGACAAAAAAATGTGAAATACAACAGAACATCAAATTGAACAATTGATCAAGCAGATGATGGGAGTAGATATAGCAATGTGAATTTTTTTTGTTCCTTTTTTTCTTTTCATTCCTTTAATTCCTACATTTTCTATTATGTTCAAAACATGAAAAAAAAACTCTTAAGAATTAATTATAAACAACAAAAAAAAAGAATGTATAAAATTTCCTCTTTTTTTTCATTTTTTTAATTATTATCACCATTCGCCAATCAGAGGGGGGGTCATATAATTCTCGTCTCCTAACTCGGTACAACATCTACAGATCATCCTCCGCCACCGGCGACGCCGACGCCGACGACGGCGGTGCGTCTTCCCGCCGCCGCCGCTCGAGCTCCATGAGCTTGGAGAAGACGCCGACCATGGGCGCCGTGTTGTACGTGCAGGCCTCCGTCTGCATGTACGCGCCGCGGTGGTCGGTGAACACGTCCCTGGCGTTGGGGCCCCCGACGACGGCGCCAACGAGGTCGTGCGGGTTCTCCCTCGCCGCGCTGTACCACGAGTCGAACCCCTGGAGGCACCCGATGAAGTCCCTGTCGTGGTTGTACGACGCGCTCGACGCAGCACGGTGGTGCACCCGCCGCGGGTACGCCTCGCCGTAGCCGACGAGGTAGCTCGTCGCCATCGGGTTCGTCCCCAGTATGTAGTCTGCCTGCGCCTTCGCGAACTCCAGCACCTCGCCGGCGTCGGCCGCGGCGGCGTCGGCGTCGGCGTCGGCGGCGTCGGAGGTGGCGGCGGAGGAGGGGTCGGGGCAGCGGAGGGGGAGGGAGAGGGAGGAGAGGACGTCGGAGTAGACGGTGAGGAGGAAGGCGGCGTTGGAGACGTACTGGAGGTTGTTCCAGGGGCGGATGAAGAGGAGGCCCGCCGGAGTGCGGCCGGCGTTGTGGTCGGCGCCGCCGGGGTTGCGGTTCATGCAGGAACACACGTAGTACTCCGCCTTTGACCTGTACTTCTCCACCACCAACCGCTGCTCCGAGCTCAGATGCTTCTCCTCAACCAGCAGCTGCTCCCATGCATCACAAATTATTGTTAATAATTGCCTGATTAAATATGATCAGTATATCCAAATAATAGTATAATACTACATCCAAATTTAAATACATCACACTGTTCATTTTTTTCGGTCTTTGGCGTGTAATTTGATCATTATTTTTTATTAAAATATAACGGTATCTAATAGTATTGTAATATTATAAAAGTATTTACAAAGAAAAAAATTACCCATATAATTATCAAACTAAATGTTTTGACGACTATCATGGTCAAAGTTTTGAAATTTTGGTCGAATAAAATTGACAATGTAATATATTTAGACGCGGAGGTAGAGATTGTTTTGAGATGAAGAAAATGTATTACAGATATAGAGAATTTTTCTGCATCAAACAAATGCATCCACTTTTAATTGCGTGGAAAAGTAAAGTTCTTCGTGGTTTCAATGTCAAAACTCACTTTTAAGTTGAAAACGGGTACTACTAGAGTCCATATGAGTACTTATCAATAAGAAAGTGAAACATCGAGAGGAATATATTTTAATTAAATAATTGTTCATGTTAGTCAAACTATCTGCCAAATCTCTACAGTTAGGCATGGCTGACTTTCAGGATAGCCAATGCTAATTAGCCAAAATACAGGGCATGTAGGCCGAATTTAGTGCTATATATTCAAATGCAAAATTATCTGGAGATGCTCACAGTATGATTAGATTATTAGGGTAGATTAATCTGCATAACAACAATTATTAGATTATTTGGGTCCATACATGCATGATCCTTACTGATTAAGTTGTCAGGACTCTGGTTGTGATCCAACCACTATATACAACTTTTCTTGTTCTGTCAGACATGTAACTAATGTTTGTTGAAACGTTGAATGCCTCATGCATGGCCATGATATAATATTGTTTACCTCAGATATGCATGGCACTTTGTGTTGTCCACATTAGAGAGAATTGTCTCATGCTCTCAAAAAAAATATACATTTTCCTCTCCTCACTAATGGCAATAGAAATCCAAGATATGCACATCAATGCCAGTCAACTTTTTCATTAATAACAGATGAACTATATTGGACAGTAGCAGAATGTCTGGCAGCTAGAAGGCTAGGAATAGGATATATATATATAAGATTAATCAGCTGATTTTCTTACTTCAAAGATCACATTCCAAGCATGGCAGAGAAGGTAAGACAAGGAAGATCAGCTTGTGGATGAATATTGAAATATGGGCATGGTAGGAGCTTAGCTGCCTTGTATTCTAAGCATGGGGAAAAAAAGACAGTCAATGGAGTTATCATTAGGAAGGCGGTCCATTTCTACAAGACACCAATAATGTCATCAGTCTACACCTCAGAAAAAAAAATATTCCAAGGTTAGGAAAACAGTCTGTTTCCAGAAGAATAGTTCTACCTAGAACACATGTGGAAAAACGTTTGAAATGGTTAGCATAGGACGTACAAAGGCACAGTTGGAGGAAAACAATTAGCATGAAAGGTCCTTAATTATTTAAACAAATTGATCATCATTCGTAAGGCATCTCCCTATCTTTCCTTGGGTGAATTGAGAATCATATGCTAGCTTTTTCCTAAGTGCCCTCCTTTTGTGTGACAAGAATCATCTCCTCAACTTAATCGTCAATCCTGATGCATTCACACACTGCATATAGTTGCATGGTTTGTGTGGCAAAGAAATTAATTGCAGATGCCCCAAATCCAAATTAAATCAGCATATATGCTTTGGGTGCGTTCTACACAGCTTTGACAGCTTTGCGAAACATCTACTTTCTCGTTATTCATGAACACATTTTTCAAACTGATAAACGATACTTTTAAAAAAAATTCTATATAAAAATTTCTTTTAAAAAATAAAAAAATATTTTTTAAGTTTGTAGTAATTAATACTCAATTAATCATATGCTAATGACTTGTGTTGTTTTGGTGTCGAAAATTTCAGCAAACGAACTCAGCCTGTGTAAGACTTTGTAAGCTATGCATTCCTCTACAAGATGGGGTTGTTGGTGGCCAAGGCATTGCATGGTGGTGCTTCCATCCACACATCAGCTCCCAACACAAGCAAAGCCATGGTAGCTCTAGCTATGCTTGTAAGCTAGAACAAGCAAAAGGGCCTTTGCACCAAACAGCCTTGCTCCTCATGTAACTCCAATGGCTCTAGTTTGCAGGGCTTCTTGCAGTTACACAATCCCTTTTTCAGTCCATCCACATCAGAGTAGGTCAGCCAAGAAGAGGGTGTCAATTTAGCCATCTCCCGATCAATCACCTAATTACTACAGCTAATTCTGATGCTAATGCCTCTGAATAATATGATTAATTAATTCAGGCTTCATGCACGTCAACAATTTACAGCTAGCGCAATCACCGGTGGAAAATTCGATCTTCCGTTGGTCTTGCTTAACACTGACAGATGACGGAATTAATTAAGCTAATCAGATGCAGTCATCAACTATAAAGAAAAGCTGTAGTAGAGTGTAGACAGTGGTATACTACAGTGTATCTGACTGCATGGCTGACCAAAACATGCAGGTTGATTATGCATGCAGTCACTCATGCGTGCGTCAGCCATATCTATTAATGTTTCAGCGAGCAACAACATATATAAATTAAAATATAAAACATTCCCAACCTTTCTTTTAATAAAAAAACTAAAACATTCCCGGCTTGCATCTAGGATACACACGACCATACGCAATAGAATTTCAATATTAATATAGAGATTTAGAATAGAATTTTTTTTAAGCATTCAATTAGTTAGATTTGTTCGAAGGTTCTAAAATTTTTTTTGGCTCTGCCATTACATATTTATATTTATGTATAAATGCAAGTATATACTCTCCTTTTTATATTATAAATCGTTTGACTTGTTTTTAATCAAACTTTTTTAAATTTAATTAAATTTGTAGTAAAATATAGTAATGATTTTAATATAAAACAAACATTGTATCAAAATATATTCAATATTAAATTTAATGAAACTAATTTCTTATCATAAATGTTATTAAGTTCTTTTATAAACATATCAAAACTAAAACTAAAGAATTTGAGTAAGAAAAAAAAATCAAACTAATTATAATATGAAATGAAACGAGGGAGCATGTATTTATGTACCTTGGAAGCGAGGACCTGGAGACCGGCGTACTTGATGTCCCAGCTGAACTCGGAGACGGCCCAGCCGGTGCCGCCGAAGTCGTCGGCGTTGTCGACGGCGTAGTCGAGGTATTCACGGCGGCCGGTGGCGCGGTGCAGCCACAACGCCGCCCACAGCAGCTCGTCCTTGTACCCACTCGACGACGGGTAGTAATTCTTCACCACCTCTACGCTCTCGTCGTATCGGCCCCTATACTTGTCCCCAAACTCAAACAACTGCACCCATAAATACGTACATTTATACTTCTACGTATAATTATAATTACATATACTCTTCAGGATATTTTTTCTGTTTCAAAATATAAGTATTTGGATGGAGTGATGTCCACATATATTGTACTTCGACGCATAACTACAAATATACATACTCTCCAAAATACTCCCACCATTCTAAAATATACAAGTATTTTTGTGTGTTCCTCAAAATGTATTTGAGTGGAGGGTTGTCAAATGCATTTTGAAAAATGCGTGGAAATGTTTATAGTTTAGAATTGAGGTGGTAAATTTTAAAAAAAAGTTAGGAAAACAGTTGCTCTATCGTTGTCAGGTCATTTTTTGATGCGAACTAATTTGGTGATTAAGCAAAGGAAAAAGGTAGCTTAAAGCGAAATTAAAATTTTCGATTTTCTTTTTCTTTTTCGAGTGGTGACTACTGAGAGGGACGACGTGCCTGCTGAGCATGGTGGAGGAGCAGGTGGGCGTAGTGGGCGTCGCCGGCGCGGCGGAAGACGATGGATGCGGCGGCCATGGCGGCGGCGGTCTCGGCGGCGACCTCGGAGCCCGGGTTCTCGGTGTCCACCTTGTACGCGTGCCGCGACGTCGTCATGTCCTCCGGCCGCTGCCAGCAGTAGTGGTCGGAGTCGCCGTCGCCGACCTGCCATTAATCCATTATACGTATGTGTACACGGTGTATTGCACCCGTATGTGTACTGTATACGTATTCATGTACGTACGGACAATGGGCGTACCTGAGTCCAGAGGACGTTGGGGTGGGTGTGCGCCTTGATGAAGTAATCGGTGCCCCATTTGATGGCGTGGAGGGCGTGGCCGAGCTCGCCGGCGGCGGTGATCTCCTCGCCGTACTCCAGCACGCTCCACGACAGCATCGTGATGGTGAACGCCATGGGCAGCCCGAACTTGACGTGGTCGCCGGCGTCGTAGTACCCGCCCACCAGGTCCACCTGCGCCCACACACGGGTTACTTCTCTTCAGCCACGACGCCGGACGAACACCTTTGCCTCGCCGGCGACGGAGACGGAGATCCGCGTACGTACCCCTTGCTCGAGGCCGTCGGTGAGTCCGGAGTGGCCGCGCCACCGCACGCGCTGGTTGTACGGCAAGCGTCCCGACCGCTGCGCCTCGAAGTAGAGCAGGCTCTTGGACAGCGCCTCGCGGTAGTCGTGCGCCGCCGCCGCCGCCGTCGCCATGACCAGCGACACGGCGACCACGGCTGCGGCCACCACGAAGCGACCGGAGACGTCGCTCATCTCCCACGCCCCTCCTACGCCGCCGCCTCCGCCTCCGCCCAACCACAGCACATCGATCGATCGATCAAACAGCTCACACCCCTCACAAATATACAAGAATCCAGAATCACCACCGGATGATCAAGCTCGATCCAGCCAAGATCACTAATAACTCTCCTCCCAAAATCGAATCAATCAATCAATGAGCCTGCATGCAGGCAGCCGCCAGCTGACCACCGCCTGATCTCCGGAATGGAAACTGATAACTGAAGATTAATGGCGCCACTAAACAACAATGGCTACTGATTTAATCACTTCCAGCTATGGCACCTCCAGCTCCCAGCTCCCAGCTCCCAGCTGCCAATGAACAAGAACAAGAACACTACTGATCACTGATGCATGCACACACACATATGCTAGCTAGCTGCATTCATGTATATATATATATGCATATATGTGTATCTATTATGTGAGGAGGAGAGATTAATGGAGAAGAATTGGGCTTCAAATCAAGAGAGGGGAGGAAGCAATCAAAATGGGGTAGGAATATAAGGTGTCATCCATGTGTGTGGAAAGGGAAGGTGAGTTGGTGAGGTTGAGAAGGTAGGCTTGGCTTGGCTTGGCATGGCAGTGTCTTGAGAAGAGGAGGACAGGGACATGAATCTACTGGGGCTGCTTGGTACTCCCATATGCAGTTTGGTTGCAACAAGGCCACAAGGGCTGATTAAGCTATTTGGTGGTGTTGCCACAAAGCTATCCTCATGTTCCTTTCCTAAGTTGAGTTTTGTTCTGGTTGGACTGGCCCCCACTTTCTGTAGCTAAGCTTGCTCCAGTGGTCAGTTTTTTTTTGGTAGGTCCAGCTAGCACTGCCGGTCCACGTGGCGAGACGGGACTCCCCGGGCTTCGAGCGCCGTCCGATCGACGATCGATGGTGGAGCTTTAAAAGAGGAGAAATTGGGTTTATGTATGTTCAATCTAGAAATGAATTGTGTGGATTTTGGGGCAGGAACTTCTTGCATATTTGTCCGCTGCATTTTAAATTATGCTTTAAATTTTTCTTTCAGTTTTTTTTATATCCTGAAAATTCAAAAAAGTTGAAGCCCTAGTTGTGATTGTCCGAGAAATAATTTCTGTTGGGTTATTCCTCTGGAAGAGAATTAAGGTGCAGGGAAGGAACTTCAAGGAAGCAAGTAAGGGCTCTATTAGAGCGCATGTCATGGCAATATAGTTTTCTGAAGGAAAAGGTCAGCTAACGAATTTCTAGGTGAAAACTCTCCTAGACCCAATTGCGAAAAAAAAGGAGACCTAAGCTAGCAAAGAAAATATCACCACCTACAAAATTAACTAAGAGACAGAAAAATAAATCCATGAAAAGAGATAGGTTGAAATTTGATTCGCCCATTATGTAAAATACAATTTTACTTGTATATGTATGTGGCTAGCTGTTAATCTAGGTTGAGCAATCAGTTCGTTGGCATGTTGCTGTCAGGAGGTGTTAGCAAGTAAACACCACACAAGTTGCAATTTTTTGTGTGTTGTGACTGACTGACCAAAGTGTAGCAGGAGAGGAACAGGAGAGGAAGGATGCTTCGGTTGGAATCCAAAAGGAATGGGAATTCTTAACATAATTATGCTTTGACGCATGAGTTGGTAGCTAGAGGAGATGGAGCAGGAAAGAGGCCTTGGAGTTCCAGAAAGGATTAGGTCCACGTTTACAACAAGCTCAACTTAGTTCATTAATTACCGTAACAAATTGTTGGTCAAAATTGGACCCTGTTCATGAGTAATTAAATTAGACCCACTACTAATCCTAGTACTATTGTTTGTGTCAGCAGCTAGCTATATAGCAGCACCCTGAAGATATTAGTTAAGCTTAAGAAAAAGGCAATTTTTTTGCTGTTTAGTTCTGAATGTAGTTGTTCTTATTCAATAATGATCTTGTCATATATATAAGAGTAAAATAAAATTTGCTAATGTGTTTAGTATTTGTGCCTAACACGCAAAAGGAGAAAATTTACATATCAATCTCCAGTTTTAATCATCTTTCTCCCAATTCCCAAATACTACTTAATTTTTTTTAACAAATTTTGAATGCTTAGAAATTAAACTCTCTTTTTTTTAGCAGGAGTAGGAAACACTGTATCATGAGAGTTGTTCCATGCCCTTACTTTACAACGGATTAAGACTGCAGAGAAATATTCCATTACAAATAAGCCAGCTAGCTGGTAGTTAATCAGGTAGATATCATGAACATATTTTCAGACTTTAACATATGAATTAATATCGCTGTCATGTCAAATCAAAACCTAAGCAAACACAGCTTCACCAACACAGCCTACCGTTAGGGAGATTAAAACATTCCAAGATTCCATCAGACATACGTCTACATAATGAAACAAACTGTCGGTGCCCAGCTATATACATATTGCGTCACCTGTTCGTCATGACAGGCAGAGCAAGCCTTGGTTATTTCTATCCATATTCAGAGATTGCACTTAGATTTGGCAGGAAAACAGTTCAATTTTTTTTTAAGAAACACATTACATGAGAATCAGCTGTGTACATCCAGTTTGGATATAAGAGACCAGGTTTTTAAACTTTTTTTTAAAAAAAGTAATTAACATGAGAAACATGATCTTAAAATGACAAAGATTCAGTACGTAGCAACTCGACACATCAGTAATTACATGAAAACGTGTCAATTGTCGGCATTAACTAGATTACAATCAGTTGAAGCAATGTACTACAAGTTCAACGCCGAACCTTGACGACGGATGGGAGCCTGTGAACAGATCAAAGAATCATCACCAGGTCAAGGTGCCAATTATCATCTTCAATTCCTCTCCCTTTTGTCAGTCTAAAAGCAAAACTGATTGATTGAATTCCAAGCTAGATAGAAAGGTAAGTAGATTGTTAGAAAAATAGGGATATATATCTAGGTACATGCATCGTATATTTAATTATTTATACATGGGGCCAAATTAAAATGCAAGTAGTGAGACTGAGAAGTGATGTGCTACTACATGAAAATTAAAGCAACTTTTTCATGTGGATTAGTGGATATATGCATATTTAAAGCAAGAGCTTGATTGGGTTGTTGCATAGAGATGAGAAAACAAATTAGGTTGAACAATTCATGACCTTTTTTACAATTGTTAATTTGGCTAATTAGGCTGTGTTCGATTCATCTTTTTTTCCAAGCGTGCTACAGTAACATAGAAAACGGAACGGCCCATTAGCGTGTGATTAATTAAGTATTAGCTAATTTTTTTTCAAAAATGGATTAATTTGATTTTTTTAAGCAACTTTTGTATAGAAACTTTTTGCAAAAAAATACACCGTGTAGTAGTTTGAAAAGCGTGCACGGGATAAACGCGCTGGGAAACACTGTGCCGAACACAGGTACGAGTAAAAGATTGGCAGTAGCTGCATCAGGTTAAATAGTTTATTTGCATGTATATATCCGCATGCATTCGTAGTTTGACTTTGCTTGTGATGAGAAAGAGAGAAAGGTAGAAAGAAAAGAAAAAGAAGCCGGTCGTCTTTGCTGCCTGAAAAGGCCTAACCTTTACCTCCCCCTTCTCTTTCTGAACAACCGCCGGTCACCATCTGAAGAACTAGTAATGCACTGTAATAAGCATGCATGCACTCGTTGTGCGAGGTGTGAAGTAATTAGAGTATGATCCGTTGCGAAAATTTTAACTCTAAAACTTAATTTTAATTATTTTGAGTTGATTTTTCAACATTTACTTTAATTGTTAAGGATATATACATAAAAGTTTTATCCACCAATTATTTTACAGTTGTTGATAAGCTATTATGGTTTATAATCAGCTCTACGTGAAATGACGAAGATAATCTGTTCAACGAATGCCACTGCAAATTTACTTGTAGTAAATGATTTCATTTGGCTTCATGCTTTTCATTTCCTGCGTTGATTGATTTTGTTAAGATTATTTGATGATCAATTAGCACATATTAATTATGTTTATCCATGAAGAGACACCTCTTCATAAAGAGACATGTCCTATCTTCACATCCTTTTTACTTTATAAATACTTATAATCATCCATGTACAAACATATATTTTTAGAATACAAGATTTGATTTCTCTCGCTCCCGCTTTGTATTCTAACATATTTCTTTAGCCAACTGAACCCAGTTCGACACCAGATGAATATGACCTTTAGGCTTGTCAACAACGTATTAACAACTATAGTTGGTAACTGCTACTTCACCGTTTATAACGTTTTATATTATAAGTTGTTTGATTTTTTAGACAAAGCTTTTTAAGATTTGACAAAGTTTATAGGAAAAATAACAATATTTACAACATCAAATTAGTTTCATTTAATCTAACATTAAATATATTTTAATAATATGTTTGTTTTGTATTAAAAATATTAGTATATATTGCTATAAATTTAGTCAAACTTAAAAAATCAAACAAAATAGGGAGGTAGTACTAGCGAGCTAAGCAGCAGGATCTGAGAGTCAGATGTCAGTATGTGTTACTGCGATCTGCTATGATTTAATTTACACTGTGACAGATTGTATGCTACTCTTTTTGTTTGGATTAGCTTTTTTTTTTTTGAAAACTTGGTTTGGATTAGCTAGTATGATTCTCGATTAGTCTTAGGCCCTATTTAACTTAGATTATTGAGAGAGAATTATTCCCGTGGTTTATCTATCTAAGATAAATTAAAGAGTAAATTTCACAAACTACAGATAGTTTGATCAAACTATTACAAAACTACATATTTAAGACGTTGTATCGTAAAACTATAGATTTAATGACTAATTTGTCATAAACCTATAGATTTAAGGTCAAATATCACAAAACTATAATTTAATATTGAATTATCACAAAACTATATATTCTATAGTTTAAATCTATAATACGAGCGATAAATGTTGTAGTTTTATGATTAAATTAGCACTAAACTTGTAATTTTCTGATATTTTTGTGACACTTCATCTTACATATGTAGTTTTGTAAGAAATTTTATGTTAAATTTATAGTTTTGTGATATAACATCTTAAATTTGTAGTTTTATGACATTTTGGTCAAAATATCTATAGTTTTGTGAAATTTATACTAAATTAAATATTTTAGAAAGTAGATCGATTTAACAAATACTTAAAACAAGTGATCTAAACAGTGCAATAGAAGGATTTTTTTTTGAGAAAACGTATTTCAGAAAGTGAATAATCTGAAAATAACTGAGCCTTATATTAGTTTCTGAAAGGAAACATCTGATAAAAAAAATTGCTACAGTTGTAGCCTTGTGATATCGATTTACTTTAATAATAATAATCTTAATATTATTTAATTAGTGACGGCAGCACAATTGTTGTTAAGCTAACACAAAGAACATCCTGTCCAAAACAAAATTGTAGGCCTAATTTGGAATCTTGGGCCCATCCAAATGGGGTGGGCCGGGTACTACGATGTTGAGCCGGATAGGGCCCGATTGCCTTCTCTCTTCCGCTCCGCCGCCTCCGTCTCCGGCCGTCCCCGTCGCCACGACAACGACGATGCCGCCTTCCTCCGCGCGCTCGCCGCACCTGCCACCTCCACTACGTACGCCGGCCGGCCGCAGGAGGAGGAAAATGTTAGATAGATCTCCCATCCGTCGGGCCCAACGGCACAACGGACCTTGACCGCGCCCTGATCGGGGGCGCCCAGCCCATTGGCTGGTGGGCCCCTGTCACCCTGCGCCATATAAAACAGAGGGTGGAGGCCGAGGCGACACACGACACGAGGTTCGTCGCCGCCGCCAGCTCCACCCCTAAAACCCTAACCCTAACCGATCGAGGGGGCGCAGCCAGTGACGGGAAACGCCACCGCCGCGCCTCATCCTCGCCTACGACTGCTACTGCCGCAAGCACCGTCGCCGTCCACGTCAAGCCCGCGACGACAACGACGATGGCTGGCGCTTCCTCATCCTCAAACACCTCCACCAGTTCATCCCTAATCTCTCTCTCCCTTTATCTACCTTGTTCCAACACCCACAAATAGAAATACCCGACTAGATCTAAACCTAGGTGATCCTAAAGTGAAACAACAATGGTATCAGAGCTACCCTTTGTTTTAGATCGGTTCGGGAAATCAAAAGAAAAAGAAAGAAGAAAAGAACCGAAAGAAAAGAAAAGAAAAAGGGGAAAAACTTACCGTTTTTCGCCGCCGGCCGTCGTTGACGTCTGCGCGGGAGTCCCCTACCGCCGCCGTCGGTGCTCGCCGACGCGCGCGGAAAGTCCGCCGTGCCGCCGCCGGTTCACGCCGACATGCGCGTGGGAAAGAATCACTTCTCCGCCGCCGCCGATTGTCGTCGCGGGCTTGCGCACCGCCACAAGCCCGCTTGACGGTGGCGCACTCACCCTCGGGCGAGAGCGCGCGCCGGCAAGGGGGCGTGCGACGGCGCCGCCGCGCTGCACGGGCACGAGAAAGGGAGGAGGAGAGAAAATGGGGGCTAGGGTTTTCGGGCGGCGGCGTCGGGTCGGCGGTTTTGACCGGCCGATCTCGGCACGTGACCGTCCGATCAAAATCCTAGCGATCGGACGGCCGGCGGCGGTCGGGCCAAATTTGGCCCAAGAGGGCGCTCGGCGGGGGCGGCTTTCCCGGCCTAGGCCCAGGTTGCGGCCTGGGGGAGGGGAGGGGCGCCCGCGCGCGTCAAAAGGCCGTGGGCCGACCGGCAAAGGGCCGGGGAAAAGTCTGAATTGGGTCCCTCGGCCGAATTTTAAATAGGCCATTTTTGGGCCAAATTTAAATAAGTTTAATTTGTGCCCCTCGGCCAAAAATGGAGAAAAGAAACAGTAGTTTATTACTTTTCATGCAAATTTCAATAGAATTTTAATTGTTTTTGCATGTTTTACCTCTGTTTAAATTTGAACCAACGGGAGAATTTTTACAAGAGAGTAAAATTATAGAATTTGCTACAGTTCATGTGAATTTTAATAGAGTTTTCCGCTGCAAATAGATGAAATTGATAAAATTAGTGTTTCTAAAATTAAATTTCGAACCAACAGGAGAATTTAATTTTAGGAACATTAATTCTGTGTTATGATGTTGTAATTTTCTGACCAACGTTGATAATTACAATGTTATAGCTATGACTCTATGTGTTATTGTTGACGCCAAATCCGTACCACCGATGAGGATCCGGCGTGCGGACACACGAAGGCCTGGGAGATCTGCTTAGCTCCAGTGCAGGTCCTAAAATTAATGAAGCGCGGGCGTGCCAGTCAGTTTGATCCTGCCACTGACAAGATATGCAAAACAACATAACAGAAAGTCTATCGGCCGATAGGCCGATAGGGCAAAAACGTATCGGCCGATAGGCCGATAGCCAAAACAACCGATCGGCCGATGAGCCGATGGCACAATTCCAGCCGATGTACTGAACAAATATCTATATAGAGACGATCGGCTGACGATAACATGATGATGTAGCAATATGATATAGCATAATCTAGATAAATATAAGATAAACATTCATATGAAGATTAAAGCACACATCGGCCAGAAGTCCGATGGCATAAACTCTCAACAAGCAGATAAACAATAAATACTCTGTTGTCATCGGCCAGATCCAATCTATACGTAAAACTCTTGGGCCGATGCAACGTCCAGATAACTCACTGGCTGAAACCCCGATGAAACCCTTATTGGCAGTCAATAAGCAGGCTAGAGATTACGGTTCTAATCACGACTTAGTAGGTCAAACCGAACTGATGCAGCACTAAGTATGAGAAGAAACGCAAGACCTAGACAATCAAGCCCTTGACTGATTTTCAGGGTGGCGGATACCTTAGCCAATCTAATCTAGCAAGGCAATTTAGTCAATACCGGCATAAACCCTAAAGCGAATCTCGGCCGATAAGACTAAATCGAGAAGCCGAATCAGATTGACTAAGATATATGATAATAGGTGCTTACGTTGTTGAGATCAGAACGACGAAGCCCTAGCCCCGACAACGCAGGCAGCCATAACGAGACTTACCCCTCGTGAGAAGGGCATGAACTCGCCGAAGAAGACGAAAGTAAAAGGTTGGCGATGCGCCGAAGTTGTATTGATCGTGTGATAAAAATTACATGAACTACGGGCTTACATATTTATACCCATAGGCTAACAAAAATCCTAACAGAATACGACTCAAACTTTCCTAAAGATAAGAAGGAAACTAACAAACTTATCCTAATTAAAAGATACAAGCCGCATCCTCCTCAAATTCGGTCTTCTCTGGATAAGATCTTCCCGAATCTAACAAAAATCCAACTACTATTGGTGGTTGGTTCGAAATAACCCCCATCGGTCGATGTAGAACTCTAGGCCGATATTAGCTTTGAGCCGATATAGATCCTGGGCCGATGAGGACTTCGGGGCTTACCAAATTCTGGTGTTAACAGTTATGTCTATTTTCTGCCCAACGGTGATGTAGACTTAATACATAATATTTTTAATGTTAATTTTGTTTTCACTGTACATGATTATTTCAGGAGGCTACTCCTTGATGGGTTGCATAAAAGATATTCCGACCCGGAAGGGAGATAACTACGGAGAATGAAAAAGAAAACTCGACCTTGCTTTCATTTTGGGAGAGGTGGACTGGGTGTTGACCACCCCATGTTCTATAGCACCTGCTGCACTTGTCAGAGATGAAAACGAGTCAGATGCTGACTGGCAAAAGAGAGAGAGGGACAATGCTCCCCTCATCATGTCGTATGACGTTGAGCATGCGAAATGGTCCCTAGCCAACAAGAAATGTTTGGCTGTGGTAAAGAACACGATTGAGCCAACCATATTGGGCTCAATCCCAGAGTGTGACGCCGTCTCAGAGTACCTCGAGAGAATAAAGAGCCAGTTTACTGGTTCTTCAAAGACTTATGCCACACAACTGATAAAGCAGCTTGTGACAGAGAGATACTATGGAGGTGGTGTCAGAGATCACATTCTTAGGATGAGCAACATGGCTTCCAAGTTGAAGCCAATGGATTTGGGCATTACAGATGACTTTCTGGTCCATCTGGTTATGGCCTCATTGCCAAAGCTTTTTGACAACTTTGTTGTCAACTACAATATAAGTCCAGAGAAATGGAATTTTGAAAAGCTCATTGCTAATTGTGTGCAAGAGGAGGAAAGAATTAAAGAGGCCAATGGTGGCTCAATTAGCTATATTAAAGATAACAAGAAAAGGAACCACAAGTCTCCCTCCTCAAAAGCCAAACAGCCTCAGCATCTACCTCAGCAACAACAGTTTACTGTTGAAAAGGATCAGTGCCTACACTGCAAGAAGACAGGACATTACAAGAAAGATTGCCCTGACTTCCTGAAAATGATCATGGCAAAGAACGGTGAGAACATTATTTCATTCGTAAATGAATCTCATTATGTTGGTTATTCCAGATCCACATGGTGGATTGATTCTGGAGCAACTCTTTCTGAGAATGTGAATGTTGTGTCCTCGTTGACAAAAGAAAACAAGAAAAGAAAGCGAACTCCTGATGTCTCATCGAAATTATGGCACTGTCGTTTAGGCCATATTTCGAGGGGGAGAATTGAGAGACTAGTTAAGAATGAAATTCTTCCTCCATTGGAGTTCTCAGACTTAGAACAATGCGTAGAATGCATTAAAGGAAAATTTGTAAAGAGCATCAAAAAGGGTGCATAGCGAAGCACAGGAATATTAGAGATCATTCATACAGATATTTGTGGTCCATTTCCTGTGAAAAGTGTGGATGGCTATGACTCGTTCATAACATTCACAGACGATTACTCCTGATATGGTTATATTTATCCAATTAAAGAAAGATCAGAAGCATTGGATAAATTTAAGATATTTAAAGCTGAAGTTGAAAATCAGCATGATATAAAAATTAAAGTAGTAAGATCTGATCGTGGGGGGGAGTACTATGGTCGGCATACGCCTTATGGGCAAGTCCCCGGACCTTTTGCAAGGTTCTTACTAGAAAATGGTATAGTAGCCCAGTATTCAACACCGGGCGAACCTCAACAGAATGGGGTAGCTAAAAGGCGTAACCGTACCCTTATGGATATGGTGCGTAGCATGATAAGCTATTCCACCCTATCATTGGGTTTATGGATGGAGGCGTTAAAAACCGCCATTCATATCCTCAACAGAGTTCCAAGCAAATCGGTGCCCAAAACACCGTATGAGCTATGGACAGGAAGAGTACCCTCGCTAGCTCACCTCCGTGTGTGGGGGAGTCCTGCGGAGGCTAAAGTATTCAACCCAAACCTTGGCAAGTTGGATCCCAAAACAGTGAGCTGCCATTTTATTGGCTATCCTGAAAGATCAAAGGGTTATCGTTTCTACTGTCCAAACAGTTATACAAAGTTTGTAGAAACGAGACACGTCGTCTTCTTGGAAGACGAAGTAATTAGGGGGAGCTCGGTAGTTCGAGAGATTGATCTTGAGGAGAGGCGGGTGTCTGTACCCGCTCCGTCAATTCAAGACCCTTTCTTCTCTCTACCTGCTGACGTTGAACCCACAACGCATGACGTTGCGGTACCAACACCTGTTGTTACCTCTCCTGTGGCAACAATGAATGAAAGTGAGGAACCTGTTCTACAGGATTCAACAGAAATCGCTGCCACACCAGAGGAGGAGCTGCAACAGCCTCAAACAGATAATGTGCCAGAACAGGAGGCCCCTAGAAGGTCTGAAAGAGTCAGAAGATCGGCTATCCGTGATGACTATGAAGTTTATAATATAGAAGAGTCGCATATGCAGGATGATCCCACCTCATATGAAGAGGCCATGAGAAGCGCTCGCTCATCTGAATGGTTGGAAGCCATGAAAGATGAAATGAAATCAATGAAACTAAATGATGTCTGGGATTTGGAAGAAATTCCTAAAGGAGCCAAAACAGTAGGTTGTAAATGGGTCTACAAAACTAAATATGACTCCGGAGGGAATATAGAAAAGTTTAAGGCGCGACTTGTGGCAAAAGGTTTCACACAAAGAGAAGGGATTGATTACAATGAGACATTTTCTCCAGTCTCTTGTAAAGATTCCTTTAGGATTATAATGGCACTGGTAGCACACTATGATTTAGAATTACATCAGATGGATGTAAAAACAGCATTTCTAAATTGAGATTTGGAGGAAAAAGTATACATGGCACAACCGAAAGGTTTTGTTGTGAAAGAAAACGATAATATGGGATGCCGTCTAAAAAGATCCATTTATGGATTAAAGCAAGCTTCGAGACAGTGGTACTTGAAGTTTGATGGGACAATAAAGAAATTTGGGTTTCAAGAGAATGTTGAGGACAATTGTATTTATACAAAGTTTAGGAATGGGAGATTCATTTTCCTAATTCTGTATGTAGATGACATTCTACTGGCTAGTAATGATGTCAGTCTATTGCAGGAAACAAAGAAATTCTTGTCCTCGAACTTTGACATGAAAGACCTCGGTGAGGCTTCATATGTTTTGGGCATAGAGATTCACCGAGATAGAACGAAGTATGCATTGGGACTTTCTCAAAAGGCATATATAGAAAAGGTGCTGAAAAAATTCAACATGTACAGATGCAGTGCTACACCTGCTCCTATAGTCAAAGGAGAAAAGTATGGGACATGGCAATGTCCCAGAAATCAGTACGAGCTCAACGAAATGAAAACAAAGCCATATGCGTCAGCTGTGGGAAGCCTATAGTATGCGCAAGTGTGCACACGCCCTGACTTGGCATTTGTCACCGGGTTACTTGGCAGATTTCAGAGTAATCCAGGCCCAGAGCACTGGAAATTAGTAAAAAAAGTTTTGCGTTATTTACAAGGTACAAAAGGCCTCATGCTGTCTTACAGAAGATCAGAGTCACTCCAGATAGTGGGGTATTCTGATTCTGATTTTGCAAAAGATAATACAAAGTCAACATCGGGATATGTGTTTACCCTTGCAGGAGGAGCTATTTCATGGAAAAGCTCAAAACAGACTATCACTGCAGGGTCTACGATGTATGCCGAGTTTATAGCATACTATGAGGCCACGGGGCAGGTGAACTGGCTAAAGAAGTTCATACCCGGTTTAAAAGTGGTTGACAGTATTGAGAAACCACTAAAGTTATACTGCGATAACGAACCCGCAGTAATGTACGCTCACAACAATCAGTCAAGTGGTGCTGCCAAACACATTGACATAAAGTACTATGTTGTGAAGGACAAAGTCCGAGATCAAACAATCAGTCTCGAGCACATTAGAACAGAAAGAATGCTCGCGGATCCGCTCACGAAAGGTCTACCACCTAACGTGTTCAAGGAACATGTAGCCGGCATGGGTTTAAGGGAAGCCTTATGAATCCTGGACTACAGGGCCCAAAAGTTAAGGTATCTGTTTCTGAATGGAGACGTGTATAGTGGCTGTTATCCATCGGTGATTAACCGTGACGATGAAACATGCTCTATTTACAAATCTGTGATGGAATAGAAAAAGCTAAAAGAAATAGTGAGATCAAGGGGGAGAATGTTAGATAGATCTCCCACCCATCGGGCCCAACGGCACAATGGACCTTGACCGCGCCCTGATCGGGGGCGCCCAGCCCATTGGCTGGTGGGCCCCTGTCACCCTGCGCCATATAAAACAGAGGGTGGAGGCCGGGGCGACACACGACACGAGGTTCGTCGCCGCCGCCAGCTCCACCCGAAAAACCCTAACCCTAACCGATCGAGGGGGCGCAGCCAGTGACGAGAAACGCCACCGCCGCGCCTCATCCTCGCCTACGACTGCTACTGCCGCAAGCACCGTCGCCGTCCACGTCAAGCCCGCGACGACAACGACGATGGCTGGCGCTTCCTCATCCTCAAACACCTCCACCGGTTCATCCTTAATCTCTCTCTCCCTTTATCTACCTTGTTCCAACACCCACAAATAGAAATACCCGACTAGATCTAAACCTAGGTGATCCTAAAGTGAAACAACAGAAAACACATACGGTATGTTGGATTGCTGGTGTCCACAGCTTTAATGGACATGGTCGGATCATTTGAGCTCTATACAGCGTTGGGATTGCTCTAACGATGTTGATTTTGATGACGAGGAAATGATCATATTGATTTTATTATAGAACTGTTCATCATGGCCGTTCGTAAGTACTATGTCGGGTCACCTGACGATGAAATTTAAATGCTCAGTGGAGCAATTGCAAAATATTTTGAACAGGAAGAAAACAATATAGATATGCAGATTCTTCATATATTTCAGTAGCTTAGCTGAGTTAATGGTGAGACGTCTGTGACTATCTTATTGGGCTGTTCTTATGTTGCATGATGGAATGTTGCTAACTGGATCGTGTTATATTCCAAGGTATGGCTATTCTGCTGCTGCCCGGTTGTTTTATCTCTGCACTTATCTTGCTTCATGTGGTGCATGTAAACCCTGTTTCTTCACTTCGGTTACTTGTACTTTAAATCAGTTTCTGATTCGACAAGTTATTATTTACGAAGAAAATTTCATTACTTTAAACTTCACATCTTATGCAATGTTCATTCAAGTGCACTTGTCTGTTATTTCAGAGATTTTCAAATAAACTCACGCTGCAAGATGCTTGGGCTGTTTTTTTCCTATGGTATCATGGGCCGATGGCTTAAGACCCATGATAGCCTTCCCCAAAACCTCTCATCTCTCTGTTTCTTCTCCTCCGCCTTCCCCTGTTGCTCTTGCGACCGGATCCAAATTCTCGCTTTCGCTTAGCTTCTTCTTCTTCTTCCACAGCACAGGTATTGTTGAGCTCGAGCGCACCTCCCATGGTGAACTCCGGATGATCAAGCACAAGTCGGAACGTTACAGCATCGCTGACAACGTCCTCTGCCATAGTGTTCTTTGATTTTATTATTTTGTATCCAGATACCTATCTATGATGAGGCAGATAAACAAACAATTATTTGGTTGGTGAAGATGAGTTAGCTGGAGTATTTAGTAAGTGAAATTGTGCAATTCCTTGGAATACTCTTTGTCTTTTCAAACAGGAAATCGGATCCTATACCTCCTTTGGGAAGATATACAGATACTCCCTCTTTAGTTCATTGGCAAAAAAGAAGTGATTATTGTTTTGTTCATTACTGAGGAGTATCATTCATTGCATTGCCATCGATTGAATTTTCATTACATTGCCAACATTCGAATCACACAACTTTTAAAGTTTGCATGCAGATGTTTTAGCATGGCATTGTTTCTCGTCTGTTACAATTAAACTTGGGATTGAATTGAGTCTGAGAATGTGGCAATGAGTCTAGAGGTGGTTTTTTTATAGGTTCCTCAAAATTGTGTATGTAATGGGGGTGTTACTTTGCTGATGATGAATGCAATAACATATCCACATCCATATATGTTGGGAATAAATGGCACCCATGCCAACTGAAATAACACTATTTAGGTTAGATTTGTTGCAATGCATCACGTTTCGTCGTTTCCGTTTGTCTTACTTATTCAAAGTATGCACCTCAAGTTGTCTCCTAGCCGAGTCTTTATAGAAGGAGCTAGGCAGCTAGCCTATAGAAGTGATTAGATTTACTTTTATTCTTTGAAGAAGACAATCTCAATCTATTTGAGTCTCAAGCCGTTGATCAGCTAATTGTTTTTACATATAGTTCTGGTTCTAAAACTATCCTGAAAACTTTATGCATTTTTTTCTCATCTTAAATAATTCGGTAGCACTCCTGTCACCTTTGTTGTTGTTTTTTTTTTTGAAAAAAAAGGCAAATATCACTACCTAACTGAAGCTTAGGAGAAATAGAGCAGAACTGTGAGCTTACGAGCAATAGAACAGAATGTGCTGGATGGTTAGACCTGCTATTGTAGCTGGCTGGCTGCAAGTCATTTTTTTAAAAAAAAAATGTTTATGCCTTTGTCGGTTACTTTAACATCCTCTATCTCATCCTGGTTAATACATGCTGAGATTGTCGCTGCATTCTATATGTGTGTGAACTGGGAGTGGCTTTGTCCGAATGTTTGTAAATCGCTACCTGAACTTTGGCTTATGTGAACTTTTGTGCCGCCGGCGAGGTGTCAATAGTCATTAGCCAATAGGGAAGGCACAATACTGTCTCTTAATTTTTGTCTGTAGTCTGAATTTCTTTGATTCAATTTCCTTATTAGTTAATAGTTATATTAGGGTTCAATTTGAGGATGATTAGGTTTTTTTCCCAAGCTAGGTACGGTATTTGGTGTTTGTGACGAAAATTGTGTGTAATGTTGCTCTTTTTCTGTAATATTGAATGTACTGTTGCTTCAAAGCTAATATGTCACCATACCTGAGGTGAGGTAGGGCACGACATCGTCAGGCCAATATTTATATTGCGTACCTGCACCCACATGGCTGCACCTGCATCTCTTAACATTTGAGATAGTCGTAAAGGAGGTAATGATTTGTTCCTTTTCATATTTTGAGTATCTTTTTGCTGATTGGCATCTGTACTCTATATTGAACACTCCAAATCTGATGTGTATCTTAGGTTTCCCTCCAGCAGTAGAGTACTGCAGAAATTATAAGCAACCTCAGCTTGATCCCTGTGGTTTATGTTTGGATTGAGTTTACTTTGCTGTCTTAAGTTTGATCATTGATTACGTCCAGTGATGTGTGATGATGTCTATCAATTGAAGAAGTCACTTATTTGAGAAGCGATGCAACAGGAAGAAAACCTAGGGAGGTTGCATTGTTGGGGACGTCTTGTCTGAAGTTTTGGGAGTTTTTTTAGAAATAATACTTTTTTAATAGATAATTGCAAAAATAGAGATCGATTGACTGAAATTGCAAGTTTAGCACCCCATCGAACAACCAAAGTTCGACATGGGACATATCGAACAACCGCAGTTCGACATGCCCCCGTCGAGGACCTGTTGAACTGCGGCTGTTCGACAGGGGATAATTTTTTTTAAAAAAATCACTGTTTGATACTGTTTTGCACTGTTTATGTGAGGCCTGTCGAATCCCTGGAGTTCGATAGGAATCACTGTTTGACACTGTTCATATACTATTTTATTTTTTGGGCTCAACAATCCTGTCGAACAATCGCAGTTCGACAGGTCCTCGACGGGGGCCTGTCGAACTGCGGTTGTTCGATATGTCCCCTGTCGAACTTGGTTGTTCGATGGGGTTCTAAATTTATAATTTCAGTCAATCGACCTTTATTTTTACAATTATCTATTAAAAAAGTATTATTTCTAAAAAAAAATTCAAAGTTTTGGTATCTGAGATATGTATGTATGTATGTAGAGATTCTTGTGGTATTTTGACAGCTCTGATTATTATGTATGTCTCTTGGCATGTGTGGTGTGGCAATTTCCTGGTTCATCTGCGTTTTTTTAATCATGGATAGAGTTCTCTGCACATACATATAGGCATCATCATTAGCAGTCCTCCTTTAGTTCCAATATGTGCATCCCTTGATGGATCAGAAGCAGAGTTCCAATTTCCAAACAAGAGATTTCTGAACCTTGCTAAAAAAACACGTCGGTCCTTTCAAAAACAAAGTTGTTTCCTCGTATAATTATGGCTGTTCATGGTACGTATGCAGAATACTTGTCGATTTGCAAATCCTTTCAATCTGCACAGAAACACATTCACTAAATGAATAATCAAAATTTCAGTCTTGGGTTGGTTTAAGGGATCACTTTTACAAAACATAGCAAAACGTCTGTGCGTCGACTTATCTGGCAGCCACAAGATCTATTTGTAATGCTATGTGAAGATATAAAGGGGATTCTCGGTTATGATAACTACATCGCCATCAAGAGGGCGCAGCCGAGCTGAATGCTATATGGTTTTCTGCATTTATTTGCTGTAGTTTTTTTTGTTTGTTTATTTGGTTTTTTCTTTTTAAGTGGGCAAAATTTCTATTAATTGTGTTCACAGATATATAATTAAAATTAAAATTATCTTCGTCGTTGCAACGCACGGATATTTTGTGCTAATAGTTTTTTTTAAAAAAAGTATGTCTATATTAGGGATTTCTGATACTCAAATTTACTTTACATTTTTCTTTCTGACAGAGGATAAAATGGTCGGCCCAACAAGCATGGACCTTTCTTAGCAGGCTAAAAATCGCCTATGCGCTAGGCCCATCTCCATATAAGGGCCAGGTTTTGGGCCATGATTTTTTCTAATAATTTTACTTGTCGTCCCTTAACTTTACGTCAAGTTTGATTGACATTCCTAATCCCAAATACCATAAATCTTCACCCCTAAACTATACAAAACCATGCAACTTAGGTCCTATGGTAGTATAGAGCCCATTTTTCCATGTTTTTGCTTACGTGGCAGATGTTTGTGCCTACTTGTCAGCATGCTTAGTCACTGTGCTCGTGTGCGAGAGCCTGAGCTGAAGCCAACATAGGCATCGCCTGCCTCCGAGCCCGATCTGCCGCCACTGCAGGCTTCATCGTTGCCATTTTCGAAGTCCACGCTGCGTGAGGAGTACCACCTGTCGTCCCACTGCTTGCTCCCGCCAGCGCAAGCATGTGCGCGCTGCCGCGTTATCGTCGTTTTTTGTCAGCGAGGTAGAGTGGTCACCTTGCGAGGATGCGGCCGAGTTGTAGGAATGAATGGAGAAGGTGCGTCGTGTGCTTGAAGAAGAGGAACATGACAGTGCTTCTGCTGCTGCTATGGTTTTTTGTTGGTGTTTTTTTGGAGATGGCGTTCTTGCACATGTTCTTATGGTATCTTGGGGTTGGAGAGGTTGATGCCAACCATGGCCTCGCCGAGGCCAATATCTTGGAGTCACTGTAGTGGGTGACGGCCTGCACGATGGCACGGGCGCGTCACACGGCGTCGCTGCTCTTGAAGATGCTAAAGCCAACGAAGATGCTGTCGTAGCCCAGCTGCATTATGAGGGCAATGTCGCTGAGGGTGGCAATGCTCTTGGTGTAGGAGAAGACCTCGTCATTGTCCATGTTGCGGAGAGCGCGGATGTCCTCATGACGGAGCGAACGTGGCAGACAGCCTCGACGATGTTGCCGGTACTGGCCTCGCCCTTGGTGCAGATCATGGCAGCACCCTCACGGATGCGGCGAAGAGCCTCGCGGAGGTCATGATAGCCGTAGACGAAGGGAATGTGGAAGTTGTGTTTGTTGATGTGGTGGGCGTCGTCGGCGAGGGTGAGGACCTCGCTCTCATCGACATACGCCGATGGGCTTGAGGATCTAGGTCTTGACGAAGAGGCTGATGTGGGCCTTGGCCATGACATGGATGGTGACAGTGTGCTTGATGTTGCGAATGAGGCCCTGGTCGAATATGCGGGCGACGCCACCTGGGCATGGATGTCGGTGGGGACGTGCTTGAGGGCATGACGGTGTAGGCCCCGGCCTCCTCAGCAATACGCACCGGTTCAGGGGTGACAACGTCCATGGTGACGCCCCTACGTAGCATCTGGGCGAGGCCGCCCTTGAACATGTGGTACTTGTCACACCCCGCCCCTGTGCCACTGTACAAATGGCACCGAGGAGGGCATGCCGCAGGAGAACGGCGAACCGCTTTCCCACGGAATCGCAAGACAGGCACCAGTTCCAGGATAACAATGCTGGTACCAGCGGTAACACGATGAATCAATGCAAGATTTAAAATAAATACAATATACCTTTACGTTGGAGCTTCGGGTAATCCCTGAGTTGCAACCTTCAATCAGAGTCAGCAACAGCGAAATTTAGCGAAGCTAGGACATCAAATCCACCGGTAGTAGTTTGGGTTTAGGGACGAAATTCCAACCTTCATCTTCTTCCTGAACTTAAGCCAAGGGGAGAAAAACAACAACAACGGGGGATTGAGTACTTTCATACTCAGCAAACCACTAGGAAATGTGTACATGCAAGCTTCAAAGAAAAGGTTGAGTTTGTTTGGCAAAACATTTTAAAACACTTTTCAAAGGTCTAAGTGTAAGTTTCAAAAATACACTTTTCCTTTGGAAGGAGGCGTCTCACCTCGATCCAAACACGAGTTGCTTTGCAACAACCCGAGCGAAAAAGCCAAATTTTAGCATTTATAACTCTTCCTCCTTTATTAGCTTCTTTTCACTTTCACAACATAACCATATATTCTCTCCAACAATCATCCGTTAACCAAGTCTCAAAGTTAATAACTCTGGGTCCAGTCCTCTCGACCTGCCAACCCAAACTAGGCCATCTCGGCCCTATGGTGCCAAACGACACCCCAGGTCACACGGGCCTGTTCCCAACCACGAAGGCTGGCCGTCCGTCACGAAGGACTCTGGTAACGGTTCCCATCCCACAAACCAATTTATTAAATAAGTTTTAGAAACAAATCTACGTTACGAGAATCACCTCACATTCGCCCTTGACCGTGGGCACGGCTGTTCGAACAATTCAGTTAAACCTCTGCAGAGACTGTACGCTTTTCCCACAAGACACGAAGCTTACACCGATATTGGCCGGTATCGGAAGTTCGTGACAAAGCCTTTCCCTAACCAAACCATAAATGTCCCGTGTCACACAGATGGGTGAAATCTCTCCACCAAGCATCAGGCCAGGCTTAGGCCCTCATCTACTCAGGCCCCACCATATGGACCCCTGACACATCCCCACTGCAGGGATTGCCGTAAACCCCACCATACCGGTGCTCCTTACCTGCCAACATGCTAGACACCTATGTTTCAGCTAGTTACTCATCTAGGGACATTCCATTCTACCCATGTGGTCGTACTGTGATATGCTCGGATGTAAAACCCAAAGGAACCGGTCCTTATGCGCGACTACGAAACCAAACCACACAAGAGAGGATTCGCACCGCAAGTTTTCTCCCATAAAACCTTTTTATTTTCAAAGTCACCGACTCCCCAAGTCGGGTTTTATAAACCTTTTACAACCCTTGTTTTTCCACATCGATAACCATGTATAAACTTGATATAAACAAATGGTGCAAAAGGATACCTACGCACAGAGAGCGCAAGTATCGAGGTACTACTGTGGTGGAGCGACAAGGGTTAAGTTTAACAAGGTCCTACAGAAAGTAATGCAGCTACATAGGTTGGTCCGTCGGTCGTGTGCTCGTAGACCGATGGCCGATCAAAATAATTGTGTACGCTAAACATGCAATCTTGCAAACAACACATTTTATAAACTAGGAGGAATATGATCGAAGAGTGGCTTGCCTTATTGTTGGTCTTCAAATCTTCGAGAGAATCCGCGTCCGTTGAATCTCCGAAACGTCTACTACGTGATCGAAAAGAGAAAAGCATCCAAAATCCTATAAGACAGATAATAACTATTATAAACTAATTGTGCTATTGCATAGATCTCATTTTAAGAAAAATTATGAAAGTTGAACGAAGTCAATCGGACTTACGGTTGGGGAGATACGAATTTTGGAAGATTAATGGATTTTTTGAAATATGAGAAAAAGGATTTATTAAATTGAAAAGGAATATTCCCAAGAATATTCCTTGGCTGTGAAGTGAGAGGGAGGTATATTGGACTTTATTTTGGGAGGGCTTGGGCTTTAGCCTAGAGATGAAGGAGGTCGGGTAGGGACGTAATATAGACTTGAATAAAGGAGCTTTGGTGAGTAGAGGAATATATATTAGACTTTAGTGAGGAGGGGGCTGCTGGTGGACTTTAGCCCAAAATTTGGAGAAAGGACGTAATATAGACTTTGGCAGGGAACTGATCTCTTGGGCTCGGCCTAACGAAGGATGAGGGACACCATATAGACTTTGTAGTCGGCAGCGCAATGGATGCAGAGGGATGTTGTGTAGACTTTTCTGGAGGACTTTATGGGCTTGGCCCGAAAAGGAAAAGGGAGGCGATATAGACTTTCTCAAAGTCTTCAGTCAAGATGGGACCCATGGGGAGGGAATAAAGTGAGTGGATCCCACCTCTTTTTTTTCTTTTTTTCTTTTTCCCCTTCTTTTCCTTCTTCTCTCTCTTTCTTATCTCTTTCTTCTCTCTCCTTCTTCCTCTGTCTCTGTTCTTCCTGGGAGGAGAGGAGAGTGCCGGCGGCTGGGGGTGGGGCGCCGGCCGGGCAAGCGGAGCGGCGTCAGCACAGCCAGGAGGCGGCGGGCGGCAGCACCGCGGCGGAGGGGTGGCGGAAGGGAGGGAGTCGGCGGGGCGCGGCAGCGCCGCGGCGGCTGGGGCACGCGGGGCGGCGCCGGCGTGTGGGACGGCGTGGCGCGCGGCAGCGCGCGGCCTGGAGACGGCCGGGCGCGGCGGCGCCAAGGCGTCGGCCGGGCCAGGCGGCTCGACGGCACGGCCTGGGCGGCACAGCCGGGAGGTGGCGCGTCGGGGGCTCGCGGCCGTGCAGGAGGAGGCCGGGGCGCCGGCGGCTCGGGGAGGGCGCAGGCCGGGCGTGGCAAGGGCGGCCGAAGCGCCACCGGTGGTGGCGCGACGCAGCTGTGCGCCGGCCGGAGCGGCAGGGAGGAGTCCGGGACGGCGTAAGTACTGCCAAGTTGACGTCGGCCGGGGGCTCGGCTGGACGACGGCTGGGGAGACGATTCGGGCAGCTCGGCCGATCAACAGCGAGGCGCGGCTGCTCGGCAGGGGAGAAGTCGGGGCGCGGCTGCTCGGCAAGGGAGAAGTCGGGGCGAAGGGGAAGAAGGTGAAGGTTGGCCATCTTCGGTGCGACGAGCTCCGCGGCTTCGACGATTCGGCTCTGGTGTGACGAGAATGGAGTGGCAGCTTAGCGAGGGATCCATCGTGGGCTTCTGAAAACCCTTATACTCTCCTGTGTGCATCGCGGAGAGCTCGACCACAACGAACACTCATGTGCATGCTTTTACTCCCTCCTTTTACTCCCTCACAGTCCTCTGTTACTGTCAGAGAACGGTGCCTACTTTGCTTAGAGAAAATAGTAGAACAATGCCTAACTTTTATTAATGGAGAGTCAAAGCAGAGTTGTTGCCTGTTCTTTTGATTTGATGTGGTTAAAGGGGTATCATAGGAGAGACAGGGAAGACAGAGGAAAAAATGTGTGCATGCATGGACGGTGAAACGAAATAGTCTTCGTTGGTCTCAGTGGAGAAAAAAAAAGGAGTGTATGCATGCTTGTTTACTGTCATTTTTGTCCGTGGACTATAAATAATTTTGAACTTATAAAAGGACTATGACTCTGATGTAAAATGATTTGTTTGAGGTTTTTTGACAGATAGGAAATTGGGTTGGAGGGGTTTTGGCTTTGGAAAAATAATTTGCGATGAATGGAATAAGTAAAGCTCCAAAGAAAATGATTTGGGACAAATAGAATTTGGGCAGGTGATTTAGGACGTGATTCGGATTTCAAAATCCGAACACGGGGATTTTATTTGGAAAAGAATGATGGAAGGAAAAACTCCTTTTTTGTCGATTTCGATTAAATCCAACGGGAGAAATGACGGTTGATTCTGGGTTTTACGTGCATAGAAATATTAGTTTTGATATGTACACGTATAGGAAATATTTTTCGGACGGTCGAAGTCTAAAAATAAATATTTTTAAGACTCTCTTAATGGAAAGGAGATTATTTTTCTGCACGATCAAAAATTTCAAAATCGATATTTCAACCGTACGAATTTTTGGAAAGGTTTAGGAGGGAAAACTCGAAATTCAAATTCGAATAATAGGAATTTAATTTTGGGAGACGATATCGTAATCAAGGTTTTTGGTTCACAAGAAAATGAATCAATTGATATCTTTGGCATAAAATCCTAAATACGCTCAAAGAACTAAATTTTGGAAAATAGGATTTTAATAAAATAGATTTTTCAACGGGACAAAAATCGGGGCATTACACTACTACTCATGCGGCGTCGAAGGCACAGACTCCAAAAAACGGTGGTGACGTAGCCTGCAGTGGAGGCGGATCGGGCATAGGAGGCGATGATGATGCTTGCGGTGTCTCCTGTGGGAATGGCCGGGCATGGACACGGTTGACTCGCATGCTGACAAGTAGGCTGCATATATGCCGCGTAAGCGAAAACATGGAAAAATAAGATTTATAGGACCAATTCGTATGGTTTTGTATAATTTAGGGGTGAAGATTTCTGGAGAAAGATTTCTGGTTTTTTGGATTAGGGATTCTTTTTTTTTTAATTTTCCGCAAAACAATAAACAGAACGGGAGGGGAAAAAAAGGAGAACGGAAGGAAACCCTCGCCACCACGCGTCTCCGCCTCCGGCGGCGCCGCCGCCGCTCTACCAAGATCCCGCAGCCACTGTGCCGCCGCGCCGCTCGGCCTAGTCCCTCCCGGAGTTGTAGGCTGCGGGCCGACGCCCCCCGCCCGGCTGCCCGCCCGCTCTCTCCGGGTGGGGTGGGGGGCAAGGGGCTGCGCCGCCATCCCATCCCCGACCAAGCAAGCCGGCCGGGGAACGGGGAACAACCATGTCGCTCCTACGACGGGTGGGGAGGAGGTTCCTCGCCGGCGACATCCTGTCGTCGGAGGCTTCGCCGCTGCCACCGCAGCATGCCGTCAGGCGCCTCTTCACCGGCATCGTATCTCATCCTGCGGCCCCATCTGAGGCTTCCCCGCTACCACCACCGCAGGCTTTCATTGGCATCTTGTCGGCCTCATCAGAGCCTCCACCACTGCCACCGTCACCGCTGCAGGGTGTCAGGAGCCCGCCACCGCCACCATCATTGCTGCAGGGTGCCAGGAGCCCCTCACCGCTGCCACTGCCTCAGGCTATCAAGCAACCCTTCATTGGCAACATCTCGCCATTGAAGAGTTCCCCATTGCAGGTCCTAAGGGAGTCACTGCCGCTGGTGGGTCACTCCTCTTCGCTCAACATGATCTTCGCTCAACATGATATGTCGTATGAACATCACTTGTAACATACTTTTGGTTTTGTCGCAGGTCCATCATCAGTCGCGTAGCCACAGCGCCAACATCGGACCTAGCTACAGGTGGCCATGGACGCGGCTGACATCTGCCGTAGCACTGCCAAAACGCCTCCTTGGTACTAGGTGGGCATCAACAACTACCTCGACAACTGGGTAGGTAACATTGCACCTGGACTCTCCTTCCTTAGCTTACAACTTTCAGAAGCAAAGTGCACATAATCCTGACAATTATGTTGGCCCAGCTCACACACTACTCAATTGACACACCCACACGGTGTTTAATTCACAAATGAGAGGCACACAAACACAAAAAATTCCCCCCCGCGCTGCACACCAGCACAAATGAAACTTTTTATTCTCCACACCACTTAACTCAAAATACTTACAAGCTTATATAGCCACACACCCACGCAGGCCATAACAAACTTTCCCACTTCTAACTCCCCGATCCAAACTTTCAGCTGCATGGGCACACATGCACACTTGCTAAACAACTAATCCTTGCATGCAAAGCTCACGGCCACTAGCACATCTCTGCATGCAAGTCTCCAATAACACATGTGCAAGCTAGTTGATCCACTCTTCACGCCACGACTCACTTCACTTGACTTGGCCACTCCTCCAAGCAAACACTCACCCGCTGCATGCAGTCACTTACATACAACTCATGGCTTTCACCGATCACACTAACTCACACATGCACTCGCTGATTTGCTCCCTCAGCACACGCACACGACTTACTATAACTCAAACTAAAAGATCACTTAAACAACAAGATTAAACATTGCATTCAATTCACATGCATACATGATCATTGGATGTGGACTAATCTTAACTCATCTTAGATTTTGTTGAGATGTGCTTTGTCAAGACTACTACTTTACCATAACTAGTAATCGTGCACGCGCACCGCACGTTCTACAATATATATAGTTAAAACATTCATTACTTATAAAACCAAATTTATACATCCTCGAGACACTTATACATAACAAATATTAAAAACAATCATTATGAAATAATAAGGATTCTAGCATCGTGACGCCAGCCATTTTCCTGTGCTAAATGCCCTGGTACCATCTCCTCAACCCTACTCCCCATCAACCTTTGCTCCTTCATGCCTCCCATCCATCACCACATGCACCCTATTACCTCACCTTCTTCTAACATCCATGTGTCATCTAGCATGCTTCTCTGGACTCTATGGTTGTAGTCTTATAGAATCCACTGCAAAGATGCAACACAAAGCTTTTGTATACAGCTCACTATAATGCTGCAGTAATCCCAATATGTGCAGTAATTCACCAACCAGTCTTCATGCAGCCACAATAATTTGAACTAAGTTCTGGTTGTTCAAATGAAAGCATGTGCTCAAAGGGAGGTTAGTTGTGAGCTGACATCGACAATCATGTAATCTACTAAATAAAAGAGAGATATTTTGGAAGCCAGATAAGATAAGATAATTTTAGTTAAGCTGTCGAGCACTAAAATCAGTATATGCAAAAGCCAAATTATTATAAAAAACACAAGATAACTGAAACTTAGCAATGCACCTAACATGTAGAATTGCCAGTTAGCAGCAGGAGATTAGATAGAAAACATGTAAAAACGCATTTTGAAATGGATTAAATTATAGCTGTGCTCAATACAGAATATAGAAACTGAAAGACTAAGGCGTCAATTACAAGTTGCCAGCTTACACATGGAAGAACCCAGACGTTGAAATCACTGCAATGCTAATGCTGATGCAAAGAATCTTCCCTGTTAAAACAATGATGAATATAAAGAGCTATATCCCTGAGAAATGGAAATGTAATAGTGTCACCTAGATCCACTATACAGTCTATAGATGAACTCTAAGAAGGTGAATATATTTATGGGTTATGACCGAAAAGAACAAGCTTGACAGTTGGACGCAAAATTTTACACTCGAAGAGAGGAAAAAAGAGAAAATAAACCCTAATTCACTTTCTGGCCGCTGGCAAAGCGGATGCCACCTGGCTGGATGTCAACATTCTTACACTGATCACCTTGAAGCTGAATGACCTACAACCATTTAATTATGTTATCAACATATCTGTGAAGCAGAAATTGAGAACCAGATAAGCATTGCCAAGTGCATCATGCCTGGCCAAGCTCTGGATCTTGGAGTACAGTACCATTGCAGCAGAATTCCTTTTTCAGATCATTGAGGATCTTGTTGTAACTGAACTCCTTCTAGCCCTGAACAGTAGTTCTATTTCTGCCGTTGCGCTGCTGGATGCACATGTGCACATAATCCTTTGCTCCAGGGCCAGCCTGGAGTTTTCATCATTTCCCTCAGCAAAAGAATCTATCAAAATCGTAAAATATAATCATAAAACAAATAGGAATTTCAGTACAGCTCATTGCATATGCAATGTAAGCTGGTTGTTTACAATAAAGCTGAACCTCTTAGCCATGCACTGTAATTTTTACACTTCGGTAACATAATTCAGCAATCCAATAATGACAGGTTACAAATTTAAAACAAGAAATGATCAACTACATAAACTATGGTTCACTTAGAAGGTAGCATGCATAACCACTGCAGAGACAACTAACTGACCATGAACAGGCCTCTGTATTTTACGGATGCGACGACTGGCCATGAATTGGATATGGACAGAAAAGCAAACACTCACCCGCTGCATGCAGTCACTTACATACAACTCATGGCTTTCACCGATCACACTAACTCACACATGCACTCACTGATTTGCTCCCTAGCACACACGCACACGACTTACTATAACTCAAACTAAAAGATCACTTAAACAACAAGATTAAACATTGCATTCAATTCACATGCATACATGATCATTGGATGTGGACTAATCTTAACTCATCTTAGATTTTGTTGAGATGTGCTTTGTCAAGACTACTGCTTTACCTTAATATTTAGTATTTGTTCTTTTTGTCTAATCTTCGTTTCATATTGTGGTTTTTTTTACAGGTTTGGTCCATGTTTTACTAGTGCGGGGGAGTTGATTGATGCCCTTACCTATGCAAGGGCCAACCCACTGATGAGGAAGGTCAAGGTCATGGGGAGACCAGATAAAGTCATATGGATTCCTAATGATAATCTCAGGAGACTCGTGAGATCATTGAACAAGACCCATGCATTACTTCATGCAAAGAGCAAGTGCCTGTCCTCGTTAACTTCTTCAAATGTCCTGGTGGGTGAGGATGGAAGGGCGGTAATTCAGGGCGTTACAGAGATCCCTTACAGTGAGGAAGACGCTTATCGTCGATACAATGAAACTGCTTCCATTGTGAAAGAGCTGATAACAGAGTCTGTTGGGTCTGGAGCTATTGGTGTTGATTGTATTGCTGATTTTCGTTGTCTTCTCCGCCAGATGGAGAGTATGACGTTGGTTTCTCAGGAGTACATTCTCAGCAACCATGCTTCACTTCTACCTGATGCTAACAGGTATTCTACTGCATAATTTACATTTATTTTGTGTGAGTTAATTGTTTTTCATTGCTGATATGGTTGTTACAATGTTTGACACAGGACGGCGGTCTTTCTATCATTTTACAATCACATTATGGGTAAGCTCGCCAAGGAGCAACCAATGCTGAAGAACCAGATCATTAGCCAGTTGCCATATGATGGTATTTGGCTTGGCATAGCCACTTCAAACCGTTTTCTCAGTAAATGGTTGAATGGCCATAGGGAATATGTAAGCACAGGGCATCACGACATGATCTTCAATTGGAATGTTCGCTCTCATTTTTACGTACATCTGTGGATCTTTGCTTATACCCAGTTGGAGGTGGAGGAATGTTTATACTGTGAGTTTCCAGAGCTTTTGTTGGAGATTGAGATATTGCTTTGGAAAGCGGATGAGATTAAGGGGCTAGGATTCGAGGACAAGTTTTAGTGGCCTTGAGATATTGCAATACATTGGATCTCTTGTTAGGGCTTAGTTACTCTTTTGTCTCTTGCTGGCAATGCTGAACTATCTGTCAGATACAATCATTTTGTATTAATTACTTTGTCATATTATTATGGATATTACTATTTGGAATACATGGTCACATTGTCATGGACATGAAAAGGGGCATTGCTTAGATCTTTTATGTGGCTTTCGTATGTCTCATTAAGGCCCTGTTTGTTTGAGCTTTTAGCCAGCTTCTCACCACAAGAAGCGGAAAGCCCAAACAAACAAACGGCCAGCTTCTGGGCCTAGCTTTTGTTAGGTGGAAAGCCCAGGAAAGCTAGCATTACATGGAAAGCTGAAAAGCCTCTGAAAATGAGCTTCTCGTAGCTTTTCCCTGAAAATTACCCGTCTGCCACTCATTACACAAGCGAATCATTATTTTTTTTCTATTCCTCAGCCCATCCCCACGAACAAACCCTATCCTCTCCACAGCCGCCCGCGCGTCTCCTTCTCAGAAATCGCTGCACGCCGTCGGACCTCCGTCCCCGCGAGCCGCCTCCCCTCCTTCCCCACGCCCCGCCTCCCCTCCGTCCCCACGCGCGCGCCGCCTCCCCTCCGTCCCCGCGCGCCGCCTCCCCTCCGTCCACACGCGCGCGCCGCCTCCCCTCCGTCCCCGCGCGCCGCCTCCCCTCCGTCCACACGCGCGCGCCGCCTCCCCTCCGTCCTCCGCGCGCGCCGCCTCCCCTCCGTCCTCGCGCACTGCCTTCCCTCCGTCCCCGTGCGCCACCTCCCCTCCGGCCACCGCTCGTCACCAGGGCCGCCGCCGTCCAAGCCGTCCCCGTGCGCAGCCTTCCCTCTGTCCCCGTGCGCCGCCTCCCCTCCGGCCGCCGCTCGCCGCCAGGGCCGCCGCTGTCCAAGCCAAGGCCGCTCGCCACCAGGGCCGCCGCCGTCCAAGCCGGGGTCCAACGCCTCCATCGTCGCCGTCGTCCAAGCCGGGGCCGCCACCATCCAGGCCACCGTCGTCCACCTCTTGTTGAAAGCCGACCGGTGCCAGTTCGGAGGTAAGCAGCCCTTGCCTCCTCGATTTGACATGGACTATTGATTCTGTTTGAATGAACTATTGTAGCTGAGAATAATGGGTTAGGCTTTGTAATCGCCAATCTGTTAAATGACTTCTTTGTATCGTTGGTATGAACAACCAACTATCCGTCTAGATGGACAACAAAGGAAAAGGCAAGGGAAAGAGCAACGAAAATGAAAAGATTGTTTGCGAAGCAGATTGGGGAAATCCTGAAATGACTACAATTTTTTGTGACATTGTTGTTGGGAGATTGAAGCTGGGAATAGGCCTCTAGGTACCTTGAATGCAAGAGGCTATAAGAACTTGCGGGAAAAAAATTTTAGCGCAACAGGAAAAAATTATACCCAGAAGCAGCTGAAAAATCATTGGGATAACTTGAAAACCTTGTATAATTTTTGGAAATCACTTTGGAGCAATTCTGGCCTTGGAAGGGATCCTATTTCAGGGATACCTACAGCAAGTGATGAATGGTGGGAGACGAACACAAAGGTTAGCAATCTATCATGTGTATGTTCATTTGAATTGTCTGTACTATATACAATTGACTAATCAATTTGTATTTTTTTTTATTACAGGGACACCTCAGGAGGGAGAAGAGGGTATTCCGTTATGCTCCTCCACCATGTTGAAACAATGGGAAATTATGTTTGAGAAGAGTCATGTCTCAGGGAACTCTACATGCATTCCTGGTGAAGAAGGTGGTGGGGATAGTATTCCCAATGCAGAAGAGGGGGATGATGATCCAGTCCAGGAAATAGGAGGTGAACAATTTACACCCACATCATCTGCTCGCACCCAACTGAAGAGGAAGGGGAATTCTGGTGACCCTAGGAAAATTAGCCCAAGGAAGAAAGTAAAGAATCCTATGGTGAGGGTGATGTCACGCATGGTGGATGATGTGATTAGTTCCAACTCTATGACATCCAAAGCATTGGCCGGTGACTTCACACGTGAGTCAGTTAGAGAGGTTATGGCATTGGTTAAAGAATGTGTAGCTCTAGAAGGGAGTGATGAGCATTACATTGCAACACAATTGTTCAAGCATTCTGCAAATCGTGAAATTTTCTTGTATAGCTTCAAAACCAATGAAGGAAGGTTCAATTGGCTGAAGAGATGCTATGCAGAAAGGAACAAGTAGTTTTTTTTATTTGTACTAGACTAGTTCTACCTAGTTTTTTTATTTGTACGAGACTTGTTCTATCCAATAATGTGTACTACCTTTATTTATTTTTGAGATGGTTGTGATTGAGTTCTCTATGTGTCTTTATGTAGATGAGTTCTGCAAGTGATGAGTCGAGTGATAATGAAAATTCTAAAGTTTTGGAAATTGCAATTGCACAGCAGAGAAAGATGATTCGGTTGATCAATGTTGCAAACATGGTTGGAATGTATTATGATCAAACCTACCTAAACAAGTCAGAAGGAGACATCCTAAGGTGACAGGTTATGAATGGGTTACAACCACTTTGAACAGACATAGATCATGTTATAGAATGTTCAGGATGACAAGAGAAATTTTTGATAGTTTGCATGAAACATTAGTTACCTAATATGGATTGAAATCAACTACGGGTATGCATTCCATTGAAAGTTTGGCCATGTTTTTATGGACAGTAGGTGGCCCTCAATCTTTTAGCCAAGTTGAGGATAGATTTCAGAGATCTACGGAGACCATCAACAGAAAGTTCACTCATGTGTTGAATTGCATGAACAAAATGGCCAAGGACATTATTAAACCTAAAGATCCAACATTTTCTACCATTCATTCTAGACTTAAAGAGAATCGATTTTCACCTCATTTTCATAATGCTATTGGAGCTATTGATGGAACTCATATCCCTGTTGTTGTGCCTTCTAGTGAACAGATTACGCATTTTGGTCGGTACCGATGTACCACTCAGAATGTATTGGCTGTATGTGACTTTGATATGAGATTCACTTTTGTTGTTGCTGGATGGCCTGGTTCAGTGCATGACACAAGGGTTTTTAATGAAGCATTGCAAAAATATGCTAATGACTTCCCTTTTCCACCGGAAGGTACAAACAACAACAATTTTTGTATTATGGATCATTTATTATCGCTAACTTTTTTGACATATGTATCGAGAAGGTCCCGAGCCAAGAGGTAAAAAAGAAGTGTTCAATTACTTGCATTCGTCACTACGGAATGTGATTGAAAGGGCATTTGGTGTTCTGAAAATGAAGTGAAGAATATTACTAAAAATATCGAGTTATCCGATGGACAAGCAAGCAAAGATTATAATTACATGTATGGCACTACACAACTTTATTAGAGAAAGTAATTTGAGTGATGAACTTTTTGACATGTGTGATCAAAATGAAGACTTTGTTCCAAGTGTTGGTCAAGCAACACCATCTCAGCCGAGGCCACATGGACATGAAGAGAGTGACATGAATGCTTTTCGTGATAGTATTGCTGATGGTTTGATGGCTATGAGAGAGTAGAGTAATGCCGCTTGAAAAATTGTATATGAATATTTATTATATTTATATTGCCAATACTTTTTGTTGTCTGTGATTTATAGTGATTTATTATAATTATATTACCACCAAAGTCTACGAATAACTGTACACAAAACAAATATAATCAGTACATACATATAAAGATAATACAGACGTTATATATCTCATCTAGCCACTCTCATCCTCAGAGAAGCTAGGTTGCCAAACAGACCTCAGCTTTCAGAAAGCCAGCTTTCAGAAAACCAGCATAAAAGAATGGTAAGCCAAAATCCAGTTTTCGAAAAGCAAAAGCTCAAACAAACAGGCCCTAAGATTGCCTTTCCTTGTCTGATCTGCTGATAACATGAGCAAATTTGTGGCATATTGACCTGCTTTAATATCTACATACAACCGTTACAATGCAGGGAAATCATTTTTGACGGAACTGATACGTGGAAAGGTATTGTAGATTTCTGTTGTTAACCATAAAGTTGACAAGTTAGTATTGGGGCATATCATCCAGGAATGCATTTACAGGTTGCTCTATTTGAATATATTACACTATTGGAGCACCTGGCCCACTAACATACGCTGAAAGAGAGAGAACATGTAAGTAAGTTCCAACTTCCAAATGGCATACGGTGTTTTCTTAGGTCCTGTTTAAATTCCACGTCAAATTTTTATATCCTGTCACATCGAACATTTGAACGTTTGCATGAAGTATTAAATGTGGGTGAAAAAATAACTAATTGCACAGTTTGCGACTAATTTGTGAGACGAATCTTTTGAGCCTAGTTTCGCAATGATTTGACAATGTGATGCTACAGTAAACATTTGCTAATGATGAATTAATTAGGCTTAATAAATTCGTCTCACGGTTTACAAACGGATTCTGTAATTAGTTTTTATATTAGTGTCCAAATAATCCATGAAACACCCTGTATAATACCCGATGTGACACGTCAAATTTTTATACCCCTAAATCTAAACACCCCTTACAGTAGATATGTAATTTGAGGCTTGGAATTCATATTAGACGATATATCGTCTACAGTCATGAAAGAGAGAGAGATGCCTAGATACTACCCAACACAACATTGCAAAAGCTTTTGTGAAGCAGCAGGTGGGATGTGTTTGTTCTATCATATTCTTATAGGATTTTGTTAGGTGGTGTAAAGATGAAACGGTTAAATAAATATTAGTAAAAGTCCAATATGTGAAGACCGCATAGCGCAGTGGATTAGCGCGTCTGACTTCGGATCAGAAGGTCGTGGGTTCTCCCACTGTGGTCGGCTTTTTATTTTTTGCCGCTGATTAGTCCAACGGACCCAAACTAGCAGCCTGGTACGTCGGATCCGTGGTGTGCTTTTCGATTAGGATGAAAATACGTAAAAAAACCATTAGTATATATAATTAATTAAGTTTTAGTTATTATAAATTTAAAAGATATATTTATTTTATATTTTAAAGCAAGTTTTATATGAAAAGTTTTTGCATAAAACACCTTGTTTAACATTTTAAAAAGTATACTAACAAAAATCAAAAAAATCAAGATAAAATCCGTACTTACTTAATTGGAAAAAACACTATCTTAGTACTACACAATGACACAGTACAACGTAAAACTATTTTAATATTTTGAGGAGATGTTTCCTCGTTTATTTAAACCATTCAAAAGGTTACGAAAAATTTTCAGAAAATCTGACAATACTCATACAACATATATATACTACTCTAAAAAAATATGTTAAGATATAAACTCAACTCATACATTGAGATTTGAAAAAAAAACAAATTCAACTTATGAATAAGTTGCGCACTATTTACACTCAAATATATTTTTTTTTCTTCAACGTACAGGTCGAATTTAAACTTGACTTTTGGTGTACTGATAAATGCCACTATACTCTATATTATGAAATTTTTTTAAAATTTTCATAATTATTTACACTGGATTTGAAAGAATCCATTCCCCAATATTCCCACCGCGGTTGCTGCTCGCGTCACCGACGACAAGGCCGGCAGCCGGCGTCGGATGCGAGCTGCGGCTCCTGCGCGCCACGTCTCCCCCCTCGCCGCCGCATCCACCCGACACATGGCCGCCGCCGCCGCCGCGGCAGACCCCGGCACGGCGTACAAGCTCCTCCTCTCCTGCCCCGCCGGCCTCCCCCGATCCCGGGTAACCTTCCTTCCTTCCTACACATCCATGCCCCCTTCTCTCTCTCCCGAATCCCTGCTCCTAGAGCGTCTGATTGCACAACCACCTGCCTGCTGTTCGCCGGATCGCCGACTGGATAGCCGCGGCGGCGGCGGCGGCGGCGGCTGCGAATCTAACATCCTAACCTTTGGATTTGCATTTTGCCGCGTTCGTGCCCGTCACGATGATTCCAACTAATCTGGGCTCTTCAGCTCTTTGTCGGTGGCACGCCAACTGTGTACATACATAATACGAAGAAGCAACTGCCGGTCATTTCCTTTTCTTGTTAATACGTAGAGTATTCAGTATTCACCAGTCCACATGCTCATATGGATTTGAGCTACCATAAGCGAACTTAGCAAAATAAGTGTGCTTGCATTTTACTGTCGCTGTAGCCCATGAGCTTCTTGCATATTAAGGACAAATCCTATGATATAATTCAATAGTAGTTGTGCGCCGATTTGATGATGCTCATGTTGCGGAATGCAGGTTTCGGTTAAATTTGATCGGTCGTTTGATAGGATTCCCCATCCAGATGCAGCTTTAGAAGAATCTATAAGTGAGGTATAAATTCTATGCACTTTTAGTGATTGCTGATCCATACACATGGGTGCTGTTTATATTTCTTTGATCCTGCACATATGGAACCAGAGACTTCAGCAGAACCCATCGTTGTTCAACAGCACAAAATTTCGGGTATTTAACTCTAGTTATATCTTGATATTCTGTAACCCATCGTTGTACAGCGGCACAAAATTTCGGGTATTTAACTCTAGTTATATCTTGATATTCTGTTTTCCTGCTCCGTTAATACATGGTGATACTTCAAATTACTGGCAAACACCTTATATCGAACTCACTCCATTTGTTGATTTATAAGGTGCTTACAAATTTCAAGATTCAAACTTTGTGATTTTTCATAAACAGTCCAACAGTATGTACATCCTATGACACAAAAATGGTACCATTGAATGCAAATACGGAAACACTTTCCTGTGACCATGAATTACTGTTAGTTACAATGTATTGTTATGTTGGTAAGAAAATGCTTTCAAATAAATTCCATTATTCAATTTTGGAGACAACATAGTCAAAATGCACCTTATAAGATTGAATGGTGGGAGTACCTAATAGGCCCATAATCTGTCATCATCCAAATAAACCTTTGCCTTCTCTACCTAATAACGAATGTGAAGTAGGTATGGCCATTTCTTTAGCTTGCCTTGGTGTTTCTTTTTGAGCTGAACCTGTGCCATTGCAAAAATTTCTGGAATATACTGCTTTCAACGGATATCTCTTTAAGTACTGATTTCACACTTTGGCCACCAATTAATTTCAGTATGGAGGACACACCGTGCACTACAAAGATGAACCAAATAAGGAGTATTGTGTTTCACTTCATTTGGGTCTCACAGATTACAGGTACACTTACAATGACTAGTAAGCTACTTGCTCTTTGGAGAAATAAATTCTTGCAGCCATACTTAATCAACCTTTCGACCTTTCCCTCCTAACCTTCTATATGGATTTCCAACTAATGTCTCTGTTTAACACTGCTATTAATTAATTACACATGACAGGACATTTGTGGGAACAAATCTTAATCCATTGTGGGAGAAATTTTTGGTCCCCTCTGAAGGTAACTTAAAAAAAATCTTAGAAATTATTTGGATCACGTGTCCTATTTGGATCAGGGCCTTTTGTCACCTCAATTTTTCTTCTTTTAGTTCCATGTCATCCAACCAACTCTGAAGGTAAATTAGAAAAATCTTAGAAATTATTTGGATCACGTGTCCTATTTGGGTCAGGGCCTTTTGTCACCTCAATTTTTCTTCTTTTAGTTTCATGTCATCTAACCAAAAAAAAAAAAACTCGACCAACCTAGGAGGAACTAGGTGCCTTTTTTAATTAAGAAGAAATAGGCACCCAAATTCGCCTCAACAAGGACTTGAACTTGGGTGGTCTGGGCGTACATCCATGCCCTCAACCAACTAAGCTAGGCTCAGTTGCTAATTCCATGACATCTCAGGAAACATCTTTTTGTTCCATTGCTTTAGATTTTGAAAATGTAACTTCTTAAGACATTTTATCCCATATCGTTTCCCCTGCCACTCCTGTATATTTTTTTTATCTATAATGTATAACTTTTCATTATGCTGATGAAATTACTGCCCTGTTAAAAAATATTAATAACTTTTCAGTAAATAGCATACTCGTACTGCATGGTACAAATCAGCTTGACCAAAACAGTTCCTCTCACAATCTGATCTGATTAGATGATTCCTTGCGTTGCCAACACACATCGAATCCACTGGGTAATGGTGCAATTGTTGAAACATCTGATGAAAAGATTATCATATTGCAAAGAAGCTACAATGTTGGGGAGTTTCCAGGTTACTATGTTTTTCCGGGAGGACATTCGGAGGTAAAATCTTAAGATTCCTTGATCATTTTGAACACAGTTGATGCATGCTAAGATTTGATTAAAATTTTTAGTGTAAAATTTAGGTACCTTGAGGTACTTTCTCAAGGACCATAAAATTTCTCTCAAATATAACTGTAGTCATTATACTATATGATGATAACACTGGCACGATGTTTGAACTTCATGACACCCATAGCTCTCAGTTTGTCTGACTTATCTGAAATTTACCTAGTTAGATCTGTATTCTGTTCAGCAAGGTGATCTAATCTCACTTAACGTATATAAGAAACTCTATGCTATTTTTCTTCTCATATAATGTGAAAATCAAGCAATTCTCCTTCATATTCTAGGAAAAAGAAACATGTAGAAACTTCAAAATGTTGAACCTAGTTATTGAAGTCTTTGGTATTTTGATTCTACATGACTGATGGGATTATTGATTGAGTAGCCGCTCAGTAATATACATGGTTCTTATGACTGAAGTTTATCTGTATATCAGCCACAAGAAATTGGAATCTTGGCTCACCAAACTGATGAGAAGGCCCTCGCTGTTCTCAATGAAAGAGTTTCCCAAGAGATGTTTGATGGAATCATCCGTGAGGTAGTTGAGGAAACTGGAGTGCCTGCTAATTCACTGGTAAACAGACAAACCTGCACTCTTTATCTTGTATATAGCTAAATGCTGCATCAGCAGACCAGCCTATACTCCACCTTTTTTTTGGTGAAGTTACTGGTTGATATTAGCTGGGAAGGCATCATTAAATTGATTTTTTCTTAATTGTTTGTACATGGCACATACTATGAAAGTAAGGTTTCTATGGATTTTTTTTTGGCTAATTACCCACGTTTAATTTCACAGATAGAGCCTGTCTTCATTGGTGTTTCTCGCCGGGAGATGAATGTTAGGCCAACTGCTTTCTTTTTTACGAAATGTAACATAGATTCAAGTGGAGTGTATGAACTATATTCTAGAGCTCAAGATGGCTATGAATCTACTAAGCTGTATGCAGTCTCAGAGGTGAGTTTATTTGCATTGATCCCCATCTGGCTTTAGGACTCATCTAAAGGCTCTAACCACCAATATCATGTTTGAATCACAGGAAGAGATACGAGGAATGACCGACCGAATGCCTGGCTGCCACCGTGGTGGCTTTGCTCTATATGAAATGATGAAGAATGCTGCCAAAAAATCATGAAAGTGAACTACAGTAATGTAAGTGGTAAGTGCGCATTCAGATCATCTTATGCAAAACACAAACATACATGATGTTGCAAAGCGGCGGTGGGCGAAAGAGAAAATCAATCGTGCATCACCCTTTTCAATAATCCATTGTTGATGATCATCATTTTCCACTGCTTAATTGAGATCATCGTTGCCATTCTGAATGTGCCTATTTGATCTTTCTTCTGCAGATTGAGTTCTTCTGTAATATCATAAAGTAAACATAGAGAAAGAGAGATTGGCGTCACAAGAAAACAGTAGTTACTACTATTCTCTGGAGCTGATGCATTTTCTCTGTCTGCTTTGTTGCACTGATAGTTTTCCAGTACAAGCGCGGAAGAAATAAGTTCTTATTTACATTCTCACTTTATTTTTTGTTTTCTATTCTACATTCTCACTTTTTTTTATTGGAATTGATGTTGTAATTGAGACCATCGCAGTCGTGACATGATCTCTAATCAAAATCTTTCTGTTTCAGATGTTGTTTACCTATTTACTACTCGTGCAGTGTGCCACTGAGAAATACTACTCTGTACGCTTTCGTTCGACGGAAACGTAAGCATACGCCTCCTTAGAAAGAATACGTGGATAGTAGAATGGCCACCATCGTAGGCCCCACCTGTCAGCGATAACCCCCTCGTCGTTCTCTTCTCCCCCAAAACGCTAACACGAGTGAATCGTGGAACTCGTTCGATCTCGCCCTCGCCGCGGCAACCCTCTCCTCCTCCGCTCGCCGGCGCCGTCGCCGTCGCCGGCGGCATCACACCACGATACGGAGAGAGTGGCGTAGCCGCGTAGAGAGAGAGGGAGATAGCGAGGGATGGACGCGGAGCTTCTGGAGCTGCAGCGGCAGCTGGAGGCGGCGCAGAGCGCGCGGTCGAGCGTGCGGCTGTCGGAGCGGAACGTGGTGGAGCTCGTGCAGAAGCTGCAGGAGCGCGGGATCATCGACTTCGAGCTCCTCCACACCACCTCCGGCAAGGAGTACATCACATCCGTACGTCCGCCTTCCCTTCCCTTCACCTCGCTGCATCTCTCTATCTATCTACTTCCCTAATCCCTCGCCGATACTTTCGCTAGAATCAGATTTACCTGTAAAACAGCCTCTGATACTGTGCACTTTAGATTGTTCTGGATTTGGGGACTGGTGGTATTGACTAATGATGTTAATGATGTGAATGATGGACTCCGCGTAGAAATTACGGGCATTCTGTATCGTCGAAATGAATCTAAACACTGCCGATGCAGAGTCCCCCCCTCCTTGATTGTTTTAATGCTAGTAGTAGGTACTGAACTGAAAATTAGACATACGATTTTAGGATGATTGGGATTAAAGGATGCCGACCATTAGATTATTGTGAGAGATCTTTCACTTCGAAGCAGGCACACCATGTAAAATTGGTTGGATGGAATTAGTCGTTTCTGAATTGGATACTGGTTGTGTTCTATCTATATTTTGTGAGAACCTGTAAATTGGTTTTAGTATTTAGATATTCTGGCCCACCTGTACATTTTAATGTCTGCACGTATTGAAGAGATTAGGTGGAATTTTACCTATTGATTATTACTACATATTTCTCTCGAGCAGTTCGGTTCAAAGCACTTGCTTAACTGAGAATTCATTGTTCTTAGCTTATTCATGCTCAACTTGGTTTGGCAAGACCATCTGAAGCATGAGATCAAGATGGAGATCAAGAAACGCGGACGTGCATCGCTAGTAGATTTGTCAGATATCCTGGGGGTGGACCTCTACCATGTTGAGAGACAGTCACAGAAGGTCGTTGCAGATGATCTGTCTCTTATGCTGATCAACGGCGAGATCATGTCACAGTCTTACTGGGACACTGTCACAGAAGAGATAAATGAGAAGTTGCAGGAACGCAGCCAGATTGCCTTGGCTGAGATTGCTGCCCAGTTGCATATTGGATCAGAGCTGGTTGTCAATATCCTTGAGCCTCGGCTTGGAACTATTGTAAGTCTGCTAGTCTACCCTTTTAATGTTTTTTATCACTGGCTATGTTTTCTGCTAATCTATACTTATACTTCAATAACTAGATGTAATCTGTCATGCCAAGCATCATAGAGATAGGCAGTTAGCTGGTCCTAATAATTCAGCTATTAGTCGAAGAGAGCATTCTAGACACAAATGCAGGAGCTTAGTCTTTTCCTGCTTCTGTTGCTTCAGCCTTCATCTCACAATTTTGTGGACATTATTTTTCTCTAATTTCTGGTACACGAGTCACTGTTTCTAATATTTATGTGGTTGTGCCATTTCTAAAAACCAGCATTTTTGCAAATTATTTGTTTGATTGTTTCTACCTTTCCCTAGAGTACTGATTCTTCTTCATGTCTCCAAAGTCAAAATATATTATGAAGTGTGTTTTATACTTTAAAACAGAACTACAAAATCATGCAAGAGACCATACCTACAGTCAATATGAACAGACCCTTCCTACTGCACCCATGGCATTTCCAGTTCTCATTCAAGCAAAATGATACTGTAGAAAATTCTCCTTTCAGGTTAAAGGAAGGCTAGAAGGTGGTCAGCTATACACTCCAGCATATGTCTCAAGAATTACTGCCATGGTCCATGGTGCCACTAGGGGTATAACAGTTCCAACAAATTTGTCATCTGTTTGGAACAGCTTGCAGCTGCAGCTCCAAGAAATGCATGGTGCTAGTGGAGTTTCTGTGGAAGGTTCATTCTTCCAGTCCATTTTCAATGGCTTACTGAAAGAAGGTGTTGTGCTTGGATCAGTCCGTGCAGGAGTACAGTGGACACCAGCTGTAAGATCCGTAATTTTTTTAGTTCATATTCTTAATCTTAACTCTTAAGCTATATTTCACATTGTGGTGATTTTCTTCTCTGTTAGGTTTTCGCACATGCTCAAAAGGAGAGTGTTGATGCCTTCTTTTCACAGGTTAAGAAATTTCTTTTCTCGAATATGCAAGAGAACTGCATATCATTGCATTAAGAAGAAGAAAATGTTTAAATATTTACAAGACACCCACTGCCATTGAGACGGAAAAGGGAAGGAAAAACCACCAAAATCCTCCAAAACCAAGAAATTTCTAACTTATATTTTAGTTCCTACAATTTATAATATGCTAGAAGCTAAGTATGAGTTAGTAGCATAACTAGACCATGTATTTATTTGGGCGAGATAACAACATTGCATAGGTATTTCATATATAACCACTGGACATATTCTTCCATGCACGTGCTCATTCACAAACTGGCAAACAGCTTTACCATATGTTTTTACTGCAAATTAAATCTCTAGGTCTGATATTTAGCAAGGATATTGAATTCTGAAACATATGCTAAAATATTGTTATGCATTATCTCCTCCTATTTGTAACTTATATGTTTTCTTTCAGAACTCTTACATTGGATATGAAGTGCTTCAGAAACTAGCAATTCCTCAGCCTAAACAGTATTTGGAGGTAATGGAAGATGTTGCTGTGCCTTTGCTGTTTAAATCATCGGTATGTTTATATTAACAATATTATTCTCTTATATAGGCCAGATATCCAGATGGTATTGCACTGGAAGCTGTTTTTGTTCATCCTTCTGTCGTCGATATGCTAGATGCTGCCGTGGGTGATACAATTGAGAATGGACAATGGTATTGTTAACTTTCATGTCTCCTCCAAGGTTAACTGTGATTTTTCACTGTTATCTGCTGTGAGCTCCAAACTCAAATATAAAAGAGAAGAGCTGAATTTGCTTCTTTTCTCCCTGTGTACATGGTTGGAACTTTGGAACTATTACAAAGAGTTTGTATGATATAACATGAGAAGAGGAAATGGAGTAAGCTAATCAAGCTATAACAATATATGGAGATAGATGAACAACTAACTTCAGTCCACACTTCACAGAAAGTCATTTACACAGCTGAGATTTGACCGAGAGGCCTAAACCTTTTTAGTAGTGCCAACATATTTTTTTTGCAGCTTTTCCTAATTGACTGTTAGGAGTAATCTGTTTTGCTGCTGTGCCCTGGACTTCTCTCATTGCCTATCTTTGATGTGTCCTTTATTCTTTCAGGATTGATGCTCTTTCAGTTCTTCCATCGTATATCACTGGCCCTGATGCAACCAAGATATTGTCTCTCTGTCCATCTTTGCAGAAAGCGATCAAGGTTGGTGTCTTTAAAGTAGTTCAATTTTGTAGATTTTTCATGGTCACTCATTAAAATACTTGTTTGCAGTCTTCTAAAGCAGTGGTATTTGGAGAATCATGTACCTTCAGTAATGCATTCATCAAGGTGAATTCTCAAGTCATTCTTCATGGATTTGTCAAAATCTTTGATGCATTCATATCCATTTTTTCATGTCCCGTTATATATATTCTAAATGAGTGTAGTTTTCTGTTCTTTGAACCATTTAAGGGTATTTTTGATCGACTTGAGAAAGAGATGGACTCATTTGGCATTAAGCATAGCGCGGGACAAGGAAAGCCCTTGAATATGAGCAGTGAACATAGGATAGGATCTGGCCAATTATCTGATGGAAAAGATCTTGGTGATAATGGCACCAGCAGTACAGGTGCTTCATCTGACAGAGGGCCAAAGAAGAAAAGAGGGAAAGTTTTGGGTTCTGCCAAAGGTGCTACAGTTGAAAAGGATGATGACAATGAAGAAAGCATTCCCGTCAAGGGCAAGAAAGCTCATAGGAAAAACAAGGATGTTGGTTCTTCTGGTGATGCAAAACATGGTGGTAAAAAAGCATCAGAGAAAACGAAAGAGGACAATACAAACATCTTTCCAGATGATTTGATAGAACAAAAAGTTTTGACTGTTGCTCCAGAGTTAGAAGAGTTGGGAGGTCAGGAAGTTAGAACAACATTGACATGATTGTTTCTACTGGGTTTAAAATTTTAATTCTAGAATTCTTAAACTATTTTCAGGCTCAGACGACTTAAATGGACCACTTAAATTACTATCTTCCCACCTGAGGCCAATGCTTATGGACGCATGGATGAAGAAAAGGAACACTATGCTGTCAGAAAATGCTGAAAGGAGGCGACGCTTGCTTGATAATCTGCAAAAACAGCTAGATGAGGTAATCTGCTTTTGACCTCCCATCCATATGTTTATTTTTCTTTCTGCGTTTCTATCGATATTTTTTAATGTATTGTATATTTTTAAATGTATTTGTCTGTTGTCATCAGGCTGTTCTGGATATGCAACTCTATGAAAAATCTCTGGATGTCTTTGAGGATGATCCTGTTACCTCTGTAAGCTGATATAGGCATTATCTTCGCAAGATTTATTGCCACCCAATAAATCAGTATCATCTACTTATGGTTCTTATCTTCTTTCTTGTTTCCAGGCAATCCTACACAAGCATCTGCTAAGAACTATGGGTGCTCCTAGTTGATAAAATTTTGCTTACACTGGTAATTTCATGCTCGTGTACTCATGGCTGTCTGCTTAGAACTATACTCTATGTTTCAGTTTTCTCGGTTTTGCTTTGCACTTAACATAGTTATGTAGACCGCTTCAGATGAACAAGAATCTTGCGAATAGCTTCCTGCGCTAGTTGTTCCCTTGTTTGCTTCTTGTGCTGTTTGTTTTTTTTTTAGAAATAGCAATTCGTTAGTATCTTGACCATTGTATATACTTTGCATTGAACCGCTGATAGCATAAGGACAACAAACTGAAGAATGGCATGGATGTTGAAGACAGTGAAGAAAATGTTCAATTGAGCACTGCTGACCGTACTTCTCTGGTATAATTCGCCCTTTTTTTTCGTCCTCGATGTGTTAGGTGTTGTTTCCGGCACCAAACCTGAGTGATAACTTCATTTGGTTTAACTTTCTGTGCTTGTTTATGAATTGGAAAATAAACTTTAGGCGAAGGATCTTCCTGGGCCATTGTCAGTTGCCATTGTCAGTTAAGGCCTAAGCTCTAGTTGAAGCACTGGAGGGAAAGGTTTGACTTTAACTAAGTCTTTATTTTCACCCCTTTTTTCATAATATCTATTATAATGGATAACTGAAATTCTGGTAACTGTGCTAACACCAAACAATTTAACATAACACACACGTGGCACAGAAAAAAGAAGTGGGGATCTCTGGGCTATGCATTGCTATTGGTCAATTAAGAATTAATTAACGAATGAAACTGCATTCTTGGGACAATGAATCTAGTATCATTACAGAGTTTTCCCTCGAAGTTTTCTGCATTGTGGCTCTCACCAGTTATCAGACTGCAAGATGCCATATTATAGAGAACACAAACAACTTCCTAATAGCTTGCATCCGGCCTAAATCCTGTAGGAACTAGAACCTTATTTGTGGCAATTTGCCAAATGTTCATGGTACCAACAAATTGATCTTCTAACTCTAGGTAAACTAAATATACAGCACAAGTCCATCAGAAACATTCACCAATGAAGATTAGTGTTGAATCTTGTAATAGATTATATATTGTATTATTTTGCGCAAAGGCATCTCTTAGTCAAACTATAGCTTTACAAGATGGCTCAGATATGAGATCATGTGTGTAAGAAGTATGTTGCATAGTGCATATCTAACATTCAGCGAGATATTAAACTTCTTCTCTAAGTTGTCATAAAAATGTTTGTACTGCTAAGCATACTGCACAATGCACACTGCAGTGAGTTCATTATTGTGTGGAATGTTAATAGTAACAGTCAACTGCTAAATTTCGAATATTAAACAAAGTCTGTAACATTACATATCAAAATTGATTTTTAGTTCTTCCTAACCTTTACCTTGTAATACATGACAGCGGTTTGATTCATTTATGGATGCTTTAAGAGATACAGCAGAGGAAAGGTATTTGTGTTGTAACTGCTTTCCACAGCGTCAGAACTATCAAAATGCTCATTGCCTTTCTTTAATTGCAGTGGCTTGTTATTTAAGAAGCTTGACAAAAGATTAGAGAGATCAATGCTGCATTCATACCGCAAGGTATGTTCTTTGGGTATCTTTTCTTTGATGTACCACGTTGTCTGATGTTTGAACTGTTAAACTTGTTGGGTGTTACTCTTATTGAAAAAAATGATGCTAAATGTAGTAAACAATGTACCAAATCCCAAATGTAAACTCTGTTATTTGCCTGATAGGTTAAGTGTCTTTACGGCTGAATTTATATTGCTATTTATCTGACACCTCAATTTCTTATATGATATAAAGGACTTGACGGCACAACTTTCTTCAGAGAATGATCCAATTTCCTTCCTCCCAAAAGTTGTCGCTCTACTTTTTCTTCAGGTTTGTTTGATTGTGCTTCCTCTGATTATTTTTCAGTTCTTCATTCAATATTTCTGTATTGATCCTGAGAAACATGTTTTATTCCCTTTAATGTATTTTTGTAGGCATATAATAAAGCTCTTCAGGCGCCTGGAAGGGCGGTTGGTGCTGTTATCGCACTACTGAAGGTAACTGATTTATTTTTATCTGTTTAAGATACACTCGATGCCGTTGAAGCAGTATATGCACTTTTTTTCAGGATAAGGTACCAGCTACAACATACAAGGTTTTGGCCGATTATCACAGCACTACCGTGAAAGTTCTAGCACTACAAGCTGCTGCTACTGAGGATGTAAGTCTACTTAAACCAGTTCAAAGTGTCTTCTTATGACTAATGCATTCCTATCAAAGAAAGATTGAATGTAAACTTAGAATTCATGGAGTGCTGTTGCTCGCATTCATAGACTAACTTGGGTCGTTTCCATGCAGGGGGAAGATTGTGCAACTGATCGAATGCTAGAGAGGAAGGAAGATCTGGAAGAGAGGCTGATGCCAGAACTGAAATCCCTGGTCCTAGGCACAAGCAAAGAATGAGCAGCAAGACTATGTGCATTCTGGTGGTGCATGCAAGCCTGCTAGCTAGGGCAGTGCAGGGCTATCTTTATTGCTCTCATCCTCTGCGTTGATCTTCTTTGCTCTATCAGGGAGTAAAAAAGAGCTGTGGGAAGTGGTCTTCTCTATAGATAGAAGAGAGAAAAGAAAAAGGAGGAATACACCATCATTTGAGAAGTTGATGTGATGTGAACATCTGATTGACATCTCTCTCATGTAATCTAGTGCATGCATTTCAGCAAATGCTCAGGCTAATTTTAGTGGCCGAAGGCATCACTGAATTCACACCAGAATCTGAATCTTGAACTTGATGCTGCTCGGTTTTCTAAAAACGAACTTGCGAGTGACATACCCAGAGAATTTGTAGCGACAGATAGTAAACTTTTACAAACACCTGAATCAAAACGCATCATACAGACTATAAAGATTGGTCTTCTCTGTCTTGTCGAACGGCAGCATGTCTCCAGGAGAAAGCAAACAAACAGATGGCGCTGCAGCCGGCGTTAGATAGATGATGGAGAGCAATGCAGAGTCTTCTACGGCCTCTAGAGACCCAAATAGGGTTGGAGTTTTAAACTCCGAACCCCTCTTGTTTGCTTTTTGAGAAAATCCTAGAGATAGCTCGTTGTTTGCGGATCTTTCGACAGGCCAAACTGCGCGGGAATGGGGAGAGATCGAATTCCCAAGATAGTTATTGCCTGTTGGGCCTAGTAGGCCCAAACTAGCATCTTGGGTCTGACTTAAGTTGGCCCACAAAAAAGTGACAGCAATTGGGTAGCGATCCATCTGACAAGTCACAACTACACCGACACAAAAGAAGGCAAATGAACACAAGGAAGCAGCACTAATGGCTTCAACGGGTCAGTTTTTTTTTCCTCACCAAATTCTGTCTTAAACTATAATTAGAGTGTCATGTTTTGGGCTAAGAACTTAGATCTTGTGAGATATGAAACTCACATGTACACTTTGAGCTCTTGGCAGGTCCAACACACTCAACAACTCTAAATGCAAAGATTTGGGCAACCAAATCGATCGAGTAGTCAATCTAGCTATATATATATTGTTGACAGTTTCACTTGGTAGATCACATGATTAAAATGGTACAACTGGTAACTGGTAAGTACCAGAGGACAGAGGCACAAGAATCACTAGCTGATCCATCCAATCCGGGTCATACAGCTTGATCGAACAGCTAGCGGGGACCCAATGGGGGGTCGGAGTTTAAAATCCCGACCCCTGTAACATATCCAAATTAGCGGTTGGCCCAAATTGCAAGTCGCTGACAATTCGCAAGGAGCAGAGCTGATCGAATCAATCCGCAAATTGGACTGTTCGCAAGGAGCAGAGATGCAATGGGGTCCGGAGTTTTAAACCCCGAACCCCCTTGCAGCAGCTGCAAAACCACAACCGCGTCTCGCCGCCGCCGCTCCATGGCTGTGTTTTGCTCGTCTCTTCTCCAAGTCCAGCCTCGAGCTCTGATCTGGTGAGTTGTGACACCCCATGGCTGTGTTTCATAAACTGGCTCAAGATCGATATACCAGCTGCTTGCCTTGAACACTGCTGGTTGGGTTTCAGGATTTCATTTAGCAAAACACACATGAAAAGATGACAGTGTAACACATACTGCAGAGATAGTATATTGCATCTCATCTGATCTGATCAACGCGATCACAGATTCACCAAGAGATCGAGAGACTAACCAAACAAAAAAAAAGGACTTCATTAAACCGCCATGATTCGTACTAAGTGTGTACTTAGTGATTATCAAACGGCTGGTAGAGACGCAGTGGGGGGTCGGACTTTTCATGCCGGTTAATGGAAACATTGCCAGGGGCTAAGGATGGCCGTGCCCGTCCTTGTTCTTGAGGTTGGCGTGCATCTGCTCAAACTTGGCTTGCATTTGATCAATCTTGGTATTGATGCGAGTGATGTGACTGAACTTGGAGCGTTGCAGGCAACCGCGCACCAGGTTGAGCTCAGCGATCGTACGGCAACCGGCAGCGATCTCGAAGAAAGCGTGCAGGTTGGCGTGCACTCCCATCTCTAGCAGTTTGAGAGCCTTCCTTGCCTTGCCAGATCGACATAGTTGGAGCAGTTCACTCGATCCAACAGGAGATATCAGGTGCTTGGTCTTGTGTAGATCATGGTGATTAGTCTTGAGCTGCTTGAAAAGCCCAAACGCTTCATCAAACTCTCCAGCATTGTAGTGTACCTCGATCATGAGAAGCCAGGAGTCGAGGTTCCGATAGGCCATCTGATCAAACGTCCTGCGACTGAATTTAAGCAGATCGCACTTGGGATACATCTCGATCAGCTTGTTGTTCACGCCCCAGTCGTTGTGATACCCTGAGCATAGGAAGTAGTGGTGGATGTCTTTCAGTTCCTCGTCGAGTGCAGGAGTCGAACAGCTTGCGGCGAGCTCTTCGAAGGCCTTGCAATTTCCGTGAGCTCCCTGCCTTAGGAGTTGGATGGCTTCCTTGACGCGCCCCTCTTTGGCGAGGGTGATCAGATCGGCGGATGTGGCCACACGTGTTGGCGCCAGTTGGAGCTGCCGCCTGATCGCTGCCGGAGTGGGCTGTCCCGTCCGTTGCTTCATCAGTGGGATCGTGGCGGACGCCGGCGCGGGAGACGGCTTCTGCTGCGGCTGGACCTGTGCGGCCGAGGGGGTCGACGACGAGTAGGCGCGGGTGGCCGCGGACGACAACTGAAGGAGATAGAGGTGGTGACCCGGCGCGGTGGCGGTGGCGTGGCCCAGCGCGGTGGTGGCGGATGCCGGCACGGGAGGTTGCTTCTGCTGCGGCTGGACCAGCGCGGCCGCGGCGGTGGACGACGCGGGTGGCTGCGGACGAGAACGTGCGGCGGTGGCGGACGCTGGCGCGGGGGGCTCCTTGCGCGGCTGGAGCAGTTCAGCCGTGGCGTGGGCCGGCGCCGCGGAGGTCGACGACGAGAAGCCGCGGCTGGCCTTGGACGAAGAAGTGTGGAGGAGGAGGAGGTCGTGGCCGGGCGCGGCGGCGGCGATCGACGAGATGAAGCGGCCGGCGGCGATCGACGAGATGACGCGGACGGCGGACGACGTGGGCGCGCGGAGGAGAGGGAGCGCCCACCAGCTTGGGAGCCCCGCGCCAGCCATGGTTTCGTGCTTGAGGTAGGCGACGACGCAGGCAGGAGTAGCGATACGAGGGATTTGAAATGAACCCAAATCTTATTTTGAGGGGAAATCTTATTTCGGGAGACTTCTCGCTTCAAATACTTCGCGCTTAGCAAAATCACATTTGCTCCCCTCGCCCAAAAAATAAAAATAAAAATAAAAATCGTTGGGTATATATTTTGGAAGCAAACACCCAGTAGCCAGCTGTACGCATCGCATGGCATGAGTCTCCTATGGTTTTTTTTTCTTTTTTGAAAAGAAGAGCATGGCATGGCAAGCCGAGGATGCCATGGACCTTAGCCGACCGGCCGGCGACCCTAGCTCTTTGCCAGAACGGAGAAGACGCCGGCCGACGTACGTGGTGCGGCGTGGAGTGAAGTACAGTCGACGCCGGTCTTGACGATGTCGGTGCGGTGAGGACGAGCTATCGTGCGCGCGGCGCGAGTGATGGAAACGGGACATTGCTGGCGGCCGCGCCGGCCGGATTGTGAGCTCGGTGCCGGTGCAGCTACGGGAGGTTGAGGCTGGGTTCCTGCCAATCTGCCATGATTGTCCCGCTCGTGCCCACGCTTCCGGAGGGTGGCGCCGCGCCGTCTACTGTGCACAGTGCACCACGCCGCGACGCGCCGCGCATGCATGCGATGCGACACCGCTGGATCGCTCAAGATCAACGCACTTTTCTCCACTGCCACCGTCGACACTACGCTGGATCGCGGAGGTCTGGACGACGGAACCGCGGCGTCGAGATGAAGATGGAGGAGAGGCAGCGCTAGGATTGGGCATCGTCTCGGGATTGGCTGGCCATGGCAGTTGGTTTGGCGGCGGCGGCATGCCAGCGACACGCAGCGGCGGCGAGTTCCTCAGGGTCAGGACGCCACTACAAGCCCATGTGTGGAGAATATGGGTGCGGCAGCAGCAGCGGAGGTGGCCACCGCAGCACTGCGGCGAGCCGGCGACGCCCTTGCCAGGCAAAGCGGCGGCGGCGCGCCCACGGTTGGGGAGAAGGAGGCGGCCTCGCGGGCTGGTCTGGCTTAGTTGGGCCGAGCCCCTGGCTTGACCGTGTGTGGCCTGGAAGAGAGAGGACGGCGGCGTCCGCCTGTCTTGGTGCTGGGCCGAGCGCATAAAGTGCCCTAAAAGGCCAAAATGGCCTGGAAAGGAGGACGAGCGGAAGGAGAGGGAAAAAGTCCAATTGACACCCTTCAGTATAGATTGGATCTAATTCATCCCTCAACCATAAAACCGGGTATATCGATCCCTCTAAGTGTTAAACTCGTTAAAAGCGAGCTGTTTTGAGAGTGGTTTTTTTGCTGGCGTGACATCCACGTAGCGACCCAATCATCACATAAATAAAAAAGTAAAGTGAGGCCCACGTGTCATCCTTTAATTTCATCTACGTCCTTTCTCTACCACCCTCTCTCTTTCCTCCCATATCTTTTTCAGTCGGCCTATACAGGCAGCGCTGCGCCGGATGGCACGCTTGCTCTCCGCCGCTAGGGACGCATCCTGCCCCGCTGCCCCATGTATGCGTGCTCATGGGCGGATCTAGCATGGAGGTGACGGGGGCTCGAGTCTTCACTACTGACGCGAGGACTATGGGAGCCTCCATGAAGCCTTCACTATTTTTTTTACTATATGCAGATGGAAAGGGGTTGTAGCTTTGTCTAGTTTGTTCAGACCCCTGCTATTTCTTTCTAGATCTGCCACCGTGCACACTTCGTTTTGATCGTGCTCTGCTTCTTCTTTATGTGTATGCAAAGCTTAGTTTGCTTATGGTTTTGGTTCAAAAGGTTTGCTTATGGTTGGTTGCTGGTGCGTGTAGGCGGTGTCGTTGGCATAGTGCATGATAGAGCAATTCAATTCAGGGTGACGACAGGGCGTGGTGAAAGAGCATGTACGGATAGAGGTTGCTCGGGCGCTTGGCTGGCGATGCTGCAGGAGCCCGGCGGCAAAGGAGTACGGTGGCGAAGGAGATGATGGTGGTTGGCGTTGCATGTCATGGCAGAGGAGATGGTGGTGGCTAGAGTTGTGCCCATGCCGTCACTGGTGGCCCACGCTCCCTCTGTTGTGCCATCCAGAGGTTGGCACACCTTTCTCACTTCACCACTTGAAAGCCAAAGCTGCTGCATCTTGCCATTGCCATTTCATACTGACACAACCGGGCACATCGAGAAGGAGGGTGCCATTGAGTTCGCGGCTTCGAGTTCGCTGTCCAAGAGTGGCAGCAGCGGCGAAGGGAATGAGCCGGCGGGTGTGGGTGCACGAGAGAAGCACATAGTGGTGAGACCGCATGAGGGACCTAGTGTCCCGGTGACGTCCCCGAAGGCTGTACGACGAGCCTTTCAAATGCCGCGCGCAGTGTTTGACAAGCTTTGCGACCACCTGGCCGCCGCTGTCGCCAAATAGGACACCACACTGCACGCCTCCATCCCTATTCCCCAGCGCGTTGCCAGCTACCTCTGGCGCCTCGCCACCGCCGCGGAACCTCATGGAGCAGCCGATATAAATGGTTTTACGGTTGGGGATATGAATTAGATTTGACCTATATCGAGGGAGTCGAATTGAACTTTTTTTTAGGGAGAAAGGTACAAGAGATGGGCCGATCAGAAGGGTTCTCGGCCCAATGAACATTATCTTCGCCCGTACAATTAAAATTATCTTCTTCTATTGCAACGCACGGATATTTTGTGCTAGTAGTTTAAAACGGAAAAAGGTATGTCTATATTAGGGATTTCTGATACTTAAATTTACTTTACTTTTTTTTCTGGCAGAGGATAAAAAGGTCGGCGCAACTAGCATGGACCTTTCTTAGCAGGCTAAAAATCGCCTATGCGCCAGGCCCATCTCCATATAAGGGCCAGGTTTTGGGCCATGATCTTTTTTTTAATTATTTTCCGCGAAACAATAAATAAACAGAACAAGGGAGAAAAAAAAGAAGAGAAGGAAGGAAACCCTCGCCACCACGCGTCTCCGCCGCCGCCGCCGCCGCCCGCCGCGCTACCAACACATAAACCCTAGCCTCTCCATACCCTGTTGCTCTTACGATCGGATTCAAATTGTCGCATAGCTTTTTCTTCTTCCACAGCACAGGTATGTTTTGATCTGGTTTTCAGAAAGATCAAATTGGATTGGATTGAATTAAATTGAATCGAATCGATGTGCTTTCCTAGGACGGGCTAGAAGAGCATCAAGGCGGGAGGAGAGGAGAGGATGGGTTCCCTGCGGCGGGTTGTGCATCTGGTGACCTCATTAAACGGCAGCTGCAACCTCCGCCCCATGGACATGTCGCGTTTCTTCTGCCGCCGGCCGCCGCCCCCGTTCAGCCCGTCGTCTATGGCGATTTTGACGGAGGATTCCTCCTTGCCAGAGCCCTCCATGTCCTTCTACCCAGCTCCGGCCCCGCCGGAAAGCAAGGGCAACATCGGGGTCATGCTCTTCGGCCGCGCCCGCGACAAGTTGTTAGTGACGGACCAGTCGTGCGCCGCCATCTACGACGCCGGCACGCACGCCCTGCTCGCGGAGACCAACCCCCTGAAGCCCAAGTACTGGCCAGTCTCCGTCCCCGTAGGCGACGACATTTACCTCTTCGACCGGAACCCCAGGGTGCCCTGCAGCTGCCACCATTGCTTCGAGGCTGTCCTCTACCGTGACAGCCAAGCCGCCACGGCAGCGGCTTCCTCTTCTTCTTACCGCTCCAATGCACTCCCGCCGCCGCCCTTCATATTTGCCCCCGACTATAGCCCCAAGCCTATTGACTCCTACACGGTGGTCGGCGGATCGGACGTGTGGATCTCCACGGCACGCGTGGGCACCTACTCTTTCAACACGGTTAGCTGCACCTGGACCAAGCAGGCTGACTGGCCGCTGCCGTTCACCGGCCTAGCGGAGTACATCCCCGAGCACAAGCTTTGGTTCGGGCTCTCCTCCTCCAGGATGGACAAGCACCCGCTCTGCGCCGTGGACCTCGCCGCCGCCGCCGCCTCCCCGGAGACGGGGCCAGAGCTGAGCAATGTGTGGATGGAGCTGTCAGTGCCGAGGGAATGGATCCCTGTCGAGACCTACCTTGTGCACCTTGGCTCCAGCAGGTTCTTTGTGGCCAGATTCTTCGAGGAGCTAGTCGAGGTGCACTGCGACCTGTCGGAGCGATTCGAGAGGTTCGCTGTCTTCACCGGCGTTGAGCTCGAGCGCACCTCCCATGGTGAACTCCGGATGATCAAGCACAAGTCGGAACGTTACAGCATCGCTGACAACGTCCTCTGCCATAGTGTTCTTTGATTTTATTATTTTGTATCCAGATACCTATCTATGATGAGGCAGATAAACAAACAATTATTTGGTTGGTGAAGATGAGTTAGCTGGAGTATTTAGTAAGTGAAATTGTGCAATTCCTTGGAATACTCTGTCTTTTCAAACAGGAAATCGGATCCTATACCTCCTTAGGGAAGATATACAGATGCTCCCTCTTTAGTTCATTGGCAAAAAAGAAGTGATTATTGTTTTGTTCATTACTGAGGAGTATCATTCATTGCATTGCCATCGATTGAATTTTCATTACATTGCCAACATTCGAATCACACAACTTTTAAAGTTTGCATGCAGATGTTTTAGCATGGCATTGTTTCTCGTCTGTTACAATTAAACTTGGGATTGAGTTGAGTCTGAGAATGTGGCAACAAGTCTAGAGGTGGTTTTTTTTATAGGTTTTACAAAATTGTGTATGTAATGGGTGTGTTACTTTGCTGATGATGAATGCAATAACATATCCACATCCATATATGCATCAGGGGCATTTCTTTGCTGAGAATGGATACATTAACATATTCACATCCATATATGTTGGGAATAAATGGCACCCTTGCCAACTGAAAACAACATTATTTAGTTTAGATTTGTTGCAATGTATCACGTTTCCATTTGTCTTATTTACAAAGCCTGCACCTCAAGTTGTTTCCTAGCTGAGTCTATATATAGAAGGAGCTAGGCAGCTAGCCTATAAAACTGATTAGTTTTACTTTGATTCTTTGAAGAAGACAATCTCAATCCATTTGATTCTCAAGCCGTTGATCAGCTAATTGTTTTTAACATATACTCCCTTCTTTTCATATTATAAGTCGTTTGACTTTTTTCTTAGTCAAAGTTCTTTAGTTTTGACCAAATTTATAGAAAACATTGGCAACATCTACGACACAAAATTAGTTTCATTAAATTTAACATTGAATATATTTTGATACAATGTTTGTTTTGTATTGAAGATGTTACTATATTTTGCTACAAACTTGGTCAAACTTAAAGAAGTTTTACTAAAACGACTTATAATATGAAACGGAGGGAGTAGTTTGTTCTGGTTCTCAAACTATCCTGAAAACTTTATGCATTTTTTCTCATCTTAATTAAATCGGTAGCACTCCTGTCTCCTATTGTTCCTTTTTTTTAAAGGAAATATCACTACCTAACTGAAGTTTAGGAGCATAACTTTGAACTTAGGAGCAGTAGAACAGAACTTTGAACTTAGGAGCAGTAGAACAGAAGGCGCTGGATGGATAGAACGGAACTGTGAGCTTAGAAGCAATAGAACAGAATGTGCTGGATTGTTGGGCCTGCTATTGTATTGTAAGTCATTTTTTTTAAAAAAAATGTTTATGCCTTCATCGATTACTTTAACATCCTCTATCTCATCCTGGTTAAAACAGGCTCAGATTGTCGCTGCGTTCCATATGCGTGTGCACTGGGAGTGGCTTTGTCAGAATTCTTGTTGATTGCTACCTGATCTTTGGCTTATGTGAATCTGATGTCAAGCAATTTATGTGCCACCCTTTCTCTAACATAGTGGTAGTCAACTTCAATGTGCTTGGTTCTAGCGTGGAATTATTGGATAAGCTGATATATAGGTTGCATCAAGATTTTCACGCCATAAGCATGGTGTTCTGTTCAGGTATGATCCAATCTCAACTAGCAAAGACTGACCTGGCTACTGTGTGCTGGTTTCTTGAGCTCCATGAGATCAAGTTTGTGCCAGGAAAAGCTGCAAATCGTCCTGTAGAACATCTGTCATTGCGGCATCTGGATCAAGCTGCATCAGTAATTGCTCTGATTAATTTTGTAGTTTCCTTCTTGTATGATAACCCATGATATACGATGATTCAGATGTCTTATTATCCTCTTTACTTCAGACCAATGTATATGAACTGCAACAATTGGCAACATCGACCCTCCAGCACAGTAACTTTTTCAGGTGATGGAAGGGAAGCTTCTTAGCCCACTTGGACAGTTTTTTTGAAGTTAACACGGGTATGGCGGCAGGCCTTACATATTTGTCTCTTTAGCAGATCAGCAAGGAAAGTAATCATATGATTGACTTGGACCTTTTCCAAAAAGAAATTACAGCATCAGACCTTTGTCAAGAATGCATCATGCTTCAGTTTCAGCTTATGTAAATGCCATATTCTGTAAACCATATGATGATGAGATTACTTAAATTGTGTTTATCAACAGGTTGGTTGTTGAACAACATTCGCCATCCTAACATGGTCCAGCAGCAACAACTCCACAACAGACTCCAGTTCCTCCATCCGCGATTCTTCAAGAGAACCAAGCTTGAAACTGCCATGTGAATCGGTCTGTCAACAAGCGGAGGCGTCCATCAACCGTAGGATATGATTGTTGGCTGCAGCCAAAAATTACAAAATTTTGTTTGATATGTTTGCACTGAACTGTCGAGCAATTAATCTGTTCTTCAGATTACTTCAAGCTGGTGAAGCAAAGAGGCAATGATGAATACCATCACATTTCATTACCAGGATCAGTGGTGTGAAAAAAGGCATGAAAGCCTTGCATGAATGATGATCCGTCAACCATATGATTGTTGAAGCAAAAATCACACAATTTCGTTTGATGTGTTCGCACTGAACTGGAGCAATCTATTATTCAGATTACTTTAAGCTGGTAAAGCGAACAGGACAAGATTTAATCATAGATTACCATTTTTTACTAGTACTATCTGTTTTAAAATATTTTTGAATATATTATGATGTTGACTATTGGATATGATGTTTGACCATTTATTTTAAAATATTCCAATGCAAGAGGTAGTTAAGCTAATAATAGCATGGGAATTGAGACGGACACCAAAATTACAACCCCCTCAAAAAAAATGTTAGGAACCTAAAACTAGTAAAAATGTTTCTGACACGCAAGATCACAAAGGTGAACATGCTCCGATTTGGCGTGAGCTCGACGCAATCCATTATTTATCCCACCGACCCACAGCTAGGTCCACACGCTACTTTCCACAAAACCAAATATCCACATAGGGCTTCATTGATTGTTTGATATTCAGCTTATCAAGCGGCAACCAAAATTAAAATTTAAAACCTTAAGTTGATTTAGGTGTTTTTTTTATCGTAATTTAGGCGTTGAGTTTTAGGTTGCTAAGACATATACATATATACACACACATATATACATACAAATTATTATTATTATTTATTTATAAGTGTTATGACTTATAATTAGTTATAGACATAATTAATTACTGACGAAATGATCACGACCATATATATACAATTTAAAAGACAATTTTGTACTCTACGGTTATAAAAAATTGATTGGAAGGACTAGATTTAATAAACATTTTAAAATGTCGATGAATATTTTTTTTCAAAATTCTTAGTTTTAAAACAAAAGATAACGTGCATAATTGAATTTTCCTCAAAAAGTAAACTTAATCAAATCATCAAATTATGTTTTGAACGTCAAAATATTTATGACGTCATTATTCTGGTTCGTCCAAATTCAATTATTAATAACTTAGGACTATTTTTAGTTAATAATATGAGAAAGGACAAAATAAAAACTCTCCTCTCGCAACTGATGCAAGCATTTCCCTCCAAATCCGCTGCTTCCCTCCATTTTGGCGCCACAATTTTCCTCTCTCTCCTCCTCGCCGGAGATGTCGTACCCCACGTTCCACGTCCACCCGCCGTTCCCTGTGTCGGCGAGGAGGAAGGAGGACGACGGCCGCGGCAAGAAGGAGGCGGCCGCCGCCGCGATGAGGCGGCTGGTGGAGATGGACCACCGCGCAGCCGCCGACGGCGGGAAGGTGGTAGCGGCCGTGGCCGTCGACGGCGACAGGGGCAGCCAGCACGCGCTCAAGTGGGCGGCCGACCACGTCCTCTCGCGCTCCCACCCCTTCTTCCTCCTCCACGTCCGCCGCAAGCACGCCTCCCTCCACGCCGCCGGTACGATCCACGCCCTCCGACCCGATCGGTCCATCTCAACCCTAGAAATTGATCTGTGGATGTGATCTTGATCTCTCTGTGTTCTAAGGTGAGGGTTGGGAACCCTCCCTTTCGAAAACACAACGATGGATTAACGTATAATTAATTAAATATTAGTTTAAAAAAACTTTAAAAATATATTGATATGATTTTTCTCAAAAATAACTTTCCTATAATTTTTTTTTGCAAAAAACACACCGTTTATTAGTTTGAGAAGCATGCACATGAAAAACGAGAGAGTAGAAGTTGGGAAATGGGAGAAAAGAACGCACCTTAATCTGTCTCATAACCATCTAAGTTGCGGCGTTGTTCATGTGATGTGCATTGATGAATTGTGAATTGCGGCGTTGCATTTTTAAGAGTTTATAAATTTTCCAAGTTTTTCATTTATGCAGGGGGAAAGCAATTCTCCCTATTGCACGTGCAGGATGATGTTGCAGCTTCTTCTCCTGATCAAATGGATCATCACACCAAAGATCTTCTTCTCCCATTCCAGTGCTTCTGCAGCAGACGAGGGGTATGCATCCATTTTCCTACCTCTACTTTGTCTCTCAGAGATTATGTTCGTTTTGGCGGAATCTAAAAGCAATGCAGATGTAGAGAGTTTCTGAAAACTACAGACTGGAATGCTCATGTTGGGATGGACATGAAATCGATCTTCATGTGGCTTTTCATATAATCTGTTAAGATTTTGCTTTCCTTTGTTTGATCTGATGATAGCATGAGGAAAATTATGACCCTTTTTTGGCTGACTTGCTTTAATATCTACAGTTACAATGCAGGGAAACCATTCTTGATGGAACTGATGTGTGGAAAGCTATTGTAGATTTTGTCCTTGACCAGAAAGTTGACAAGTTAGTACTGGGGGCATCATCTAGGAATGCATTTACAAGGTGCACTATTAATTTACAACCATTAAGTCAAAGAAAATTACAACCATTTCTATTTACAGTTTATTTTTCTGAATTATTTTTAATAGTTCTCTTTTTATTGCTATATTGATCTCAGTTCTTAACTAGTGCAGGACAATATGGAAGTTGGATGTGCCAACATGTGTCACAAAATCTGCACCAAATTTCTGTTCAGTGTATGTTATATCCAAAGGGAAACTATCTTCATTTAGTCTTGCCACCCATGCAAATGCAAATGATACCAGCGAAGAAGACCTGGAATCCAATATATCTGAAAATCGACCGCTAATTGCAAAAAGTTTGTGTTCCTCTAATGCTAATTCCCTTTAGATGATATTCACTCTAGTATACTTGTGAGTTGTATGTTCATTAGGTGCATGTGGAATTTGCAGGTGAACCAGCACCCATAATACATATTGAAGGGCCAAATTCATCTAGGTGAGCTTACATCCTCTCTCTCTATATATGCTAACATAAATTCCTTGGATATTTTCATGGACGCATCAAATATGTGCCCTTCTCATACAAAATACCCAGGTTTTGATGAATGAAGTTTTTTTTATGACAGTGCACTTTGTCCTGGCTGCAACCCTTTATCTCCAAACCTGAGTGAAGAATGTACTGAATCAACTTCTAAATACTACCCAGTATGCTTTGATAATTTCCCCTACTCTATGTTGTTTTAGTTTTGTCACTTGCAGAAATATAACTATTAGACCAACTGCTTTGCAGGAAGATTTGGAGTCTGAAGTAAGGAAGTTAAAGCTTGAGCTGAAACAAAAGAATGATGATATGCACATGTGGAACTGTAAGGAGGTAATTGTGATACCTTGTGCTGTGTTGCTTATTTTTTATCTCATAAAGTTACTTGTCTCTAATCCCATATTCTGAAAGTACGAATTCTAATGGAAATTTGGACTGCAGTTACCTCTTGGGGTCGGAGACAGGAGTGAAAACTCAAATGCAAGTATTGAACATGAGGATGAACATTTACAAGAATTCATGACATGTTCAACCCATCCCTACAGTGAGAGACCAAATGCAGAACCGAGTTCCGCAGTTCTTGGCCCAAAGCATAAGCTCTTGAAACTCGAAACTTGCTCTTCTGATCAATGCAGAGAGAGAACCATACAGGAATTTAAAGACCATAGCTCCCAGGATACGGTGCATCCGATCTTAAGACGTTTGCCGCCAAAATTTTTCTCGCCTAGAAATGATGCTAAACATGGATCAGCTTCTGAAGAGGCTTACAACCTTGAACTAAAGTGTAAACCCTTGCCGAGGCCAATTGAGACGAAAAGACTACTGGAGGGTCTTCCAACTAGATTCCAGTGCAAAATATACACGACAGAAGAGGTCGCAAATGCCACCGATCATTTCTCACTGGAACTGAAGGTAGGGGAAGGAGGTTATGGACCAGTCTATAAAGCTACATTTGACAATACTCTTGTTGCTGCCAAGATTCTCCATTCTAACATAACTCAAGGACTGAAACAGTTTCAACAGGAGGTATGTCCATGGCCAATTTTGTTTGACACAAGTATCCCGCCACCACGATCTCTTTAATTTCCAATCAAATGAGAGTGATGTTGGGAACTTGGGATAGATACTGACACTAAAATGTTTTCAGAGCAGCACAATCACATTATCATTTGATTTTGGTAATACTGTCACTATAGATAGCCAGATACTTCTGTGAAAGTCAAAATCATGTAGACAATGAGGTGTTTACGTTAAAATTTCAAATTCCATTCACAGAAAATGAAAAACTCAACATTCAGTAGTATGAAATCAAAGCAACTATATTGTGGTACATCCAAAAATGAAAAGGGAAGGGAATCATATGATCTACTTTTAGTCCTTTGCCAAAAAGAAAAACATCAGGCATCAGTTTCAGCTATATATAAATGCTACTATATCTGTAAACCATGATGGTAAGAACTTAAATTGTGTTATCAACAGGTTGAGTTGTTGAACAACATTCGTCATCCGAATATGGTGCATCTGTTGGGTGCTTGTCCTGAGTATGGCTGTCTGGTGTATGAGTACATGCCGAATGGCAGCCTCGAGGACCGTCTCTTCTGCCGGTCAGGCACCCCACCGCTGCCATGGCAGCTCCGTTTCAAGATGGCAGTGGAGATAGCCACTGGCTTGCTCTATCTACACAAGATGAAACCTGAAGCCTTTGTCCACCGTGATCTCAAGCCTGGAAACATCCTCCTTGACAAAGATTTCGTTAGCAAGATCAGCGATGTCGGCCTCGCTCGCATCATTCCACGGTCGATGGATGAGACGGTAACGCAGTACCGGATGACAGATGCTGCAGGGACCTTCTGCTACATTGATCCTGAATACCAGAAGACCGGATTGGTCACCACAAAATCCGACGTGTATGCGCTCGGCATCATCTATCTTCAGATGATCACTGCAAAAGATGCAATGGGGCTTGCTTACATGGTCTCTGATGCACTGGAGGAAGGAACATTTGAGGGGCTCTTGGATCCTAATGTCACCGGCTGGCCTGTGCAGGAAGCTCAGAAATTTGCTGAGCTTTCACTGAAATGCTGTGAACTCCGGCACAGAGACCGTCCTGACTTGGAATCCGTCGTGCTTCCTGAGCTGATCCGTCTTCACGCACTCGTTGCATTATCTGGAGATCATTCTTCCATCGATCAAGGCCACCAGCGTTCAGTCAGTGACAAGGTAACCAAAAAAAAGAAAAAAAATCTTTTCTTTGCAAATTCTCAAGTGAAGGCATCAGGATATCTCCAATATGTGTTCTGAACTTCTGAAGGTATGGGTGCTTAATCTAGACTAATATTGTTACACTCTAAATGCAGAAGCTGGCTCTCGATAATGACTTGGCCAAGATTCTGAACGATGGGCTGGTGAAGGGTGCATCATATGCAGCATAAAAGTGCAAGGGGCCTGTAGATACAATTCTGTCAAAGATACTGGAATCTGCAGTAGTTCTGATTCTGTTGTAAATACTACCCTAGCCCAGAAATTTTGGAACAATTAGATCATTTGTGAAACGTGTGATATCAAACTGTTCAACCTGTAAGTTGAACACAAATTTCTATAGCTCTCATCTGGCAGTATTGTTCACTTCTATCAACTGCAAATGGAACCAACCGAAACTGATTTGATCATGTCTTTTATCAGGATCAGTAATGCCAGAAATCTTTTACCCTGAGATATCACATTTTTTTTCAAGACTGTTGTAAAGAAAAGCTTAGTAGTTAAACTTGCAATATCACAATGCATTTGCCAAATTGTGCAACAAGATGCTTTGATACGATGGATGACACATAACAAGCCAAATAAACCTACTGTTTTGAATGATAATGAAGTCCACCATCAACTCAAACCATAGGTGATTAATAAATTTTCTATTGGCGGCCTGCAGGATTACATGCTAGTGGTATGTGGGAAAAGATGGGCGATGACACCAAAGGAAGAAATCACCACCATTGCTCTGGTCCCATCGTCCACTAGAGACATACAACTCCCATGTTGAAGCCACCGTTTCTCTAGACCAATGAGAAAAAACGATCAATGATTTTTTTTGAACTTCAGAAAATACTAATGTTTTTCAATATGAGAACCCACAATTCAATTTTGTCATGAGTTTTTATGAGAAATATAGTTCAGCTACATTCACATTTCCTTTCACCTCATTTGAATCACAAAAGGCTGTAGAATTTTTTATTTCCACATTTTTGTCCCCTTAATCTAGTTACCCACAAATGTAACCATTCCGCTTGCTAATCACGCCCAAATTTTATTTACAGCAGTACGCTTTTCAAGAAACAGATTTGAACCCATTTTTATTTTTTTAAAAAAAGAAGATATTTGAAACACCCACTTTGTTAATTGTTATAAAGAAATGGAAAGGTGCCATGCCATATTTGCCATTGCCATCCCAATTGCACCGTGCCACCATCTCCCAGCGCCACCACACTCTCCATCTCTTGTCACCTTGCTCTACTCTCTCCTTCTTAACCTCTTCACGCCGCCACCAAGACTCTCTACTCCGGCGACATCATGTTCCTCAACACAGCCAGCCTCGTCGCCGGCGCCGTCATCGTCGCTTCGCCGGAGCAGCCGGCCAAGCTTGTCCGGGATCAGATGAGGGTGCCTGGCTCCTGCAGGGCAAGAAGAAGTGCAGCATCCAATGGCTTCAGAACATACTGCATGAAGGTGAGCAGTTCTGCAAACATGAAAACTTTTCACATCTAAGTTACTTTGATTGAGGATTCAGAAAAGATTAAGATTCTTTTGTGCACGAAATACAGTACAGAATTAAGCTGAAGTAATTAACTCAACGAGGTTTGATTTAATTTTGTTGTAGACATGGAACCCTTTCACCAACAGGAGGAACGAGGCGATGTCTTACCTGCCTCCGCTGAGCGAGGAGTCCACCTCCAAGGAGGTCGAGTTCATCATGTCCAAAGGATGGGTCCCTTGCCTCGAGTTTGACAAGGTACAAACTAAGCATCAAACTCGTTCTAACTCTCTTGTAATTACACTAATTTTCTCCATGATGAATTTGTCCATCTAGTGATCAATTGAAATGATCCATCAGTTTGGAAAAAGAAAAAAAATGTTGCTATAAGTTTGTAGTATGAATGGATGATGGTGTAGGAGGGGGAGATCCACCGGAGCAACAGCCGGATGCCAGGGTACTACGACGGAAGGTACTGGACGCTGTGGAAGCTGCCGATGTTCGGATGCTCCGACGCGGCGGCGGTGCTCCGGGAGGTGGAGGAGTGCCGGAGGGAGTACCCGGACGCCTTCATCCGCCTCATCGCCTTCGACAGCAGCCGCCAGTGTCAGTGCATGTCCTTCGTCGTCCATAAGCCGCCGTCCGCCGCCGCCGCTTCTCCGGCGACGGTCGCCGGAGCTGAATGAACCGCCGGGGGTTTCTTCGATGCTCAGCAGTCACAGCATTCATCCAGCCAGTTTCCTTCCTCTTCTTCAGCCTTTTGTTCTCTTGCATGTGCTGTACCACTTCTTTCAGTTCAACTTCAACCCCATCTTTGAGTGCTGAGATGTACTGATGTTGCTTCGAGTATCATGAGCACAATGATGATCATGAGAATTGCATGATTAGTTTACAATGTTTACTCGAGTTGCTGTAGATAACCTGGCTGCAGTGCCGGCCTTGGTATGTATCAACTCTTCGCAATCACAAAACCGTGGGTCATGGGAGAAGCAACTGCTGCTTGAAACAGGATATCAACCAACCTGATCTGCACATGGCTTTCTGGCTGACCCCATAACCAACTGCCGTCTGCCGTGCCAGACAATCATACACCGTACTACCACAGAAATGCAGGACAGATGTATAAAATGAAAGTATCAGGTAGGGCAGGTGCACATCAATGGATCCAAAGTTCAAACCTCCAAACCTTGCATGTGCACATCAATGGAACTTCTTAAACGGTAAAACTACTAGTAAGGTAAGAAAGGGAAGTAGGAGACGGTAAAAGCAAGGGTCTAATTGAACATAACATTAGTGCAGACATTTTGCATCTATTGTCTTAAGAAAAGGAAAACATCAGGACTCCTCCCATTCCCCATAGAAGTCAGCAGCACATTTGCATTTCTTTCAACCCCAGATACAGCACCACATCATTTATCCTGACAAGGCATGGTTAGCTTGGATTCGTCAGTGTCGACACGAAGCCTGCTTCATCCCACAGTTTCCCGGTACATCCTGAGAATCATCCCTCCCTCTCACAGCAGCTAGCAACAGAGCTTCAGGTTACCACACACTCGTGGCAATTTCAGAATGTTCCTAAAGCTGACCAAACGAGCACAGCTCTTGATGCTCTGTACCAACATGGCGGTACGGATAACAGAACTGTAAACTATGGACTCCTAAGCGAAAAAACAGAAATAAGTGGCCCGATAAATTAAACCTACTGTCATAGCGAATAAAGTAGAGCAATGAACAGATTGTGTAAGTTAACCGCTTCAATGAAATTTCCAATGAAGAATCAATGCAACGATCTGCTACGAAAGAATGGGACCAAATAAGCTCCCCTATAAAGAGAACGGTAAGAGCTCCCCTCTCTTTAATGCCAAAGTTCCATGCAGAAACCAGAGCGAACAGAAGGTGGCCTTTTGCTGTAGATGGCCTCTGAGAAAGTGTCAGCAAGCTGGCCAGAAAGGCTAACAGGATCGTCAATGAGAGTGTTTACGTAGACGCTGACTATCTTCCTGTCATGAGGGGTAGCACGTAGGCTATACCAAGTCAGAAACTTCACTCTGAAGTTGGTCTCAATGTAACCCTCACATTCCAACCACCTGACCACCTTAACACAGTACTCATAAGATGCTTCTGGGCATCCATCCTTGTGGCCAATGTCCTCACATTTACCTGATGCTCTTTTATTTGAAGAATTTCCTGGTTCCCTTTCAGGCTTTGAAGAGCCATTTTGAAGGATGTTATCACCAGGTTTTGCTTTCAAGCTCCTCCCACTGATATCCTTGCCATTTTCCATATATCTAGGTGCAGTTGGTGGAATAGAGCCAGAATATCGAGGTGGAACAATCACCACCTCATTTCCAGCAGGAGCATTTGATGCATCCTGTGATCTAGGAACTTCGCTTCTCTGGTTCTGCTCCATTGAATTTGAGGACTCTCGAAGTAATTGTGTTTGAACTGCTGAATTGGGCTCCTCGTCCAAAGCTGATGCTGAGAGTCCAGGAGCTTCCTCCAATTCAGATACCTCCGTAACCCTAGCTACGACCATCGGCATACTCTGTGAGTTGTTTGTAGGTTCATTGGGATGATGACTTGCTTTGTCTGAATCAATCATCTCAGGATTTTCACAATATTCAAAATCACTTTCTGGTGATTTATTGAGATCAGCATACACTGCAGTGTTATTATTTGAGTCCACACCTTCTGAAGAAGGATCGGACTGACCACCACTATTTGCCTTTGGGCTCCCATTATTTTGGTCTAGCCCAGACCCACCTGGCATCAAACCCTTCAGATCAACTTCCTTCTGACAGCTTGTCTTCATTTTGGCTTCCCACGATCCAAACTCCTTAGAGTTGCTGAAGGCAACTACCTTAAATATATAGCTTGTAGCTGGCGCAAGTTGAGTGACCACTAATGTTTTTAATGGTGCAAGTATGATGCCAGTTGGACTTGATGAGAATGAACCTGTGGCTGCCGCTCTGTGCCATACATTAAAGCATGTTACCTCTTGAGCAAGTATAGGACCCAAATCCAAAACTACAGTGACAGATGTTTGGGTTATAGCTTCAAACTTTACAAAGTTTGATGGTATCATCCGTGATCCTGAAAATGCACATATGCATGAGAATTCAACACTGTTTGTATGTATGTGGTCTAACGTGAAGCACATGGAAACTTACGTTGAAATTGCAAGTTAGAAGGAGATCCACAAAACAGAGACTCCATGGTTTCTATTGCTCGAGCACAAAGTTTCTGAACTTCAGCACCAACAGCAAGCCGGCTCACAATTCCACGACCCATATTTGCAACTCCAGATATAGGACCAACCTCAGCCTCCAGTTTCTTCATCGCTGTATCAACAATTTCATGCAAGACCAAGTACTTCTCCGTGGAGACAAGAATCTTATGACTCAAAAAAATCCGATGACACAATACATCCAACCGGCGAGCATCTTTAGCTATCACCAGTTGTTTCTTCCAAGACCTGAACAAGGCATTAAACAATCAAGTATTGCTCAGCAAGCTAATTTACTATTTCAATATCCAAACTCTTGAAAGGAGCATAGTTTTGGAAAATGGGCCAGTAAACTTGATGAAATTACTTATGTGCATTGTACTGGACCGCCAAAAGAATCTTGAGAAAGACAATTGAGCACTCGTGTTGTAGTTCAAATGAATCCTATTTCCCAGGTTACTCAAATGGCTTATAAACATGTACAGACAAATTAGAGACTCCTTGCATATACTAGTCTAAGCATTTCTCCATGATCTATTCATCCTTGCATGTACATTGAATCCACCTGACCTCAGTGCCTCACCAAGGTTTACTGGCTTAGTAACTTGGTTCATCCCCTGAAACTAGAGCTACAAGAACCCTATGGAATGCAACACAAAAAGACCAAAATGCAATCGAAAGCCTGTTTTCGCAGCTCGCAACCTATGAAAAGAGGGTTATCCCAGCAAACAAATTTACTACAGATGGAGAAGGAAGAATCCAACACTAATTCAGCTTAACGCAGAAGTAAGCACACAGACCCATCAGTACAACAGACCACAAGCTCAAAGCATGAAGCTGAAGGGCAAAAGCAGCCAACCCACTTCTTAAGACACAATTGAGAAAATATGCATTATATGATTGGACCAATGATGATGACACTAGGATCTTCACCGAAGAATCCTAAAAACAGAATTAGTAAGGTAATCCTCCTTGTCTTGAATGATTTACTTATGCAACTTCTAGAAAATAAAAGTGGCTGGAAAGCAAGAATGCATGCAAATTATCAAAGCTAACTCTCACAACAGTCAAGCTAACATATTTCTAGTTGTCATTGTTGAAATAAATAATGGTAACACTACTTAAGGCAGTAAAGACTGGAGGCAGAGGACTAATTAAAACATAATTTCCTATAGTTACAGAACGGGAAAAAAACTGTGCAAATAATAAAGTTGTCTAGGGAAAATACCCAAGCAGATCATTCTGCTTCCGACAGCGAGTGCAGTAATAACCACCATCAAGTTTCTTGCACTGCCCACTCTGCATGATGCCAGTTCTTCCATCCTTAAGAGCACATTCAAGATGGCACGAAAATACACAAGAATCTTTCTGCAAGGGTTGATCTGAACTACAGAATAACCAGAGGCTCGGATCCTTATTGTCATCGTACTTGAAACAAATACAGCATGAACAGCGTCTGCAAAATTTATCTTCTGGATTAAGAGTCGCTCTGCAAGCTAAATTGTGGCAGAAGCGTGCATTACTTGCTGGCCTGGGTATTTCTGTAGCTGGACTGCTTGCAACAATTGGTAGTCGTGATGGGTTGTCACTCTTTCGCTGCCGTTTTGCAGGGGACTGATGGTTGGCTGTGTTGGGTTCAGGAGTAGGCTCCTTCTCTTGCACATGCTCCACAGCGCCACCACCAGATGATTTGCCAGTCACAACTCTGAAGAGATATTCCAACATTCTCTGCTTCGATAATCCAGTGTACTTCCTTTCCCTTCCTAAATCAGCACAAAGAATCTCTACAATTTCACGGCGACTCCAAGACTGCAGCTTGTCAGGAGCACTTTCCGGCCACTTTGATAATTCACGAACAAGTTCCCGCTTTTCATCCACACTCATCAATCGGCATTTAGCAGGATCAATAGGTACTCCTGAACAAGAGAACACTGGAAACTATTATCAATTTGATAAACTCAGAAGTAGTTACAAAATCCAGTTGGACAAGAAGCACACACCAAAGGAAATTTAGACGTTCATTCGTATTTACAGTGGCATGTCATCAAGGTTCAGGTTCAAAGTCCACAATGGAAAGGTTTAAAGTTCATTAGGTCCAGTAGAAGAATACATGTTTTGAAGGCATCATTCTTTCTCTTCTTCAAAACAACTATGAGCCAGTACTGAGTAACTTAGCGTGCAAGGGAAAAACTCAATGAATGACCTTCAAAAGGGAATTAAATGCTCGACATGCTGAATCAAATTAATGTGAGTAGCACACTGGCTTACTGGAGTAGAAATAAAATTATAATGACAGAACAATGCAACAGAATAAGTCTTAAACTCGGAAAAAAAAGATGATTTGGTCAATAATCTAAGAATTAATGGCTCATCAACATGTACCATATTATATAGGGCTAATGTGAACTACAAAGCACAGTTATGATACCATAAGGTGCAATTTTAGCTAGAGCTATCGAAGCTGGCACGACCCACACAAAGTCAACTCTCTACAGACTGTCTCAAGGGAAACAAGAAAACTAAAAAAAATTGGGTCTTTGCAGTTTTGGACCACTAAACGGAGAGACTATCATCAATCATATAACCCCTAAACAAGGTCATCTTGGCATGCAAGTAGACGCAGCTCCTCTAAAAGGTATAATCTGCGTATCAGCTGATCCTTACCATCAAGTAACACCAAACTAACCCACCTACACACGAACAGAAGCCCCGCCTTCAGCAACTGCGATCGCGCCAATGCAACACCCAATGCATCAACAGGAGGTCTCAAACAGCCAAACCATCGACACCGGCGGAGCCATTTTTTTTCCATTCGAAAAGAGGATGCTGCTGCTGCTGCTACCAAAGTCTGGGCACCAGCCCGCGGGAACGTAAATCCCACGAAAACGACGTAAAGCCACTGAAACCACGCCGCTGCCACCTCCCCCGGTAGAGAGGGGGCGCAATGCGAGTACCCATCACCGCATGCAGCCGCGAATCTGACACCAGCGGCATCGCCATCAACCCTCCTCCCTCCCTCCCTTCCCCAACGCGCATCCACCCCCTACCACGCATCAGCTACAGCGCCAAATCAACCAACCAACCAATCAATGAACAGTACAAACCTCTACCGGCGCATAATCTAATCCATCCATCCACACAAAAGGCTAAATCTCGACGAACACTACACCCAAAAAAAACGCTTCCCCCCTAAAATCCACACCCACAAATTCCTCCACCGCCGCCAAGCGCGCAATTACACCGCCGGAACAGCGGATTCGGCGCCGGAACAAACAGATCGAGCCCGAGCTCGAGCTTCCCCGGCGCCGCCGTGAGACCTGAGCCACCACACACACACGCAACAACAAACGACAACCACCAAAAAAAGGAAAAAACAAGGCGAAAATCGCGGGATGGGGGCGGCGCTGACCGACCTGCGTAGGGGGGATCCATGGCGAATTGGGGATCGGCGAGAGGGGGAAGGGAAGGATGCGCGCGGGAGAGGGATCTCCTCCTCCTCCTCCTCTCACTCACGTGGGCTCCTCTTCCAACCTCTCTCTCTCTCTCTCTCCCTCTTCTCTTCGCCTCTGCTGCTGCTTGTTTGTTGTTTCTCTCTCTACGCGAGGTTAACTCCTAGCCTTAGGCGTCCGCACGCATATCAAAGCCTAGGTGATGCTTTTGCGGTTTGCCCCTCGGGTTCCCGCGTATTCGCCGATAGCTCCCGCTCCCGGGTGAGTGATTAGCGCCTTTCGCGGTCAACGAGGTTGGTTATTTGGTTAGGCAGCTCTGCTTAAGGAGTGGTGGCTCTTGTTCAATTGCAACCAAGCTTGAATTGCATGTATGATAAGAGTAGGTCGAGAAGTGTGATAGTATCGAGTTGCGGTGGATTAGGGTTGGACTACGTTTGGTATGGGTGCAGCCGGTTGCGCTGTACAACCAAAGTTGTATATTTCTCTCTTGGTATTATAGTTGTAGCTACCACATAGCTATAGTTTAACTATACCAAATGCCTCATAGATTTTTGTCACGTTGATTCATATTTTAGGAGAGTTGTTTTTAAGATATTTTTGTATGGTTTATGTATAATAGAAATCAAGGCTTATATAAGATCGTGTGTAATAAGTTGTAGGGTTAGCTGAACCAACCGTTTATATGTGATTAGATCCGTCAATCGATATTAAATATAGTTTTCGCTTAGCTAAGCTCCTCTACATACATATACATGATGGAGTGATACATACTACCACAATTCTCACTCTTTTTGTCACAAATATGCTTGTGGTGCAAATATAGTAAGATAAAAAACATGAATAATATTTGGCGGATAACATTGATAATTAAAAATGACCTAAGACCGTAACAGACATGGTGAGAATTCTCTACCATAATGTCACTAACATTATAGTCATTGATAGTGGATCCACTCATCTATTATCTCACATGTCATTGTCTGTAATGATAGTGTCACTATGATAAGATATGAATCTCAATAGACAATATGCCATTTTGTAAAAGGTGCATTCAGTTAATGCCAATACAATATTATACACACCGTCATCATCTTTCTCACAGGTCATAATCCAGTAAATCTACATCTACTATAGTACTAGTATGGAGTATTGCAGTACTAGTAGTGCTAGTATAAAGTACTAGAATAAACGAATACTTTATACATGTAGGGTATATAAGCATAATTTATAACCTATTGGGGGTTGATGGAGAGAGAAAACAATTATTAATTGTAAATTACTAATAATTAATTGATTGATTACTCTAGGTTTAAAGGCGACGGAGAACGAGGGGGCCAGACGGGAAAAGCGGCAAGGAATCGGACGGCTGCATGCGTGGCGCGGACGCGTACGTGGCCACCGCCTCCGCCGCCCGTGGCACGCGCGGCGAACGGCTAGGCGCTTCAAGATTCGTGCGTGCGTGGGTCGGCCTCGGCCTCTGCGCTATGGAGGGTGGCATCGTCTTCCGAGCTGAGCTGTCGATCGCCATTAATTAATTAATTATTAACTACTTCACCCCTACTGCTGCTGGGCAAACGCCTTTTTCCCTTTCTTTTATTAAGACCTGACTTGACAATTTTTTTGTCCTACGAGTACATAAGACTAATACACAATCATTTTATGAGGAGTATTATATGAGTATACGGTAGTGTTCGTTTTTATAAAGACGAAGGCGAAGTTAGGACATGAAAAATAAAAAAATTAGTATAGGATTAATTGAGTTTTAATTATTATAAATTTAAAAAATAGATTTATCTGATATTTTAAAACAACTTTTACGTAAAAAAAATTTATGCACGGAATATACTGTTTAACAGTTTAAAAAATGTGCTAACAAAATTTATACTTTACCTTCTGTGATCGAGAGAAGAGGTTGTGTATTTGTTTCCTTTGATTTGTACAGAGCTTGTTCTATTTTAAAACACTTCATGACCAAACTTTGATGACTAATATATCATAAGTTATATTTTTAATTGCTGTAAATTCAATTTGTGTGGATAGGAAGCGGTTTAAAATATAATTTTGTTGGTATAACTTTTGTATATGCTAAACGTATTTATAACGAATATCAAAATCTGCCAAGTTTATAACTTTTCAAAATTTGAAGTACCTAATATACGAATGATATACAGGGTACATACTAATATTGACTAATAACCTACTCCTCCCTTTGTTCCACGTTATAAGTTTTTTTTGTTTTGTTTTAAGCCAAAATTCCTCCGGTTTGATCAAGATTACAGAGAAAGGTATAACAAAACAAACATACCACAAAAATATATTCAATAATGAATATAATGAAACCAATTTGATGTTGTAAATGTTAGTACTATATTTTTTTTATAAAATTAATCAAACTCAAAGAAAATTGACGGGAGTAGCTATATTTTGTGGCGCCATATTTTTTACTTAAAAAATAATTAGTATGTATTTACATTGTGAGTCTCTAAATTACATATGTAATTTTAGTGTATTTATAATATAAGTCCTAAAATTACATATGTAAGTCTCTAAATTACATATGTAAGGACAAGGTAATTATAATGCAAGTGCAATGCAATTTTTATATTTTATATTATAAATTACATATATTGATCTAATATCTACTACATTAGATACCTGCGAATAAAACCATCAAAAGCTTAAACTAATGAAACATGTTAAGTTTTAATTAATCATGTTATGACATCCGAGAGATGTTGAGGTGGACTGAGAACAACATCCGGACAGTCAGAAATTCGACTGTAATCAGCCATAAAATATGGTGACAACATTTTAGATTAATTTTAGCAAATCTGTTTTCCTAAAAGGAAAAAAGATATATGGACAAACATGTCTACTATACACATCCCTTTTACAAAACACAGTGATGTATACTACCACAGTACTAGTAGTACTTTGCAGGCATTGATTCTATAATCCGGTACAGTACGTAGCGAGTACTCACATTACGTACATAGTGCAGGCAAGTACGTACAGGTACGTGACAGGGGGAGGTCAGGTGGGGTGCCCTGTAGCGATGCCTCATAGCATGCAATGCATGGCATAGATGGGACCCATCTCGCCAAAATGCTTTAATATTTCCCTGCTTGGGTTGGCAGCGTCGTTTTCTGTTGGGATATGATACGAAGAGGGGAAAAAAGGGCAAAGGAAAGCAGGGAGAGGAGACTGAGTGTGCAAAAGGCAAAAGCCCTTCCCTTTTGGAAAGGAGCATCTCATCCGGTATATATGTTGTGCAAGTAGCTGATGGATATAATAATATGGACATATACCACAAAGTGATGCCATGACATGAGAGTATCGGGTCTAAAGCGAGTGTTTTCTTTTATGGATGATTCGACAAATTATGGATAATTGCTTGTATAGAGATGAATTAAATGTTGCATGTTAGTATAAACCTTAAAAAAGTTTCGAACAAGTTATCTAAGAAATGCTGATATAGAAAGGTATATACATGTCAAAGGAGGGGGGGGGGGGGATCTAGTAGTCTCAGCGTTCGTCACTTTCATTATATAGCTCTATTTTAATTACTGTTAAGGAGGCAAGTAAAAAAATTATTCTTTAAAATTAAAGTTTTAAAATTTAGAATCAGCATCAGCAACAGCTCGAAGAGCATAATCAAAGAGGAAGCGTGCCTTCGGGTTTGAAATCGCGATCCAGGAGTAATTGGATGCCTGACCAGAGCGACCAGTAAAAGAGTTAAAGAGAGCAACAAGTTGGCATGTCAATTTGTGGGCAATCCCAATCGGTCACATTTTTGCGTTGTTTAAACATTGCCACAGAAATGTCACTATCAAGAGGTACAACTAGTACTACTACTATATGGATAAGCTTGAAGGAAAACGGCTATTGGCCCCAGCTTTGATTTTTTTTTTCTCCAATCCTAGCAGCATAACCACACCTAATTAGGAGATGGTTTCAATCATGCAAAATGCAATGGATTTGTGGTGCTTTCATGTCATCCTCTCAAGTTTTTCTAAAAGTTAATTTGACCGCCGGCTATCAAGATTATCCAATGGCAATCAAAGAGGTAGATGAGTGGATCAGTCAAAACATACTAGAAAGCTTAGTCCTAATCCAGAAACCGTAAACTTTCACTGGAAGCACCTCAGAAAGACCAAATCTTTACCAGTGGTACTTTGCAGACAGGAGATTCTGCTTTGGAACCAAAATTGGATGCAGATCTACCCAATGATTGATTCTGATTGCACCCTAAACAACAATAAAAAAACAGATTAGCCAATCACAACGTTTGACCTCAGAGTTAGCTGCAGAATCCAGTCACAACTTTTGACTTCAGAAGTTAGCAGCTGGAAAAACCATAGAAGCAAATCTCCTTACTGACTACCGAGTGGTGCTGAAACCAAAGAAAATACTAGTGGGGAAAGGCTGCCTCCACCTCTATTTACATGGTGGGTACAGAATTAGAAGTCACCATGGGCACTACAGGTTTTAGGTCCTGTCTGTTTCTCTGCCTTGTAAATCAGCAGCAAACTGAGGAACAACAAAACTTGTGAATTGTGATGCTACTCAGATGTGGTCACTCCAAATCCCTTGCAAAAAAATCTGCATTAGTCACTAATTTTGGTAGTCTCGTGTCACTCATGTACCCTTCAGCTAGTTCTCGACGAGAGGAATTCATTTCTACCACACAAACATCAGCTGGCAAAAAATCACCACAGCAGCCTAAGAAACAGGATGTGGTTACTCCAAATCCCTGTACTTCAGAACATCAATCTTGTCCAAATCATAAGCCTGACAAATCCTCGAAATGGTATCACAATCCAATCCTTCATTCAACTTTCTCCTCTCAAGGAACCCATCAAGCTTCTTCGAAGGCTGCAAATTCTATTGAAGAAATAACACAATGAGCATTTTTTTAATTTTTTTTTTAAAAAAACAAACTGCACGCACAGTAAATATGATGTGATATATACTATCAAAGCTTAACATTCTAATTATCAGTAGGCTAGAGTCGCAAGCAACTATTGCCTAACACCCCCAACAACCCCTATTTTTCACCTAACTGATGAAAGGACTGTATGAGAGAAACACATATAAAAAAACAAGATCATCTTATGATACAAAAGATGGAACTCCCCTCCCCCATTTCCTCCATAGTGGCTCATTCATAAAATGTTGTGAACATATATAAATCCCGTGAGGTAGAGGATCTCAGGTTATGTTGCAGTAAAAACAATGTCACATTCAGATGCCAATGGCAAAATCACATCATCTTGTGGCAAAAAATTGTTAAGATGACTAGTTGGAGTTGTAAAGTAACTGGCAACCTTTTTCTGTGAGCCAGAATGTAGAGATCCTCTGAATTGAGACTACACATAGATGCATAAATGGTTGCACAGACAGCCTAATCATTGTTGCATATAAGTCAGGCAAGCCTCAATGTGCCCATCATTCATCAGATGTATAAAAAGTTATATATTATATAAAAACCATACAAAGATATATTAGAATAGCTGGCTTCAATGATTGCTTAATGATTGCTACATAGAAGTCAGGCATTCCAGAAAGTGCTCTCCAGTTGTATATAAATGGAGTAACTATTAAATAATCAATAACTACAAATAAAACCATCCATAGTCATGGCCACCCATGTGTATGTACAGGTTGGGTATAAAATGCATGCAGTTATGCAAGGGTACACTGACATGTCATAAACTTCAAGGTCAAACAAATTGTGCCCAGTGGATAAAACAAGTCTGCTATATGCAACTGTGCAAGTAGATAAATTCTTTTAGTTGGCATATCCTGGCTTAACTCGTTTGTGCATTATCCCTTGGGGCCACATGTCAGAAAAGGTTGTCCATTGGGCACATTTGCATAGAGGCAGTAGGTATGTAATAGTAACACAGATTAACTACCTCAAACTCTTCAAGTATCTGATCTAAAACTGATGTAATATGTTCAATCTACAACTCTAGTTCAATTAACAGAAAATAATCAAGATGATGACTCCGGAGGTCCATTAAGATGTCTCAGTCCAAACTTCCCTCAAAATACAACAATCTGAAGGTTTAACTCATTTTGAATTGAGACAACTTACCCAAGGAGCATATTGAGTGTTTTCACAAGGGCTACCATCCTTTCTGGAACTCATCTCTTTCTGCTTCTCAAGAAGGATTTTCCATTGATCTGAGCTGTCAGAAACTAACAACTGGAGCCTCTCACTTCCCTATGTTGAAGTAAGTATCAAACATACCTTAGCAAACACCACACTAACAACAGAGAGGAGTTTGAACAAAAAAAAATCCAGGAGCTGAAAACTCTATAATAACTGGGTCATCTGACAAACCTGCAGAGCTCTCCAATGAGAATAAGCACGAAACAGCACCCAGAAAAATGGTATGTTTGGCAAAGGCAGTACCTGCAAATGAATAAGTAGGAGTATAAGAATGAATGGCATCTTACCATAGCCTAGTGAGTTAAGTACGGATTGCATGCATTTAGATGTTTTCAAACCAACATGTATACTCTATTTCACAATTTTTTTCTGCTATGAATCCTATGGGGTAAAGTACAACAATGCAAGAAGGCAACATACAATCTCATCCTTTGATCAAGTAGATTATGATACTGTGGTTAATGATCTATACTACTTAAAATGTTAATAGTGGTGGTGTTCATTCCCACATCACCTCTACCACTAACATGTGGGCCTCATAATCTATACTATTACACCACCTTCAACAAGTCATCCCCCATTTCACTATTGGCTCCCCAATTTTCAAAATCACCTACTTATTCATCTATACTACTTAAAATGTTAGTAGTGGTGGTGTCCATTCCCACATCACCCCTACCACTAACATGTGGGCCCCATAATCTATACTATTACATCAACTTTCAACAAGTCATCCCCCATTTCACAATTGGCTCCCCAAATTTCAAAATCACCTACTTATTCAATAAGAAAAACCATAATATTACTTAAACTAAATAAGTGCTTATTAGTTGATTTAATAAACTAGAAACTTAATTTGTTTTCCACTGCAACGCACAGGCTCAAGGCTAGTTAAAACATAAGAACCTAGTGGGTCATCAGGATTCATGTAATTTGTGCTAGGCTGCTAACTAGATATCACTGGAGCACAATCTCACAAAAAAATAATTATATTGTATAGCTCATTAACTGAATCAGAAGTAAATTATACCTCCCACATATGTAAACATCTCTGATCTTTAATATGTAAATGAGCTCATCATATTTTTCTTAATTTGCCGTACTAAGTTGAAAAGTAGACCAAATACGAGAGTTGCTCGAAAAAGTAGCGGGCAATCTCAACTAATATTGTGCGCAATCTAGCAAAGGCAGCAAGCAGAAATAAAGATCTAATATTTTTTTTAGTTTGGTCAATATTTGATAGCATTGCAAAATATAAAAATAACAGACCCTTCAAAGTACAACAAATTGATCCCACCGAAATCACTGTTGCAAATTGCTAGCTGACATCATTTTTTTCCAAAGCAGATGAATATAGACTTACCATAAAAACACTTGTAACTGGAAGCAAACAAACTGAGCCATAAAGAAATTTCCTGTGAACTGATGCACCCCTGGTTCTCAGAAACATTGCAGAAACAGAAGGGTGAGGAAAGATATAAACTGAGCTATACTGTAACAAATTGTTGGGGCAAGTCCATCAAACACTCACCTGACAGCAATATGCCGGAGCCGTCGACGCACAAGACGAGGATTTATACTGCAATTAAAGCTAGGGATTTAGAAATAAACGTGAACAGACATAAAATAAGACACATGAGTAAGAAAATTTCCGACCAACTCTGTCTGGTGATGCTTGAGAGTGCCAGAGCGATTCATAAAGCTCAATAGCTAACTTCTATACAAAAACAAGCATATGATTTAGTAAAGCATGCATGAGGCTTTCCAAGTAACTTACGACGCCAATAAAAGAATAGTTCATGTGAACAAGTCTTTTAGAGCTGCTTCTGTGCAACAACAGGCACTGACACAGCATCTACTTTTCTACAGTTACGGAGCACACATAGAGGTTCAAAAAACAAGCAGCTACAGACTGTGAAGAATTAAGACATACATTTTTACAGCAGACTTACATTAATTTCTTCAAATAGAAGGACTTTTAATACTTTGTCCACAACAAAGTTCCTGAATAACAGCTACGAACAGAGAAAGCTGGTGTGCATTGTGTATTGGGACGAAATGATAGAGATGACAGAGAGTCAGTGTTCAAACTTGATCATACATAACCCATGTATCTCTACAGGAAGCATACTGAAACGTGTATACTTAATTTAGCATCTGCTCAGACATTCAAAGTTCTGTTCATTGGCGACAATGTGTATCCATAAATGATAAATTGCTATTGCTTTTGCGCTAAGCCACTAATGACAGATACTGTATGATTTCCTGCTCAGAGGCTCAAAGAACTAGGAAGTATTCATCACAACAAGGACCCAAATAGGCAAATATCCCGATCGATTCGATAATCAAACTAAGAATAACAACAAAAGGTGAAACGACACAAATTGCACGCACATTTTAAACACAAACACCACACTCATCAGCAGAGCTCACCTTGCCGGATGTAAGATCTCGAGCATGGAGACGTCCTTGGTTACCGACTTGAGCAGCACCTCCGACGGCCGCACCCGCGAGAGCAGCTTCAGCCCGAAGCTACACCACAACAAAAAGCAAAAAGAAAAAAAGGGGAGCACACCCAACGACTCAGCATCTCGCCATTTCCGACTCCACAGGCTCCCCGCCACTAAGCAATCCCCAAACCTTAGACTCCCGACCTGTGGATCCGGTTCTTCATCGACCCCTCCGGCGCGCTCCCGAACCCGATCCACGCCCGGTTCATCTGCGGCGGCCAAAACCCCCACCATCAGAAACCCCCAAATGCGGGCGGCATTCGAGAATGCAGTGAAGGTGAGAGACTCGAGAGAGAAGGCGCTCCCCGTCGCGTCGAGCACCTTCTCCGCGACGAAGTCGGCGACGGCCTCCGCGTTCTCCGACGCCGTGCGGCCCCCGCCGGCGATGCCGCGCCAGAGGTCCTTGACGGACGGCGGAGGTGGGGGTAGGGCGCCATCGCCGCCTCCGCGAGCGGCGGCGGGCGCGGCGGCGCGCGGGCTGGCGAAGCACCAGACCCTGCCCTTGACGGGGAAGACGACGACGCGGGCCTGCATCGCAGGCGGCGGCGGCGTGGAGAGGTGGAGGTCGGCGGCGGCGAGGCGGAGGCGGAAGAGAGTGGAGGGGTTCGGTCGAGGCGGCTAGCCTAGTCGACTAGTCTAGTGTGATGACTCCCACGCCGCGGCGGCGGGGATTTCAGCCGTTGGATGCGGATCCGACGGTTGGATGTGGTTACTAGTACTTGCTACTGATCCTTGTAAACAGAAAACAGCATTGCTTTACCAGATTGATGAAGTGATCTGAAGAACAGGGCGCTCCAATTCAGTGCAAATATATCAAACAAATTTTGTGGTTTTTGCTGAAACAATCGTATGGTTGATGAATGTTGATGGATGCATTCATGAAATGATGAAATGCCTCCTGCTCGTTCACACCATTGATCCTGGTAATGAATGGCTTGTTCACTTCATTGTAAAAAAAAATTGCTAACGTCAATTTTTGGTGTTACCAAATTTTGATAAGATAATAAGAGTGGTAGTGTTTGGTTTAATATCTTACTAAATTTTGGGAGTAATTCTAAGAGTAGAAAGTTCTAGGATTACCCAAAAATTGCTATGGTTGTGTTGGCAAGGTATGTGTAGTTCATTACCTTACCGAATTTTGGTACTATTACCAAAATTAGGTTGAAAATGGTAAGGAAGTGAACAAACCCGAAATATGACACAGTACAGCATTGCCTATTTGCTTTATACCAGCTTGAAGTAGTCTCAAGAACAGATTGCTGTGCAAATACATCAAACAAAATTTGTGATTTTTGCTGAAACAATCATACGTTTGACGGATGCATTCAAGCAAGACCTCCTGCTTGTCCACACCACTGATCCTGGTAATGAAATGACAGAATACAATATTGCCTATTTTCTGTACCAACCTGAAGAAATCTCAAGAACAGATTGGTCCAGCTCAGTGCAAAAAAATCAAACAAAAATTTGTGGCGTCAGCAGCAAAACCATATGTTTGATGAATGCAATCATGCAAGGCCACCAACTTGTTCACAGCAGGGAATCCATCTTTTGCTGATTCACATGATAGTAACAGCATCCAAAATGGAACAGCACCAGAGAGAACTCTGTGCCTTGCAGAACAACAAAATCACCAGATTCGGCCTGGCCTCGCAGAATCGGCTTGCATTGGACTAACCAAATAACCATACTGGAAAGACAAAAAAAAAAGGGTAAAACGAGTTTAAGCTACGGGATGCAGCTCACTAACATCCAGAATTTACAGAGTTCGTCTGGAAGCAGCACACGGCAGGGCATGTGGTTCTAAGAGTGAGACCTAAAGACTGCTACCCCTACTTTACTACACAAAGTTACCATCTCTCTAGTCACTAGGCAAAGTCAGGCCAAGTAGGAAAATAAGTGGCAGGTTTAGAGCACAAGCAGGATGTTGGCAGCTCTACGCGCACCCTGAGCATCAGTCAGATGGGCTAGGTCCCTTCCCGAGCAATCCGGAGTCTGCTGGGCTAGGTCCCTTCCCAAGCAATCCGTCGTCTGCTGGAGGAGCTGGAGTGTCTTGAAGAGTCTCTTGTTGAGTTGCAGCTGGAGCGGTTGCGATATCTGGTTGGGTCTGCTGTGAAGTGCCCTCCTGGGTATCAACTGCAGTAGACTGTGTAGTCCCAGATGGAGTGCCTGGTGCTGTGCCTCCATCAGCTGCTGGTGGTTGGTCACGGCGCCTCTTGAAATACTTCTTGCAGAATGAGTCGCCATGCTCAGGGTAGGTCTTCCTCACATAATTCTCCATGCACTTCAAATAGGAGAAATCTGACCGAGTTCCATCTGAAGACACCACAAACAAACACCGACTATCCTGGAACACTTGGTGCTTGTCAACCTGTCAAATTAAACGAGGCCATTGCACACCATAAGCCAAACGAATGCTATATTTCATTATAGCGTATCGGGCAATTGCACAACAGGTCAACCCAAAAGTAACAGGAGAACCATACCATTATGTGATCGATTTCACCAGACACCTTTGAATGTCTTTCAGGGTGGTGTTCAAGAACATTCTCTTTTATGAATTTTTCGTCTTCCAGAGAAAGTTTTACGCCCTCACTGCAAAATTTTAAGTCAATAATAAAGTTAAAAAGCTTAAGACAGTACAAATCAATTAAATGTCGGACGTAGCATACTTCATATAAAAGTCAAGCCTCCTCTATTCAGAAACTTAAAAGCATATAACTGTAGCCCATGAACCACACAAAATTAACAAATAATCATGAAGTAACTTACATTGATTCACGGAAAATCTTTCTGATGCTCAGCACAGTGGGTTCAATTTCTCCTAGAATCTTTTCTTCCTCAGCTGTTAGGTCAAAATATCGCCTTGGTGGCCCCCTCTCATCAGGTCTCCTAGGCAGACCCCTGCCATCAGGTTTTCTTGGGGGCCTACCAGGATTGTTTCTTTGGCCCCTCCAGTTGCCACCTCTGGCACCCCATCCATCTGATTTCCAGTCCTTATTACGTGACTCATTGGCTTGAGCAGAATTCCAGCCATCATCCCCTTGGGAAACTGGAGCAGCATTCCACGCACTATCTGATGGAGATGCAGGCACATTGCCCCAGGATTCCTTGTCTTTGTTAATTGAAGCATCAACTCCAGCAGACTTCCAACCATCCCAAGAATCAGATTGCTTTGCATCTGAACTTTCATTCAATTGGGAAACTGGAGCAGCATTCCACACACTATCTGATGGGGATGCAGGGACATTACCCCAGGATTCCTTGTCTTTAATTGAATCATCAACTCCAGCAGACTTCCAGCCATCCCAAGAATCAGATTGCTTTGCATTTGAACTTTCATTCCCTTGGGAAACTGGGGCAGCATTCCACGCACTAAATGATGGAGATGCAGGCACATTGCCCAAGGATTCCTTGTCTTTGTTAATTGAATTGTGAACTCCAGCAGACTTCCAGCCATCCCAAGAATCAGATTGCTTTGCATCTGAACTTCCATTCCCTTGGGAAACTGGAGCAGCACTCCATGCATTATCCGATGGAGATGCAGTAACATTGCCCCAGGACTTCTCTGTAGAAGCATGAGCATTTGCAGCCACAGTCTCCCAAGATTTGTTTTGCACATCATTATTATTTTCAGCTTCATCATTGCCCCTGCCCCATGATTCCTTTTGCGCATTATCTTTCTCCCAGGAACCTCCATTTGATCCTCTTCCCTTGTTCTCTTTCCAGGAGTTCCCATCATTCTGAGTGCTAGACTGCTTCTTCCAGCTGGCTCCTCCATCTGTTGCCCTTTTAGGGCCCTGGACAGACCAAGCATCATGTTCAGCTGGCTCTTCAGATATATTCTCCTTCTCCTTCGCCTTTTCAGTGCCCCAGCCTCCCCAATCAGAGGAACTTTTCTCCACTGTTGCAGGCACATCCCAACATGAATTCCCTTGGTCTGCTGGTTTTGTGACTCCCGTGTCAGCTCCTGCAGCTGCATCATTCCAACCTCCCCATTTATCAGAATCATTTCCAGCACTACCATTCTGTTCCCAGCTTGCATTCGTTGTTGTGCCATTATCCCACGAGCTGTTCTTCTGAACATCTTGCTCTTCCAAATTATCATCGAAGATCGGTTGGCCAATGGTCCCATCCAATTCAGGAGATAAGCACATATCTGCCTCGTTCTCTTCTGCAAGGTAGTCCACATCATCAAAGAATGTGTATCTTGCCTTTTCTTCGTCAGTACGCACCAAGGCCAAGTAATCATACAGGCCATCACCATACTCCTTATTGCTTTTCAGCTGAAAAAATCAATTACGACAATAAGCAGAGCTACTTTTTCACTAAAATGCTAATTCATTTGATTGGTCACACCGTGCAAAGGTCTTTAAGCAGATTAGCCCCCATTAAATAGAGTGAAGCCCCATTTCTTATATAATCAATAAGCTCCAGTGGGCAGAAAGACCAGCTTACCTGACTTTCATTCCACAGAATCTGAAAAGATGATCCAGTACCACTTGCAGCATGCTTGCCCCAAGAACACGATGAAACAACGCATCCCAATGAATCTGAATGACATTTCTCTGCAGCCTTCTCAAAGCATTTCATAGGGGTCTACAAAATAAAAGGGCCAAATCAATAAAATGTATATGACGATAAAAAAACAAAACAATTGATCTCAGAAATAAGCTTACAATCAATGTGGACTCTGTGAAAGGTACTTGAACTTTTAAGGAACGGAAGGTGGCCTTGTAACCAGCATTGTTAAATCCATTCAGGTTTCCAGTAAATGTCATGCTATTTGCCACAAGTACCAGATGATCTTTGAGAACATCTTTAGCGACCATCCTTACAGTTGTTGAAAGCCGCTGCACAATTCAGCACACATAAAATAATCTATTGAAATGAGATGCAAGATAAAAATTTATAAAAAATGCATTGGACAAATCCATAAGCACAAACATGATGTAGAAAAGATTTCATTGTAAAAATCAAATACAACTCAATTGAAATGGACCAAACTTGCCCATTAAAAACAGAATCAACTGTTCCACCACTCAACATTCTCTATTAACATTAAAATCTTGGTCGGACATGGACAAAAAAGATGCAATTATCACATTCACGCGTAAACCATAGATAGTTCCCCAACACACGTAGATCAACATTGTCAAACAGCTTTTTCCAAGGAAACAAAATAGTTTGTGAAGCAGAGGTAGCCATAGAGCTATCATGAAATACTAAGTTCATATATTTATAAATTTTCCATTAGTAAGTTCCTGTAAATGCAAGTGGTCAAAAAATCCATTAAAAAGACTGGAAAGATCTGCAGCATGACCTGCAAACAGATTTGAAATGAAATACCTCCCCGACTTACAAACAAAAACAGTAAGGTGACAAACCTGCACAACTTGATCAAAAGCACATGAGATGCCAAGAAGTTCTCGCACTTGTTGAATACCATAAGGGATTGATCTCCGTATGTCAATGAGGTTCAGAACCGGTATGCAGGCATCCATTGTTGTTCTCCAGGAATCACCAATATGTAAAGCTTCCTCTTCTTCAACAATAATTTCTACTGCTGGCTCACCCTTTGATGCTTTCTGTGTGTTTTTAACCCAAGATGTTGCATCCGATCCAACCCAAACAATTTTAGCCTCTTGAATTCGAGGATCACCTGCAGAGCAACATTGGCAATTCAAGGAAATTGTTGAGCTAAAAGTACTACCGTTATTTGGTTAACACGTCAACAGTTAATATATTGTTTTTTTTTGTGACAGGACAAGAGAACATTTATTTGATAACAATAATTTAACCAATAAAATCAGTTAACTACCAAATATTAACAGAGAATGTCTTAATCTGTTACAGCTGTGGAGCCAGCTGGCAGCAGCTTTACCACTAAAGGGTACCAGTTTCTTCATTACAGTCCCATCCTTTAGTTCATCTGTTTGTTAGCAGGTTATCCCTTAGTTATACCAGGCCATGTCATCCTATTGCCTCAAACAGAGCCACGTCTCTCTATACAATCAGATGATCTTTCCCTTGACCAGCTACTCTACATCCATCCCTCAGTCGGTGCACTCCACCTAGTGCCATTCTACCATAAGCCATCATTTTTTGAACACCCTCCAATGAATGGTTTACCCTGTCATGAACTAGGTTTGCAACACAATAACAGTTATGGTTCTGAAAATAGTGGTAACTTTTTTGGGGAAAAAAAGACAAGTATTATGAACGACATGAGCATGAAGGAAGATAATTGTTTTTTAAGGGCTAAAAATGGATCAATCATTATTCTTTAGCTTTTTGGACCCCCATTCCTTCAAAAAGAAAAGCATGATAAGATGTGAATAACAGATTTTCAACTGAACCTAAATAATAAATTGTATTGCAAATGAAATTCCAACAGAAGCATATTCTGAACAACTTACAGTACCTTTTATGATTGTATTCAAAAGCACTCCACATAGAGAATCAGCTAGCACACTGACTGCTCTCTCCACTGATTCAGATAATATCGTGTTATCAGAAACATAGAATCGCAAACACGGAAGCTTAGGTAGCTTGCCATCAACCAGCTTCTGTGTGAATGAACAATCACTGCCAAGAGTAAGGGTGAAAACTTGAGTACTTTAGATTAAATAATATAATATCATCTCACAATAAACAGATAATAGTTAGTGCTAAAAATGATTAACTGAAAATGAACTTAAGTATGCATATTGCCAGGAATTATGATTTGAAATAAACAATACATCAATATTCTCTGCCTAGACAACGACTCCATTGCTATGCCCAAGCTACCAATACTTTGCTATAAAAACATGAAAAAGAAAATCAGAAGTGCACAATCTAGGAACTAGGAAGCAAATAAAGATCCCCTTACCTCTTTCTTATGACTCATTTCTACTACTTCAATGGAGATGAAATAACTTGCAAGCCAGGAACAGCATATGGTTGTAGTTGAGGTTAACTAACTTATCATGTGACACAGCAAGCGATAATCACATATCATAAGTAGGATTTCACATCATCATCATGTTCACATATTAGATATTGCACATCTGATTAAAAGAACAATGCAGCACTTGAATAACCCCAGCAATCTACAAGATGACAACCCTCTTCTACCAAAACTATAAAATCGCCAACAACCAGTAGCAACTAATGGCACGACACAACTACATAAACAAAACAGCAGTGCGTGCAATTTATTCTTCAACTGTGAGATCTCAAGCAATATAATAGAGAATAGATAGTTACCAAGTAGAGAAGCTAATATTTTTAAACAGGTTACTGAGATGTCCTTTCTTCTTCCCATATTTCCCAGAAACTTCTTGGCATTTCTGAAGAATATCTTCAGTGCTAATGTTGATCCTTTCTAAATGTGCCTGAAAGAAAGATGTAGATATATTATCAGGGCAGGTAATAAAAAAACTGTTTGCATGCAAGTATTCACCAACATAAGAATATATCATAATACCCTGTCAAGATGAATATGGCCAACAAGCGCCGGGGCTGCTTCTGAAGTTCCATCTAAACCTATTTGCTTCTGGTACCTGGAAATGTGAATGTTATATTTAAGGTATGCGGCTCAAATGATAATGAATACTAAATTCAACAAAATGTGACAACAAGGATACTTTTATCTCAATTTCCATTTTTGAGAATGATCAAATCTTGCATTTATCTGGGTACTGTCGTGACCAATTTCTAAGTTATTTTATGGCAGTTCAGTTGCATAATGATGCACAATTTCAAGAGTATATAAATGATTGAAGTTAAACATCAATGAACCAAGTCCATGACTGGTTGTTAGTGGACAATGAACACTGATGACCAGATCCATGGAGAAGAGATACCGGGTTCTCAGCATTAAACAGATAAAATATGATTAGGGATGGCAATGGGGACCCGAACCCCGATACCCGGCAGGGAATAACTCTATTATGGGCTGTAAATGGGAGGAAATCACCCTCCATGGGGCTGTTTTCGGCCAAATTATTCACCCAACAGGTGGGCTGGGAGCGGGGACGTTCTACAGGCCCCCCGAATCCCCATGGGACCCCAAGTCGATCAGGAAGGTGCACATCCCTTTAAGACCACAGCCCAAAAAGAAAAAAAAAAGCCCATTTAGAAGGCCCAAATCAGAGGTGCATATATAAACTAATGAAACCTTAGCACAGTCCACATCCACTCTTCCTTCCACTCCTCCCCTCCACTCTCTCAGATCCAATCGGCAGGGCAACCAGCAGGGGCGACTGCACGAAGCCGCCTGGGCGCCAGCCGCCAGGCATGGGGACCACGCTCCGCCGTCACGCCTCCAGGTTCTGGCCACGCTGCGCCGTTGTCGTCTCCAGGACACGCAGCTGCTGTCACACCTCTAGGCTGTGCCGCTGTGAAGCTTCCAGGACGCACCACATCACCGTCGCAACCAACACGCCGCTGCCACTGCCGATCTGTGACCTCAATACTAATTGATGTTGTTGGTGTTTAAGTATGGATAGTTGGATATGATATGTTTGATGTTTGATTGTTCAGGCATTTGTGTTTGCCTAACTAGTCTTGTTGGTTCGTTCCTGGCTTTGTTGCTGTTGTGCTGTCTTGTTGCTGGCTTGTAGCTTGCTACTCTCTTGTTCCTGTTGCCGGGTGTGGGGACCCACCGGGTGACCCGTACACGGTGCAGGGATGGGGACAGGGGAAACTTGACTGACCCCGTGTGCGGGGATGGGGACAGGGACGGGCAATTTCTTGCGCTGCAGGGGTGGTACGGGATGCTGAAACCCAGTGGGTGCAGCCCAGTTGCCATCCCTAAATATGATAAGACCTAACCCAGTCAAACACACTGTTCGTGCTAGCAGATAAGTTAACACTAAGTTACTTTCTAGATCCACATGATTTTCAGTTCATTGGACAGATATTGAACATTTGCCAACTATCCACATTCTATATCCGCAAGACTTTCACATTTCAAAAATGGAAAGTATTCTGAAGGACCAAAAAGAAAAAGGAAACTTGAGTTTTAGACTTTGGTATAAGAAATCCAGGGAACTACAATAAAACAACCACAAAAGAAACATCAAGTCCTCCATTGATTTCACTAAAAGCAAAGCAAACGAATATAACTATATAATTGACAGCATTAATTTATATAACAATATAATTGACAGCATTAATTATGGATACTTACTCAATGCAGATGTCAGTAGCACAATCTTCTAACGTAATTCTCCTTAGGCAGCCCTGAACTGCAATAGCAGCCTTTTCCTTGCAAAACTTCTTAGCACAAGAGCAATCATTCAGGAACAGGATAACTTTTCGGTCTTTCATATCGTTTTTGTAGCGACTTGTTGTCTGAAGTATTTCCTGTTAGGTTAAAGGAATATAACAAACTTGTCATGCATGCATACAATATTACCTTTTACCAATGCATAAAATAATTTAATGTTATTACCTTCATCCGCTCCCATGAAGTATTGTTACTCTGAGATGCATCCAAGACAGCCTTGTATGCAGGGTTGGAGATAGCAGTCGCAGCCAAGACACCAACTGGTTCACCAGGACCTATTGCACTAGCGAAGTCTAAGGCATCATCCTCCGTGTAGTTAAGTTGTATTATCGACTTGCTGCAGACATTTCTTACTGTCCCATCATAGCATATGACGACATCCCGCAGTAACGCCATTAGATTCTTAAATAGTGTTCCAGGCTCCGTCAAACCCCTAGAGGAGCGAACAATAGCTTCTCTTGTCGATATAGCATGCACCAGCTCCTCATATGGATTAAGGCCATGAAAATATGAACTCCGTACAAGACCATATGCCTCTGGAGAATGTTCTTCTCTGACAGCTGGGTGCTTGTTCACAAAAGTGTAGTAGCAATCCTCCACCAGACGACGTGAGTAGAACTTCCCTTCACGGTAAAGTTGTAAACCCACAAAACCAAGCTGCTGGACAACTTTAGACACTGAAGAGTCACTCTTTGGATCAATCAGAAGTCCAAGATGAGAGCGTTTCACAACAAAATCTGAAATTTGCTGTTTGATGTCCTTCAAATTATTATCGACCCGCATTTCCACAAACTGATTTTCTGCACATCGTGATTGTTCAAGGATAAGAGACTGTTTTTCAATGTTCTTCTGTGCTTCTTCCAATAGAACCTTGGGAACATTGAAGTCCTGGAGGCTTACACTAAAGCCATCCAAAAGTATCAATTCCATCAATAATGGCTGCAGCACATTCAAAAATTGTAGCGCTTCTCCTGGACCCCTAACAGAAAGAGTGGAGTGCACTAAATCTGAGAATGATGTCTGAACAGATTCCTTGTCAAGATCCAGTTTTATAATAGTGCTGTCCCTGACTAAGAGTTTGTCCCCTTGAGAAGTTAAGGTTTTTGGCAGAGCACCTTGCACGATTTGCGAGATTGTCCAGTACGGCTTTGACTTGATCACAGCAGGGTCCGGAAGAGAACATGTAACAAGCATTGCCAACTGGTTAGCTGCTTCTTTGCTCAACATTGTTCTGGAAGACATATACTTCAGAGCAAGCAAACTGTCACTAACTAGCTGGAGATTGACCTTGCCACTGTGGGAACTGGTAAGCTGCTTCTCCACACTGAAAAGCTCCAGTGCTTCAGCTTTTGCAGCAAGGGACTGTGGATAATAGATGTGCACACAGTCACCATCAAAGTCTGCTGCAAAAGGCGCGCATATGAGCGGGTTGATCTTGACAGTATGGTCTTCATGGACATACACACGAAATGCCTGGAGGGAATGCTTGTGGGTACTGGGTGGACGGTTAAGGAAAACAACATCCCCATCAACAATTCTCCTACTAATAGTCTGTCCGACTTTCAGGGTAGTGTGACCTTTGGATCCAACGGTGATGGCATAGGTTGCCTGACCATCTCTGTAGGTCAAACACAATCCCTTATCCACAATCTCTTGCAACCTGTTAAGGTTGATGTCTGTTACCTGCTCTTCGAAAGTGATTCTTTTTGCCACTTCAGAAGGCAGTCCAACCACATCTACTCCAATATATGGATCTCCAGTAAGTACACTGCGTGATGAAAACCCTGACCCTTTGCTGATAAATAATGTTCTCATCTTCTCCAGCCATTGTTTTGTTGATAACGCAGAAGAATCAGTACTGATTGCAAATCTCTTGGTGTTGTCTTGAGGACCCTGCAAGACAACATTCGAAGTTTGGGTCATAAGAAACAACACTAATAAGTGATTGCAGACAATTACTGGAAGAGAACGGTTGTAAAACACAAACCTATGGAAGAAAAGCTTTAACATGAACTAATAGTTGATGAATTTCATGAACCTTTTCAGGTCCAACTACTATAGAAATGTTGTAGTTTTGGGTTTAATAGCTGTAAGGTAGTTTGATAACATAGTTGATGTAGGGAAATGAGCAGTTTTGCTTAGTGTGTTTATGAACATGACAGGTGTCCTATGCAATATGAAATTATGAATTCATTGACAATGCATGCATGGTTTACATGGCTGTTTTCTCTAATAAAGGGCACACATAGACGCACAACAGCGGACCATTCATCCTCAATGATAACCATCCACAGTGTATACTCATGCACAGGATCAACCCAACGCAAGATCAACCCCACCCATATGGATATGCTTGGTCATTTGTTGCTATCTTCTGAGAGATTTATGAATCAAATCCCTTGTATGCATGTGCTCAGTCATTATAATAATATTGAATATAATAACGCTTCCCTTATTGATGTCAAATGTAAATTCATATATTTAGTTTAGTTCCTATAAGGAGTATCGAAATTGCTGTAACAATGAGCTTAAGTCGACAGCCTGTGCAAATGCAGTTGACAACTAGGCAATCCTAATTCATAGCTTGGTGACAATTACAAGTACATAGCAAGCTTGACCAATTTGTGTGTGAGCAGATGAGCTACTCTCTGGAGCAATTCTCTAGCTGAGACAGGACTCTCCCGAACATGCTCTCATGTAAATATGGTAAATAAATTATAACATTAAGATCATGCAACATACCCTTGTAGTGCCCCTTAGATGTATGTACTGGGCAACAGAAAGCTGTAGATCACTTGATTCAACCTCATGTGATTCAAAGTTTGGGGATCCAGCTCTTGATTTTTTTATCTGCTCTATTTTCTGAAGCACCTTCTTCAGCAGAGATATTGATATGTCCTGATATGAGAAGCAAGTAGAATAAGCCATGACATAGACTTGAACCAGTCAGGAAAATTATGAAGAACAAACGTGAGGAAGAACTCACATAGGACATGATGCTCTGCCCATCTGTAAATTCTGGAATGTATAAACAATTTGGTGGCACGGGGAGGTATTTCATCACATATCCAGATTGAGCAATGTAACCACGAGCAGCTAGTTTCCTCTTTGTTTCGTCAGGAATCTTCTTCAATATATTGAAAGCCTAGCAAATGATACAGGAATGACAGACGATCTTGTAGGTTGTTGAATATTTAGGACCTTACAGAAGCTATAAAAATAAAGTAAATGAGATTAACCTCTTCTGGAAGCAAGGTCCTGCAGTGGGAGGTTCCACCATGGTGAAATCCATACTTGTCAAGGAAGTTCCATGAGCCTTCTGTCATGAATTTCCTAGGAGGCATTTTCAACTCTAAACGAAATGCACCATCTGCTGTTTTGATTTCTTTCAAAGATAATGCCGGAAGATCCTAAAGAAGTAAATGGCGATAAACATCAGTTGCCACTCATCCAGATTGTAAATGTTTACAGTGTCAAGGCTGGCACCTAATAGAAGCAACTAAGGCTGTATACTAAAAGCCATACGCTAAAAAACTAATAAAAACATGATATAGTGTAAATGCTTATGTCATGATTGTTGGCCACATCTTACAAGTTCCAATAACACTCCGTCATACAGTACAACTTTGATTCTGTGTACTGTTTTCAACGACGACAGTTAGTTAACAAACATAAAACTGAATACAGTGCTAGTCTGTTACTCATTCTCTGTGTAGACACAAAAAACTTTGCAATCAATGGTTTTATTGCAAAAGAACGCATATGTATGGATGGGATTACTAAGTGAATACTGCAACTGCTATATCAGTAACATTGGCTATGTTTTGCCCAAGCAGATTTTGATCAATTTAAAACCAATTAAGCTGTAACGTCTGGACTATGTATGAGTGGATTAAACTTAAAACACCAGTATACTTGGTTCTTCGAGAGGCATATGTTCCATATTCCTACTACTTATACATGTCAAACAATGAAATATTATGTCTGTCTACTTCAAGGCAGAAGGGATATATAAAATTGTTGGGGTTGGAAAGTACCCGACAATAGTAGCATGACAATGCTGATGTGTTATCCTTCCCCTCTGTCTGTTTGACCTGATACATGGTAAGAGCACATTAATTATAAACCAAAGTAAGACAACTGGATTTAGAAAATTAAGATTTAGCTGCTTTGACCTGTATGTACCTTTCCTTTCTTGATGCGGAGGCATTTCAAACATACCAGATTTAATATCTGCCTCAGTTCCGTTACATGGCAAGGGTGATATATAGGCACAGGAAGCTCAATGTACCCGAAATGCCCTAAATAAGCAGATAATTTTGGTTTTTAAGAAGAGAAAAGAGGATTGTCAGTTGCTACAGAACAATATCTTTGGGCATGAAAAACTAATGAGAAGTCGTCATGTGAGAACCTTCGCATTTTCCATTTTCTGAGGCACCACAGGATTCGCATTTTCCTGTCTCCAGAGGTAACCCAAGGAAGGGATTTCCGAGCTGACTAGGATGAGTGACAGGACAGTCGTTTATAGAATAAGTACGCTTCAGGACAGAAAGGTGCGTATCAGTCATGTTGGAAATAATAAACATAGTACTATAGTAGGAAATATAAATGGGAACTGTGCAGGATATAGCCTTGCCATATTCATGAGAAACAAAAAATAGAAAAGAAAAGAAGGCTAAATACATATGAATCAAGTAGAAGAATGCAATATCAAGTATTTAAGTCCGCAAAATGTAAAACAGCTCCGTTAGTAAGCCAAAAAGCCCATGTATCAGCACTTCCAAATGCAAAAGAAAATGTCAGATTTCAGTATTAACTGACAAACAACATTCATCTTTATATTGCAAAAGTAAAGTCAAAAAGAAAAGCTCTCATAGCAACACTCATCTTGCTAAAATTAATCTTACAAATTCAAATTTGTATTGCAATTGAATAGCACAAACTATGCATTATAGGTAAATCTAATTGAATGATATCAAATATAAATGATAGAGAAAAGGAGGGGTTTCTTGATCTCATCATCGAGAGTAGTTACATCAATCATGCCCCCTTATCAGAAGGTATTGTCTCTAATGGATCACAATGACCAAGTTGTCGCTTCTGCATGCATCTCTTAGTGCAAGCATTGCTGGTAAAAAGCATCAGAGAAGGAGAACTTACAATCTCATCCTCAGTGGATAGGCTAAGCTTGATGCTCTTGATGGCACCTTCAGCAACCGGAATTGCTGACTGGTCCTCCTCCATCTATCTGAAATAGACAAAGGGCCATGGCTGTGTCCATAAAAAGAATTGAAATGAAAGAAGCGGTAATACCAACAAGCTAGAACCGACCATTAGCTCCAATTAAACAAGAAGAAATAGCAGAAACAAACAGAAAGCAGCAACCTCAAATTCGCAAAAGTAGGATAAAAACCGCTGTAATTGTCGGCTTCTTGGAAAATACCACTCCAAATCAAATTTGCTTTGATTTTAATCATCTGTTTTCCTTTCCCTAATGGGTGCACTAACAAACATATTCCCTTAGAGAGTGCCCTTGTCTCCAAGCAAGTTAATTAGGGCAAAATGCCTAAGCTTATTAGGTTACTCCTACCGCTGAAGCTGCATTTCCTTCTGTTTCATCTTAGCTCTAGCATCCTGCTACGACCCACCAAAAGTACACCCAACACCACACATATTGGCTCTATTATCAGGGTTCGCATGGAGTCATAGTGCATTAGAAATTTCCTAAAATACAAACTAATTGCTCCGCCGTGATCATTTATGATATATATATAGAGAGTCCGCTGTCAAAAAGAGAACATATTGCATTAACACCAGGATTCATATGGAGTCCCGGTACATCAGAACTTCCCCCCAAATGCAAACTAATTTCTCCGGGCATGGCCATTTCTGATACATGGAGTCCTCCGCTGGCTAAAAAAAACATTTCGCATAAGCATCAGGATTCGTTTAGAGTCCCAGCACATCACAAACTTCCCCAAACACACACTGATTACTCCGGTGAACATTTATCATACATAGAGCCCTCAGTTGGGAAACAAAAAAGCATCAAAATCGAAAACCACTACCCCTAACAATCAACTGACCAGTCTTCCCAGGATCATACATACAACACCACCAAAACCCCCATGTTTTTTCCCCTAACAAAAGCAACACCAAAAACCGCACAAAACCCACGCCCTCCGCACGACCCAATCTTCTTCCCCCATGGAAAACCAACCCCCCNGATGATGAACAAACAACCAACCCCCCTTTCTCCGAGAATGACACCCCCATTTCCACGAATAACCCAGCGCCCCCACATTGCGGAGACGGGATCAGAGCCCCCCTCACCTGAACGCGCGCGCGCGCGCCTCCTCCCACCCTCGCCCTAAAACCCTAGCCACCGCGCGGGTGGCGGAGAGGGTTTTAGCCAAGCCCTCGCCTCGGAGAAGCCGAGAAGAACCCACCACCGCACGAGTGCGAGTGCGAGTGCGAGTGCGAGTGCGAGGCGACGGTGGTGGCCGGCGCTCGCGCCCCTACCCGGCGGCGGAAGGAGGGGGGCGACGATGGGAGCCGTCGCTCGCGCCGAGGGGGGCGGCGGAAGGAGGCGCGACGGAGAAACCGAAACCCTAGCTTTTCTTTCTGTGGGGAAAAATGGTGAGAGGAGAACTGCTCGACAGCTCGAGTAACTCCATCCCTGCACGCGCGGGTGCAACACGCGCACGCGTGGGTGCAGCGCGGCTGCGCGCCACGGGCCAGGCCGCGGAGCGAAGGAGGAATCGGCCGTTTCCCGCTGTGGCTCCGTGGCCTGTTTTGCATTAGCTGAGCCTGGCTGAGATCCTCATCCAGACAACCAAACAGGCCCCAAATATATGATCTGATGCGAGCCAGTCCCGATGCAGGCAACCAAACAGACCCTCATGTGGGAGATGCACCGTGGGTCACGTACGGGTGTGTTCGGCAGTGTGGGTTGAGAATTTATTTCCTCCTCACGAAAACGAAGCGACTCGTTAGCACATGATTAATTAAGTATTTGCTAAAAAAATTTTAAAAAAATGGATCAATATGATTTTTTAAAGCAACTTTCGTATACAAACTTTTTTGTAAAAAATCACACCATTTAGCAGTTTGAAAAGAGTGCACGCGAAAAAAGAGAGAGGTGAGTTGGAAAAGTAAAGGAAGAATTCACCCGTATTCGAGTTGGGTGGGCGGACTGACTTGACCGGAAGGCATTGAATGTGATGACGTGTGGCACCAACTGGGGGTGAAGCCACTAGCTGATTTGATGCAGTTTTGGATGGGGGTGAATTGATTTTTGGCCATTTTTGATTTGGGTGATTTTTGGCAGTAGTCAATGTCATAAATGGGCAAATTATCAGACGCCAAAAAAAACACAAGCCTTTACACAATACCAAAAGAAAAACTCACACACAACAGTACCAAGCAGTATATCTTTTTACAGGAAAAATTGCAGGGTTAGAATAAACGAATTCACCAGCGTGGCTAATGGAGATACGATGTCGCTGATGGCTAGACCACACAGCATGATGTTGAGTAGTCACGAGAAGTGATCATCGTATATAAAAGGGACCCAAAAGTTGAGTCAGCGTCGATGGAATGGAAGTTAACCAATGTATCTGTATCAATACTCGACTAACGTTACCAAGATACATTGCACATTAGAAAATGTCACAACGTGCTTGCTAGAACAAGCTTGTCGTGAACTAGGCTATGCTTTCCCATGATCTCTCGCTTAGCAACAATACACGCCATGAGGGCTTCATGATGCTCATCGTTGACCATGAGGACGAGTTGTATCGTCACCTCTTTCATCGTAACTTGGAAAGACGATGAGCCAACCACCCCTCTGTCCAAGATTAGGAAAATGATGAGCAAGAAGAAGGTGTAAAGTTATACATAGAGATGAAAATGTCACCTCCATTATCCACCAAAAGGCTCCAATGTGTCATCACCACTACCTCCATGCCTCTTAGCTAGACGACGAAGGAGCGCACGAAGCCACAAACAAGGTGAGCGGTAGATGGGGGTGTCGCCACCATTGCTACATGACAAACGAGGCCATAAGAAAGGTAGGCGTCAAGGGAGAGCGCTACTGTGTCCGCCGCCACTACCGCCTCCTAGTTTGACCAAGGGACCCTGGAAACCCTCGAAGGGTTCTCTTATATACTAACAACTGGGTTAGTTTGGGCTGCTTGAACAACAACTCTTTAGCAGCCCAAAAGACCGACTAGTATTTTTTCCTCTTTTTTTTTCTAAAATTTGGGGTAAAAGCTCAAATACTCCAACAAACTATATGCATACTATGACTTGTACTTGTATAATTGATTAGTGGAGACATCGATATGCTGAACCCACATAGTAGTGGCAGGTAGCTTGAGTAGGTTGATAATGATGTTGTTTTTATTCTAATGGTAGGAGGGAAGTATTATTGTACAAACCTTTTTTATAGGTTCTGATATAGTTGGAACATATTACGATCTTTATGGTTTATGGTTTATTACGAATCTCTAGGTCGATTAGTCATTGTTTAGCTACTAATTGGTTATCAATTAATCGAGCTCAGGTCAGCTTGATATAGTCTATGACAAGCTCATGACTAAAGATTAAGCGAGTTTAAGCAAAGACTTAAAATGACTAAATAACTCTAATAAGCTCTAGAAGGTAACATTATTATACGTTGGGACCGAGGGTAAGTGGACTACAAGCCAATATTTATGAGTAGAGTTTTAATTTTACATTATGAAGAAAGTAGAAAATTAGAAAGTAATATCACCAAGTGAGTGAAGGGGGTGAGATCAAAAGGAACAAATCCTAGGGTGTGTTCGGCAATTAGTGTTGGGAGTTTATTCCCTCCGCACGGAAAACGGAGTGACTCATTAACACATGATTAATTAAGTATTTACTAGTTTTTTTTAAAAAAATGGATTAATATGATTTTTTAAAACAACTTTCATATAGAAACTTTTTGCCAAAAAACACACCGTTTAGCAGTTTGAAAAACGTGCGCGCGAAAAATAAGTGCGATGAGTTGGGAAATGAATGAAACGAACTCAGCCCTAGTGTTGTAATGTAACTCCGTTTGTTTTTAAATACATGACGTTGTTAACTTTTAGACATGATGTTTGACTATTTGTCTTATTTCAAAAAACTAGTGCAAACAAAAATTTTAAGTCATGCTTAAAGTATTTTTAAAGATAAAATAAGTCACAACAAAATAAATGATACATATATTATTATAGTAAAATGAATGATCAGACATCATGTACAAAAGTCAACACTATCATATATTTAAAAACGAAGATACTATATAATTAAACAAGGGAAATTCCAACAGTGTGTTACCAAATTTTCATGCAAACAAATGTGAAACGTTACTGTTGTATTTAACATGGGAAAATATCTGGTGAAAACCACAAAATAAGTGAAAACCCATAAAAACCAAATCTAAAAGTTTTCTAAATTCATAAAAAAGTCACTAGAGATAGGTGTAGACATGAAATATATTCTCACCAAACTCAAGTTCAAACTTCACTTTTATTTGGGAGTAATAAAAAAAGATAAATTTCTGGTGAATAGTATATAGTTATTGAGCCGCAATTGTTCTATTGAAATTCCCAAACACTGCTCGCAGCATATCCAACCAACAACCTCAACAAAAAAAAAACACACTTTTAAACACTTTGCCCATTGTCACTTATTTACCTCATTAAGGCCCTTCAAACATCATGTAGTTTATTGTCATTGGCCTTTGATACACTCAATGACTCAATCCCAGCCTTCCACATGCAATCCAACGGTTAAAATTACTACTTCCTTGCCATTTCTGAAGGATGCTACACTCTATTACAATTTCTCAGGTACAATTCTCACTTGACACATTTCCCATAAAAGAGTTTTATGTAAGGATGCAAGTGGGCCAGCCACGGATTGACCCGCTTAAATGATTTATAAGCAGGTTTGTGGCCAGCCCACTTGCATTTGCATCCAAGTTTCAGATCATCACTAGCGTCCTATGAAACAAAAATGCTATTGTGGCGCCAGCCCATTGTCATAGTCACCGCTCCTCCGTGTCCCATTCTGCAGGTTCCTCTCAAACTCCCTCAGGTAATCAAGAAGCAAAACGATCACAAACAGGATGAATCCACCGGCGGAGTTGCTGCCACCGCCGCCTCCGCCTCCTCCTCCTCCGCCGAACCGGAACGGCGGGAAGCCGGTGCCGCCATCATCAAGCTTTGGACTCTTCACTTTCTCTGAAAGCATAAGGCCATCGAAGTAAGAAGTAAGAAAATGTGAGCCAATGCAGTGAAAACATACAATGCGATTCAGTTCCTGCAGGAGGAAAGGATTGAACACAATGGACTTGGTGATGCTTTGCATTACCTTTAACTGACCCTGATGGTGGTGAGGTAGGTCCAGAGAACGATTTGCGGCGTGCAGTCTGTGTCTGGTTTGCACAACATGTTATTCTCTGCAAGAAAAAAAAGCAAATTCAGAAACAGTTAGTGTTAGGTGGTTTCAGGCTTTGTTGGTAAGAACTTCATGTCTGCACTTTTGGAGTAGTTTAGAAGCATCATGATGCACAGCAACTTAACATTTGAAAATTATTACAAACCGTAGCTACTAAAACTCATGCCTTGGATGTCCCAATCAGGTGATTATCTGACGGTATTAGAATGCAGTTTTGTGAAGTGATAAGTATGCCTCATAATTCAAGCTAGCACCATATTGAACCTCAAAAGATTAAGTAATTAGCAGTTTGAGATTTGATTTTTTTTACTTCATCTATCTAGGTCTTAATTCTTCTTCTCTAGCTAAAGCCTGAAGCTCTGAAAGTTTAGTTTAATTTCCCTATTTTGCAGGAGTGATTACTCCAATATTTATGTTGAAACTAATGATTACTCCAATACGAATAGTTCAAGAATACATGTTCCGTGAAATGGACCAAAGTGTTACACACATAAATCGGCTTTGCTAAAAAGTTGTCGCCACATTTTGTGGCTGATTACAGTCAAAATCTGACGGCTAGGGTACCATTTGGGACAAGCTTGGTTCGATCAAGGCCACCTAACATGTGCACGTACTGTTGCGCGGTAACGGCAAGCTAGGTAGTTATTGCCGCCACAGTGGCAAGCACATAAACCACTAAGATTATGACTGGTTGATCATCGAAATATGCACGTAAGTATTAAATTTATAATGTAATTATAGTGTAAGTATAATATAAATATATATAATTACACTTTAAGTTTAATATAAGATCTGTAACTTCACTGTAATTATAATGTAAGGCTATGTAATTTACAATATAAAAAAATAATTACTTTTTGATAAAAAATGTCACGTCATAAATATAGATAGTTCCCACATAAATAATACGAATATGCTTATGTCCCTCACTGCTCGCCTCTTTTCTGAATATTAAAAGTACCGCTGGGACAAGACACTCTTTCACGACATCACAAATTTTATATGAGATACACCACCTGTTGTGCTACCGAAATTCAATACTTATAAATATGTGAGATGTCTGACATATTTTAATTTCCTGAACTAGTGCGAGTTCAAAACTTTGGATTGCACTGGAGTCTGAAGACCTGAACTTTCCCAGCTATCAGATTGCTGATACCTGATAAATATATTACTGAGATCTAGTATATTCTAACCAATAAATTGATCTCTGAATCATTTGACCATGTAAAAACTACGTGGAACATAAATATGACGAGCAAGCGTGCCATAGCAAAACCAAGAAATATTCTACTTGACCACAGGAACAGACAAGTAGGCACGTCTCACCATGGATGCTTCGCATGAAACTGCTCTGGCAGAAATGGTTTTAGCCCTTCGAGATCGTGAAGACGAGATAGACTGTCCATCCTGGCTTTGCCCTACATTGAATAATAGTATAAGTTAAACCACATGAAACTTAGTAAACAAAGCCCATACTAAGCACCATTGCCTAATATTAAATTACATTATGAAATAAACAAATAACCATCTCTAGTCCCCTTCTTTTTTCTTAAAAGATCTTTCTTTTTCAGAAAAAGAAATGTTCTTGGAAGTAGAAATAGCAATTCTTGGGTAAGACAGATTATTACTAACCTCCTCGATTTCTCCCAATCCCCTGGTACGCAGCGGGGGTCAACAGAAGAAGCGCACCTGGCGCTGACATTGTGGCAAGTGGAGGCATGATATGCAGCAGCTGTGTAGATGAAAACTTTTCCTTTCTTTCTCAGGTGAGCTGTAGACAGAACCAGCCACTGTCCTGGGCAAGAAAACTGAAGAAGAGAAAAACGGGAGAAGTTGAGAACGAAATTGCAGGTGCAGTGCAGAGGAAGAGGCACAGGATAGGAGGAAGCCGTACTGCAAGAGAGCAGGGGAGTGAGGCTAAGATTGCAGATGGTGCTCTCCGATTCCGCAGGAGAGAAGAAGATGAGAGGAGAAGAGAGAGCTTGGGGTTTTGGCTGTGTTGTTGATAAGGTGCAGAGTGGCAGTGACATGCGGTTGGCTGGCTGGTATGTTATCCGTATGTACTAATCTCTTCGGCCCAAAATTCTTTATAAAAAATTTTAGTTGGTAAGACATTTCATAATATTATGAATTTAAACAGAATACTAAGATATGTCATATCTAACCAAAACCCTTTATATTTTGAGACGAAAAAAAATAGTACTACTACTTCAACGGTCCGACTACCCCACAAGCTCGCACCTGAGTTATGCAAGAAATTATATTTCACATTATTCACATGTTTCTAATGATAAAGGGAAATAATGCTTACCTTTAGAAACTTTTTTTTGGCAATATATTTTCTAATTGTAGGTGTTGACTTGTTTTTGATATTTTTTATTCTAAAATATTATCTGGAACATTACCTTGATTTATTAGTTTTGAGAAGTATTTGCATCACAAGGTTGTGGTAGATTTAGAATACAATAGTGCAAATCCATCCCAAAAATTCCGTGGCCCTAGGATTTGGGGCTTTGAGCGGTCGCATGGTCTGGACGTGCGTATGAAAAAGTTGTTATATATCTTTTAAAAAATAAAAACTAGTGTGGTATATCAAATTCAGCCGTACCTTTAAAATATACTATGGGGATGTTCAGAAACGCATTCTGTAGCAATGTTGTAGCTGTGCAGCGGCAACAGGGGTTACAGCCAGCCAATCAGAATCACTTGCCTTCTACAACAGTTTTTTCTACACAATAAACATTCAAAGCAATTGTAATCGAACGGCGTTGCTGTACAGCTGCAGCCTAAGAAGCACTTTCGAATTTATACAAATATAACTCTATACATTTTCAAGTATATAATTTTTTCTTATTAAGGGATTCACCAATGCTATGATGGTGGAGTCATAGGTGCATAATTTCACTCACCAAAATTTAAATCCTGATACTCACAAATATTACACAAATGTAAGTGAGTTTTCAACGTAATCTTAGTGAGATCAAGATATACAACTGCTCTCTTAGAGCATGTGTTAAGGATGCATTCGTGAGAGTATGAGTGTGTGATTACGTGTGTAGTGATATGTGCGTATACGTCTGCAGTATAATTAACTTTTTTTTATCTTGTTAAAATCTAGCTCCACTTAAAATTAGAAAAAAAACCTTCTAATTATCACATCAAAATGAAACTAATGATGAAAGTAGGTGTGTACATATACGTAGGGCAGGCACGTCATGTTTGCTACCCCGTCTCCCCGTGGAACGGCCGGCGTCGTCACCGCGGCACCCACTGTCGTCACCTCACTTCAACGCTCCTCGTCCTCCCCCACTCCTCCACTCCTCTCCACCTCCATTCCTCCTCGCAAGCACGCTCTCTCTCTCCATAAACACAAAGCCCTTGTCGTTTCCACCGCTCCAATTCAACGCCCCCCTCTCCATCCACCCCACGTCGGCGAACTCGATGCAGCGATGGCCATTGACCCGCCTCGAATTCGTAGCCCAAATCCACGTCTCCCGATGAGCGTTTGATCGCTTCGGTTTTGTGGAGGCTGTGAGCTGAATCTTTGCTGCTGGAGAAGAAGACTAGGAGACTAGAGAGAGCCCCCATGCCTTGCGCGCGCGCCGAGGACGCGCTGCCCTCCGCTGCTCTCGCCGCCCTCGAGATGCCATCCTCCGCGGCCGCACCAGCGTGAGTGTGATTGAGCCGCCGCCGATGGATGGGCAGGCTTGCTGCTGTTCTTGAATCTTCTTCTTTTTTTTTCTCGCATTGATTTGGTTTCTCTCTTGTTGCTCTCTCTGAATCTTTCTGAATGCTGAGAATGATGTTTCAGAGGCGGTCTGATCCAGAAGGTGGGCGGCGGGGGCGGCCGGAGATCGGGCGGGTCGGGGCNGGCGCATCTGTCGGCGGAGGAGGACGGCCACGCGCCCTCGCCCGCGCCGGCGGCGGCGAGCTTCAGCAAGGTTGGTTCTTGTGGGCTTCTGGTTGACTCGTTTCTATCTCCGCACTCCCTACCCAGCATCCAGACATCACAGAAATCAACAATTTTTGTTCGGATTCGGGACACCATTGGTTTGGGAACACTCGGATTTCTGGCACAGAAAAGCGAGGTTTCAACGGCAAATGCCCGCAAAACCGGTGTCCTTTTGCGAAATGCCGTACTGCGCAGGGCGCTGTCGGCTACGGCCGTGCCTGCAAAATTTTTCATTGGGTCCCCCCAACCAAGGATGAACTGTCCCCTACCCCATTTGTCTCCACTTTCCATTAATCGCCGCAGACTGTGTGGTCAACCAACAATCTTGTTGTTTATTGGTTCCTGGGGTTATTTCTGCCAATTGAAGTAATGTCACAGCAATCGTCGTTTTCGTTGTTTTGTAGGATGATAAGATCAGTGGTGGTGGGAAGAGAGAAGGGAGCCAAAGGAGCAGGATGAGGAAGTACAGGTCGCAGCTCGAGCAGGAAGTAAGAACAGCTGATTCTCTTTGTTTTGTGGCCTTCTCCTACAGGCAAATGATGTTAGTGTGTAAATGTGATGTTCTTTATACTGTCAAAAATTGTGCAGGTCAAGAAATTACAGAGGCAGCTGGAAGAAGAGATTGATTTGCATGTTGCGTTGGCAGACGCTGTTACTCAAAATGCTGGAACTGTACTGAACTCCTCTGTGAAGATTCCATACAAGGTGAAGAGCCACTAGCTAGTTTTCTTGTCTTTATGGAGTGACATTTCCGAGCCAATTCAGTATTTTTGTTTTGACCTTTCATTCTTCAGGCACAAGAATTACTAATTAACATTGCCTCTTTGGAAAGTGCTGTTTCGAAGCTTGAAAAGGACTTAAATGAACTATATTACCAGCTTTGTCATGAAAGGAATGAAAGGTTACTTGCTGAAAGTAAACCAGGATGCTTGCAATCTACATCCCCAGACCATTCGTTGTCAACTTGCACGTGCACATGGGAAGAAGTAAGTTTTTTTTAAAGTAAATATATCTGTCTTGTTTCTGATGTTGGAGTTATTGATGTACCTTTTAATTGTCTTTCTTAGCACATATCATCATTGAGAGATTTAAAGTTTGGAGGATCTGAGTCAATGAGGTCAACACAACAAGATTTATACTCTGAACTTGAATATGAGCAAGATGTTGGAGAAGAATCTGAGGAGAGACAGATGGTTTCTCTAAATAGGCTATTTGAAAAACACCGGGATGTTTCTTTAAATAGACTTCTGGAAAAGCACCGGGATGAAGAGGTCCTTCTCATGCCTATGTATAGCTATGGAAGGTAGTTAATTGTGCTAGACATATTTGTGCAAAGTTTGATTTTATCTTTCTGCAGATGCAAGAATCATGCTCTACGGATAAAGAAGGCGAAGAAGATGAGAAGATTGATACTCTATCATTTGAACAATCCATACTAAAGATAACTAGCATGAAAGTAGGGAATCTTTGGAACAATCCTAACCAGCTCTCAGAGGAGATGGTTCGTTGCATGAGAAACATTTTCCTCCGTCTATCTGAATCCTCGAAGATGTCACCAAAGGAATCTTCTGATTGTTCATCTTCCTCAGCAGAACGTCTTTCTGGTTCTACACTGGCATCCTTCTCAGATTCATCCATCATTCCCTCAATGCTACGAAGTCCTTCAGTTGACTCGAATCACAATGATGAGATAACAACTGAAGTCAGAAATTTTGATCCGTATAAAGTTAATGGGAAGGAAAGCCGAAGAGATATTGGAAATTATCATTCAGCAGCTGAAGTATCTTGGATGTCTGTTGGAAAGGAGCAACTTGAATATGCATCTGAAGCTCTAAAAAAATTCAGGTTTGCTGCTGCAACCTAGGCTAAAACTGCCTGTCCTAATGTCAAACATACTGCATATTATGAGGTTCATATGAAGCATGTTTGTTTTTTTGAAACAGTCGTTCATATGTATGATACTATCAGCATACTATGTGCATTTCTAATACCATTTTACTGTTGTGCCCTAAGTGAATTGACAAACAATTGAACTGTTATGAGGTTTGTACCGAGGGAAGAATGAGATGCTCCATGTAATCTTTTATTTGCAGGAAACATAAACCATATTATACTTTGGAACCCCACAACTTCTTGTCATTTTTAGCCCAAGAAAGGAATCCCTGGCAGTGTGTAATTTATCCATATATGAATGTGTTAGCGAGCACTCTTTTCCATGTCACTTTGACTTCTCTTTGATTTATGATAACACTTTCAACCCCAATGTCTTGCTGATGAGAAAACAAATCTTAACACATACTCATTATGTCTCATAATAAATGTTTTCTTTGCAACACTTTCCAAGTTTTTTGGTCTATTTTCTGTCAATAACGATGTTCCTCATTGAAGATCATCTTTAATTCTTACTAATATTTATGTTGAATTTAAGTGTTACGAATCCATGCTTTTGTATTTGCAGATTTCTTGTGGAACAGCTATCAAAGGTTAACCCTAATAGTATGAACTGTGATGAGCGGCTAGCCTTTTGGATTAATTTGTACAATGCGTTGATTATGCATGTAAGTATGTTACCGAAGAGACTGGCTTTGCAAACAAGTCCTGCACTGATGATTTATGCATATTTCTTTTCCTCATATTCATTTTGCTTTCACTACCTGTTTCTTACTCACTAGACTAATACTATACACTAAATTTTCTGTACTGGTTTCTATCAGGCATATCTAGCATATGGAGTTCCACGAAATGATATCAAGCTTTTCTCTCTAATGCAAAAGGTTTGAGCAGGATCTCTTCTCTGAACAAAAAACATTTTCTTCAATATGGCTTTCAATTAACTCGTGTTAGCGATGCAGGCCTGTTACACAGTTGGTGGTCAGTCCTTCAGTGCTGCTGAAATAGAATTTGTTATTCTAAAGATGAAGACTCCAGTGCATCGGCCCCAACTTGTATAGCTTTTCCCTCAACCTATTTATTTTCCATTAGTTTGCTTATAAATCATAACGACTCTCATTAGTGTCCCTCCCTTTTTTTAGTCCTTGATGCTAGCTCTTAACAAGTTCAAAATTACTGAGGAGCACAAGAAATACTCGATTGATGGGACAGAACCCCTTGTGTTGTTTGGACTCAGCTGCGGAATGTTCTCTTCACCTGCCGTAAGTATATGAGTTTTATAATTGTTTTCCTGTAAATATGTGTGTATTGTACTATTGTTCAGCAAATATTGCAATCGGCAAGTGCATGTTTCTGCAGAAACCATTGCGCTACCAATCAATCTTCCTTGCTTCAAGTCCTCGCCCAGATGCTGTTATAACATGTTCTTTCTATGACATTTGAACATCCACATTGTCTTAACTATTAACATATCAAGTTGTTATATTCCTTTTTCTCTTTTTTTTAACAATCTTGTGATGATCTGCCATCATACAGGTGAGGATCTTCTCTGCAGCAAATGTCCGTCAGGAGCTTCAGGAATCTTTGAGAGACTATGTCCAAGCATCTGTTGGTATAAGCGACCGAGGGAAACTGTTAATCCCAAAGTTACTGCAGAGCTATGCCAAGGGGAATGTCGAAGATTCTTTGCTCGCTGACTGGATCTGCCATCACCTTACACCTGATCAAGTTGCAGTCATCCGAGATTCTTCTTCACAGCGGAAACAGCGTCTTCTTGGAGCACGCAGTTTTACTGTTGTTGCATTTGACTCGAAATTCCGTTACCTGTTCTTGCCTGACAGCGGTGGCTCCCAGAAGCCAGAACCCAAACAGACTTCATGAGCTGTGTTCAGAATATGCATGCTATGAGCGAGTATGTTTGGTCCTAGAACCATTTCTTGCATACTGGACAATGGAGTAGCTAGTTGTATATGATGTAAATTTTTGGAGGAAGAGTATATGATGCAACAAAGATGAGAAGCTGGAGGATGATACAAAGAGCTCCAGTGAGGATACAGGATAGTTCATATGTATGATCAGATTATCTCAGCTGAATTGGCGATGAAGGTTCATCTGGATCTCATTTTGTTCTGTTACTGTCTTTCCATATTGAAGATAACCTTTTGTTGTTTTTTTTTTCGACATACCTTTTTTTTGGGGTAGAGTTCTTGATCTCTGTCAATTGATTTGTAAGTTGTGCTCTAAATAAAGCAGATGTATAGTGCTTTTACCTCGTTATAATAATGTGAGTTACTTTGTCACTGTCTGGCTGTTACTGCTGGAATAAGCAATCATTCTATGAGATGCAAATGCATTTTGTTACCTGCCTTAATTCTTCACCATTTATATTTTAGCAAACCTTTGTCAGATAGATAAAGTTTATGCCTTTTTTATTCCAAATGCTTGGGATTTACAAGGAAAAGAAATGAAATCCTTTTGAGTGCAAACATCGTTGGCAATAATCACATTTTTTTGGAGCAAAAACCATAGCCCTTATTATCATCATACATTGGAGATTTTGCTTCCTTTGTAAGGTAATAACTCAAACTGCTCATCTTAGCGCTAGTTTGTGTATGCAGTGATATGATCTTACAATAATATTTAAGAACTTGTTTTTTTTCTTCAAAACTTATCTTTCTGAACTCCATTACAATTTCTGCAAATATAAAAAAACCAACAAGATAAAACTAAAATCTTGAAATATTAAGCGTTATATTTTATCAAAGGAAAGCCTTCAAAATCAACAAAATTTACGTTATCCCTTTCAAGCAACTCACCGTATCAATTACATGTGGGGCCAAACCCACTTGTTATTTTTCCAGCTTGTCTTTTTTATAGAAAAGAAAACATGATAAAAAATCCTTTATCCAGCTTGTCAAATCGTGGAATTTCCCTTTTATTAGTTGGCCCAAAAGGATTTACTCCTCAAACAGGCTGTTATTGTTGGGCCACAAGTGGGCCGAGCTTGCTTGGATTGAGAACTTAACAAGCGGCCCATGCTTGGGCCGTCTCCTCTCTCTGCTCTTCTCCTTCACGCCGCGAGATGAATCCCCCGGCGACTCCACTCCAGCGCCGGCGAATGCCGGCGGCGGAGTCTCCGTTTGTGCGGGAAGGCGGCATCCAGCTCTCCACTCCCAGGGTCAGTTGGTTCATCCGCGTTTTTTTCCTTCTGCTTGTTGCTCTTCACACCACAAGCGAGGGGCTACTCAGGGTTCAGCGCGGTAGATTGGCTGTTGCTCGGGCCCGTGGCGTGGGATGGATTGCGTTGAGCTCATGCCAAATTGAGACATGAACATCTTGTGATTTTTCGCGTTTCAGAATTTTTTTTATTAGTCTCAGGTTCCTTATATATTTTTGGGGGTAATTTTGGTGCCCATATCAATTCCTGTGCTATTTTTAGTTTCCTTACCTCTTGCATCGTAATAATCGGATCAGTAATATGATTCATAAATTTGGTTACATTGTAATCATGTATTGGGCTGTCAATTATTATGTTCCTGGCATTCTGCCTCTTGAATCATGGTCTCCTGATAATGTTGTGAATCTGCCTGTTTTTTTTTAAAAAAATCAAAATTTAACCACAGAATAGTTCGCGGAACGAAAAACATGGGTTTTAATACAAAACAGTAAAAAATGGTAATCTATGGAAGACTGTGCAAAAAGGAAGTATACAAATATTAGTTCTTGTGCAACTATGAGCTTCTCTGTGCACTTTAAAGTACATGATAACATGCATTATCACATTCTGTTTTAATTGAGTTCTACTGTTTGCAGCTCAGCGCCTATGACATCCAGGCAGGAGACAACCTCTTGCATAGTTGGTCTCATTCCATGATTATGGTTGACACACTGGCATGCTACTTCAAGCACCTTCAGCATCTGCTCTTCATGTCCTGTGCCTCGGAGTGTTGGATCCAGGACCTCAATCTGCTTTCCTTTGGATCTCATCTCCTGGACCCACTCGATGAGTTCTTTTGATGCAGACAAGATTGGAATGGGTCGCCTCCCGGAGAGTAGTTCGAGCAGGACCACCCCAAAACTGTACACGTCACCTCTCAGTGTAGCCACCCACCCTTGCCCATACTCTGGGGGAATGTAACCAAGAGTGCCAACTAGTTCAGTTGTGACATGGGTTTTGTTGGGAAGGATCAATCTTGATAACCCAAAATCTGCAACATAAGCTTTGAATTCTTTGTCAAGTAGAATGTTGCTGGACTTGATGTCACGGTGGACTATGTTTGGCTTACAGACATCATGGATATAAGCAAGGCCCTGGCTTGCCCCTTGTGCGATCTTGAGTCGCATTGGCCAATCAAGAAATGAGCTGGCATCATTGTCCCTGTTGTGAAGCCAATCGTCCAGGCTACCATTCTCCATGTAGGAATATATGAGGAACCTTGAGTTTCGCTGGATGCAGTAACCCCACAGTGGCACAAGATTATCATGCTGTGCCATGGAGAGCGCCTCAACCTCTGCGCTGAATTCCCTTTCCATCAGACACATGTCACTATTGAGCTTCTTGATGGCAACCATCGATCCATCAGATAACTCAGCTTTGTAGACTAGCCCATAACCTCCACAACCGATGATGTTCTCCTTGTCAAAGTTTTTTGTAGCCTTCAGGAGATCAGTGAATGTGAGCTTGGTTTGCTCTCCCTTTCCTTGTGACAGCATCACCAAGGTTTGTTCTGAATTGAGGTTAGACTGTGGTGCTTCTGTCCCATCATTGCTGTGTCTCCTGTTTTTGCCCAAGAAACTCTTGCGCTTCAACAAGGCAAGGAGATGAGCTAGCAAGACAAGGATGGCGATTCCTCCAAAGAACACACCAAATGCAACTGCAAGAACGGCTGTCTTGATGTGTCGTTTTTTGGAGATATATGATGTTTCTGCTGAACTGCAATGGTTCGCAAGCATAGGACCACACAATTTTGGATTGCCATCAAAGATAGAACTTGGAAATGTGCTAATCTGACCTACAGTTGGAACTGGTCCTTCTAGGTCATTGTTAGAAACATTAAATGCTGAAAGGAAGTGCAGTTTGTTCAGCGGTTCAGGAATTGTACCAGTGAGATTATTGTTTGACAAATCAAGCATCTGCAGGTTTGTGAGGTTGCATATTGACTCTGGTATCTCTCCAGATAATTTGTTGGAGCTCAAATTGAGTAAAAGAAGTGCCTTCAGCTGACCAATCTCCTCCGGGATTACACCAGTGAAGTTATTGATGCCTAGATTGAGCACTTTAGGGAAAGCACTAGTAATTCGGTATTGAAGTGATTGGGCTTTAAAAATTGGCAGCTCGAAGACTTTTGGTGCAACAGTATCTGTTTTTAGCATTGGCATCTCCATTAAGGCTGTTGGAATTTCTCCTGAAAGGCTGTTGTTCGTTATGTCTAGATAGAAGAGGAAGTTTAGGCTGCTGATCCAGATAGGTATTTGTCCAATTAATTGGTTATCATATAAAAATAACATCTCTAAATTTGTGAGCTTTGATAACCAATGAGGTATTTTCCCAGACAATGAACAACCATTCAGGGAAAGAACCTGAAGATTCTCAAAACCATCAATGCTATCATCTAATGGCATGGTTTCGTGCATGAAGTTGATCCCGATTATCAAGGTTGTGAGGTTTCTGGAACTCTGAAGGATCTGAAGTGTACTGGTTATATTTGCAAGAGAGTTGTTAACAAGTGATAGGAATGATAGGGACTTCAGATTACCTATTTTCTCTGACAGCTGCCCGTGAAAGTTGTTGAAAGATAGTCGTAATGCAGTTAGATTGCCACACGAGTAAATGCTTTCTGGGATTGTTCCATTGAATTTATTCCACACGACATCTAAAGTTTTTAGTTTTGGTAGTGTGGAGAAGTTAACCTTGGTGAGCTCCCCCCTGAAGTTGTTCTTTTTGAGGTCGATGGTTACAAGGTTTGTGCAGTCACTCAAAGTTGATGGCAGCTCCCCGGACATCATGTTGTTGTCCAGATGGAACTCCTCCAGTTTCTTGAGCTGTCCTATGGACTGTGGGATGCTGCCATTGAGCTTATTTCCTCCAAGATCAAAGGTGACCAAATTTATGAGCTTGATGATGCCGTCAATTGATCCTTCTAACCGATTGTTAGGAAAACAGAGGTGCTTCAAAGAGGTAATATCAAAGATCTCGTATGGAATAATCCCAGTGAGATTGTTTTTGCCAGACCTGAGCAATGTCAGCGTGGAGCAATTACTGAGTCCTGGAGGGATGCCCCCACTGAATTGGTTATAGCTAAGATCAAGCAAGGCAAAGGATGGTGAACTGGCACAGAACGAAGTTGGCATCTGCCCAGTAAAGCTGTTATTGCTGGCGTTGAGCGCAACAAGACTCTTCATCACCTCCCATGTGGTTGACGGAAAACTTCCTGTAAACAAGTTGCTTGAGATGTTCAGTACCTGCAAAGGTCGGTCAGGCGTTGAAAATGGCAGATCACTTAGGCCTCCTGTGAGGTAGTTAAAACTGACATCAAGGACCATGATGCTGCTGGATGACACCAATTCCAGGGGTAAGCCACCAGACAGCGAGTTGTGGGACAAGTTGAGGCGCATCAAGCCTGTCAGGTTGCCAAGGGAAGGTGAGATGATCCCCTCAAGCCCTCTAGAAGCCAGACACACCTCATTGACTGTCCTATTTGGGTTGCAGGTGATCCCTTCCCATGCACAGCAGTCCATGCCATTCTTCCATGACATGCCCAGGCCACCATCCTTTGAGAGCCCAGTGAGAAACTGGATGAGGGAGTTGCTCTCTTGCTCAGTGCAAGAACTGGTTGGAGAGGCTGAGAAGAGCAGCAGTGCAAGAGCAAGACCAAAGGAAGTTATGGGGAATCTATTGCTGTATTTCTTGTTTGAGAACTGGAGGGGCTGCATGGTTTTCTCCATAACCTAGCATCTGAGCCAATAGTCTGATAAAGAAGGATTATGATCGAGAGGGAACACGCAGCTGCTGTCTCTTCTTTGTTTGATCTTTTCAGGTCAAATTCACCATATTTGTGAGTCAGGATTAAGCTGCTATTGCTTAGATGTGACATCACTTTCCAAGTTCAGTGTTCACACCAGCAAGTTGCTATAGTCTATTGGTAAGTCTGACTTCATGCACTAATGGTTTGGTAATACTTATAACAGGCATCCATGATTCAGCCATTATTAAACATTTAAACTTTTGTAGCATGCCTTAATTTACTTGATATGACAATTATACCAGCTTCATCATGATAAACTTTTGCTATTGGCATAAACATTTAAGACTAACAAAGATGAACAGAAAAAGAACCCTTTTTGCTGGCCAAGAAGAAAACACTTTTTCGCGAAAGAAGGCACCCCACAGATTTGCAAGATGGGATTAGTGAGGTACATGGCAAGCAGCATCATTCAGGAAAAAAAAACCTTCATATATTTTGAAGCGGTCATTGATGTCAGTATGTCACGGTCATCATGTGCACATATATTGTGGAAGAGAAAGGGAAGAAAAATTTAATGGGGGAGTTGTTCTCAGTAGGGATGCAAGTGCACTGGTCTGAGAACCGACTTATAGGTTATATTCACGGGTGGCCCATGGGTTGACCCGCTTATAAATGACTTATAAGCGGGTTAGCGGGTCACCCTGCTTGCATGTCTAGTTCGTAGTGCTCCCACATTGACCCTAGCCGTTTACTTTTGTTGCTGTTGGACTCATTGAAGCTTGGTTTTGGTTGACATCCAAGTTGGCAATTAGTTTATGATGGCTTTGAACTATGACTCTGGATTAGCAGTAATGCTGGACTAGACTGCAGCATCATTGGAACTCAGAATCAATAGTCAGGTTAATGCCAGTGTTGATGTGATCTGCAGAACGTGTAATCAGCTAGCTGGTGATGAAGGGCAAGTGGTGTTTCAGTAAGCAACAAAAGATTGATGCATTCGTCTTTTTCTAGACACATATGGAGTATTTTTTATGTTGATAGCATATGCTGTTTCTATGGCTATGTTGCAATTAGCCTGTCAAAAAGAGAAAGAAACAGCGAAGGCCACAAGTGGCTAGCTCTCAAAATTTCAAGGAGCTAAAAGAGTCTCACGAAAATGAATGAGGCTGCAAGCATCGACCATACTTTTTCATTTTTAGCAGTGAATTTTTGTCAGTAACTATCAGTATATTCCACCATGTCAGGTAATGATTTTTTTCCCTCGAACACATGTCAGGTAAGGATCAAAAAGAAAAATGTAGGTATTTTTTCACAAAGTGGTTATTACATCAAATACAGCCCCATTAGGCCATCACCAAGAATAAAAAGTTTATCCATGTGCTTCCTTTTTATGATTTGTTAGTATTTTTTTTGAGAATATGTTAGTTTTGTGCTCTAAGAAAACAAACAACAAATCGATTCATATATTTTGTTACTACATTGTAATCATGGTTCCTAGCATTCTGCCTCTTGAATCATGGGCTCTTGATAATGTTGTGAATCTTCCCGTTCTTTATCGAATTCTAACCACAAAATAGTAAGGAAGGAAAAAATGGCTTTGATTTACATAATAGTAAAAAATGGTAATTCATGAGAGACTGTGCAAAGAACAGAAAAATTCTAGTTCTTGTGCAACTGTCAGCCTCTCTGTGCACTCTAAAGTAGATCATCATGTGTTATCTAATTTTATTTTAATTGAGTTCTGTTGTCTGCAGCTCGGCGCCTATGATGTCCAGGCAGGAGACTACCTCTTGTATAGTTGGTCTCATTCCAGGATTGTGATTGACACACTGGCATGCGACGTCAAGCACCTTCAGCATCTGCCCTTCATCTCCTGTGCCCTGGAGTGTTGGATCCAGAATCTCAATCTGTTTTCCTTCAGAAATCATCTCCTGCACCCACTCAACAAGTTGTTTTGATACAGACAAGATTGGAACAGGCCGCCTCCCAGTTAGCAGCTCGAGCAGGACTACTCCGAAGCTGTATATGTCACCTCTCAGTGTAGCCACCCACCCTTGTCCATACTCTGGGGGGATGTAACCGAAAGTTCCAACTAACTCTGTTGTGACATGGGTTCTGTTGGGAAGGATCAACCTTGATAGCCCAAAATCTGCAACGTGAGCTTTGAATTCTTTGTCAAGTAAAATGTTGCTGCACTTGATGTCACGGTGGACTATTTGAGGCTTGCAGACATCATGGATGTAGGATATACCCCGGCTTGCTCCTTGTGCGATCTTGAGTCGCATTGGCCAGTTAAGAAACGAGCTGGTATCGTCATTCCTGTTATGAAGCCAATCATCCAAGCTGCCATTCTCCATGTAGGAATATATGAGCAACATTGAGTTTCCCTGGATGCAGTAACCCCACAGTGGCACAAGATTGTCATGCTGCGCTGTAGAGAGTGCGTCAACCTCTGCACTGAATTCCCTCTCCATCAGACACATGTCGCTATTGAGCTTCTTTATGGCAACCATCGATCCATCAGATAACTCAGCTTTGTAGACTAGCCCATATCCTCCACAACCGATGATGTTCTCCTTGTCAAAGTTTTTTGTAGCCTTCAGGAGATCGGTGAATGTGAGCTTGGTTTTCTCTCCCTTTCCTTGTGATAGCATCACCAAGGTTTGCTCTGACTTGATGTTGGACAATGGTTCTTCGGTGCCATCGTTTCTGCATCTCCTGTTCTCGGTCACGAAATTCTTGCCCCTCAAGAAGAGAATAAGACGAACTAGCAAGAACAGGATGGTGATACCTCCAAAAAATACACCAAATGCAAGTGCTAAGATGGCTGTCTTGTTATGTTGCTTTTTGGAGACATACGATGTTTTATCTGAACCACAATGGTGTACAAGCATAGGACCACACAATTTTGGATTGCCATCAAAGCTAGAATTCGGAAACGTGCTAAGTTGGCCTACAGTTGGAACTGATCCTTCTAGGTCATTGTTAGAAGCATTAAATGCTGAAAGGAAGTTCAGTTTGTTCAGTGTTGAAGGGATTGGACCAGTGAGGTTATTGCTTGATATGTCAAGCACCTGCAGGTTTGTGATGTTGCAGATTGATTCTGGTATCCCTCCAGAGAATTTGTTGGAGCTCAAATTGAGTAAAAGAAGTGCCTTCAACTGACCAATCTCCTTCGGGATGACACCAGTGAAGTTATTGGTACCTAGATTCAGCACTTTTGGGAGAGCACTGGTTATTCGGTATTGAAGTAATGGAGCTGTAAAAACAGGCAACTCAAAGACCCTTGGTTCAACATTATCTGTTTTGAACATTGGCATCTCCATTAAGGCTTTTGGAAGTTCTCCAGAAAGGCTGTTGTTTGATACATCTAGATAGAAAAGGAAGTTTAGGCTTCTGATCCAGTCAGGTATTTGTCCAGTAAGTTGATTGTTAAATAAAAATAACACCGCCAAATTTTTGAACTTTGATAACCAATGCGGTATTCTTCCAGACAACATACAATTGGCCAGGGAAAGGACCTGAAGATTCTCAAAACCATCAATTATATCACCCTCTGGCATTGTTTCATGCTTGAAGTTGCGGCCAATGAGTAAGGAGGTGAGGTTCCTGCAACTCTGAAGTACCTGAAATGTACTTGTGATATTTGTAAGAGAGATATTAACAATTGATAGAAAAGAGAGGTACTGCAGATTGCCTATTCTCTCTGACAACTGGCCATGGAACCCATTGTAAGACAGTCGTAATGCAGTTAGATTTCTGCATGAGTAGATGCTTTCTGGAACATTTCCAGAAAAATTGTTCCAAGCAACGTCTAAAGTTTTCAGATCGGGCAGTGTGGAGAAGTTGACATTGGTGAGCTTCCCGCTGAAGCTGTTGCTCTTGAGGTCGATGGTTACAAGGTTTGTGCAGTCACTCAAAGTCGATGGCAGCTCCCCGGACATGTTGTTGTCGTCCAGATGGAGCTCCTCCAGTCTTTTCAGCTGTTCTATGGAATGTGGAATGCTACCAATGAGCTTATTTCCTCCGAGATCAAGGGTGACCAGATTTATGAGCTTGATGATGCCATCAATTGATCCTTCTAACCGATTGTTAGGAAAAGAAAGGTGCTTCAAAGAGGTAATATCGAATAGCTCATATGGAAGAGTTCCATTGAGATTGTTTTTGCCAGCGCTGAGCAATGTCAACGTGGAGCAATTACCAAGACCTGGAGGGATGCCTCCACTGAATTGGTTATAACTAAGTTCAAGCAAAGCAAAGGATGGTGCACTAACACAGAACGAAGTTGGTATCTTCCCAGTAAAGCTGTTGGTGCTGGCATTGAGCGCGACAAGACTCTTCATCACCTCCCATGTGGTTGATGGAAAAATTCCTGTAAACAAGTTGCTTGAGATGTTCAGTACCTGCAGAGGCCGGTCAGGGGTTGAAGATGGCAGGTCACTTAGGCCTCCTATCAGGTAGTTAAAACTGACATCAAGGACCACAATGCTGCTGGATGATACCAATTCGAGTGGTAATCCACCAGACAGCGAGTTGTGGGACAAGTTGAGGCGCATCAGGCCTGTGAGATTGCCAAGGGAAGGTGAGATGACCCCCTCAAGGCCTCTAGAAGCCAGAAACACATCAGTTACCATCCTATCTGGGTTGCAGGTGATCCCTACCCATGTGCAGCAGTCCGTGCCATTCTTCCATGACATGCCCAGGCCACCATCCTTCGAGAGCTCGGTGAGAAACTGGATGAGGGAGTTGCTTTCTTGCTCGGTGCAAGAACTGGTCGGAGAGGCCAAGAAGAGCAGCAGCACTAGAGCATGGCCAAGGTAAGTCATGTGAAATCTGTTTTTGTGGTTCTTGTTGGAAAAATGGAGGGGCTGCATAGTTTTCTCCATAGGCTAGCATCGGAGCCAATAGTCTGGTGAAGAAGGAACATGATAGGAAGGGAACAAGCAGTTGCTATCTCTTCTTTGTTTGATCATTCAGGTCATAGTCACCAAATTTATGGGTCAGGATTAAGCTCTTATTGACTAATTGCAACATCGCTTTCTAAGTTAACTATTCCCCACCCGCCACAACAGTCTATTGCTAAGTCTGACTTCCATTCACAATGATTTGATAGTACTTAATTACTTAGGCTGAGTTCGTTAGTGAGTGTTGCTAACTCCAAACAGTTAGCACGGAAAACGAAATGTTTATTAGCGCGTGATTAATTAAGTATTAGCTAATTTTTTTCGAAAATGGATCAATTTGATTTTTTTAAGCAACTTTTGTATAGAAACTTTTTGCAAAAAAATACACCGTTTAGTAGTTTGAAAAGCGTGCCCGGGGAAAAAAACACTGTGCGGCGTTCTGAACACAACTAACGAACTCAGCCTTATAACAGCCATCCACTGATTCGGCTATTATTGAACTGTTTTATCATGACATAATTTATTTGATCTGACTTCTACCAGCTTCATCACGTCAATTTTTTTTTTGCTGTTTTAACAATGACAAAACTGAACAGAATATTTATCCTTTTTTATGGGCAGGAAAAACGCACTTTTTTCGCGAAAAGAAGTTTCCCCACAGATATGCAAGATCGGATTGGTTAGGTAAATGACAAACAGCATCATTCAGGAAAAAAAAAGAGCACATGTTTTGAAGCAGTCATCGATGTCAATATCCACGTGTGTACGAGCATGGAAAGAACAGATTAATGGAGGAAATATTTCTCAGGGCTCTCTCGTTGACCCTGAGGTGTTTACTATTCTTGCAGTTGTCAGCATCGAAGCTTTGGTTTTGGTTGACATCTAAGTTGCAAATGGCAATTGGTTTACGATGGCTTTGGCCTTTGGACTACGATTCTTGAAGTCTGGATTAGCAGTAATGCTGGACCAGACTGCAGCATGATTAGAGGAGCTGAGAATCGATTAGTATGGTTGATGTCAGTGTTGATGTGATCATTAGCTGGTGTTTTCAGTGAGCTACAAAAAATTGCTTGCATTTGTCGTTTTCCATTGCCAGATAAAACAAATGCAGAAGGCCACAAGTGGCTATCAAAAATCAAAATTGCAAGGAGTTAAAAGAAGTTCCAGGAAAATGAGGAGGCAGCAAAGCAAGAATTGACCGCACTCTTTTCATTTTTTTATTTAGCAGTAAATTTTATCTGTAACTATCTGTATGTTCCAGGATGTCAGGTAATGACCAAACAGGAAAATGTTTGTATGGAAGAGAATATTTCAGCTTTTGGTGATTGGTCCGTCACTTTCACAAAGTGGTTTATAACGGATTTACAGTCCAATCACCATGAACGAAATTTTATCCATTTTCTTCCTTTTATGGTTCGTTCAAAATTTCCTGATAATGTGTTAAAGTTCCCTTTGCTCTCCAAGAAAATGTGACGATATGGTCGTGTACATCCATTTTGTATGTAGATTCCGGTGTTTAATCTATTTCTTTAAAAAAAGTGTGACAGTTGTATAGCAAAATATAAAGGGATAAATTTTAGAAAACTCCATGTTTTATGACTTGTGGCAGATATTATGGTTATAAAGTTTTAAAAACCCCTATCCTTGTGTATGTTAAGCATAAATTTACTTAAAATTTTAAAACATATAGCATATATAAAATTTTTAATTGTTAAGTTTTTGACTAAGGATGATAAGGTTGATAGTTTAACTCTTCATTACTTTGAAAAAAGTTTCAAATATACTAAAATTAATCAATATGTTAATAGAGGTGGGATTTCATGAAACACGCAAACCATAAAATTTATGTGTTACACGTCATAACACTTGTGTGGTTTTGTGTAATGATTGATTAAAAATGTGAGATTTTTTGAATTTTATTTTAAAAAAGAGAGAGAAGAAAAGATAAAGGAAAAGACCAATGAGCCCACAATTAGAGACGCAAGCAGACCAATCCGTGAACCTGTTTATAGACAAAATTAGTGGGTTATCTACTAATTTAATCTATAAATAGATTTATGAGTCGACCTACTTACATGTCTAATGTGTGACAAATCAGGCCACGACATGAAAACCTACAAGTTACCCTTTATTTACCTTATAAATAGACTCATGGGTCGACGGGTTTGCATCCCTGCCCACAATTCCTGCCCACTTAATACCAGGCTATGTACTGATCCACTGTCCCCGGGAGTATCTTTGTCCCACTGGACGGTGGGCCCAGGACCCGTGCAGAAATTGCACACGTGTTGCTCCCAAAAGGAGAGTCGTCTCCCTCAGCTCCGGAGCCGGCGACCGGCGACCAGCGACCGGCGACCAGCGGCGGCGGCAGGCCGGCAGCGTCATAGTCCCTCTCCCGAGCAGCAGTACGGAGATCGCCAGACAACCGAGGGGTAAGGTCAGGTTTTCTCTCTGCCGCGTCGCCTCTCTGTTCGCTCGTCATGTGAGGATTTGGCTTGCTTATTATTGCGCTGCGATGTGGGTCTAGGGTTTTTCGTGGGTGGGGGGCGATGCTTGTGCGAACATGCTCCTCCGAAATCCGATTGAGATTTGTCGCAAACGTTGAACGATCAGAGGTTGTCGTCGCAGACGGAAGTGGGTAAGGTTTAGGGTAATGCACAAACCTGTTCCTGCCCTAACATGTGGTGATGATTTTGGTGTCTCAAATCATACCCCTGTTAGCCTCTGTTATGCGTATTCTTGTTTCTCTTTTATTACTACTTTGTCATTCCGGTGAAAATTGTGATGCAATCCTTTTAATCCTCTGTTGCTTCTGTTTCCCTTTTTCAGAAGGAAATGCTTTTTCTTTTTTAAACACACAATCGAAGAAGCATGTGCTTTTTACACCGTCGTTGCGTAGTATGTTTCATATCTATTCTCATCTTGTGAAGAGTAAGTACCTTTGGAAGAGGGCATTGTGCCGCTGGCCCGTGCAATTTATTAAAATGGTTTTCTACACTTTGATTCATATTTGAGAAGTTGTTTTTTTGAATAATAAATGGGATCCTGCAAACTAGCCCACCTCGAATTCAAATTTATTTGAGATCCGCAAGGAACATTCTGAGGATGGACCGATGTGTGCTCATAACCTCTTGATTTTTTTCATCATGGTATACCTTACCCTGATAAAGGGAGAAATTAATCTGTCAAAAATCTGTACAAAGGATTAGACTGGATTAGTTGTCTTGTTCTTGCAAATTACATGTACTATGTGCACTGGAATACAAGATAATCCTGTATAACTGCATTCTATCTTAAGTTTTGACTGAATTTTGCACATGCATTTTGGCATCTATACTGTCCAGGCAGGAGACTATTTCCTTTATGGTCGGTCTCATGCAAGGATTACAGTTGACACACTTGCAAGCAGTTTCTAGCACCTTCAGCATTTGCTCATCATATCCTGTGCCTCGCAGTATTGGATCCAGGACCTCAATTTGATTCCCTTCTGATTTCATCTCCTGTATCCACTTGACTAGTTCTTTGGATGAAGACAAGATATGGACAGGTCGTCTTCCTGTGAGAAGCTCAAGCAGGACAACTCCAAAGCTGTAAATATCGCCTTTCAAAGTAGCAACCCATCCTTGTCCATATTCAGGTGGGATGTAGCCCAGAGTACCAACTAGCTCCGTAGTGACATGTGTTTTGTTGGCAAGGATTAATCTTGATAGCCCGAAATCAGCAACATAAGCTTTAAATTCTTTGTCAAGTAGGATATTGCTGGACTTGATATCACGGTGGATGATATGTGGCTTGCAGGCATCATGGATATAAGAAAGTCCCTGGCCTGCTCCTTGGGCAATTTTGAGCCGCTTTGGCCAGTCAAGAAATGTGCTCGCATCATCGTCCCTGTTGTGAAGCCAGTCATCCAGGCTCCCATTCTCCATATAAGAATATATAAGGAGCCTTGAATTTCCCTGTATGCAATAACCCCACAGTGGTACAAGATTGTCATGCTGTGCCATAGAAAGTGCTTCAACCTCTGCAGTGAATTCTCTTTCCATCAGGCACATCTCACCAAAAAGCTTCTTGATGGCCAGCTTGGTGCCATCAGGTAAATCAGCCTTGTATACTAGCCCGTAGCCTCCACACCCAATTATATTCTCCTTGTCAAAGTTATTTGTAGCCTTCACAATGTCAGCAAATGTGAGCTTGCTTTTATCTCCCTTGTTTCGTGATACTATAACTAATGATTGCTCTGAATCAGACTTGTGCGAAGTTGCGTCTACATCTGCATTCTCGCTACTCCTGCTGTTGGTTATACAATCTGTACCCTTTACAGTGGCAAGAAGATATGCCAGAAATAGAAGAACAACAATTCCTCCGAAGAAGACACCGAATGCAGTTGCAAAAATGGCTTTCTTGTTGTGACTTTTTGTGGAAATGGATGCTGCCTGTTCTGAACGACAACTGCGATGAAGAATATGGCCACATAACTTTGGGTTCTCGTAAAAGCTAGAATTTGTAAATGTACTAAACTGGACTCCATTTGGAATAGGCCCTTCAAGATCATTACAAGAAACATTGAATGCAGAAAGGAAGTGCAGGTTGTTCAGTGCTGATGGGATTGCACCTATGAGATGGTTCCTAGACAAGTCTAGCACCTGCAAATTTGTCAGGTCGCCGAGCTGCTGTGGAATTTCTCCTGATAAATTATTCGAACTTAAACTGAGGATGTCGAGTGATTTCAACTGACCGATGTCTTGAGGGATCACACCACTGAAGTTATTATTGCTTAGATTCAGCACTTTTGGGAAAGCACTGTTTATCTGGTATTGAAAGCCAGATGGAGTTCTATATATAGGTAGCTCAAATATCCTTGGATCCAAACGGGTGGTACTTTTCTTTGTTATTAGCATTGGCATCTCCATTAAAGAAGCTGGAATCCCCCCTATAAGGCTGTTATTTGACAGGTCTAGATGGAACAGTGACTCTAGGCTTTTGATCCAAGGAGGTATAGATCCACTGAGTCGATTATCTGGCAAAAATAACATCTCCAAATTTTCTAGCTTCGACAGCCATAAAGGTATATTTCCAGACAATGAGCAATTAGCTATGGAAAGAACCTTAAGGCTCTGAAAACCATCAATTGAGTTATCTTCTGGCATGGCTTCGCCATAGAAGTTGGTCCCGATAAGAAGGGTGGTGAGGTTCCTAGAATCCTTGAGGATCCATAGCATGTTTGTGATATTTGTCAAGTTGTTGCAACCAACCGATAAGAAAGTAAGGGACTTCAAATTGCTTATTTTCGGCGAAAGCTGACCTTGTAAATTGTTACTAGATAACCGGAGTGCGGCCAGATTGGTGCAAGAGTAAATGCTTTCTGGAACTGTACCTTCAAATTTGTTGTCCAAGAGATCTAAAGTTTTTAGATTGGACAGGTTGGAGAAGTTCACATTGCTAAGATTGCCGCTGAAGCTGTTTCTCTTGAGGTTAATCGTTATGAGATGTGTGCAGTTGCTCAGGGCTGATGGAAGCTCCCCAGACATGTTATTATCACCCAAATGGAGATCTTGCAGTCTCTTTAGTTGGCCTATAGAGTCTGGAATCCTTCCATTAATGTTATTCCCCTCAAGATCAAGAGTTGACAGATTTCTGAGGTTCACTATGAGTGTACCATTAATTACTCCATTCAACTCATTGTTTGGGAAAGAGAGGTATTCCAATGAGGTAGCGTTGAAGAGATCACCCGGGAGATTCCCACTCAGGTTATTGTGACCAGCTTTGAGCACTCTGAGCTTCAAGCAATTACCAAATCCAGGGGGGATGCTGCCACTGAGATAATTATAACAGAGTGCAAGCACTGTAAGGGATGGTGAGCTGCTGCAGAAATTACTCGGTATCTGCCCTGTGAAGCTGTTGTTGCTGGCATTCAGCATAATCAGACTCTTCATCATCTCCCATGTGGCAGATGGAAACTGTCCTGTAAACGAGTTGCTCGAGATGTTCAGTACCTGGAGAGGCCGGACCGGGGTGGAAGGTGGCAATTCATTTATCTCTCCCTTGAGGAGGTTGAAGCTGACATCAAGGACAGTGATGCTGCTGGACGCCATCAACTCCAGCGGCAAGCCACCGGACAGCGAGTTGTGGGACAGGTTGAGGCGCAGCAGGCCGGTGAGGTTGCCAAGGGACGGCGAGATACGCCCCTCGAGGCCCTTGGAAGCCAGCGAGACATTGGTGACCGTCCCATCTGCACTGCAGGTGACCCCTTCCCATGAGCAGCAGTCCGTGGCATTCCGCCATGACACCGCGAGACCGCCATCATTGGAGAGGCTGGAGAGGAACTGGAGGAGGGAGCTCTTCTCCTGCTCTGTGCATGAACTGGTGGGAGAGACCAAAGAGAGCAATAGCAGCAGCGCAAAGGCAAGATTGAGCCCAAGGAAATCTATGGCAAAACCATTGCTGCACTTCTTGCATGAGGAATGGAGTTGCTGCTGCTTCTGCATGGCCTCCTAGCAAATGGCAAAGCTAGCATGAAAACCTGATGATACCTACGCCTGATTCTGATTGGAGGTACAAATGAAATGGACCTGATGATGATTTGAGGAAGAGGAGGAAGAAGAAAACAAAGCAAGCTGCTTATGTTGCAGTCATATTCACCATATGGAAATGAGGATTGGGTCAAGAATTAGAGGCAGTGGCCAATCCACACTGGTGATGATGTGCACAATTGCCGGTGCGCCACTGCAGGTGCAGCTTCCTGGTTCACACCAGATACCAGCACGTTTCGGTTGGAGTTGCCTGCCACAAAATTTATTAAAAATGTCCAAGTGACCAACCCTTTGGTACAAAAAATTGTTGTCTGCTTTTGCAATTGGCATCCTTCCTCGATTATGTGATTGTTCAATTGGTATTAAACAATTGTTTTGGTTTAGATGATGATATGAGATGATATTATATGATATGACGTGTTCTGTTCACTAACTTTACCATGACAGTCTTTTCAGATATTGCAGTATGAAGTAATTGTTTGTGCTACTTGGTCAGTGTTGGTCATTCCCACTTGGTTCTCTGTGGCCTCCACTTTAAATTATTAGCGCTGGCTAATTGATTTGCTGTCTCTGTCTGTTCTTTTTTATCCTTAATGTAACAGCCTCGTCGTTTGTCCCCTACAACGGATCAGCCGTTGCTACAATTTAAATTTTAAAACTTAATTTTCGAGTGAATTTTAAGGTATTTTTAACGTAGTTTTTTTTCAACATTGATTTTTAACTCTCTAACGATACATATATAAAAGTTTTTATCCACATTAATTTTTTTTTGTTGCTAATAAGTTGTTTGGTATATAGGTAGCTCTTGGCCAACCGATGAGGCACTGTGGATGAGCATTGTGTAAGTTGATTATAGTTGTGTCATTTAGAGACGCCAAAGCTACAGCTAGTCTTTTTTCCACGCAAAATAAAGGGGGGTACAGCTAGTTTTTGACCAATCAATTAGCAAACGGTTTCATCCTGCGGTAATGGTCTTGAAGTAAGCGTCTAGAGAGCTCGTCCTACATGTCCAAGAGTTGTTAGTCAGAGAGGTTAACTCTAGAAGTTCAGATTGCTGCATTTCAACAAAAAGTTCAGAAAGTCCTGATAACATGTGGCCACGGAAATGGTTGGACAATTGCTGTAGCACAGTCAAATTGCTATACAAGAGTAGATGCATTATGGGACTATATGCCACTGAAAGTCTGAAATTGTTCAAGTAATTGTAAACATCCAAAATTTTTAGATTGGGGAATTTGGAGAAGCTGGCCTTGATTCATCTCTGCTGAAACGACAAACACCACAGTTAAAATTATGCAATGGATGGGTTAATTGACTAAACGATCACTCCCAACGTTTCAGTAAGAACGTAGGATGTTTTGACCTTGTTTTAAATTAAACTTCTTTAAATTTTACTAAGTTTATAAAAGAATGAACCCAAACAATTACTACCTCCATTTCATCATCATATTATAAGTTGTATTGATTTTTTTTCTCGTCAAACTTTAATCAAGATTATAAAAAAAATATAACAATATTTTCAACACAAAATAAATATATTATCAAATATATTTAATGTTATATTTAATTAAATTAATTTGATATAAAATTGATCAAATCTAAAAAAATTTGACTAAAAAAATCAAAACGACTTATAATATGAAATGAAGGGAGTATATCATAAAAATGTATTCAAGGTTAATAAAATTAATTTGACATTCTAGATATTACTTAATTTTTTTATAAACTTAATTAAATTTAAATAAGTTTTACTTGGTACAAAAACCAAAATAGAGGGAGTGGATTAATACGGAGCAATCAATTGTCACGCACGACGCATCCTATGTCCCAGTATTTTAACCGTCCGATCGACCGTGTACGGATTGGATCAAACGGTCGCTAGAGATTCATGGGAATTTTACGTAGAAGCCCTTGAAGTTCTCTCCATTACTACTTCTATCCTTCCTTTTATGCCCTTACCGAGTTGGGCCGGAATACATATGGGCCTCCAGTAGTTGAGGTGGTTGTTTCCATTTGGGCCCAACACGAGACACAATCTTTCGTTCTTCTCACAGACTAGCGGCGGCCGGTGGGGGAGGTCACCGCGGCCGGCGGCGGCGGCGGCGGCGGCGGAATTGCTCCTCCCGGATCGCTGCCGCGCGCCCGCGATTCCCTTGCACTGTTTGACGGCAATGCCAGGGCTGGCATGGTGGAAGCGGAGGCGCTTCCCTTCCCTGTGAGGTGGCGCACTCAGGGTGTTCGGCGAAATGCTCGAGTAACTTGTACCGGGCGGCGGCGAGCGTAGCCATAGGAGCCGGAGGGTGACACCGCATGAGTGCGTTCCGCAATGCCACGCTCTCTTCACGCGCGCGAGTCCACCTCCTTCGAGATGGTTAGTCGTTCTGCATTCTCTTCCCACTCCATACTAGTGCCTAGCATTTGTGCTGGTCTTTTATGCACGCATTTCACAGCCAACTGTAAAACTGTAATCGTATCTATACATCTGACAATACCTAGTGTCTTCACTTGAATGGGAACCATTTTGATTTTCGCACTGAAAAACTCAAGGAAACATAACAATTTCCTCACTTGTTTTGACCTTTTGTTATGCCTGTGCAACCTTGAGCATGAACGGTGTTTAATAAACGGGGAAAGGATGGCACATTACATATCCACTTTCTAATGTAAAAACAAGTACAGTAAAAAGGGCAGTGCCTCAAAATCACACTGGCCTGTCACACACTTTACAAAACGAACTATAAGACCAATCAAATACTAGTTCTAGTGAAACCAGATCAACTCTGTTCACTGAAAGTGCAAGATTATCCATTGTATTATTGTATCTTTAGGTCAGGGTCTATACTCTCCAGACTGGCTACTACTTCCATCATAGTTGGCCTCATCAAAGGATTACCATCGACGCACTTGCAAACAGTTTCAAGGACCTTTAGCATTTGCTCTTCACACCCTGTGCCTTGAAGTGTTGAATCCAGCACCTCAATCTGCTTTCCCTCTGATATCATGTCCTGTACCCATGGGACAAGTTCCTTTGAAGAAGATAGTATTGGAACAGGCCGCCTCCCAGTGAGAAGCTCAAGCAGGACAACTCCGAAACTGTACACGTACCTTTCAATGTAGCAACCCAAACCTGCCCATACTCAGGGGGGATGTAACCGAGAGTGCCGACTAGCTCGGTTGTGACATGAGTTTTGTTGGGAAGGATCAATCGTGATAATCCAAAATCTGCAATATAAGCTTTGAATTCTTTGTCGAGAAGGATGTTGCTAGATTTGATGTCACGGTGGACAATACGAGGCTTGCAGATATTGTGGATGTAAGAAAGGCCGTGGCTTGCTCCTTTCGCTGTTTTGAGCCATCTTGGCCAATCTAGAATTGTGCTGGTATCATCGTCCTTGTTATGAAGCCAATCGTCCAGACTGCCATTCTCCATGTAAGAATATATGAGGAGCGTCGAGTTTCCATGGATACAGTAACCCAAGAGTGGCACAAGATTGTCATGCTGTGCCATGGAGAGCGTTTCAACCTCTGCACTGAACTCCCTTTCCATCAGGCACATTTCACCATTGAGCTTCTTTATGGCAATTTTTGTGCCATCAGGTAGCTCTGCCTTGTAGACTAGTCCATAACCTCCGCACCCAATGATGTGCTCCCTGTTAAAATTATTTGTAGCTTCCACAATGCCAGTGAATGTGAGCTTGTCTTCTGCTTCCTTGCCTTGCTGCAACATTACTAACAAATGCTCTGAACTGATGTTGGATGATACTGCTTCCATGTAATCATTGTTGCACCTATTTTTGGTCATGAAACTCATACCCCTGATCGACCAAAGGAGATACCCTGACAACATAAGAATGGCAATGGCTCCAAAGAAGACACCAAAAACAATTGCAAGTATGACCTTCTTGTTTTGTTGTTTCTTTGAGACCAAATGTCCATCAGCTGAACTGCAATGGCGTACAAACATAGGACCACACAGCTTTGGATTGCCATAAAAGCTAGAATTTGTGAATGTACCAAGCTGACCGCCAGTTGGGATAGGCCCTTCTAGGTCATTGTACGAGATGTTGAATTTGGAAAGGAAGTTTAAATTGTATAGTGCAGCTGGCATTGTACCAGTTAGATTGTTGCTTGACAAATCCAGCACAAGCAAATCTGTGAGGTTGCCGATCGACTGGGGGACATCTCCATATAACTTGTTAAAGCTCAAATTCAGTGAAAGAAGCGCTTTCAACTGACTAATCTCCGCAGGGATCAAACCAGTGAATTCATTGTTACCTAGATTCAGCACTTTGGGAAAAGCAATGGCCTTGCGGTATTGCAGTAATGATGTAGCTGTATACACAGGTAGTGAAATGCTTTACGGTCCAATTTTGCTGCAGCCCTGTCTGACCTTAGCATTGGCATCTTTAATAAGGCTGTCGGAATTTCTCCCCACAGACTGTTATTTGAAACGTCTAGATAGAAGAGGAAGTGTAGGCTGCTAATCCAGTCTGGTATCGGTCCAGTTAGTTGATTGTTGTCTAACTCTAGCATCTCCAACCTTGAGAGTTTCGATAGCCATCGAGGTATTTTTCCATACAATAAGCATTGACTTAGGGATAGAACCTGAAGATTCTCAAAACTGTCAATACTATCTTCTGGCATTATCTCATTCATGAAGTTGTGGCCAATAAGAAGGGTGGTGAGGTTACTGGAGCTCCTTAATATCTGAAGTGCATTTGTTATGTTTGTAAGACTATTGTTAGCGAGTGATAGGAAGGAGAGGGACTTCAGATTGCCTAGCCCCTTTGATAACTGGCCGTGGAACTTATTGGAAGATACCCGCAGAGCAATTAGCTTGCTGCATGTGTATATGCTTTTTGGAATTTTACCACTGAAGTTATTCCACGTAAGATCTAAAGTTTTTAGATTGGGTAAGTTGGAGAAATTGACATAGATGAGCTCTCCACTGAAACTGTTGCTCTTGAGGTCTATGGTCATCAGACTTGTGCAGTTGCTCAAGGTTGATGGTATACCCCCAGACATTTTATTGCTGTTCAACTGAGTTCCTTCAATCTCTTAAGCTGACCGATAGACTCTGGAATGTTACCACTGAAGTTGTTCTATCCAATGTCAAGGGTAGCCAGCTTACCGAGTTTGACAACATTTTCCCCTTCAAGTGTTCCTTGTAAACCATTGTTTGGAAAAGAGAGGCACTCTAACGAGGTAGCATTGAAGATTTCATCAGGGAGAGTCCCACTAAGGTTGTTGTGGCCAGCCTTGAGGACTCTGAGCCTGGAGCAACTTCCAAATCCAGGGGGAATGCTCCCACTGAATTGGTTATAACTGAGTTCAAGCACAGATAAGTATGGCAAGTTGGTGCAGAAATTAGCTGGTATATGCTCACTAAAGCTGTTACTGACATTGAGGGCAACCATATTTTTCATCACTGCCCATGTGGATGATGGAAACTGTCCTGCTAACAAATTACTTGAGATATTCAGTACCTGCAGTGGGATTGCAGGTGTTGAAGATGGCAACTCGTCGAGATCTCCATCCAGGCGGTTAAAGCTGACGTTAATGACGATGAGGCTGCTGGAAGACAACAATTCCTGCGGTAGGACACCAGATAGCAGGTTGTGAGACAGGTTGAGGCGCAGCAATCCAGTGAGATTGCCAAGAGATGGTGAGATGTGCCCCTGGAGGCTCCTAGAGGCCAGGGAAACATCAGTGACCTTGCTATCTTGGCTGCAGGTGATCCCATCCCATTTGCAGCAATCTGTACCATCCAGCCATGACACGGGCGAGGCTGTCATCTTGAGGGAGCTCCCTGAGGAACCTGAGGAGGGAGTTCCTGTCATGCTCTGTACAAGAACTGGTGAGAGAAGCGAAGTTGATCAGCAGCACCAAGGCAAGGCCAAGAAGAGGTATGTGCGATTTGTTGCTATACAGAGAATGAAGTCGGTGCATGGTTTTCTTGTGAATCTAGCATGGAAACCTGAATGTAGTTTGCATCCGATGGTCATATCAAGAAAGAGCATGGGGAAGAAAGAAGCGTCTATTGGTTCCATTTTATTTTGCTCTTCTTTTCCTGGGGAATTCATCAGATGGTGATATCAAGAAAGAAGCGTCTATAGGTTCTATTTTATTTCGGCCTTCTAGTTGTTATCATCACAAATAAATTCTGGTCAATGATTTGATGCTATAGCATATGGGTACCCATTAAGATCCTAACCTTACAAAAACTGTCAGTGCAGTTTTGTTCTTCACACTATGATGTTCCAGTAGCGGCTACCATAATCTATTGGAAAGTCAACTGCTCGACCTTCGTGACCGTAAGTTATTCTCTTTCGCAGCCATTCTTAATTTTTACATAACATTGTTACAACATGCCTTAATTTACTCGATCAGGCATGACTTCTCTTACCAGATTCACCATGGACCTCTTCGCTTGCCATTATTTCGGACAAAGTTTTACACAAGGATTGAAAGGATGTATCCCATTTGTTTGCGAAAGAAAACAATTGCTGGATTTTGCCGGATTCACTTGGAGAGAGAGTTCATAGTACATGGAATTAAAGCTATCATTCGAAGAAAGTGGATATGATTTACAGCAATCATCATGCGCCGGCGTCGCGGTCATGGTGTGTCTACATGATTTGGACGGCAACAAAGAGCAACTGGTGAGTGGAGGGACCAAAACTGGTGCTCTCTTCTTCTGATTGAATCTTGACCGTTTACTTTCTGATTCTCTGTTATCAAGCGTGTGCTTTGGTTTAGGGCTTTTTACGTGTGTGTCATTATAAAAGTTTAAAATTCGTTGTATACCATTGAGATGAAAAAAAGCTCCTCATTACCCTTGTCCAAAGTTTTCTTTTCCTAGATGTCACTTCGGTCAGTTTTGTTTGTAACAGCAGTTAACTGCTAGCGGAAAAGACGAATTTACCCTCAGTTATGGAATGCATCAAAATTTTCATTCTTTTCTTCTTATCTCTCTTTCTCTCTCCCCTGCTTTCTTGCCCGTGTTCCTTCCAGAGGAGAGGAGAGGGAGGCGCCGACGGCTGCTGGGGCTCGGGCGGCGGCCAAGCGCGGCGGCGCGCGGCACGGCCGGGCAGAGCGGCGCCGGTGGTGGCGGCGCGGCGCGCGGGTGGCGTCGGCACGGCGCGCGGCACGGCCAGGCGGAGCGGCGCCGGTGGTGGCGCGGCATTGGCGCGGTGATGCGGCTGGGGTGCCGGACACCCGGGCTTGGCGCCCACGACGATGCCCGCGATTGCCGCGCCGGAGAGCTTCCGCTTCTTGGAGGATGCCACCCCGGGGACGTCGGCGGGGCTCACCCCGGGCGAAGGTGACGGGGACGGGAAGAACGACTTGCACGGCGGGAGCGGCGAGCCGCAGAGCTGGAGGTTGCCGGCGAAGTCCTCGGCCGGGAAGCGCGCGAGCGACGCCGAGATGGAGCCGTTGAGGTTGTTGTCGGAGACATTGAAGACGGTGAGGTTCTGGATGCTGATGCTGGGGATGTTCCCGGAGAGCTTGTTGCCGTCGAGGCGGAGCGCGCAGAGCGAGGTGAGGTTGTTGAGCATGAAGGGGATGGGGCTCGAGAGGTTGTTGTTGGAGAGGACGAGCCTCTCGAGGGCGGCGAGCTTGCTGACGGCCGGCGGGATGGCGCCGGAGAGGAGGTTGTTCTGGAGGAAGAGGAGGCGGAGCTGGGGGAGCTGGAGCACGTCGGCGGGGATGCCGCCGAGGATGCGGTTGGAGCGGAGGGAGAGCACCTGCAGGTTGGGGAGGCGGCCGAGCGTGTCCGGCGGGATGGCGCCGATGAGCCCCACCCCGGGGAGCCGCACCTTCACCACCGTGGCGTTCCCGGCGTCGCACGTCACCCCGACCCACCCGCACGCCGACGTCGAGGAGTTCCACCCGAGCCGCCGTAAATCTTGACGCCGAGGCGCTGCCCCGGGGAGTCCCTCCCGTTCTTGGTGCTCCCTGCCCCCTTCTTGTGCGCCATCTGGATCGTCAGCCGCCACGTCAGCATCGGCACCCCCATCCCGACTCCGCCGTCGCCGATGGAGAGCGCGACGCGGTCAGCGCGGAGGAAGGAAGCGGAGGATGATTGGCACGGGGAGGAGATGGACAGCCCCTTGAATGCACCCATCAGTGTGAACGCCATGGACGCCATTGCTCTCGGTGAGTTCGCAGGCGAGTCGAGAGGGAAGAGAAGAGAAGAGACGAAGATAGAGTGGGAGCTCGGTCCTCCCTCCAGCCGCCGCCGCCGCGGCTCCCTCCTCACGGCCGGATCGAGCAAGATGGGGAAGAACCACGGATGCCTGTCTAGTGAATTACTGATGGACATAAAAGTAATTTTAGCCTCTGCCTATAGTCAGCTCTGTTAAAATGAAACGGCAGTGTGACGGAAGTGATACGTAGGTAAAAGAAACTTTGAGCAAGAGTACTGAGAAGCTTTTTTTCATCTCAATGATATACAGCGAATTTTGAACTTTTATAATGATTATAATGTCACACAGTTAAAAGGCCCTTTGGTTTATTTGCTCTGCACGCTTGCAGTTGTTTTCCGCTTTCCACAATTCCACTAGCCTATAAACGACGGCATGAGCGTCAAAATCGTAAGCATATGATGGATGAATGGATGATTTTAATTAACTCTGACGATCAGCTATGCCTTTTTCTCTCGAAATGAGATTAAAAACTGACTTACTGAGCCTTGATCAATTGTCAGCCACGTTCCATGCAACATGGATCAACGATGTATTCCGCCGCCAGGAGTGCTCTTTCTAGGAGAAAGGGCGCGGAGCGGTGAACGGTCGCCTTGACCCAGCGGTGGCCGTTCGGTCTTGTTTCGACGGCTGGGATCAAGTCGCGCGTGCGAGCGATTAAATAATAAAATTTTGCACGGAGCCCTTCGTGCTTTAGGGCTTCCATGGAAGAAATTTTCCGAGGAAATTTGTATGATATGAATCCTTTGAAAAAATTCCCTATGTCCTAATTCATAGGAATTTAGAGAAAATTAAATCTCTTAGAAGTCTTTGTATCAGTCTTTCCTTAAAGAGAATTACAAAAACCACTTCAGATATCACCTTGAGTTTCAGATTTACTCTATAAGATGATTCATAATTCGCATTAGTTTGATATTCCTCTACAATTATCATAGTTTACATGTTTTTTTTCCTCTTTCACATGTGTTACATGACTTAGTGTATCTATTAATGAACATGGCCATAAAAACATCTATTCAAAGCAACATGATCCTATCGATCTCATCTTCCACGTTTTGAATCTACCAAAGAAACCACCTGCCACCAAACCCCATGAGACAAGCATAATAGCTTATCTTATGCGGCCTCGATGTTCAAGAGCGAAGACTCCTGATCACCACCGCCTAACGACGTGTTGGCCGGTAGGCCACCATGACTGGGGATGCCACTGTTGTGCCATCGGGTCTTACCGACATGAGTGACGACCACTGCTTCTCGCTTATTAGTATTCATATAAGCACGTGTGTGGTTTATGGCCACGAGAATGAACGAGTAATTGCAATTGGGAGGGAGGATCTCAAACAAAGATAAATTAGGAGGGGGTATTTGCAGTGAATCGTCTTATAGGGTGAATCTCAAACTTTTGGAGATATTTGGGATGATTTTTTTGCAAATTTTCCTTTCTAAAAACTTATACGGTTTTCTCGTGAAGCATCCAAACAAATACAATTGGACAATTTACTGTGTTTTGACATTCTTTAGGATCAAGTGGGTATTATACCACCCTAATTTCTTTGTTTTCTCTGTTGCTGTGTTTGTTTACTCATGCGTTCCAAAACAGCCTTAAAGTTGATCTTAGTAGGATCCCTACAAATAATGCTGCTTGGATCAAGGTTGAGAGGAGCCTCATGATGAGCTTGTTAACTTTCTTACCATTTTCAACTTTTCTAAATTTTGATAATGTCAAAATTTAATAAGGCAATAAACTAAACATACCATTATCAACACAACCCTATTAATGTTTGGTCATTCTAGAACTTTCTACTCTCAAAACACTCCCAAGATTTGATAAGGTACCAAACCAAATACACCTACCCTTATTCTACCTTACTAAAATTTAGCATTACCAAAAACAATGGTAAGGTTTTTTTTAAGAGGCTATCTATTAATCTTTTGATAGATTTATATCTTCGAATCTTTTAAAATTTTCAACTAATGAATATAGCTCATCTTAAATGAAATAACAAAAAAAAAGAGACAAACATATCAAAAATTGTAAATTTAGAGAAAAAAATGTTGTAAAGATCTAATTTTGGTGCGTTGTAATTGAATCTAAGTGCACTTAACTGAGTGCAACTGCAAGTTGGATATACAAGAACACGAATCTTGATGCAAGATTTTATGGACGAAAAAGTGAAAGATAGAAGCCCCAAAATCTATTGCGAGTGAAATACCAAGTGAATAAGGCCAATAATTGTACTTCCTCCGTTCAAGTTCATTTTTAGCTCGTTTCATTTGTCTCAAAATAAATTTATTTTTAGAGTAATCATTGCATCGGAATTTGTGAAAGTAAGAAATAATTGTATTAGTAGTAGATAAAGTGAGGAATAGTTACATTGGGATTTGATAAAGTAGAGCTATTCTAGACTTTCTGGTTTTATATTAATATATGTGGGATGAATAAAAAATAAACTTATTTTGGGACAGAAGAATTCTTCGTACATTTCTTTTGCCTTGGAATAAGTCCATTTTGGTTCCCTCAAATATAGGTGCAATCTAATTTGTATCCCTCAAATGCAATACAGGATATTTTGACCCTTCAACTATTAAAACCGATTCAATTTTACTCCCAGAACAATATTGAGAGTGGTATTCGCTGACGTAGCATCCACGCATCATCCTAGTCATCAAATAAAATTAAAATAAAATGGGGCCCATATGTCATACTCCCTCTCTCCCTCTCCTTTATCCCACACTCTCTCTCTCCCCAATGTGTTTCTTCCCTTGTCGAGGGAGCTGGGCGGCGGCGGCGGCAAGGGGATGGAAGGTTGACAAGTGCACGGGCACGGCGGCGGGCGGCACCAAGGCGACGGAGGCACTATGTGATGTGGTTCATACTTTAATCATGATCCATGTCGACAGGGTCACCTTTTTTTCCTTGTTAAGTGCAGCAATGCTTTGACCAATTGACGTCACCAAAACCATCACTTAGGCCAGCTTTAGCAGACAGGGCAATCTTAATTGTATATTGGTATATATTGCCTGTATTGTACTGGAGGAACCATACCATATGATTCTGTCATATGTAAGGCTATGTTGCTGCAAGCTCCCTGCCAATTCTGAAATATTTAAAAATTTCCCAGTTTCACGATGGAGATTCTGATGTCTGAAATCTGAATCCTTGAATTCCCATTGCCCAGAAGGAGTTGATGGGCCTCAAATGCATCCTGGAAGCTAACGGCTCAGCCTCAGCATAGCCCATGGGCTATATAAACTGTCTTTTGCAGGCTTTCAACAATAGGCGAACCTGATACACAGTGTCACGGTCACAGGAAGCACAGACTGAAAATAACGCTCAGAAGGCATCCACTGAGGTACTGATCGCTTAAATGTCCATTTGTCCCCTGATAAATAAAGAGAAGCTGAAGCTAGGGGCAACCTGAACTCATCCCCATCATATCGGTTTCATGATTCAAGATTCAAATGAACAAATGCACCCCTCGAGCAGCAAATGTAAACTAAATCATTTTTCCTAGTGTTGACAAGAAACATCACACCACAATAGAAAATTGCACGATGTTAACCAAACCCAGGAGGCACATCAGGATCCTCATCATCATCATCCCCAGGGCAGCTAACGGCATTGGGCTCACCTCCATTTGGTTTTACTTGGTTATGATTATCAGTATTTGATGGCTGCTGCTGCTGCATGGCCATAATGTTGCTGCTCTTATGGTCACTGAAACCAAATCCTGGTGGTTCCTCTGGATCATCATCTTCCAGCTGGACTGCAACAGAAGTTGATGCTTTTGCTGGGGAAACTTGCTCCTCTTTGGCATTCCTCTTCAGCTTCTTCGAAGGAGGGTCCTGCTGCTGCTCATGGTTCATCATTCTATTGTAGACAGCTTCAGAAGTTCCTCGGATATCGATTTCATTTGATAGGATGACACCCCATATCTCGTCTGAGATTTGACCCATTATTTTGCTCCTGGTTTAAAAGCACATCACAATAACATACCAGATTATCGATATCTAGTCCAGTGTAGTAAAAAGCGACAATAAAGAAAAACTAAATATAGTTCTTCAGCTTACCCGATATCTTGGTAAATCGCATCAGAAAGATCTTTCAGTTTTAACTTTTCAGAGCCATCTTCATTTATTACCACTGACTGTTTCACCTCTGCAATTATGTTGCTGCGTAGCACCTCCTGCATGAAAATAAGTTGCAGCCAACTTAAACAACTACACGGCATTAAGGTCTTACTAGAAAATAGAGTAAAATGCATGGAAGGTCACTTAACTAGTTTAGGTGTGTCAAGTAGGTCACTCTACTTTTAAAATGCACATCTAGATCACTAATGTGAGTTAAGTGAGTCATTTGCTCATCTAACTATCCACATGAGCATACATTGTACACATGGCATGCCACCTATGGTTGAAAAAATTGCTTTCGGACATGTGCAGAAAATCGCATGTGTATTTTTTTTCCTTTCTCGCATCACTAGCACTTGAAAATACACGAAATTAGGGGAACCAAATCATTTCACTTGTGATTGTTTTGATGAGTTCTTTTACTTCTCAATCCTCTCTCGCTTGCCATCAAACCTGGCGGCAGCAACAACAAGCTATGAATATAAACAGCAATGGAGGCGAAATCCTAGGCGACAGCGACGACAAGCTTAAACAACAACGGAGACAAAATCCTAGGAGGCAACGGCGGCGGATGCTCAAACAATTTTTTCAATCCTATGTGGTATGGCACATGATGTTTACGAGGTGTGCTCATGTGGATAGTTAGATGGCTAAATGACTTACTTAACTCACATTAGTGACCCAGATGTACATTTTAAAAGTAGAGTGACCTATATGACACACCTAAACAAGTTGGATGACCCTCCATGTATTTTACTCTAGAAAATATTACCATTTTGAATATGTTCATTCAAACTTTTTGTATATGTAGGTAGAGAAAGGTTAGTAGCTTGAAAATTGAATCAACAAAACTTGCAGGATCAACAACTGCAGGTCAAATGGATTCCTAGAAGAGCAAATGAAGTTGCTGATAAACTTGCAAATGAAGCGACAACTCTTGTGTTTGCAAATGAAACTTGCAAAGATCTAGGGCTAGAGATTACAGCTTTAATCACAACAAATCTCGCATTTGCTATCAATCTAGATGCCCAAACATAAGTGCCCTTGTAAACCTCTGTCTTGAAGAGGCAAATATAACTCAGGTACTTTATTTTTAATTTCCTAATATATAATACTAGAAGACATGAGTTTTTTTTAAAAAAATGAAAAATTGAAATTAGGGCAATAAAACAATGTTGAACAAATAAGTGTAAAGTTTGACATATATTGTACTAACTTGAGCTAAAGCTAGAGCTAATAGAAGACTACACAGGAACGACCATTATAATGAATTGGCTTAATTACTTGATTGTATGTAATTAGTAGATCAAAGCTGTATAGTATACTGCTTTTACTTACTCCTGCTACCACAAAACTGATATAAGCTTCATAATGCCAGTTACTCTAAACTTTGTGGCTGTCAGTGCCATGGTCCACGTGACTCCACAAACATCTGGAGTATTCCATGCATGGTAACCAAACTAATTAATGCTTCCGTATCATTCCACATATACCTAGAGTAGCTAACAGTGGATCCTAAATCCAATGGTGAATTATTTGCTTTGTCTAAGATCCAACGTTTTATGTGAACTTATTGAAATTCAGGCAATAAAACAATGTTCCTGCATTAGAGAGTAGATCTGGTCTTCAGACGTGTGCTACTAGACCATAGTATGCAAATCAGAGTGAGACATACTAAGCTTGGTTAACCATGTATACTGGCTGTATATAATACACCTAAACTTATAGAATTACACAGCACTTGGACTTATCTGGCTCACACCTGTATGCTATTAGGCTACATAGTATGTAAATCAGAGTGATACGTACTTCAGCCATGTTTGCAGGCACATAATCAGTGTGAAGCCAAAACTATTATATATATATATAAAATCTATACTCTAGGATAAAACTCTTTTTTGCATTTACTATATAGGACACGTTTACAGTTGCAGGATACATATACTATATCATGGGAACACGTTTACAGTCACAGGGGTGGGGTGCTACTAGCGTCTTGGGCACTAGTTACCTCTTCCGTATAAATAACAATGAAGGCATTCCCAATTTATGGCATAAAATGATACTATATTCAACCTTCAATGGGGCACTTCGTTCTTCAATCCATTCATTGCTATCCCTTTCGATACAGCTCTACTGCAAATTTATGTTTTATTTTTCTATAATAATCCTTACTTTCTATATAAGTACAACCCACTAACTGCAGTTAACTTATGGCTATAAAGAAGCCCTCACGTTGAGCCAGGTCATCATAATTGTTTCAGCCATTAGATGTCTGACAGCCCAACAGCCACACCATCTTTAACCAATACTTGCAAAATTCCTTATTTTTTACACTAATTAGTCAGTTCAAATTCCCGCAGCAACGCTTGGGGTAACCCACTAGTATAATAGAAAGATATGTCAACAATGTGTATTTTTCCCAATTCCCGACACCAAAACTAGAAAACACAGTGCTACTACAAGAAAAAATCCAACTGTACTGCTTACATGAACAAAGTAAAATGACTATTAAGGACGCAACGGTTTCATGGACAATGTAAGAATAGATGTATCTGAAACACAATTTCTGATGATATGAATAACCTGGCAATCAATATGATTCATTTACGACGAACAAAGGCGCAACCCTCCTCACATTCATATGTCAATAGATGACTATATAAGATATGCAAGGTTACCAAAACAATGTAGTAATGAAGTAAAAACACACAAACAGAAGCTACAAAATTTCCTTAGGTTTCAAGTTTCTTCCGAATATATTATCAAGTTCTAAATGCATTGCTACAGCTACGTATGATTGATTACATTCCTGATAAAACTTGAATCATGTAGTCCTGGTAATTCATGAGAACAAACCTGCTCAGAGCATGCATTCACACCCACTGTATAAAACTTAACACAAGAATGCAAATTGCAGTTCGCCTGAAGTTGAGATAATGCAGGATGATCTAGGCTAAATCCACTGTCCCCGTGAATGACTTAAGGAAAATCGAATCCACCCAATCGGTTAGACTGTCAGTAACCCCATACCAAACGCCGGATCAACGCAATTCGCAAAACGAGGGTTCAATGTAGCCGCGTACGAGGGGAGGGGGTGGCGTATGATGGGATCTTACGTTGTCCTTGACCTTGCGGATGATGGCGCGGCGGAGTGCGTCGAAGTCTCCGTCGTCCTTGGCTCGCCCAACCACCTCCGCCCTCGCCGGCTCCCGCCGCATGCCGAGTTCGCGGAGATCGCTCATGGGAGCGGGGGGCAGTGGCGGATCTAACATGGGACATGGGGGTTCAGTTGAACCCCCAAACCTTTTTGGGAACCATCAAACTGTTACTAGTATTAAGGTTAAGGCAAATTTCTAGAACAGAAGCTAGGGTTAACGCAAATTCGAGAAAAAGTGCGTGGGTAGAGAGAGAGAGAGAGATGGGAAAGAGGATGTGCGTAACCGATGCAGCGAAGCAGCAGGACGAGCGACGGCGACCCTGCTCGCTCGCTCGCGCGATGGATGGAGATCGGCGCAGGCGGCGGTGGCGGAGGATGTGCTCACCAGGATGGATGCGGCGGAAGCAGCAGGACGAACGACGAAGCCCTAATCTACTCGCTCGCGTGACGGATGGGGATCGGCGGAGGCGGCAGCGCGTGGGCAAGGGCAAGGATAACTTTTTTTTTTTGAGATAAACTCAGGATAACTCACGCACGACAGAGCCGTCAAAATGGCGAGGAGCTCTCAATCCACCCAAACTGTGGAAATAACTTAAAAGAGATTGTTTCTGTGGTCCCACTAACATATCGCATATCACACGAAGCATATATCTCGCGATGTCATTCTTTCACACGACACCAACCGTGTGCAAGTCCGATTGCATGAAAATAGAAAAATCAAAAATCTAATCTAACTTGTCGCACAGCCAAAACCACGGAGCTTCCTATTTCTTTATCTTTATTTTTTTTCTTTTTTTACCTACTTTCATATTTATCTTTATCTTTATCTACTTATAATTTTTTTATAAACAATGTTTTTTTGTTGTAGGTCAATTAAATATCACGTATAAGTAACACCAGCATACAAAGTCCGATTCCGATCGTTGAAAATCCTACTGTGGTCCGTTTTGTTTTGTTGTGGCCAAGATGACCGGCCGGATTCAGTAAGGTATTACTAAGATTATTTTCATGTATGCTTACGAGAGACTTTTTACTATAGATATAGACCCATAATTTAAGTTCAGTTCATCACCCCACTGTATAATATGCCCCTAAACATAATCCACAGCGAGATTAGTCAAAGTAAAACTTCACCATGTTATACTTATTTGTCATACTTATAATTCAGTCTAAATGCTTACTGTTTAATATATTATTGTCGTGGTCCGTTTGTGACATGTTTTTTAAGTATATATGTGTGACGTACGTTGTGTTTGTTTGATCTATCGAAGTGAGATAGAAGACACTATGTTCAATTAGTTCTTTGTTCCCTCGTGGCACGAGATAACAGATCACATACGGTAGGAAAAAAATCAAGAAATATATTAACTCCCCTAGTAAGGTAGCTACACATAAAACTCTTCTCTTGAAATTTCGAATGTAAATGATTCAAAGAAAGGGTGGACTGCAGCAATAGCAAGAGATCAACGAACGAAGCGGAGAATGATCAAAATTAGGTCGATCCTACCATAACCGAGTCTACATCCTAGACCTGACATGATGAAAAATAAGATTCTTTCTAAAAGAGCTAGGAAAAGGAGTATGAGGACTAGCTCAACGTATACCCGCACGAAAGACTTGAAAGAGCTCACACGTATTATGCCTCCCTTGGTTACTGGTGAAGATGGAGTCATAAATTGACTTAACCAAAGCCATACCTGATTGCCTACGAAGGTCTTAAGTCTGCGCATGCCCAACACCTACCCCTGCATGTATCCTTAACAAGGTTGGGATATCCACGCATAATACTATCTAAAAAAAGATTAATGATTTGGATGGCAAGGCGGATGTACTAGTAAAGATATATCTTTCCTTCTTTTCCATCTTAAAAATAAGACTTCTGGCGAAAAGAGTGGAGTTGAGTACTCTTACTTAATAACTAGTTGCAGGCATGGCTTATTAGGTTTGTGAAAAAAATGAGAGCTCTTTATATTAACCAAAGAAAATAGAAAAAGTATAAAACATTTATAGAAAAAAGTAAAAAAAATCAAACATTGACGACCCAGACGAAGCAATCAGTGAAATCGTTCTATTTACTCCATATCCCCAAACATATGCCTATTCCCGCACATGTTCTTACTCGCATATTGGACTTAAGAAGGGTAAGCCTTATTCTCAGCTATTTAACTAATAAAAAACTCTTCACAATGCTTAACGCCCATATGTTCATTCTTTCTTTGCTCCTCATGTTTCCATGCTCCTTTTTGGTGGCAGGAGGCAAAGAAGGGACATAACGGAGAAAATGATGGTTCAAATCCAACCATTCCTTGGGCATGGTTTGAGCGAGAATTCAATGATCAGTATTTAGATGTGATGTCTCGGGAAGCAGGCAAGATAAAGCCTACTAAACGCGAGGATCTCTGCGTGCACTCTGATATTTTGAACAATGATATATGTGATATCTTGAGGGGAAATGCCATAACAGCCGAGGTACCTGATCGGCATCAGCGCTGACCAATGTTACTTTTTATTAGCTGAACACATGGTTTTTTCTTCTTAAAGAAATCACTTGCCTCATTCTATTTGTATAGATTTTATCCGTCTCCTGCTTCTTATCCTTCCACAAGGAGAGCTACAAGGCGCGAAAGGAGTGCTGTAAAGGGGAAGGGGGTACCTATCCGTGGTCAGGAAATGCTTTGTGTCCTGTGTCCTTGCTTTGCTCTACCGAAGGATGACGCAAGGTTTTTCTAACTTTCGCCTCTGAAAGCGTCCTTCCTTCTCAATGCCCGAGCATCCATCCAATGCATGATTTTCGATAGCATCAAACATGGTTGGTGACGATGGGTTTGGGTTTATTATATTTTCCTAGCAAGAGGAAATTGGACAAATTTGCTACAAGTTTACGCTTATTCTAGAGAACAAGTCGATAGAAGCAAGGGCATAATCATACTTTTGAGGTTGTTTCTCTCTATCTCATGATTAAATATAGAGATAATCTACTTTATGCTACTGAGTATATCCCAGTTTAACGATTTGCCACTGACATTGTCTTTCTCTATAATATATTGGTGACTTTATCAATTATTATACAATATGTCATTGGGCTAGGTTTTTTATAAAATACTCAAAATACCCTTAAAACATACAACATTAACAATTAATTTATCTCATTAGATGTTTAAAAAACATGAAAATTTTTACGTGGCCTCCTTACACAACATTTAAGTTTGTGTAAAGAGGCGAAACAAAATATTTCATATTTTTTTTGAAACTTCCAATGAGATGAATCAATTTTTAATCTGGTATGTCCATAAGGGTATTTTGGGTATTTTCAAAAAAAAGCCCAACCCATTGATGTATTGTAAGAACGATTGATAAAGTCTTTGGTATATTATTGAAAGAGATAATGCCAGTGGCAAATTGTTGAACTAGGACAAACTCAATGGCATAGAATAAACTCTCTTAAATATATAATGTCGTGAATGTCCATCAGTTAATTACCACTTTTTTACGACGCCCTCAAGTAGAAACGTATTCTTGTAGTGTCATGTAACAAAAAAACGTAAAGTTTGGGTGTTATGTAGTAAATTTTGTCTTCTACCAAACATTAGTTGATGTTAAGGATTTAGATATCACAAAAATTGAACTTTCATTACTTCATTATGTAATGTTATTGTAATTTTAGTTTTTTCCGTTGCAACGCACAGGCGCCTTTGCTAGTAGAAATAATATATCTATCACTCCTAATCCCATTTTCCAAATTGAGCCCCTAGGGTTGTGTCGAAACTGGAATTCGGCAATAATAAAAAGGGGTAGCGCACGAGACCTAAAAGTGGATGGATGCGGAAGACAAGGATTTAGACATTTTCAGACCCTCTCAATGAGAGGTAATACCCTACTCTTGTTTGGGGATTGTATCCGCCGAGTGTATATTGATCTGACGATCGAGTTGTGAATATCTCTGTGATCATCTTATGATCCCCCTAGAGGGCTTCCTACCCACCTTATATAGGTTGGGGGCAAGGTTACAAGGAGGAAAACCTAGCCATATATAACATCAGTTTCCTAATCTATTACATGATAGTATTCAATCAGGACTCTAGGCCATGCCATAGAACACAAGACAATATTATGACTGAATCCTACTCTATTACATAATATATGGATCCGACCCACCTCCTATCTCTAGTCGAATATGGAGGCTGTAAGGATACCCGGTACCCATATTCTCCACAGTAGCCCTTGAGACCTTCGCAGTCGACGAGATAACTTCACCTCGAACCAAATAAATCCAAAGCCGAGTGCTTCAAGCATCTCTGCCATAGTCTCCCGAGTGCTTTTACCAAATCAAAAGGCTGTGAAGGGCTGAAAAATTTCAAGAATAACCAAGAATATATACCCAGGTGCATCGACTAGATGCACCTAATTAGGTGTAGCTTCCGACTATGTGTTTAATTAAACAAACTAAGCATATAGTCAAGAACCTTTAATCATCCCACCCATCCAAGTGGTCTTATATAAATAAATGCTTAGCCAAAGCCAAAAGCATCCTGAAAAATCATATAGCACGTAACCTCATTAATAAGGCACGGTGCATAATGACCCCGAGTACTGGCATCACATTGTGCACATGCTGCCAAAACAGTCACGTCCGAGTCCCCTTGATACACACAACTTCACCATCCTCAGAAATATATGGCATTTGTGATATAAAATCCGAGTTAATAAAACCCACAAATAGATTTACCAACCGCCTGAAGAATACGACCAAAATATAATTAGCCTAAGCCATAATATTAGTCTTTAATCAGAAAAGCACACCAAGGTGGCAAAATAGCATTGATATAATATAAAATCAATTGCTTTGTAAAAAACCAAACAGCTCCTGCAACCTATATAAAAGTTACCAGGATAGTTATAGAAAACTTTATTATTTGTCACCTTCCAAATTGCATCGTACCAACTCCTAAAAAGTTGTGTAACTGCTGTATGAAAGGATTTTGAAGGTATTGGGCAATAGAGCACGTGCATATTGCCAAGGCAAATTTGCTTAAGTCCCTAGAGACACGTGACAAGCCACACCTGAGAATACGGGCTACAGACATATTGGGATCAGGCTCAAAATATGCCGATCGATACCCTTAAAAAATGACGTGTATATCACGCCTTTTAATAAGCTCCCGAGTGACAAATCTCTCGGGTGATATTGACCAAGCGCATCTCATCTGAGTAGCTTCTGATCCGAGTGGTTATCCCTCATGAAGTGTACCAAAGTAGATTTGATAATTAAATCCCGACTGGCGCAAGAACTCAACTTGTGACCCTTGTGGGAATAATGATTGGTCCAGACCTTGAGCGTAGGAGATAAGCTCGTAGCCATGAATTCATGTTGCATATATCCAGAATAAGTCCAGATTGAAGGTATGATCCTCGTGTTAGAGCTAGTAAACCCCTGAGCATGTTGCTTGTCCTTCTGTCGCAGTCGAGGTTATCCATTGGTGGCAATTGATGCAGTCGGCATGGAAGTGAGATCACCACTGTAGAGATGAAATTGCCCATCAGAAGTGATGAAGATGTCGGTGGTGGAGACGTAGTTGCCCATGAACGGCGATGGTGAAATCCACCAATCATGGAGACGAAGAAAACAGTCGGCGACAGCAAACATGACCAGTAATGATGACGACTGGCAGTAGCAGAGATGGTCGGCTATGAAGATGAAGTTTCTCAACAACGATGACGGAGATGCGTAGCCGTGGAATCGAGAAGATCAGTCGGCAACAACAGACGAGGCGGCTGGAGGTAAAGACGATGACGCCTATCAATGGTGACGCAATAGGCCAACCTTGAAGGAGAGAATACCAGTCGGTGGCGACCAAGGGAAGTCGGTGTTGAAGATGAAGAGCACATCAGCAGTGATGACGTAGGCCAGCAATGACAGCGAGACTACCAGTCGGCAACGATGGAGATAGAAAGTTGCTCGTGAACGGTGGCAGCGAAATCCACCAATCGTAGAAGTGAAGAAATCATCCGGTGATAAAAGATACGACCAGCAGTGACAAAGTTCCCATGAATGGTGACAGAGTAGACTAGGCCGAAGAGGCATGGTAGGATGTCGATGAAGATGACGATGTTAATGATCCAGTCAGATTTCAGCATTGACGAAGCCTAGTCTCCTGAAGTAAAAAACTTGGTTGACAGTAGTTGACGGAAGATGAAGTTAATATCGATGACGAAGGTGTTGATGGTGACGTCAATGATAATAATTGTCATGCCCCAAACTAGCCCCGAACGGAGGCCAGTATAAGGCGATCCAAATTAACCTGTATGCCTGTACCAGTCCCAGGAAATAGCGCTGGTACAACAGGAAGATAGATTACCACAACAATAGCGGTCTCTTTATTAAGAGTAGGATTACAACCAGGGTTGGAACTACGGACAGAACCCGAGTTCGCAACAACAGTACAAAAAAGCGAAAGCGGAAAAAGGCGGAGGCTGGCTGTCACGCCCCAAACTGGCCCCGGGCGGAGACCAGGATAGAGCGGTCCAGATTGACCTGTATGCCTGTACCAGTCCCAAGAAATAGCGCTGGTACAACAGGAAGACTGAATATCACAACAACAGCGGTCCCTTTATTAAGAGTAGGGTTACAACCAAGGTTGGAACTGCGGACAGGACCCGAGTTCACAACAGCATTACAAAAAGGCGGAAGCGGAAAGCGGAGACTAGCCTTAAACCACAAGCAAAGCCTTGGGGAAGGCCGAAACCCTACTACTGCTCGAAGTCTGCTTGCTCCTGGAAGAACTCTTCATCAGCAGGGTCCACCTCTTCGTCTTCGGGAACTGGGGGGGGGGGGTTAATTATATAGAGCAAGGGTGAGTACAGGAGTACTCAGCAAGTCAGGGGAAATTAAGTGTTTAATGCAAGCTTCAAGGGAAGCCAGTTATTTTTCACAATTGATTTTAGTTCAAGACTTTAGAAACATCTAAGTAAGTGCTTCTCAACGACACGGGTGAGAAAGTGCGTCTCATCCGACCGGAGCAGTGAGATTGTATCGATTGAATCTTGTCGGCACGAGAGGCTCCCTGCCAATCGTTCACCGACCCCGGCTGCTCCAACAGCCACAACTCACACACGCCGGTACGAGAGGCTCCCTGCCAATCGTCACCGACTCCAGCTGCTTCAACAGCCTTAAACCAAGCACAGAACGGAAAACCTCACACCAGCAGCAGTCCACAAGGTGTTCAATAAAACTACGCTAAGGAATCACCTCACATCCGCCCATGACCGTGGGCACGGCTGTTCGAACAGTTGTAATCCTCTGCAGAGGGGGTACACTTTACCCACACGACGTTACTAACCCCGAATCACCCAGCCCGTGACTCTCGGTCACGTCTGGCGACCTTGAGGCTTTCACGACAAGGCATTTCGAAAGCCGACTCAGGGTCATCTTATGCCAACGGGAGGGGTCCCACGGACCAACACCAGGTTAGGTCCCAGACCATACTGTGCCAGGAAGCCCAGGGGTCCTCCCCGACACCACCCCGGCGAATCCACTTGTCCCTTGGCATCAAGATTTCCCTGGCCTAGCTAGTTACTCAGCCAGGGGCGTCCCATATCACCCATGTGGTCGTACTTGACATATGCTTGGATGTAATTCCCAAGGAATCGGTCCTTAGAGCGAGAACGAGCAGACCGTACCTCCAGTACGTCTCCCGTACCGCGAGTTTTAGAAACCCACTTTAGTTTTCAAGGCACCGACCCAAGTGTCGGGTTTTCCAAGCATTTTGTAATCTCAAGTTTTACCCAGGTGATCAATTTTAAAGTTTGAGGGGAGTCTCGATATTCGTACGTGAGGTACGGATACCGAGGCATCACCTGAGGGGTGACAAAGGTGTTGGGGTATTCAATAATCAAGGAAGGTGAATGCAGCAAATGGGTAGGGCCTGCCGGTTGTATTGCAAACCGAGGCCAAGTGCCAAGTGTAACCTAAGTAATGCATAGTTTGCGAAATTAAAATACTTAATTTAAATTATGGGTTCAATTGATCAAAGGTGACTTGCCTTGCTCGAGATCTTGAGCTTCTTCCTCGAAATCCGTGCACTGCGGGTCTTCGGGCTCCGAGACTACACGCGAAACGAGACAACTCAACAAAGCGACAAAAGAAGCCCTATTAATGACCACTAAGCGTGCCATTGAATAGATCTCGATTTTTGAGAAATTTTAGAAGTGGAACGGAGTTAATCTGACGAACGGTTGAAAAGATATGAATTTCTTAAGGTTAAAGGATTTTCTGGAATAAAGAAAAGGAATTATTAATTCCCTGGAAAAAGAAAAGAAGGAGGGATGCCAATTAGACTTTAATTCGGGCGGCTAAGAGCAGCCCAAAGGATTAGAGCGGGCGCGGCCGAAATAATGGGCCGGCGGCCCGAAGGGATCGGCCTAGGCCGAGCAAGGGAGGCCGATGGCCGAAAAGGCCGAGTGGGCCGAGCAGGCCGGCGCTTGAGGGCGCGGCCCACGAGCAAAAAGGCCGAGTGGCCGAGGGGCTGACTGGCTGCGCGGCCCGAGTGAAACGGGCCGGCGCGCGAGAAGGCGGCCCAAGGCCGAGCGGGGCACAGCCCACGGGCGACGTGGCGCGGGGAAAGGCCGGACGGCCCGGTTGGCGAAGTGCGGCCCAGCGGGCGACGCGCGCGAGGCCGGGCCGGACCATGGCGCGGCCCAAGCGGCGAGAGGGCGCGGTGGACCGGGAGACCTTGACCGGTCTCTCGTGGGGCCGGACAGGCGGACGTGGCGTCCACGTGGACACCACGTCGGACCGAGAGGAGGAGAGGCGGGGAACCGCATCGGCCGGCCGGCGATGGGTGCGGGCTCCGACGGGGGCGACGAGCCGGAGCGGGCGGGCGGCGGGCACCTGTTGATGCAAAAAACACACACTGGCCTGGGAGATCTGCTTAGCTCCAGTGCAGGTCCAAATCTTGGTGAGATGCAGGCGTGCCAGTCAGTTTGATCCTGCAACTGACAAGATATACAAACGACAGATCAAAGAACCGATCGGCCAACATAGCCGATGTAGTAATTCCAGCCGATCCTGATAACAGCCGATAGCGATAGGGTTTTGAGCTATCGGCTATGTGTTCAATGTAGATTCTGACACTTGACAAAGAGACAATCGGCTGATGATAATATGCATTAGATCGGCAATGACTTGATAAAGTGAAACGAAAGTTAGACATACTCGATCGGCTGTAGATATCAATGATACATAATCTAAATCTCAAAATATATTTAAACCAAGTGATTGGGATAGATCGGACAGGGCGCCGAGACAGTATAAATCACTTATGTCTAAAAACACCTCAAGAGAGAGATTATATATATTCATAGCATAGCCGATGAAGTGAATCTAACATAGATCCAATGC
>BDMV01000002.1:4465779-4511188 GCA_008326285.1 Oryza officinalis | reverse complement strand
CCATTGGAAAGGTTATCTTCTTAGCTTTCCATCCATATAAAGAATGCCCCAATCCGAGCATGTATGCGACCTGGGCGCCCGTTTTAGTGCAGACTGGTCCTGGACTCCGAATTGCACCCGAAGTCGACTTGGAGAAGGTCTTGGTTTGGTCCCCAATCAACTTCTTTGATATTCCATGCATTCATTATGCTCGGCTTCTTTTCCTTCATCCAAGCAAGTACCTCTGCAAACGAAAACAAACAAAACTCATTGTGTAGCAACGTATGTTCAAAAATATAACAAGTAAATCTTATGTAGAACTGGTTAACCTTTGGCTGATTAATACACAAGGTAGTCATGGTTATATCCGAGCTAGTTGTGTCCTCATCAGTTTTCAACTATTTTTTTTAAATGCGTATTTTATGCAAAATAGCCTTTGCAGCTCTCCTTTGTTATTACTTGCATCATTATTTTCCTTTCCGGTATGACTTGTTGAGTACAGTGGGTAGTACTCAGTCTTGCTTTATTTTTCCCCACACCAGAGTTGGAGTTTGTTTCAGAGGAAGACTTTTCAGAAGAGTAGGTTTGTTGCTGCCGTCGAGGTTTGCCTGTGGATTGGTGTCGCTACGTTGCGAGTGTTTAGTTTATTAGAATAGTTTGTTTTTCTTTTACCGCTGCAGTTTTGTAAGAGATTTTTATTGTTTTGTAAGACGTGGATCTGTATGGCAACTTTGTCATTTGTGTACCCTGGCTGGTCCTGGACAGGGATTTTAATACACAATTTGCTTTGGAAATTCTGGTAGTGAATTTCTGGGCGTGACAAGTTGGTATCAGAGCCGACCTTGACCGTAGGACAAGCCAACTGGAAACCTTAAGAGCCCTCTAAAATTTTTCATGTGCATTTTCCCTTAAATTTTAGATTGTTTTGGGAAAAATCCGGGAATGGTGGTCTTTGGGTTTTTTTTTGAAAAAAAAGGGGGGTTCCTTGCAAAAAAAAAATTTCTTTTTGAGCATATGTTAAGTCCTGTTCCTTTGCCCTCTGTAGATGGTAGGTCATCCCCCGACGCACCGTGGTCAGAATATAGAAGGCTTCGTGGTAGAGCTTGCCCGTATGACTTTGGTTGTAGGGTACCTTGAAGCGCCGGAGTACACCACGATCGAGCCTCTCAGTGGCGAGTTCCCGTTCCGAGTCCGTTTGGAAGTACATGGCTTCGTGGGCACCAGTCTTCCCAATATGGTGGTCACCGCTTCAGGAGGATCTGACGAGCACGCCTGTGAAGAGGCGGCTTACTTGATGATGGCCAGGATGCGAGAACTACACGACCACGCTCTCCACAACTCGGCGTACCGCTATCATCCTCGTCGCGGTAGCTCTTCCACCAGCAGCACCTACCGATCTGCAGCGGAGGAGAACGATACTACCTTCGGACGGATGGTCACAGTGATGAAGGGTCTGGACAAGATGCACGCCGATCTCCACAAGGCCTCCAAGGCTCTTAATGACTAGAAGTTGATCAAGATTGCCCGCTTGGAGGATGAAGTCGCGCGGCTCAAGGCCGATAATGCTAGGTTGCGAGGACACCCAGCGTCAGGAGGACTCAGGATTCGTACCATGCCATGGAAGAGGACCACCGCTCCTGTACGTATCCAGCTTACGCCAAGGAATTCACCGCCCGCTCCAACGCCAGTTCCGCCGCCGCCACCAGGGTTCGCCATCACCTTCGCCTCAACGTCTGCGTACCAGGGTCCAGCCGGTGGTAGCGTAGGTTGGTTGCACGCCACACCCAGTGGTAGCAACGGCAGTGGTTCAAGTTCAGAGCTAACAAGTGGAGACACTGCCATGGCGGATTCCGGAAACCGTTCTGAGCATTAGGCTCGTTACCCTTAGTTTTCCGTTTTTCTTAGTTTGATTTCTTGTTAGATGCTGTGTGTTAGGTTTGTTGTTCTGGGGTTTAGCCGATGGTCGATACCATGTGCCTATGGTATAGCTATCTTATTAAGGATTTTTGCGTGCTGTTTTGGAAGTGTTTTAAGTTAGATCACAACAATTACAGTTAAATTAATAATATATTAAAGCTTTGTTCTGAGCAATCTGTTTTCTTTCTTGTCCATTTCTTTCTGCTGGTTTTTCTTCTTCAGATGGTCAACACCAGGACAAGTGGTAACAACAACAGACAAGAGGGATCCCAGGCTAATAGAACAAACACCAACGCTCCTCCTCCACCACCGGATAATCCCACTCTTGCTCAAGTGCTAGCTAGCCAGACGCAGATGATGGCGGCTATGATGCAGCAAATGCAGCAGCAGCATCAACAAATGCAACAGCAAATGTTGCAACAGATGCAACAACAAGCTCAACAGCAGCTGCAGCAGGCCCAACATAATCAACCACCACCCCAATCCAAGTTGCCAGAGTTTCTTCGTGTCAGACCGCCGGTTTTCTCGAGTACTACCAATCCCATGGAAGCGAATGATTGGCTTCATGTTATTGAGAAGAAGCTTAATCTACTCCAGTGCAATGATCAAGAGAAGGTCACTTTCGCTACCCATCAATTGCAGGGTCCCGCTTCGGCTTGGTGGGATAACTATTTGGTTACCCGTCCACCCGGAACGGAGGTCACTTGGACGGAGTTCTGCCGCAGTTTCAGGAAAGCCCAAATCCCTGACGGCATAGTAGCCCAGAAGAAGAGAGAGTTTAGGGCGCTCCACCAAGGTAATAGAACAGTGACGGAGTACCTCCATGAGTTTAACCGTCTCGCACGTTACGCTCCGGAGGATGTGCGCACTGATGCGGAAAGGCAGGAAAAGTTTCTTTCCGGCCTGGATGATGAATTGGCCAACCAGCTAATCTCAGGGGATTATGCTGATTTCGAGAAGTTAGTTGATAAGGCGATCCGTCAAGAGGATCAACGCAACAGGATGGATCGAAAGAGGAAGGCAGTCCAATTCAGGGCGCAGCAGGGAAGTCAACAGAAGCCCCGGTTCATTGCCGGACAGCAGGGTGGACCTACTACAATGATTGTTCGTCAACATCGACCTTACCAGCCTGGTAATTTCAACAACAACAATTCCGGCAACCGCAACAACAACGGGGAACAGCCCAACCGCAACCCGGTTCCGCGTTCGCCAACGGCCGCAGCTCCGCTCGCTCCATCGACTCAACCCAGGAAGGAGTCCGGCGGAAAATCATTTGTCTGCTTCAACTGCAACGAGCCCGGACACTTCGCCGACAAGTGCTCGAAGCCAAGGCGTGCAGGACCCAAGTTTGTTCATGCCCGTGTCAACCATGCGTCAGCAGAGGAGGCACAGGCTGCACCAGAAGTGGTATTGGGTACGTTTCCTGTCAATTCAGTTCCAGCCATCACTCTTTTTGATTCTGGTGCTGCACATTCCTTTTTATCAAAGCGTTTTGCTGGGACATATGGGTTGTCAGTAGTGAAACTTAGAACACCTATGTGGGTTCACACTCCTGGGAATGAGATGACCACAACCCACTATTGCCCCTCTGTGGAAATAGAAATCCAGGGTTCTAAATTTCTAGCCAATCTTATCCTTCTTGAGTCCAAGGACCTAGATGTCATTCTTGGGATGGATTGGTTAACAAGGCACAAGGGAGTTATCGATTGCGCTAGTCACACTATCACTCTGGTTAATGAGAAAGGAGAAGTCATGAAATTCCAGTCGCCGACACCCCAGAAGCAGAGAGTGTGCTTGAACCAAGTCGATGGGACGAAACAGATCGCAGAAGAAGGGAAAGATATTAAGAAGTTGGAGGATATCCCTATTGTTAGAGAATACCCTAAAGTCTTTCCAGATGACATAACCACAATGCCACCAAAGAGAGAAATTGAATTTCAGATTGATTTAGTACCGGGAACTGCCCCGATACACAAGAGACCCTATAGGATGGGAGCCAATGAACTGGCGGAAGTCAAGAAGCAAGTTGATGAGCAGTTGCAGAAAGGATATATTCGCCCGAGTACGTCACCTTGGAGTGCTCCGGTGATCTTTGTGGAGAAGAAAGATAAGACCAAGAGGATGTGCGTTGACTATCGCGCCCTCAATGAGGTGACCGTCAAGAACAAATACCCGTTACCTCGGATTGATGATTTGTTTGATCAGCTAAAGGGAGCAACATGGTTCTCCAAGATAGACCTGCGATCAGGCTACCACCAATTGAGGATTAGAGAGGAGGACATTCCGAAGACGGCATTCACTACTCGGTATGGGTTGTTTGAGTGCACAGTCATGTCTTTTGTACTTACCAATGCACCGGCCTTTTTCATGAACTTGATGAATAAGGTGTTCATGGAATTTCTGGATAAGTTCGTCGTGGTTTTTATCGATGATATACTTGTTTACTCTAAGTCCAAGGAGGAGCATGAACAACATCTTCGCCTCGTACTTGAGAAATTAAAGGAACACCAGTTGTATGCCAAGTTTAGCAAGTGTGACTTTTGGCTCGAGGAGGTACAGTTCCTAGGCCACATCATCACAGCTCAAGGAGTGGCAGTAGACCCGTCGAATGTGGAATCGGTTATGAAGTGGACCCCACCGAAGACAGTCACGCAAATCCGAAGTTTTCTTGGACTTGCGGGTTACTACCGTCGATTCATTGAGAATTTCTCCAAGATTGCCAAGCCAATGACACAGTTGCTGAAAAAGGATGAGAAGTTCAAGTGGTCCGTAGAATGCGATAGAAGTTTTGAGGAACTTAAGAAGAAGTTGGTAACGACACCAGTCTTAATTCTGCCAGATCAGACTAAAGACTTTCAGGTTTATTGCGATGTGTCTCGCCAAGGGCTAGGATGTGTATTGATGCAAGAAGGCAGAGTGGTTGCATACGCTTCGCGTCAACTGCGCCCGCATGAGAACAATTACCCCACTCATGACCTGGAATTAGCAGCAGTGGTGCATGCCCTAAAGATCTGGAGACATTACCTTATTGGGAACCGTTGTGAGGTGTATACGGATCACAAGAGTTTGAAGTATATCTTCACCCAACCGGACTTAAATCTCCGCCAGCGAAGATGGTTGGAATTGATTAAAGACTATGATCTGGGAATCCACTACCTTCCCGGTAAAGCTAATGTAGTGACAGATGCTTTAAGCTGGAAGAGCTACTGCAGTTCCACCTGTATGGAAGAGATGAGCAGCCAGTTGCAACAAGACTTCGAACGGCTGAACCTCGGTATTGTTGAACATGGGTTTGCATCCGCTCTAGAAGCACGACCAACGCTCGTGGAGCAGGTCCGAGCAGCTCAAGCTAAAGATCCGGAGATAGCAGAGCTCAAGAAAAACATGAGGGTCGGAAAGGCCCGAGATTTCTCCGAAGATGAGCATGGCACGATATGGATGGGAGAAAGACTGTGCATCCCAGAAGACAAGGAGTTAAAGGAGTTAATACTCACGGAGGCCCATCAAACTCAGTATTCAATTCACTCTGGCAGTACCAAGATGTACCAAGACCTTAAAGAAAAGTTCTGGTGGGTTAGCATGAGAAGAGAAATAGCTGAATTCGTCGCACTCTGTGACGTGTGCCAGCGAGTCAAGGCAGAGCATCAAAGGCCTGCAGGACTGTTACAGCCTCTCCAAATTCCGGAATGGAAATGGGAAGAAATTGGAATGGATTTCATCACGGGTTTGCCAAGAACGTCGTCCGGACATGATTCTATCTGGGTCATCGTGGATCGACTCACGAAGGTGGCTCATTTCATTCCTATGCATACTACCTACTCGGGAAAGAAGCTAGCAGAACTCTACCTCGCAAGAATCATGTGTTTACACGGAGTGCCTAAGAAGATCGTATCGGATCGAGGAAGCCAGTTCACCTCAAAGTTCTGGCAGAAATTACAAGAAGAATTGGGAACCCGTTTGAACTTTAGCACGGCTTACCATCCGCAAACTGATGGCCAGACTGAGCGAGTGAACCAGATACTTGAGGATATGCTTAGAGCCTGTGCGCTTGATTTTGGAGGAGCATGGGACAAGAGTTTGCCATATGCCGAGTTCTCCTACAACAACAGTTATCAAGCCAGCTTGCAGATGGCACCATTTGAGGCGTTGTATGGCAGAAAGTGCCGTACCCCGCTCTTTTGGGATCAGACCGGAGAACGACAACTATTTGGGACTGAAGTCTTGAGTGATGCGGAAGAAAAGGTCAGAACCGTCAGAGAAAGGTTGAGAATTGCGCAGTCTCGACAGAAAAGCTATGCCGACAATCGTCGAAGGGAGTTAACTTTCGAAATAGGGGACTTTGTGTACCTTCGTGTCACACCGCTTCGAGGAGTACACCGCTTTCAAACTAAAGGCAAATTGGCACCACGCTTTGTGGGACCATACAAGATCTGCGAGCGTCGAGGAGAAGTTGCTTACCAGCTTGAGCTTCCACCCAACATGGCGGGTATTCACGATGTGTTTCACGTCTCGCAATTGAAGAAATGCTTGAGAGTACCGGAAGAACAGGCCAGTCCCGATCAAATTGAGATTCAAGAGGACTTGACTTATGTGGAGAAGCCGATTCGTATTCTCGAAACCAGCGAGAGGAGGACCAGAAACAAGGTTACCAGGTTCTGCAGAGTTCAGTGGAGCCATCATTCCGAGGAAGAAGCTACATGGGAAAGAGAGGATGAATTGAAGGCTGCCCATCCGCACCTCTTCGCCAGCACCTCCGAATCTCGGGGTCGAGATTCCGTTTAAGGGGGGTAGGTTTGTCACACCCTGAGGTTCTCCCAAATCGTAAAAATTAAATTTAATAATTTATCTGAGAAATTGTTGAATTAAATCTGGAGAAAAACCCAATTAAATAATGCATTAAAGAAGTGGAAATGGCAAGGTGGAATTTTTCTTGAGTTCCCCATGTCAAAATACATTAACAGGATTTTTAGTGGAATTTTCAGAGCCCTAAAAATAATTTTAACTAATTAAAAACCCTCAAGCGCAATAAATAAATCCCTGGGAAATCCTTTTTCCTTTTCTTTTTCTTTTTCCTCTTCTCGGGCCGTCGGCCCATTTTCCCCTCCGGCCCAAGCCGAGCCGCGCGCTCCTCTTTCCCTCCCGGACCGGCCCAGCCGGCCCAGGCCTTTCCCCCTCCCGGCCCCGGGCCGCCTTTTTCCCCCCCCGGCCCAAGGCCGCCGCGCCTCCCCGCGCCTCTCCCCCTTCCCGGGCCGGCCCGAGGCCACGGCCCGAGCCGCCCGGAAGTCCGCCGCGCCTCCCTCGCGCCGCGCCCGCTGACGCGTGGGCCCGCCCGCGGCCGAGTCCGCCTCCGACACGGCCGGCCGCCGCGCCGCCCGCGCCGCCGCGTTTCCCGGCGGGACTCCCGCCGCGCGCCCTATTTATTTTCCCCCCCCGAGGCCGCCGCCCCTCGTTTTCCCCGCGCCGCCGCCGCCCTAACCCTAGCCCGTGCGCCGCCGTCGCCGAAGCCGCGCCGCCGCCGTTTTCCGCCGTCGGTAAGGCCGCCGCCGCCGTCCTTTTTCGCCTTCCCCTCTCGGCGCCGCCGCCCCGCCGTGCGCCTCCGGGCCACCGCCGCGCGCGCCGCCGCTGCCGCGCGCACCCGCCGCTGCTCCGCCGCCTCCCGTGCGCCGCCGCCGCGAGCCGCCGCCGCGAGCCGCCGCCCCGCCGCCGCCCGCGCCGCTCGGCCCCAAACCCTAGCCGCCGCCGCGCGCCTCAGCCGTCGGATCGGCCACTCGGGCCGATCCCGACCGTCCGCTCCCCGCCCGCGTGGCCGCCACGTGGCTGCCGCGTCGGCGCCACGTGCGTGCCACGTGGCCGCCACGTCGCCGCTCGCCGCCGCTGCCGCGGCTGACGTCAGCCCTAGCCCGGCTGACGTCAGCCCTAATCGCCGCCGCGGCTGACGTCAGCCCTAGCTCGGCTGACGTCGCCGCTGACGTCACCCTACGGGTTTATTGCGCAATAATTAATTAAGGATTTTTCTGTTTTAGTAAAAACACAGATAACTTCAAAAATTCATAACTAATTCATCCGGACTCCGTTTTAGTCCGTTCAAGTCTCAGAAAATTCATAAAAATGCAGAGAATCCATTAAAAATAGTTTTATTCTTTGTTTCAGTAGACTTATAGCATGTATTGTTGGTTGCTTTGTTTGTCGTGTAGATTCCGGTAATTCCGATTCTCCGGTTTACTTCGAAGTCGTTGCCGAAGTCGACCCAGCGCAAGAGCAAGGCAAGTCATACTTATTCATTTGATCATGTTGTACCTAAATTGCGAAACAGTCTTATTTTTCTCTAAATACTGCATTGTTTTATAATGTCATCTATGGGATAGTTTACCTATTGTACTCAGCCTTATATTGCAATTACCTTATTCCTTTGATAGCTTGGGAAATAATTTGAATAGTTGCTACAATAGAACTTGCTTAGCCCTGCTTAGAAACATTAGCTCACAATTGGGTTATTTAAAGCTTCATTAATACTTAATGATGGTTATTTCATGTTGGCTCGCGATGGTTAATCGTGGGTGATTTAATTAAATGTTTCAACTAAAATATTGATTAATGGTGGGTTGTGAGCACATGGTTTTGATGGTCGTGCTCATGACAATTAAGGACCGGTTCGCGGGAAACCCTGGAAGAATTACCGTACTTTCCACAAGCCAGCGTGGGTAATGGCTGGATTTGGAGTATAGCTTTTTCCTAGCCGACGTTCCCCGGAAAGGGTGGGCGTGATGGAGTTGAGTCGGCCGGGGATATACCGGTTGCTTGGCTGCCGGATTCACCAAGGCACGAGAGGGGGCTGCCCGTTGCCGGGAAGCGGAGCGGGGGCGAAACCTGAGGTGTGGTGCGATTGGTTAGGAAGGGTTATGCGAAGGGTCCTGTCACAGCTCCTTTTCCAGTGTACCGTGGTGGTATGTTGGCGCACAGTAATGTGTTGTAGGACTGTGTCTTGTGGGTACAGTTGTACACCTCTGATCAGAGTAAAACTATTCGAATAGCCGTGCCCGCGGTTATGGGCGATCAACCAGATTCACCGTGATTAGTTGAACTCTTAAATAATTTGACTTAATGGAAATGGTTTAGTTCAGGTGGATGGTTGGGCCTGTCGCAACGTGGTGTAGCGTTGGACAGTGATGGTTTAATTATGACTAATTAATTCAACTGTTTTACTGTTTTCAACTATTGTTTTTAAATGCGTATTTTATGCAAAATAACCATTGCAGCTCTCCTTTGTTATTACTTGCATCATTATTTTCCTTTCCGGTATGACTTGTTGAGTACAGTGGGTAGTACTCAGTCTTGCTTTATTTTTCCCCACACCAGAGTTGGAGGTTGTTTCAGAGGAAGACTTTTCAGAAGAGTAGGCTTGTTGCTACCGTCGAGGAATGCCTGTGGTTTGGAGTCGCTACGTTGCGAGTGTTTAGTTTATTAGAATAGTTGTTTCCTTTTTCCGCTGCAGTTTTGTAAGAGATTTTTATTGTTTTGTAAGACGTGGATCTGTATGGCAACTTTGTCATTTGTGTACCCTGGCTGGTCCTGGACAGGGATTTTAATACACAATTTGCTTTGGAAATTCTGGTAGTGAATTTCTGGGCGTGACACTCTGGGTGCTAGGATTCGGCCCAAAGACAACTATCCATCGACAAACCAAATAGAAAGCATAGGGAAAATTGAGCTGCACAACTCAATCGGCACTTTTTTTACTCAGATTATTTCGCAAGCAATCAAGATAAATACTATGAAAATTGTTGCAAAAATATGATATAACATCTGTAGGCCCCGACTCACTGCTCAACGGAGGACCAGTTGATGTAGTGAGGCAGAGGAAAAGAAAAATATCATATAAAGAAGAATGTTAATGATGACTTAGCTTGTTGGAATTTGCACCGGTGACGGCGGAGGTGGCCGATGTGAGAACAAGATCATCCGTCAATGCCGACGAAGATAGCAACCATAAAAGCAGTTGAAGCGACCAAAGGTGGAGGTAAAGTTGCCCAACAACATGACAAAGACGCATGGCCATGGAAGCGAAAACACCAGTCAGCAACGGAATCCCCTAACCGTGGAGACGAAGAAACCAGTCGGCGATGACGAAGACGACCGACAGTGAAGACGATGTCGCCATCAGCAACAGCGGTGAAGTACATCATCCATGGAGGCAAAGAAACCAGTCGACGATGACGAAGACGACCGACGGTGAAGATGATGTCGCCATCAACGACGACGGCGGAGTACACCATCCGTGGAGGCGAAGAAACCAGTTGGCGATGACGAAGATGACCGACGGTGAAGACGATGTCGCCATCAGTAACGACGGTGAAGCACACCATCCGTGGAGGTGAAGAAACCAGTCGGCAATGACGAAGACGACCGACGGTGAAGACGATGTCGTCATCAGCAACGGCGGCAGAGTACACCAAGCATGAAGGTGAAGAAACCAGTCGGCGATGACGAAGACGACCAACGGTGAAGACGATGTCGCCATCAGTAACGGCGGCAAAGTACACCATCCGTGGAGGCAAAGAAACCAGTCGGCGATGACGAAGATATAAGCTCATGGTCGATTATCCGCATAGCGACGCCTCGAGTCCATGTCCATAATGATCGTGTCGGTGACGTCGTAAACAACGTGTCGTGGTAGAGTGGCTGTTATCCTCCTTAGCTAAATTGAATCTCCCCCGACTGATTTATATCCAAGTCAAAGAGCAAGAGAGAGCTTGTTGAAGTTGTCGACGGCGAGGCAGTCAAAGCTCCCAAAGCGAAGATGAAGCTGACGACTCATGAAGGTGATTCCATCGCACTTGTTGATAGGAAACTCGGCATAACTCCTACCTGGCGCGCCAAGTATCAAAACTGGAATTCGGCAATAATAAAAGGGGGTAGCGCACGAGACCTAAAAGTGGATGGATGCAGAAGATAAGGATTTAGACAGGTTCAGGCCCTCTCAATGAGAGGTAATACCCTACTCTTGTTTGGGGATTGTATCCGCCGAGTGTATATTGATTTGACGATCGAGTTGTGAATATCTCTGTGATCATCTTGTGATCCCCCTAGAGGGCTCCCTACCCACCTTATATAGGTTGGGGGGCAGGGTTACAAGGAGGAAGACCTAGCCATATACAGCATCAGTTTCCTAATCTATTACATGGTAGTATTCAATCGAGACTCTAGACCATGCCATAGAACACAAGACAATATTATGACTGAATCCTACTCTATTATATAATATATGGATTCGACCCACCTCCTATCTCTAGTCGAATTTGGAGGCCGTATGGATACCCGGTACCCATATTCTCCACAGGTTGAACCTTCGAGACGGTGGATTTTTAATTTTGCATTTTTTAAAAGGTTGAGATGGTGGATAAATAATGAGAAAATTCCTTCCATACCCCTAAAATTTTAGCCGATCCCTTCTATGCCCCGAATTTTGATTTGGATCTCTTCTATACCCTTGCCGTTAATTGACCGTTAGTTGACCGTTTAATAGGTGTAGAAAGGTCAGTTTTACCCTTTAATATGTGAGGAATATGTAGAAATTTGTGGACTATATAGTTGGAAGTATAGAAATTTGTTGTGTGACCATAACATTCATAAGTTTGTTGTACATAGAAATTTTAATATTCATTAAAAAATTATGTGTAGCATTTTTAAAATGATAAACATAATTTTGGAAAGCATTCCTATATAATATATACAACAGGAAAAAAATAGGTTGAACTACCATAAAAATGCTACATATACTCTTTTAATAAGTAAATAAATATTAACACTAATTTTTATGTCATTATGTAAAAAAAACTTTGCCATGAATAATACCTTGTACAATAAAATCATGAATATAGTAGTCTTATATAACAAAATTATACACTCCCAACAATATAGCTAGTCTACAATTTCCATGTTTCCTTCATGTCTATGAGCAAAATGGTCCTTTGCATAGGAATTAAATAGTCAACTAACGGTCAACTAATGGAATGGGTATGAAAGACATCGAAACCAAAATTCAGGGGCATACAAGGGAGTGGGCAAAACTCGGGGGCATAGAAGGGATTGGCTAAACTTTTAGGAGCATAGAAGGAATTTTCTCATAAATAATATGTATGTTTGAGCATTGCCCGATTAGGAATGGCTCACTGAACGGGCCATGCCGTGTCGGCCTACATGCTGAGGCTAAAGCCCAAGCACGGCCCAGTGAGATGTCGGTCCATGTCATGTTGGCTTGGCACGTGATGGAGTGTTAGCACCTTAACGAGGGACAGAGAGGGCCCCCCTTAGTGAGTTCGGCTGGGGACATTGGGTGAAATTCCTTCTCCACTGATTGCAAGAGAGAGAGAGAGACAAGGACGCAAGCGTTTATATAGGTTCGGGCCACTGGGAAGCATAACACCCTACTCTTGTGTGTGGTGGATATGTGACTGGAATATCAGGGAATTGCCCTCCCTTTCTCTCCTGTCTATCTGTTTTTCGTCCTCCTCTCTCCTCAGGCCTGGGCCTTCTTTTATATCTCAAGGGGCTACCACATGGGCCAAAAGGCTGCCTAAGACAGAAGAGAAACATTCTTTTACATTTAATGACTGTCTTGTTGCTTGTCTCGAAAGCCACACACTCAGTCACTGCATTATGGCCCTCATCCGGTCAGGCGACGGACATGGGGGACGCCTGTGTCAAACTCCATTAAATGGATGAAGACTTATGCGCTCCGTCCACATCGGGAAACGAAAACCATCTGACCGGAGTTGGCATACCAACTCCGGCCAAGGAACGAGAGGCAAAAGGCCCCCATCATTCTGATGGGACGGGGCAAGGCGTGCTGTGCGTCGCCTGGCGTGCGGATAGCGCGCAGGCACCCTGCCGTCGTCTCACCCGTGATCTAACCGGTCTACGACCGGTCGTAGACTGGCCACGCACGCCACACGCCACATTAAATGCAGCGTGGTGCGCTCGCCTGAGTCGCCATTAATGCGGTTAGGTAGGCGCTGGCGACGCTACCTAACCTCGCATACGTGGCACAAGCGCAGAGGGGGTCGGGGTGATCCGACCCTCGGGGAAGGAGTGGAAGCGGTCTGACCATCGGGGGGACTAGGGAGGGCAGCTGCCATGTTTTCCTCGGGCCCGACCCCTCCTCTGGGGGGCGCCACGTGGGTGCAGGGGGCCGCCCATCCCTTTAGTCTTGATACCCCCGGGCCCGTATCACCGACAGCATGATTAGGTTACATGGGTTGTGTGAAGGCTGGTTAGCCCAAATTTGGTATATACCATGATAAAAGAATATGAACAGAGTCCGTTGTATCCTGCTGCACAAACTTCAGCGAAGCTTTAGCGGGGTCCTCCGCTCACCGATAGCACATTCCTCTTCCTCCTTGTAACGCCCGTTTTGTCGCGGCGTTAGCGGGAAAACTAATCTGCTAAAAACCCTAATTGCGAAAATTTGCTCTTCGGTTGAGTCTTGTTGTGTGCCAAGGTCTCGTGCTTCCCCTCTCACTTCAATCCCGGAGAAAACCGCGAAATCGGAATTCAAATCCGAGCCCTAATCCTCCCAAAATCAAACCCTCAGAAAAAGTCTGTTTTACGTCCCTTGTCCCTAGCCGACTCCCCTTCTCGGCCTGTTCCTTTCCCCTCTTCCTTCCCTGGGCCGCCCCCCCTGGCCCAGCCCCTCTCGGCCGCTCCCTCTCTCCCCTTCTTTTCCTGGGCCGCCCCCGGCCCAGCTCTCTCTTCTTCTTGGGCCGTCTCGGCCCAGCCGCCTGCCCGGCCGCCTTCTTCCCCCGCTGGGCCGCGCCAGGCCGCTCGGCCCGCACGCGCCCGAGCCGCGTCGCCCCCGCGCCGCGCCAAGCGCCGGCGTCAGCCCGGCCCCGCGGCCTCTTCGCGCGCGCGCTGCCCAGAGGAGAGCCGCGGCTCCCCTCTCTCCCCGTTTTCTCTCTCTCTCGCAGCCTCCACCTTCCCGTTTCGGCAAGGGGGCAAGACCCCTTTTTCCCCTTGCCCTTTTCCCTTTTCCGACCGGCGCCGGCGTCACCTGCCGCGCCGGCTTGTCCGCTAGCGTCGGTCCCCTCCCGCGCGCTCCACCGCCTCTCCCCGGCCAAAACCGACATTTCCCCCCCTCCAAAACCGACCTAACCCCCCTACAAAACCCCCCCTCCGCCGGGCCGCCATTGCCGCTTCCACCCGAGCCGCTCCACTCCGCCTCGCTGCCGCCGCCGTCCGTGCCGTCCGCCGCCCGCCGCAGCCGGAGGGCGCCCGAAGGAGCTCCGGGCGCCGTCTCCGCCGCCCTCTTCCCCGGCCCGGAGCCGTGCCGGCCGCGCGCCCGCGCCGTCGGCCTCCATCCCGGCTTGCCGCCCCGCCGCGGTAAACCTCCTCCCCTCTCCCCCTCAATCTCCCCCACCTTCGTCGGTTTAGGCCGCTAGCCAACCGTAGGACCCCCCCCTCCGGCCACCGCCGTGGCCGCCGTCGCCTTCTCTCCGCCCCGGCGCCGTTGCCCCCTTCCTTTTCTTTTCTCCCCGTCGGCTTGGCCGCCGCCTCAAACCGCCGCCGTCGTGCCCCGCTCCGATCCGAGCCGAGGGCTCGTTCTCCCTCTCCTCTCTCTCTCCACCGGCGCCTACCGACGCCGTCCGCCCCCCCTCCGGCTCGCCGCCCTCGCCGGAGCACGCCGCCGCCGCCGCCGCCGCTCGGGCCGAGCCCCGCGTCATCGGTTGTCGTCTTAATCCGCCGTCCATCGGCTTCGGCCGCTTTTCTTCCTGTCGGCTCCCGCCGTCGGCTTCGGCCGCTTTTCTTCCCGTCGGCTCCCGCCGTCGGCTCGGTCGCTTTTCTTCCCGTCGGCTCCCGTCGTCGGCTTCGGCCGCCAGCCTGCATCGGCCCATCGGCCTCCCTTGTCGGCCCATCGGTTCCCGCCGTCGGCTTCGGCCACCAGCCTGCATCGGCCCATCGGCCTGTTAACACCAGAATTTGGTAAGCCCCAAAGTCCTCATCGGCCCAGGATCTATATCGGCTCAAAGCTAGTATCGGCCCCAAAATCAGTCGAGGGCTTGATTGTCTAGATATTGCGTTTCTTTTCATACTTAGTGTCGCTAAGTCGTGATTAGAACTGTAATCTCTAGCCTGCCTGTCGATTGCCAATAAGGGTTTCACCGGGGTTTCAGCCGGTGAATTATTTGGATGTTGCATCGGCCTAAGAGTTTTACGTATAGATTGGATTTGGCCGATGACAACAGAGTATTTATTGTTTATCTGCTTATTGAAAGTTTATGCCATCGGACCTCTAGCCGATGTGTGTTCTAATCTTCAGATCAATGTTTATTATATATTTGGATTATGCTATATTACATTGCTATATCATCATTTTATCGTCAGCCAATTGCCTTTATATGAATGTTTGCTCAGTACACGGCCGATGGTTCAAAACCCTAACTGCATCGGCTGGCATCGGCATCGGCTGGAATCGCGCCATCGGCTCATCGGCCGGTCGGCTGTTTCTGCCCTATCGGCTCATCGGCCGATAGGCTATTTTTGCTATCGGCCGATAGGCCGATACGTTATATGTTCTGCTGTTTTGCATATCTTGTCAGTAGCAGGATCAAACTGACTGGCACGCCCGCGCTTCATCAATTTTAGGACCTGCACTGGAGCTAAGCAGATCTCCCAGGCCTTCGTGTGTCCGCGCGCCGGGTCTACATCGGAGGTACGGATTTGGCGTCAACACGGCCTCTCCTTTCTCTTCGGCCCATCGGCCATTCCCCCCCCCGCGCGCCGATCGGCCATGGGCCAGTCCCTTCGGGCCGTCGGCCCAATTATTTAGGCCGCGCCCATTCAAATATTTTGGGCTGTCCTTAGCCGTCCAAAATAAAGTCCAATTTCGGCCCCTCCTTCTTTTCTTTTTCCAGGGAATTAATAATTCCTTTCTTTATTCCAGAAAATCCTTTAATCTTCGGAAATTCATATCTTTTCAACCGTTCGTCCGATTAACCCCGTTCCACTTCCAAAATTCCTCAAAAATCGAGATCTACCTAATGGCACGCTTAGTGGTCTTTAATAGGGCTTCTTTTTATCGCTTTGTTGAGTCGTCTCGTTTCGCGTGTAGTCTCGGAGCCCGAAGACCCGCAGTGCGCGGATTTCGAGGAAGAAGCTCAAGATCTCGAGCAAGGCAAGTCACCTTTGATCAATTGAACCCATAATTTAAATTAAGTATTTTAATTTCGCAAACTATGCATTACTTAGGTTACACTTGACACTAGGCCTCGGTTTGCAATACAACCAGCAGGCCCTACCCAATTGCTGCATTCACCTTCCTTGACTTTTGAATACCCTAACACCCTTGTCACCCCTCAGGTGATGCCTCGGTATCCGTACCTCGGGTACGAATATCGAGACTCCCCTCAAACTTTAAAATTGATCACCTGGGTAAAACTTGAGTTTACAAAATGCTTGGAAAACCCGACACTTGGGTCGGTGTCTTGAAAACTAAAGTGAGTTTCTAAAACTCGCGGTACGGGAGACGTACTGGAGGTACGGTCTGCCCGTTCTCGCCCTAAGGACCGATTCCTTGGGAATTCCATCCAAGCATATGTCAAGTACGACCACATGGGCGATATGGGACGCCCCTGGCTGAGTAATTAGCTAGGCCAGGGAAATCTTGATGCCAAGGGACAAGTGGATTCGCCGGGGTGGTGTCGGGGAGGACCCCTGGGCTTCCTGGCACAGTATGGTCTGGGACCTAACCTGGTGTTGGTCCGTGGGACCCCTCCCGTTGGCATAAGATGACCCTGAGTCGGCTTTCGAAATGCCTTGTCGTGAAAGCCTCAAGGTCGCCAGACGTGACCGAGGGTCGCGGGCTGGGTGATTCGGGGTTAGTAACGTCGTGTGGGTAAAGTGTACCCCCTCTGCAGAGGTTAACAACTGTTCGAACAGCCGTGCCCACGGTCATGGGCGGATGTGAGGTGATTCCTTAGCGTAGTTTTATTGAGCACCTTGTGAACTGCTGTTGGTGTGAGGTTTTCCGTTCTGTGCTTGGTTTAAGGCTGTTGAAGCAGCCGGAGTCGGTGACGATTGGCAGGGAGCCTCTCGTACCGATGTGTTGGTTTAAGGCTGTTGAAGCAGCCGGAGTCGGTGACGATTGGCAGGGAGCCTCTCGTATCGATGTGTTGGCTTGTGGCTGTTGGTGCAGCCGGGGTCGGTGACGATTGGCAGGGAGCCTCTCGTACCGGCATGTGTGAGTTGTGGCTGTTGGTGCAGCCGGGTCGGTGAACGATTGGCAGGGAGCCTCTCGTGCTGACAAGATTCAATCGATACATTTTCACTGCTCCGGCCGGATGAGACGCACTTTCTCATCCGTGTCGTTGAGAAGCACTCACTTAGTTGTTTCTGAAAGTCTTAAACTAAAATCAATTGTGAAAAATAACTGGCTTTCCCTTGAAGCTTGCATTAAACACTTAATCCCCCTGACTTGCTGAGTACTCCCGTACTCACCCTTGCTCTATATAATTAAACCCCCCCCAGTTCTCGAAGACGAAGAGGTGGACCCTGCTGATGAAGAGTTCTTCCAGGAGCAAGCCGACTTCGAGCAGTAGTAGGGTTTCGGCCTTCCCCAAGGCTTTGCTTGTGGCTTAGGGCTAGTCTCCGCTTTCCGCTTCCGCCTTTTTGTAATGCTGTTGTGAACTCGGGTTCTGTCCGCAGTTCCAACCCTGGTTGTAATCCTACTCTTAAATAAAGAGACCGCTGTGGTTGTGATATCCTGTCTTCCTGTTGTACCAGCGCTATTTCCTGGGACTGGTACAGGCTTACAGGTCAGTCTGGACCGCTCTATCCTGGTCTCCGCCCGGGGCCAGTTTGGGGCGTGACACTCCTCGTCAAGCACCGTCGTGGCCCTTCACTTTCTACTTCCTTCGCCCTGAGCCAGTGAGCCCACAATGACTGACATGCTTAGTGGTTGTGCTCACGAATGGGGTTGGCCACACCATGACGCTACGTGCAGGCCTACGTCGACGAGCGTCCTCCATCGCTTCCTTTGCCCTAAGCCCCTGGCTTCCTTGATTCTTCTGTTCTCTTTTCCTCCTAGCTCCTGCTTGGATGGCAGTTGCTCGACTAGGGGTTGTTCGCCAGTTGTCGGTCGCCATCGTGCCGCATGGGCCAAGCTGTGTGCTATTCCTGGGCCATGTCGTGCTGGCTCGCTATATGCATTTGTCGTGTTGGCACGTCGGGCTGGGTAGCAGCCCAAGCATAGTGTGGCTAGATGGCTCGTGCCAGCACGACGCATAGCTAAGCGAATTGTGTTGTTCCTGGGCTGTGAGCTGCACATGCGTGTCCGCGCAAACACGAAAAGACCTAGCCTATTTTACAATCTATAGGAGGATTTGGCAAACTCATAACCATTCTTATGTTTCTACGGATAAGATCAATTAAGACACCTCAGTTGCACCTAATTAATTTGATTAGTGTCAAATTAAAGAAAAACTATTTTTTAAAGATGTTTCCTTCCATACTAGCGATTACACTCCAGCCAACACTTAAAAAATAACACTCTTTTCCTTTGATGTAGCCAAGCCAAGATCACTTGGCGTAAGTCAAAACTATGTTGTTCGCTTTTGACGCCTAGAAGTGTATTCGTCGCAGGTAAAAACCTTCGTGGCTATAAGAAATAGCTCGAATAGGACTCTTGCACAAGTGACAACTATTTTGAGCATTCACCGTAGACCAGAATGATTTGCCATGAGCAAAAACCACTACGGCTGACTCACTAAGCGTGTTTGAATCGAACAGGGGATGGCGTTTACCCCATGCTACAACATTACTATTTCACAACCAACTGTAGTTGTTTCTAGAACGCATTGATCGGAAACAAACAGCTGACAGCATCTAATTATCTTGGTATATTCACTTGAATGGAAACCATTTCAACTTTATCAGTAAAAAATCTCAAGGAGCGTAACAATTTTCTCGCTTGTTTCTACTTGTTGTCATGCCTGTACAACTTGAGCGTAAATAGTGTTTCATGAACCAGGGAGAGGAAGATGAATTACTTGAACACTTGCTAATGCAAAAACAAGTAAACCTGAAGGAGGTGAGGGCTTTGTACTTTCTTTCTACTAGTCAATGAAAATATGAAATAGCAGAGCTCCTACTTGTCTTTTTTTTAAAAAAAAAGTAAAGGGAAAACATCATTGTGTATTTGTGTTTAAATGATATTAGTTTGTCCCAAGCTGTAGAGAACAAATATAAGACCAGTCAGAAGTACTAATTCTGGCGAAACTATACATCAACTCTGTTGATTGGAAGTACAAAATTATCTATCATGTTTGAGAGTCAGTGTCTATACTGTCCAGACAAGTGACAACTTCCATGATAGTTGGCCTCTTCAAAGGATTACGGTCGACACACCTGCAAGCAGTTTCGAGCACCTTTAGCATTTGCTCTTCGCACCCTGTGCCTCGAAGTGTTGGATCCAGCACCTCAATTTGCTTTCCCTCTGATCTCATCTTGTGTACCCATGGGACAAGTTCCTCTGATGTAGACAAGATTGGAACAGGTCGCCTCCCCGTGAGAAGCTCTAGCAGGACCACTCCGAAACTGTACATATCACCTCTCAATGTAGCAACCCATGATTGCCCATATTCGGGGGGGATGTAACCCAGAGTACCTACTAGTTCGGTTGTGACATGAGTTATGTTGGGAAGGACCAATCTTGACAACCCAAAATCTGCAACATAAGATTTGAATTCTTTGTCAAGTAAGATGTTGCTGGACTTGATATCTCGGTGGACAATATGAGGCTTGCAGATATCATGGATGTAATGAAGGCCCTGGCTTGCTCCCTGTGCTATCTTCAGCCTGGTTGGCCAGTCGAGAAATGAGCTGGCATTGTCATCCCTATTGTGAAGCCAATCGTCTAAGCTTCCGTTCTCCATTAAGGAGTATATGAGGAGCCTCAAGTTTCCCTGGATGCAGTAACCCCAGAAGGGCACGAGATTGGCATGCTGTGCCATGGATAGTGCATCAACCTCTGCACTGAATTCCCTTTCTGTTAGACACATTTCGCTATTGAGCTTCTTGATGGCAATCTTGGAACCATCAGGTAACTCAGCTTTGTAGACTAACCCATAGCCTCCACACCCAATGATGTGCGCCTTGTCGAAGTTATTTGTAGCTTTCACAATGTCAGCAAATGTGAGGTCGATTTCTTCTCCCTTTCCTCGTGTCATCATTATCAATGAATGCTCTGAATCAGAGTTGAATGAAGCTGCTTCTAAATCTCCGTTGTTGTCACTATTATTTTTGGTTATGAAGCGTTTGCTCCTTTGTGAGACAAAGAAACACCCTAGCAACAAAAGAATGCCAACCCCTCCAAAGAAGACACCAAGTGATATTGCGAGAACGGTTTTTTCATTGTGTTGTTTTCTGGACACTGAAGTTGCTTCTGCTGAACTACAGTGGTGAATGAACCTAGAGTCACAAAGCTTTGGGTTTCCTTCGAAGCTTGAGGTGGGGAATGTATCAAATTGGCCTCCAGTTGGAATAGGCCCTTCTAGGTCATTGTTAGAAATATTGAATGCTGAGAGGAAGTTCAGATTGCTTAGTCCAGGAGGGATTTCACCTGTGAGATGGTTATTGGACAAATGTAGAACCTGGAGGCTTGTGAGGTTGCAAATTGATTGTGGGATCTGCCCAGATAAGTTGTTGAAGCTGAAATCAAGCAGAACAAGCGCTTCTAACTGACCAATTATTGGGGAAATCACACCTCTGAAGCTGTTGTGGCTCAGATTCAACAATGTAGGGAAGCCAGTAAGCATACGGTATTGAAGTGATGGCCCGTCATAAACAGGAAGCTCAAAAGCTCTTGGGTCCAAATGGGCTACATCTGTTGTTGATCTTAGCATTGGCAAATTCATCAAGGTGATCGGAATTTCTTCTGTAAGTCTGTTGTCTGATACATCTATATAGAAGAGGTGGTTTAAGGAACCAATCCATCTTGGTATTGGTCCTGTGAGTTGATTGCCATTTAAAAGTAGCATCTCCAGATTCGTGAGCCTGGATAACCATAGAGGTATTTTCCCAGTCAACAAGCAGCTGTTTATGTCAAGAACTTGAAGATTCCCAAAACCATCAATACTTTCGTCCTGTGGCATGACCTCTTCTCTAAAGTTGTGCCCAATAAGCAGGGTGGTAATGGTGCTGCAACTTTTAAGGATCTGAAGTGCTTTTGTGATGTTAGTAAGATCGTTGTCATCAAGTGAGAAGAAGGAAAGATACTTCAGATTGATTATTCCCGGTGACAACTCTCCATGGAAATGGTTGCCTGATAACCGTAGGGCTGTCAAATTGCTGCATGAATAGATGCTTTCTGGAATTGTGCCGGTGAAGTTGTTGAAGTAAAGATCTAAAGTTTTTAGATTGTGTAGAGCGGAGAAATTGACTTTGCCAAGATCTTCACTGAAGTTATTGTGCTTGAGGTCGATGATTGTGAGATTTGTACAGCTGCCCAGAGTTCTGGGGAACTCTCCATACATCATGTTGCTGTCCAAATGTAACTCCTCCAGTCTCTTGAGTTGGCTGATAGAATCTGGAATCTTGCCAGTGAGCTGGTTCCCTCCAAGATCAAGAGTAACCAGATTTCTTAGTTTGGCTATGTGTGTACCATCAATTTCCCCATGCAAATTATTGTTAGTAAGAGATAGGTACTCCAACGAGATAGCATTGAAGAGTTCATCTGGGAGTGCCCCACTGAGGTTGTTGTGGCCAGCCTTGAGCACTTTGAGCATGGAGCAATTACCAAGTCCCGAGGGGATGCTGCCACTGAATTGGTTGTAACATAGTTCAAACACAGTTAAATTTGGCGAGCTGTCACAAAAACCAGTTGGTATCTGCCCAGTAAACTTGTTGCTGCTCACATTCAGGACGACCAGATTTTTCGTCACATCCCATATGGAAGATGGAAACTGCCCTGTAAATAAATTACTTGAGATGTTGAGTACCTGCAGTGGCCTGATAGGGGTTGAAGATGGCAACTCGTTGAGACCTCCATTCAGCCTGTTGAAACTGACGTCAATGACGATGATACTACTGGAAGACACCAATTCTTGTGGTAGGGCACCAGATAGCATGTTGTGGGAGAGGTTGAGCCGGAGCAATCCAGTGAGGCTTCCAAGAGATGGCGAGATGTGTCCCTGGAGGCTCCTAGAGGCCAGGGAAACATCGGTGACCGTCAGATCTTGGCTGCAGGTGATCCCGCTCCACTTGCAGCAATCTGTGCCGTCCAGCCATGACGCAGCGAGGCCGCCATCTTCAGAGAGCTCCCTGACGAACTTGAGGAGGAAGCTCCTGTCCTGCTCTGTACATGAACTGGTGAGAGAGGCGAAGTCGATGAGAAGCACCAGGGCAAGGCTAAGAACAGGTATGGGAAATTTGTTGCTGTGTTTCTTGTAATGAAGTGGCTGCATGGCTTTCTGGTGAAAACTATCATGGAAACCTGATGCTGAGCTTTGTTCCTGACTGGACTAATCAATGAAGAGCATGAGGAGGAAGAGAGAAGCCGCCTTTGCTTCCATTTTATTCTGGCCTACTAGTCGTAATCATAAAAAATAAATACATATGTCAAAGATTAGGTGCTATAGCCTATGGATATTCATTAGGACTTTACAGATACTGCCATAATATCTTCTTGGCGAAATTGGTTCTATAACATCCAATTTTGCCTGTCTTCTTCGGTATGACGTCTCACTAGCGAGTACTATTGAAACCTCAAGTGGCCGACCTCCCTGACCGTGCAAGTTATTTCCTTTTGTTTGGACCATTTTTATTTTAATCCTTGTCACATTGACATTGTTACAGCATGGATTAATTCACTCCATCTGATATCACTTCTCTTACCAGCTGTTTCCATGAAGCCTGTTTGCTTGCCACTGATGCGGACAAATTTGTTCATCTTTTGGTTAAGAGGAAAGGCTCGTGTCTGTGAGAAGATCAAGAAACACAGCTGGTGAAGATTTGCAAGATCAGCTTTGCAGGTAGTACATGGGAAGCATCATTCGGAGAGTTGCATATGATCTAGAGCAATCATCGGCGTCGCGTTCGTGGTGCGGCAGATGCTTTGAACACCAACAAACACGACTGATTGGTGGGGTAATCTGGTGGCTCTCTCATTATTATTATTGTTGTTGTTGACACGATTACGCAAGGACCAAGGCGTTTACTTTCTGCTATCAAGCGTGCGTGTTGGTTGTGGCTTATTTGCTCCACACGTTTTCAGCTGTTCTCCATCCTCTAGGCTTCGCCGTTGTATGATTGTTGACCATGGAGGCATGGACTATTATGACGCTTTGTGGCTGCCATCTGAATTTTGGAAGTGCTTGTATTTAGCTGGCTGATCACTTGCATAATTGCATCGGGATTTGGAACGCCACAGGGTAATGCTGGCTGATCACACGTACTCCCTCCATCTCAAAAAAAACTAACCTATGTAAAGATCTGACATCACCTAAGACACCAGATTCATTGTTCTAACTGATGTCAAATCTTCATCTAGGTTGGCTTTTTTAGGACGGAGGGAGTAATTTTGTGTAAAGTAAACGGGAAGCAACTCCTCGGCTCGTCCGATAGACATGACTCCTGACAGGTGAGACGCACATGTTAGAGGCACATGGTCCTCTGATATACGTTAAAGGAGCCTCATTGTCATAGACATGGTCTATGGAATCTCTTGTCCCGAGCTAGACAGACCTTAGTTTAGTTGAACAGTTGGTGTAAGAATTGCATTTCTCTCTTTTTTTTTGAAGTCATGATCATATGTTCTTTTTTTTTCTAATTCCAATTTGCATATGAGGTATTTGCAAATTTACGTATTTAATGTATATGTGAAGTGTGGTTCTAATCGATATATGCGCAAAGGTTATATATACTATCCCTTACGACCTCTGTTTATACGTGTCGAAACTTGGTTTCGGCAATAAGAAACTGGGGGTAGCAGTCAAACGCCAAACACGATGGGTTAGTGTGCAAAGGGATTTAGACAGGTTCAGGCCTTCTATAAAGTAGTAATACCCTATTCCTGTTTCGGGGATTTGATCCGCCGAGTAGTTTATTGATCTCTTGATCTCTTGATCTCGTGTGCTCTCTCTATATTCGCTATCTGATTCTCTATAAACGTCTCTCTTTTCGTATCTCCCAAGGGACGCCCTACCCTCCTTATATAGTCTTGAAGGGTAGGTCTACAAGTTGGAGACCTAATCACAAACTATGTCAGACTCCTCAATCTTATCAACTTTGGACTATAGGCCGTTACCTTATCACAGTGGTAACGTAATACCCAAATCCTAAGCCGGTTTACATAATCATAAGTTATAGCCTATCCCCTATGGTAAGTCGGATAAGCCAGCCGTGAGGGTATCCGGTACCCATAATCTCCACAGTAGCCCCCAAGACCTTCACAGTCGACGAGATAACTTTGCCTCGAACCAGAACAACACACAGCCGAGTACCCTCCTTAGCCGAATGCTTCTATCGCCGAGTGCTTTCATCATCTCTGCCTGAGACTCCCGAGTGCCTTATCATCCAATAGAAAGACTGTGAAGGGCTAAAAACATCTCAAAAATTTCAAAAATAAATATTTAGGTGCATCGACTGATGCACCTAATTAGGTGTAGCCCCCCGACTATGTGTTTAGTTAGAACAAACTAAGCATATAGTCAAGAACTATAATAATCATACTCATATAAATGCTTAGCCTAAGCTAAAAGCAATCATAAAAAATCATACAACACATAACCTTACAATCAAGGCATAGTGTATAATGAATCCGAGTACTTGGAAAGCTCATGCTTATCCGAGTCGTTATGCTCGAGTCCTCTCGGAGCATACAATTCAACCAATCCTCATGAATAGAAAATCCAAGTTAATAAACTCAAAATAAATTTATCAGTCATCTGAAAAATACGACCAAAATATTAAATAGCTCCAGCCATAATATTAGGTCTTAATCGAAAAAGCACACCAAGGTGGCAGAAAACCTGGTTGTCGTCCCCAAGGCGAACGGCAAGCTCCGGATGTGCATCGACTACACCGACCTCAACAAGGCATGTCCTAAGGACCCTTATCCCCTGCCACGCATAGATCAAATTGTCGACTCCACCGTGGGGTGCGACCTTTTGTGTTTTCTAGATGCATACTCAGGATATCATCAGATTCGCATGGCTAGGGAGGATGAGGAAAAAACCGCATTCATTACCCCTGTAGGAACTTATTGTTATACAACCATGCCTTTCGGGTTAAAGAATGCGGGTCCTACTTTTCAGCGTACTACTCGTATCTCTTTGGGTAGTCAGATAGGGCGCAATGTTGAGGCCTACGTCGATGACTTGGTTGTAAAAATGCGCAACCAAGAGACCTTGCTCTCGGATTTAGCGGAGACTTTCGAAAGTCTCCGCTCCGCGCGCATAAAACTGAACCCCGAAAAGTGTGTGTTCGGTGTGCCTGCGGGCAAGCTTCTCGGGTTCTTGATCTCTGCCCGAAGCATTGAGGCCAACCCCGAGAAGATACGAGCTATTGAGCGGATGTGCCCCCCAGCAAGCTTAAGGACGTGCAATGCGTCACCGGATGCATGGCTACCTTAAGCCGATTCATATCGAGGCTAGGTGAGAAGGCGCTGCCCCTATTTAAGCCCCTTAAGCGCTTCGGGCCGTTTACCTAGACGGAGGAGGCTGAGCGGGCCCTCACCCAGTTGAAGGCCTACCTCAGCTCTCCCCCGATCCTGGTCGCCCCGGAGCCCGATGAGCCGTTGCTACTCTACTTGGCGGCGACCCCGCAAGTAGTTAGCGCAGTGTTGGTTGTGGAGCGCGACGAGGACAGCCCTCGGCCCGCGCGCTCCCACCCTGTGTCGACCCGACCCAGGACAGAGAAGGGAGGAGAGGCCCCCGAGCCGGACGACAGCCTAAGGCCCCTGACGACCGGATGTGGCCCTCTGCCCGCTCGTTCGACAGCGCCGGATGCCCCCGACCCCCAGGAAGGCCCCGGGGCCACTGCGGGAAGGTGTGGCCCGACGCCCTCCGACCCCGAGGTCATCGGCACAGAAGCCGAGTGGGCCCGGCAAGGCCCCTCGGACGACGAGCGCCCCGGGAACGGTGCCCTCAACGGAGAGGACAAGCCCCGCCGGAAGGTGCAGCGGCCCGTCTACTTCGTTAGTGAGGCGCTGCGGGACGCCAAGACCCGATACCCTCAGGCCCAGGAGATGCTCTACGCGCTTCTGATAGCCTCGAGGAAGCTGCGCCATTATTTCCAGGCGCATCGGGTCACTGTGATCACGTCTTACCCCCTCGGCCAAATCCTACGCAACCGAGAGGGTACTGGACGAGTGGTAAAATGGGTGATCGAACTCTCCGAATTTGACTTGCGCTTTGAACCACGCCACGTGATCAAGAGCCAGGCCCTCGCTGACTTCGTGGCGAAATGGACCCCGGCTCCTAAGCCCGATCTCGGACTCTCTGCCCCCGAGGCCAACATGAGCCCCTCGCAGCTGCCTCACGCCACCTACTAGGTGATGCAGTTCGACGGCTCCCTGGCCCTTCAGGGTGCTAGCGCGGGGGTCACCCTGACCTTGCCGAGCGGAGACGTCCTTAGATATTTGGTTCGCCTAGATTTCCAGGCAACCAACAATATGGCGGAGTACGAGGGACTCCTTGCAGGACTCAGAGTGGCGGCCGAAATGGGGATCCGCCGCCTCCTGGTTCTAGGCAACTCCTAGTTGGTCGTTAACCATGTCTCCAAGGAGTACCGGTGCTCCGACCCGCAGATGGACGCCTACGTCCGTGAGGTACGGCGTATGGAGCGCCATTTCGACGGGTTAGAACTTCGGCACGTACCCAGACGGGATAACGCGGTCACCGACGAACTCTTGAGACTCGCTTCATCGCGAGCCCCGACCCCACCGGGCGCCTTTGAAGAAAGGCTGGCCCAGCTGTTGGCGCGACCCGACACCCTAGGGGAGACGGACACGCCTGCGCGGCCCCCGAGGCCCGTCGGAGTCCAGGCCTCGGGACCCGGGGGGGCCGAGCCCGGCCCCCCAAGATTGGTCGCCTGGATAGCTGAGATCCAGGCGTTCCTCAAACATCAGACTCTACCCGAGGACCGCGAAGGGAGTGAACGCGTCAGTCGCATCTCCAAGTGCTACGTGCTGGTGAAAGGGGCCCTCTACCGGCGCGGGGCCAACGGAGTCCTCCTGAAGTGCATTCCTCGGGAGCAGGGCGTCGAGCTTCTTGTCGATGTCCATGAAGGCGAGTGCGGAGCCCACTCCGCCTCACGCACCTTGGTCGGCAAGTCCTTTCGTCAGGGTTTCTATTGGCTGACGGCGCTTCACGATGCAGCTGACCTGGTCCGACGATGCAGGACGTGCCAGTTTCACGCCAAGCAAACGCATCAGCCAGCTCAGGCCCTGCAGACCATACCTCTTTCATGGCCGTTTGCCGTCTGGGGGCTGGATATCCTGGGTCCCTTCAGGAAGGCCCCGGGTGGGTTCGAGTATCTGTATGTTGCAATCGACAAGTTCACTAAGTGGCCCGAGGCTTATCCGGTTATCAAGATCGACAAGCACTCGGCGCTAAAATTCATAAAGGGCATCACTGCTCGGTTCGGGGTGCCTAACCGTATCATTACGGATAACGACACCCAGTTCACCAGTGAGCTTTTCGGCGACTACTGCGAAGACATGGGCATCAAGCTCTGTTTCGCCTCACCCGCCCACCCTAGAAGCAACGGCCAGGTGGAGCGCGCCAACGCAGAAATCCTCAAGGGCCTCAAGACCAAGACCTTCAACATCCTCAAGAAGCATGGCGATTCGTGGATCGAGGAGCTGCCAGTGGTACTCTGGGGGAACCGAACCACCCCAAGCCGAGCGACAAGGGAAACGCCTTTCTTCCTCGTCTACGGCGCGGAGGCGGTCCTCTCATCCGAGCTCACCCTGAGGTCCCCTCGGGCCACCATGTATTGCCAGGCTGATCAAGATCAGCTTCACCGAGACGACCTCGACTACCTGGAAGAGCGAAGGTGGCGCGCGGCCCTCCGAGCCGCGCGCTACCAGCAAAGCCTGCGGCGCTACCATCAGCGCCATGTTCGGGCCCGATCACTCTGCGTCGACGATCTCGTCTTACGCCGCGTCCAAACGCGTGCTGGACTGAGCAAACTCTCACCAATGTGGGAAGGTCCGTATCGAGTGATCGGCGTCCCCCGGCCGGGCTCGGTTCAACTGGCCACGGGCGACGGCACAGAGCTGCCTAACCCGTGGAACATCGAGCATCTTCGCCGCTTCTACCCATAAGGGGGTCGGGTGTCGTACCTCGGGCTCGGGCCAACCCGGCGTCCCTCTCGGGCACGCAGGGTTGGCCAGGGGCTCCCACATGCACATACTTGTTTAATTTTTTCCTAGCATTTCAATAACAAGCATTTTCAATTTCCTAAGGACTGCGCCTGTGTTATCGTTTCCTTTTGAAAAATCTTGACTTGAGTCAGTCTGCTTGTGCTCGTCCTTGTCCTCGGCAGCCCGGGTCGTCTAAACCGCCAAATGGGGCCCAGAACCGAGCCATGCCCCGGGGCGCGATGAACTCCGGGGGGGAATCAGCAAAGGTCCACAATCGGGTCCTCCATAACCCTCGGTCACCGCGCTCCCGGCCTGGCCAGTCTCGACATGCGGATCTCCCCATGGCACTAGCTCCGACCCGCGCCGCTTGAGGCTGGGGCCCGAACACGAGCCCTTGCTCAAGCCAAAGATGCAAAGGGATCGCGACACAGACCATCCTTATCACGCGCGTATCGCAAGCATAACTAACATAGAAGTTAAAATCTTGTTTGATTGCAGATAAGATGAAGTCAGTTATACAAGCTTTGGCCCAAAGGCCCCAGAAGATGAAGGAATCAAAAATTAAGATACACAGGGGCCCGGGGGCTCACTCCGACGCACCTGGGTCGCCGGCCTCGCCATCGCTGTCGTCGTCGTCCTCCTCCTCGTCGGAGTCGAGAGCGAAGACGAGCCGAGGGGCCGTCCCCTCGAAGCCGTGGACGATTTGATCGGCGGCATCCCGGACTTGGGCGCACGCGTTGGCCTCGGTTCCGGGGGGGAATTCTTCCAGCGCCGTCCACGGGGAGAAGTCGGGGTCCCGGGCTTGGTAGCTCGCCAGCACGAGTTTCACCGTCCCTTTGGCGAGGTCCCTTGAGGAAGACTTAACCGTCTCCTCAATCTCCTCGAGGAGCCTTTCAAGGTCCCCGGCCATCTCTGAGAGGCGCTGGGTGAGGCCCCCCCGGTTGGCGGCATACTTTGCATGTCGCCCGCTCCAAATGCCTGCCTGACGCCCGGCGCGGTCGAGGCGGGAGACGACGTCCCGAAGCATGCCGGGCCCCACCTCGTTCGACAGCCGGAGGGACTCAACCTCCCCGGCGGACGAGTCCAGGGCGCCCTGCAACTCGGCAATGGTGTCCTCGGCGGCTGTGAGGCAGGCGGCCAGATCACCGTGGCCTGCGGCCGCCCCGCCGCCGCACGTCTAGCTCCCTTGCCCGCGCCTCGAGTTCGAAGGCCCGCTGGTTCAGCGCGTCCCTCTCGGCGCGGGCGCTTTCCAGATTACGGCGCGCCTGCTCCTCCCGCGCCGCCTCGCGGAGGAACAGGCTGTTCACCANTCCTCCCGCGCCGCCTCACGAAGGAGCAGGCTGTCCACCAGCCGCTGTGCCATGGCCTCGTCCTCCTCGAGGGCTCGTCCCCGCTCGGCAAGCGTGTCTTCGCGGAGGCGGAGTGCAGACTCCTACTCGGCGGAGGCAGGCTCGTGCGCCGTCAGTGTCGCCTTCAGTGTAGTGGCGGCAGTCTCGCGTGCCGCCAGCGCCGCCTCCTTCGTGTCCAGGGCATGGGCGTGCTCCTCCAGTGCCTCCAGCTCCCGGGCACGGAGGTCAAGGGCCTCGGCCCGCTGGCGCACGGCGGCCTCTTGCACGAGCAGGCGTGAGGCCCGCCCCCCGAGCGTGGTGGAGCGCTCCTCCACCGCCATAGTTCGGGCCTCTAGGGCCTCCTCGCGCTGGCGGATCGTCGCCTCGATCTCCACCGCCCGCCGCTCCCGGGCAGCGGCGGCGTCGAGAACTCCGCGGGCGGCGTCGAGCTTCTCCTCCAGCTCCACCATTCGGCTCCCGTATTGGAGACGGAAGTCGTCCCACACCCCGTCGAGCACGGCGGTGGCGATGAGGGCCGTCTCCCACTCCTCCTCCACTTCCCGGGCGATTTCTGCTAGGGTCCTGCGGCGAGCCTCGAGCTGCGAGATGTGCAGGCTGTGCGCCTTATGGCTAGCCTCCACCATGGCCTCCACGGAGCGCCGTCCCTCCTCGACACGCGCCCACGCCACGTCGATTTCTGCCCACTCCGCCTGTAGGGCCTCCATTTGGGCGCTTAGCCCATCCAACACCGTGCTGTTGGCCGTAGCCAAGGCCTGCAGGAGGGGCTCTGTGCTTAGCGGGGTGGCGGAAGAAAAGGTGGAAGGCCGCCCCTGTGGTGGTGAAGCCCGGCTCGGCTCGCCGGTCGGTGTGTTGGCCTCGGGGGCCCTTCCCGAGGCCGGCTCATCCGCAGCGTCGCCTGGGGCATCGGGCCCCGGGTGCGCCCCCTCGGCGTCATCGCGGGCCGCCTCGGTGGCGGCCTCCGCCTCCGGCGCAATCGGGTTGGGGACCTGGGTGGCAGCCTCGGCTGCCGGTGCCTCGTGCGCGCGCGCCGCCTCTGCCTCCCGGGCAGCCTCCTCAGCCCGGCGGACTCTGGCCGCCTCCTGAGCAGGCTCCTCGGCCTGGCGGACTCGGGCCGCCTCCTGAGCAACCTCTTGAGCTACCCGTAGGCGGCCTGTGGCTTCCTGCAGGTCGGCCTCCCGCCTCTGAGCCTCTGCGGTCGCCGCCTCCCTGGCCTCGTTGCCCGCGGGCCGGCCGGCCTTGGAGTGACGCGTGGGGCGGGACGGGATCTCGCTGAGGTAGACGAAAAGTATGGAACAGAAAGAGGTAAATAAAAATAAGCCCTGGGGGTTTGGGAATGAGAGTGTGGCCGCTGTGGGTGATAGGTCGAACCTGCGGGGTGGCCGGCTGAACGACCACTTTGGGGGCGTGATGAGGCTCCCCCTGCATGGCTCGGTCTCCCCCATCTTGCGGAGCCGCTTCTTCCTCCGCTCCCCCTCAGACTGGGGTGCGGTGCAGCGTCCTCCGGGCGCCTGCCGCTAACGTGCACCGCCCCGCCCCCTCGGGGAGGAGATGGAGGAGGGGTCGTCTCCTGCTTCCTCTTCCCCTTGGCGTCAGCAGGGCGGCTGCCCCCCGAACCCCCGCCGCGGGGCCTCGAAGCGTGGACCCCTTCGGGGGTAGATTGGTCCCTTCCGCGGTTGCCGCCCGCGCCATCATGGCCCGACGCCCCGACCGTCTGCATGATGGCCAGAATGTTGGCGCGCTCCGGGTCGCTGCAGAGGGGGAGGATCCCCCGAGGGATGAGGGATGACTCCACGGAGCTAAGGTTTAGCACCCGTTGGACCTCCATCCTGAAGTCCTCGGTGTCCCAATCCCACTTACGCCCCTGGTGGGTCCTCAGGGGGTCCTCGGTCCCGGCGTACTCCCAGGCGCCCCGGGCGCGTTGCCGGAGCGACGCGATCCGGCGGCGGAGGTAATCGCCGAACACCATGGCCCCTTTGAGCCCTTGGGCTCGTAGGCCTGCCAGGCGGTCCAGGACGGCGTCGTAGCCGTCCCCCAGATCCACCGTCGCCCGCCAGCTTGGCGCCTGCGCTGGAGGCTGGCTCGGGAGTCGGAGGCGCGCTTCGTCGGGGAGGGGGGTGTAGAACCAGTCGCTCTTCCAGTCGTCCCACTTCTTGCGAAGGACGCACGGGATGTAGCGGTTCAACACCTGCCCCCGCGGCTGGAAGTAGCAGCCACCGACCACCGTCGGCGGCGATACCGGCTGCACGGTGAAGACCCACCGAAACAGCCGAAGGGATGGGCACACCCCAATGAACATCTCGCACAGGTGTGCGAAGATGGCCAGCGTCATCACCGCGTTGGGGGTGAGGTGCGCCATCTGGAGGCCGTAGAACTCCAAAACGGTCATGAAGAATGTGGAGAACGGCGGAATCAAGCCCGCCATGGCGAAGGAGAGAAAAAAGATGGACCGCTCTGGGTAGTGCGGCGCCGAGCGTAGCGCGACCACCTCCCGGGTGGTAGATTCCGGCATGAACCGGCGCGGTAGCCCGGCCTACCTCTCGCTGGTGATGCGGGAAGGCGGCAGCACGCTGCCGTCAAGCGGCACGGAGCTCCGCGTCATGGCGCCGACGGAGGGGGAGCTTGAGAACGAGAGCGCGTGGCGAGAGGAAGGCGAGAGAAACGAGAGAGCTAGAGCATGGATGGTAGAGGCAAGGAAAAGGTGGCGAGAGGAAGGAAACGAATCCCTTCCTCGGCGCCCTTTATACCCTTGTCTCCGTCGCGCTCGGCTCCTCGTTTCCCACGCCCATCTCCTTGCCCCCTCGTTTCTCACGCCCACGCCTCCACTAACCCCACTCGCCCGCTTCTGGCGCACGCGTCAATCGTGCAACCATAGCGATCGAGGAGGGGCAGATCGTGTGCGCGTTAATCGCGCTCGATTACCATGAGAAGCGCCATCATTGCGTCCCCAGGCGAAACGGACCGACGTGTCCCGATCCACGCGCCGCCTCGAGTAATGTTGCGGTTACAAGGAGACCTCTCATTAATGTCGACTGGCGTTTTTCACCGATATGCGCGGCTCACGACCGTAGGAGTCCTGCTCGCCTTTGAGGGCCGGTCCCACCTGTCACCAGGCCCGTGGAGTGGCGTCAAGCCTGGGTGCCTGTTGGCGCAGAATTTGGACCCGTCCAGCAACAAAACGGGTTTCGCGTTACCACGGCGGCCTGGGAGATCTGCTTAACTCCAGTGCAGGTCCAAATTGGCTTGCCTAGTCGTGCGCAGAGCGTGCCAGTTGATTTGATCTGCAATCAACAAGAAACAAGTAAACCATATCAGAAAACAATGGTCGATCGGCCGATAGGCCGATGTCACATTGTTATAACCCAGTCGATAGGGCAAAGCTGTATCGGCTTGCTCAATTATAATAAGCAAATTGACAAGATTTAATCTCATTGGCCTATGCCAGAATCGTGTGACAGATTAATGAAATTAGCCAATGAGGGTTTCATGAGGATAACTGCACTAGCTATTACTCTAGTGTAGACTTATACAAGTCAATCGGCTAACATAAATACACCAACCACAAAAAAGCCTATTAAAAAGAAACACTCTGTAATTGATATGTTTATATTCGTCAATCCACATATATAAGTGGCAAACACATGCAAAAACCTAAATAATCACATGCATTAGATAAGACCGGCTGAAACCCCGGCGCTATCCTTAATTACAATCGAAAACAGGCTTCGTGTTAGATCTCGAAACAGGACTAAGGTCGATAGCAACTCAAAGTGTGAATCAAGACTTAACACAAAGAAAATCAAGCCGTCGATTGCTTTTGGGGATGGTAAATGCATCAAATAATCTAACCAAGCATAACGATTAAACTTTCGTCGGCAATAAACCCTAAAATGAATATACTGCCGGCGAAGCATAATTAAGACGCCTGTCAAGATTACTCAAAACACGATAGACGACGATCACATCATCGAGGCTTAACGTGCCTAAAACGACACGCTAGCCCCGACGATGCCAATCGTCGGGGACGAGTTCTTACCTTTGCTCTGGGAAGGCAAGAACTCGTCAAGATCAACCTCTTACGAGGGTTGGCGATGCGCCGAAAGTAGATTGAATTGGTTGTATCTTTTGATTGATTGATTCAGAGAGAGACTCTATGTACAAACTATCGGGATATTTATACCCGAGGTTACAACAGAACCCTTGTAGGGCACGATCTTATCTACAACTAACAAACAAGTCCTTGCGGCAGACTTAAGCCACAGATTAGATCTAAACTACTTAATTTACAAGATACAATTGCCTAAAACCGAGCTTTATCTCTATTTGGCAACTTCCTTGAAGCTTATTCCGAGCCCAGACCAAGCCCACATTGACGCTGTCAACTCACAACCCGTATCGGCCCACGACCAAACCGAATCCGTATCGGCCGATACGCTCTCTATAGCAACACCTCCCCAGTCCGATACGGTTACCGGGTCCGATACGAAGCCTGGTCCGACTCTAACTCAATCCTTCCTCTCTGCTTCGGTTTCCTCTTTTCTCTCCAAGTCGATTACCAAAATCCGTCGTTAACAGTGCCCCCCCACCCGAGTGTGGCCACCCGGGCGTGACGCCGGTGGCTACTGTCGGTGACATGGGACAGGGGTATCGAGACCAAAGGGAAGGACGGCCACAGGGATCCACGTGGCCCGCTCCCCCAGAGGGGTCGGGCCCGAGGGTGACGTGGCGGCTGCCCTCCTGGTTTCCCCCCGGGGTCGGGCCGCTCCCGTTTCTGCCCCGAGGCCTGGGGCGCCCCGACCCCCTGCGGCTTGGATGCCACGTGCGCGGGTTAGGTGAGCGCGGCAGAACTCACCTAACCGCATTTATAGCGGTTCAGACGGGCGCACTACGCCGCATTTAATGCGGCGTGGCGCGTGCATATCCGGTCCGTGACCGGTCACGGTGAGTGACCCGTCGCAGACCGGTCAGATCGCGGGTTAGGTGGTACCAGGATGCCTGTGCACCGCACGCGCGCCAGGCAGCCTGCTGCACGCCTCGCCCCGTCCCATCAGAATGATGAGAGCCTTCTGTCTCTCGTCTCTCAGCCGGAGTTGGTACCCCAGCTCCGGTCAGATGTTTCCCGTTCCTAATGTGAGCAGGACACGGAAGACATCCGCCATTTAATGAAGGCTGAAATGGGCGTCCCCCGGATGGGTCGACTGACCGAGCGAAGGCGTGCTGCGACGTCTGTCAGAGGCTGCTTCCGACGGTTGGATAGCCCTAAATGTAAAAGAATGTTTTCTTTCTTAGGCAGCTCGTGGCCCATGTGGTAGCCCCTTGCCATATAAAAGGAGGCCCAAGCCTAGGAAAGAAGGAGGATTCTCTGGAAACTCTCTCTGGAGACTCTCTCTGGAAACTCTCTCTGGGGACTCTCTCTGGATTCCTTCATACTCTCAGATCTACCAGAACACAGGAGTAGGGTATTACGCTCCTTAGCGGCCCGAAGCTGTCTAAATCGCCTGCGTCCACGCGTTTTTCTCGTTAAGATCCCACATATCAGGGGCGAAGAATTTCACCTTGCGCCCCCCGGCCGAACCGGCAAAGGGGGACCTGCGTGGTCTCCCGGTGAGGAGTTTCACGCTCCGTCACATATTGTAGCCAATGTATCTGAGATCGACTCCCTCAGGGCTCAATTGAAAAAGGCTGAAACTGACAATACCAAGCTTGAGTCTGACAAGAACAAGGCCTTAGAAGAAATTGAAGGTAACTCCTGAGACTTGTACTCCTCGATTCGTTTGATTTCAGTTGTTTATGCAATCTGAACCTTATCAAAACTTGTAGTTAATAGAATAAAATCCCATGCTCAATTTGAAGTCTTCGCCAAAAAAGTCCGGAGGGCCGAAAGAGTTAGGGATGATATAGCTAATGTAGCCACACCAATACTATCGGCACTCTATGAAAACGGTCTCGGGACAAGCTCTTTAGACGCGGTTGAAGTCTTCTATAAACTTAGGACAGCGCCGAAGAAGTATATGGAAAATATCATAGATGCTGCTGTCATGAGTGCGAGTCAAACCTTGGCCATGACGAAGTCACTCTATCCTCGAGTAGACATAAACTCAATAGGAGACGGCTTCGCTGATGGTACCACCGATGAGCAGGCCTTAGAGCTGATTAATGAAGCACAAGAGACGGCCAAAAAGATTACTGCTGACGTGGTGGAAAACTTCCAAGGATAGATTGACTGATGTAAACATTGTTGAAACATGACTTGTAATCTCTTAATTTATTTATGCTCATGCCCTAATCTGAGTCTTCGCATTTAATTTCTTAAAAATTTTCGTCCGACTGTCACCAAGCCTAGACTTGATTAGGCCATCAAAAAATTTTTAGTCCTTATCTGCTAAACTCAAACCAAAACAACAAACAATGATAAACTAAGTATGAACAAGTCATTACTGATAAAAAGAACATCATACTTTATTGATATGTATAGCCCCCGACTGACAACTCAAGAAGTCATCTTACTTGAAGTCGGCAGTCGAGAAGAGCATGACACAATAAGTCTTAAGTATAATATCAACGAAAATGCTCAATGTTCCAAGAATTCTCCACCATGGTCCCATCTTCACGCCTCAGACGATATGCTCCTGGCCGAGTGACCTCAGCAATTATATAAGGGCCTTCCCATAGCGGAGATAACTTGTGTCTATCTTTTGTAGTTTGAATCTTTCGTAGAACCATGTCGCCAACAATAAAAGCTCGTGACCGAACATTGCGATTATGATAACGCCGAAGTCCTTGAAGGTATCTCGCCGACTGAACCAATGCGGCCTCACGAGCCTCTTCCAGTCGGGTCAAGTCGTCAACTCTGTCTTGATCGTAGCGCTCATCGTTGAAACTGCGAACTCGAAGAGATTCATACTCCATCTCACTCGGCAATATTGCTTCGGCCCCATAAACCAAGAAGAAAGGTGATTGGCCAGTAGCCTGACTGGGTGTAGTCCGTAGCGACCATAGTACCGAAGGCAACTCTTGGACCCATCTTCCAGCGTAAGGACTTAGTCTATCAAATACTCGGGCCTTGATGCCTTGAAGAACCATACCATTGGCACGTTCGACTTGTCCGTTGCTTCTGGGGTGTGCCACCGATGCATAGCAAATCTTGATTCCAAAATTTTCACAGAACTCTTTGAAGACGCCTCCGGTGAACTGAGTCCCATTATCGGTTATGATCCTGTTCGGAACACCGAACCGATGCACGATGTTTAGAATAAAATCTCGCGTCTTGTCTGCAGTTATTGTAGCAACCGGCTTAGCCTCAATCCACTTGGAAAACTTGTCAATTGCGATGAATAGATGTGTAAATCCTCCTGGAGCCTTCTTGAAAGGACCAACCATATCCAAGCCCCATACGGCGAAAGGCCATGATAAAGGAATTGTTTGTAGTTCTTGGGCTGGAACATGGCTTTGCCGAGCGAAGAACTGACAACCTTCACACGTACGGACCATCTTGTCGGCGTCGGAGACCGTCGTGAGCCAGAAAAAACCTTGCCTGTAAGCCTTGCCCACCAAAGTGCATGCCGCAGCATGACTACCACATATACTAGAGTGAATATCTTGCAGCAATTGTCGTCCTTCCTCAGGCGTGACGCATCCCATCAAAACTCCAGAAGGGCTTCTCTTATACAATTCCAAATCAACCATGACGTAGCCTTGACTCGCATCATCCCGGTCTTCCGGCAGCTCTTGCTGAGTTAAAAACTTGATGAACGGTGTCCTTCAGTCGGCGTCGAGCATGGCAACTTGGTCTGTAGCTTCTTCGTTGGGGGTTGATTTTTTAGCAACAGTCGGCTCGTAGAGATGCTCCACAAAAACGTCAGTCGGGGCTGCTTCTCGCTTGGACCCAAACTGCGCCAACTCGTCTGCCGCTTCATTGTTGTGTCTCAAGACGTGAGATAACTCCAGTCCATCAAACCTGTCCTCAAGTTTGCGAACTGTAACACCCCGGCCCAGGGCATAATAGGATTGATAGGATACTCATGCCAACAAGTTGCAACTTCTTTTCCGGAAGCCCATCTCCAAAGAACTCTAAAGTTAAGCGTGCTTGGCCTGGAGAAATCTAGGGATGAGTGATGGGTGACCGACCGGGAAGTCTTCTCGGGTGCGCACGAGTGAGGACAAAGTGCGCAGAAAAGACTGGTGTTGGTTTGTGAGGGCAGTCTATGTCCTATTTAAGCTGCTAGATGTAAGCGGGCCCGGCCTCGTGGAGGCAGGACGTTACAGTATGGTATCAGAGCCGACTCTCACGGTTTCACGGGCGCGTGTGTCGCAGTTGCGCATGGCTGGTGTGGACCTAGTGTGGTCACACAGCATGGCACATGCGCTGGCACTGGACATGGGTGTGTCGCAGTTGCGCAGGCATGGCTGGTGTGGACCCGGTATGGTCACACAGCATGGCACATGCGCTGGCACTGGACACACGGACGTGGCCAAGAGAGGGAGTTCCTGGTTTGGGGTTGATCGACGAGGACATCGATCTCTTAAGGGGGTGAGGATGTAACACCTCGGCCCAGGGCATAATAGGATTGATAGGATACTCATGCCAACAAGTTGCAACTTCTTTTCCGGAAGCCCATCTCCAGTCTATGTCCTATTTAAGCTGCTAGATGTAAGTGGGCCCGGCCTCGTGGAGGCGGGACGTTACAATGGGTGACCAACCGGGAAGTCTTCTCGGGTGCGCACGAGTGAGGACAAAGTGCGCAGAAAAGACTGGTGTTGGTTTGTGAGGGCAGTCTATGTCCTATTTAAGCTGCTAGATGTAAGCAGGCCCGGCCTCGTGGAGGCGGGACGTTACACGAACTTCTTGTCGGTAGGCCTCCATGTTATCGTTCAAACAGGACCAATCCTTCATTACTTGGTTGACCACCAGCTAGGAATCTCCTCGTACAATCATCCGTCGTATGCCAAGTGATACAGCAAGTCGTAGGCCGTGAAGTAAAGCTTCGTACACAGCCACATTATGTGAGGCAGGAAAATGTATATGAAGAACATACCGTAGCCTCTCCCTAGTTGGGGAAATCAAGACGAGTCCTGCTCCCAAGCCAGTGACTCGTTTAGATCCGTCGAAATGCATGGTCCAATATTGCAGGTCCTCCCTAGGTACATCTTCTTGCCGCTCGGTCCACTCGGCCATGAAATCCGCCAAGACTTGAGACTTTATAGATGTCCTCGCTTTGAAGGTAATATCCAGCGGCATCAACTCCAGAGCCCACTTCGCAATGCGCCCAGTAACCTCCCGGTTATGGATGACATCGCCGAGTGGAAGAGACATGACCACGGTAACCAAGTGACTCTGAAAATAATGGGTCAACTTCCTGGCAGTAATTAGAACTCCATATAGTAGTTTTTGTACCTGGGGGTAGCGGCTTTTGGCTCCTGCCAGCACCTCGCTAACAAAGTAGATCGGCCTTTGAACCTTCTGAGCTCGTCCTTCCTCCTCACGTTCGACGACCAAAACCGTACTGACCACCTGGTGAGTTGCAGAAACGTAGAACAGCAGAGGTTCTTGAGGGTGAGTTGACGCTAACACGGGTGGCGTCGTGAGGAACTCCTTGAAGTCTTCAAAAGCTTTCTGAGCCTCGGTGGTCCATTGAAAATCGTTCGTCTTCTTCAACAACCTAAAAAAAGGCATACCTCATTCACCAAGTATGGAAACAAATTGGCTCAGTGCCGCCATGCAACCAGTGAGCTTCTGGACGTCCTTCTGGGTACTCGGGGGCTTCATGTTCCGGATAGCGTTGATCTTTTCTAGATTTGCTTCAATGCCGCGATGAGACACCATAAAGCCAAGTAGCTTGCCTGACGGCTGTTGACACCGAATCCGTACCGCCGATGAGGATCCGGCGTGCGAACACACGAAGGCCTGGGAGATCTGCTTAGCTTAGCTCCAGTGCAGGTCCTAAAATTGATGAAGCGCGGGCGTGCCAGTTAGTTTGATCCTGCCACTGACAAGATACACAAAATAACAGAATAAAAGGTCTATCGGCCGATAGGCCGATGGCCAAAGATATCAGCCGATAGGCCGATAGGGCAAAAACAGCCGATCGGCCAACGAAAACATGATAATAGAGCAATATAACATAGCATAAACCAATCATATGATAAAATAAATATTGATCTGGAGATTGAAGCACACATCGGCCGGAGGTCCGATGACACAACATCCAAAAGATATGCAATAAATACTCTGTTGTCATCGGCCAGGACCAATCTCCATGTATGAAACTCGTGAGCCGATGCAACGTTAAGATAATTCATCGGCTGAAACCCCGATGAAACCCTTATTGGCAGCCAACAAGCAGGCTAGAGATTACGGTTCTAATCATGACTTAGTAGATGAAACATGAACTGATGCAGCACTAAATATGAAAAGAAACGCAAGATCTAGACAATCAAGCCCTCGAGTGATTTTCAGGGTGGTGGATACCTTAGCCAATCTAATCTAGCGAGGCGATTTGGTCGATACCAGCGTAAACCCTACAACGAATCTCGGCCGATACGACTAAATCGAGACGCCAAATCAGATTGACTAAGATATATGATAGTAGGTGCTTACGTTGACGAGATCAGAACATCGAAGCCCTAGCCCTGACAGCGCAGGCAGCCATAACGAGACTTACTGTAGAATCAAATGTGTTTGATTATCATTTTATGTGATGAAACATTGGTGGCTTGCGACATTTTATGTGTGTAATATTGGTTTATTGAGATGGTATTTCATGTGATTATATATGATTGATTTTGTGAAGAGATGTGCGGATTTGACCTGACGGTCAGACCGACCAGGCACGGCCGGTCAGACCGGAGGTATGCGCGCGGTCAGACCGGCCGGCCCGCGGTCTGACCAGGAGGTTACCTGTTCGCTTTCGGTTTCGGTTTATCTTTTCGGTTACGGATTGTTTCTTCGTGGATTTGACTTCTAGATGGTTTCTATGCGTATGGTTACTGTTGTTATACTAATGTGAGTCAAGTTTGGACGAACTTGTGCTCGGAATATGGTTTCTTTATCGTATGTGTGCAGGTATTGCTTAAGGCCTCGGGATAGTGTTGCCGGTGATGGATCGGAGTCAACTTGGGAGAAGTGGACGTCGAGGGATCAAGAGATCACGTGGGATACTAAAAGGCTAGAGGATAATGCACGTGGAAGATAGAGAATTCATATGGTATGCGATAGGAATCGTGTACGTATGGAAAGAGGAGTTGAATTTGGAAGGGAGTCCGAATTCAGGAAGATGGATGGAGATAAGGAAAGAGATGAGTTTGAAGCTTGCAAGAGAAGGTTTCCCACATGGTTGGGAGTCCTAATTCGTGAGAGATTCGTGGGTTTTGTACAGCCTACTTCGTGTATAAATAGAGAGGGAGGGTGTGCCTCCTTGTAGAATTGATTGTGTGGTTCATAAGTTGAGAGAATAGCTAGGGTTTCGAGTAAGGTTGAGATTTTGATGAGGAGTGCTGTTGTTGCACTTTGTAAACACTTTTAGATGCAATAAAGTTAAGAGTTACAATTTATATCTTTGAGTTTGTCATCTACCGGTGTTTTCTGGATCCCAACGGTCTGACCGAAGGAGTTCGTGCGGTCTGACTGGCGGGAGTGTGGCGGCGGTCTAACCGGAGGCAAGACGGCGGGCTGACCGGCCAGGAGGGGCGGTCTGACCGGCGGCTACACAGCGGTGTGACCGGCAGTATTTTGACAGCGGTAGTACGATCTTGTTCTTGAGATTGATTTTGTTTTTCTAGATTGGTTTCGTTGGATTTTAGAGGTAATTTGTGATTTGGTTAAAATTTTGGTTTTTGGTCTTCCCTACCATTCACCCCCCCCTCTGGTAGGTTGGATTACTCTATTTCGATTCTACAAGTGGTATCAGAGCCTCGTTCTTGATTAGATCTTTGTTGTTTTTCCGATCTATTTGATATGGCTGAAAAGTTTTCAAACAAACCTCATATTTTCAATGGAACCGACTTTGATTATTGGAAGAAAAAGATGGAATCTTATATAACATCTCAAGGATATGACACTTGGCTAAAAGTTGCACAACCTTATGAAATTTTTGCTCGTATTGATACTCCTGCTCTCAAGTTAGATTTTGAAAATAATTGCAAAGCTCGCAATATTATTCTTAATGCAATTTTCTCGCTCCGACTTTGATCGTGTTTCGCATCTTGCTACTGCTAATGAGATTTGGAAGGCTTTGAATGATTTTCACACTGGATCTTCAAACATAAAAGAGTTGCGAAAAGATGTTTTCAAAAAGGAGTATATCAAATTTGAGATGACACATGGGGAGTCTTTGGATAATTATCTGGGTCGTTTTAACAAAATTTTAAGTAATCTTAGATCTGTTGATACTTCTTATGATGTTAATTATTCTCAGTCTGAGATTGCTCGTCACTTTATGAACGGTCTTGATATGAAGGTTTAGGATGTTAAGGTTACTTCGATTCAGGAATCCGTTGATATGAACACTTTAACTTTGGATGTTCTTTATACTAAATTGAAACTTATGAGATGAACATTCTTTCTAAGAGGACTGATTCAAAATTTTCTGCTTTGGTGTCTTCTTCTGCATCTTCTTCTGATTCTACTTCACAATCGATGTTTACTTCTTTCTCTGCCATGTCCGATGATCAACTGGAGGAAATCAGTGAGGAGGACTTGGTATCGCTTGCTAATAGAATCTCTCGAGTTGTGAATAATGCTAGGTTCAGGAGGAGAGGAGGACCAATCCGGTGTTTCGAGTGTGGACAACCAGGACACATCCACTCTCCGTGTCCCAAGGCTGGAAAGGGTACACAGGAGGAACCAAAGGCTCAAGATGGATCCCAGGACGCCAAGCAGAACAAGAAACAGGCAAAGAACATGAAGATGAGGAAGTACTACCAGAAGGCCTTGGATGAAGCTTTTGCAGCTGTGCAAGGATCCAGCGACGTCGAGTATTCAGATGATGATGAGGACGACAAAGGAAAAAGCATCGCTGGAGTTTGTCTCATGGCAAAGAATATTGCAGACTCTGATGAAGAGAATGAGGTAATAAACGCTCCTAGTGTTGAATACCTTCAAGAAGTAATTGCTAGACTTGGTTACAAGATTTCTAAATTTGAAAAGAAAATTAATCAACATGAAGTAGTTATTGATTCTCTAAATGCTGAAAACAGTCGATTAAAATCTCTTGTTTCTGATGATGATGAATGCAAGTCTTGTGAGGTTTTATTTGCTGAAGTTAATGCTGTTAGAGAAGTCAATTGGTCTAATTGCAAAAAACTTGATGTTGAAATTAAGAAATCTAAAAAACTTGAATCTTGTCTTGCTCTTAGCTTTGCCATGAATACTAGATTGATTGATGAGTTGTTTTTGACTAAAAGAGCTTTGGATAAATGTCAAGTTGCTTTGTTTGCTAGCTCTATATTTAATGTGATTAGCTCTAAAAGGTTAAAACAATCTAGTGCAAAACCTTGCTCAACATGTCTTGCTAGTGATTTGAAACTAAAAAATGCTTTAGCTCGGGTTAAGCATATGGAAGAAATAGTTAAGCAAGATGAAGTGTTTTCTTGTCAAACATGTAGAAAAAACAAAGGTCTTTTGGATGCTTGTAAAAATTGTGCTACTTTGACTCAAGAGGTTTCTTACTTAAAAAGCTCCTTGCAACGTTTTTCCGATGGTAAAAAGAACCTCAACATGATTTTGGATCAAATCAAAGGTTAGCACAAACAATCGTGGTTTAGGTTTTGACCCTTATAGTCACTTTTCTAGACATCCTCCTGTTGTTTTGAGCATAACTGAGAAAAGTGAAATTTTGATTAAACCTAATTCCAAACCTCCTGTTTTTAAGTCTGCTGGCATTATGACTTCTTTGAGTGCTTCTTGTTCTACAAAACCTGTTGCTAGTACTAAATCTGTGTTTAATGCTAAATCTGTTGTTAGTACTAAAAATACTGTTAATGCTAAGCCTGTTGTCTCAACTTGTGCATCAAACTCATCGTGAAAAGTATATCTGTTCTTTTTGTGGTAAACATGGACATATTGCTGGGTTCTGTTTTAGACTCGCTAGGAAACAGAAAAAGGAACGGGAGATAGCTTTTGCAAAACAAAGGTGGCAAAAATCAGTTTTTTTCTCGAGGCAGGCGGTCAGACCACAGATGGACCGGCGGTCAGACCGGAGCTATACCACCGGTCAGACCGGTGGGAAGCTGTCGGTTAGACCGCAGGTACAGAGGCGGTCAGACCGGCCTCGGGCAAACTTTTCTAACAGGAAACATGTTGAATTTTCTACTGGTTATGTTCCTGTTGGTTCTGGTCGTGTGTCTCAGTACTGGATTCCTAAATTTTTATTATCTAACCCCAGTACTGAGCCTTCAGCATCTGCTTGTGTGTAGGCACTTTTGGCGAGGAGGGAGAACGTGTGGATCGTTGATTCCGGTTGTTCACGACACATGACCGGTGATAAAAGTTGGTTCTCCTCCCTCACAAAGGCATCAAGGAAGGATTCAATCATCTTCGGCGATGCTTCTACTAGCACGATCACTGCAACTGGATCTATCAAGGTAAGTGATAAGTTTACATTGAATGATGTCGCTTTGGTTGAAGATTTGAAGTACAACTTGCTCTCCGTTTCTCAAATTGTGGATGAAGACTTTGATGTTTTATTTAAGAAAAGTGGAAGTAAAGTTTTTGATTCATCTGGTGATGTTGTGCTTAATGTTTCTCGCTATGGAAGAGTTATTAAAGCTGATTTTGAAAATAGCGTTTCATCAGAAGTTACATGTCTTGTTGCAAAATTCTCAAAAGATGTGATGTTTTGGCATCGTAGACTTGGACATGTTGGCTTTGATCATCTCACTAGGATTAGTGGTTCTGAACTTGTTCGTGGTTTGCCTAAGCTTAAGAAAGATCATGATTTGGTTTGTTCTCCATGTCGTCATGCTAAGATGATTGCTTCTTCACATACTCCTATATTTTCTGTGATGACGGATGCACCAGGACAGCTCTTACATATGGACACTGTTGGTCCAGCTAGAGTGCAATCCGTTGGAAGAAAGTGGTATGTTTTGGTTATTGTTGATGATTTTTCTCGATATTCTTGGGTTTATTTTATGGCAACTAAAGATGAAGCTTTTGAACACTTTAAAAGTTTATATCTCTGTTTGGCTCTTGAATTTCCAAACTCCTTGAGAACTATTCGAAGTGATAATGGTGGTGAGTTTAAAAATGCTACTTTTGAAAGGTTTTGTGATGAAAAAGGTCTTGAACATCAATTTTCATCTCCTCGTGTTTCTCAACAAAACGGTGTTGTTGAAAGGAAAAATCGTTCTTTGGTTGAGATGGCTAGGACTATGCTTGATGAATATTCTACTCCTAGAAAATATTGGGCTGAAGCTGTTAACACTGCTTGTTATATTTCCAATCGTATTTTCTTAAGATCTAAACTTGGAAAAACTTCTTATGAGCTTCGCTTTGGACACACACCGAAGATTTCTCACTTGCGTGTTTTTGGGTGTAAATGTTTTGTGCTCAAATCTGGAAATTTGGACAAATTTGAATCTCGCTCTCTTGATGGTCTTATGTTGGGATATTCTGCGCATTCACGAGGTTACCGTGTACTTGTTTTAAAGACTAATAAAATTGTTGAGACTTGTGAAGTCACTTTTGATGAAGCTAGTCCAGGTACTAGACCCGAAATTTCAGGTACTCTATCACAGGTTCAGGGGGAGGATATTGTAACGCCCGTTTTGTCGCGGCGTTAGCGGGAAAACTAATCTGCTAAAAACCCTAATT
>BDMV01000002.1:4451238-4465679 GCA_008326285.1 Oryza officinalis | reverse complement strand
CCTACTGGGTGATGCAGTTCGACGGCTCCCTGTCTCTTCAGGGCGCCGGTGCGGGGGTCACTTTGACCTCGCCGAGCGGAGACGTCCTCAGATACCTGGTCCGCCTCGACTTTCGGGCGACCAACAATATGGCGGAGTACGAGGGACTCCTTGCGGGACTCAGAGTGGCGGCTGGACTGGGGATCCGCCGCCTCCTGGTGTTAGGCGACTCCCAGTTGGTCGTGAACCAGGTCCGTAAGGAGTACCAGTGCTCCGACCCGCAGATGGACGCCTACGTCCGCCAGGTGCGGCGTATGGAGCGCCATTTCGACGGGATAGAGCTTCGGCACGTGCCCAGGCGGGATAACGCGGTCGCCGACGAACTCTCAAGGCTCGCTTCCTCGCGAGCCCAGACCCCACCGGGCGCCTTTGAAGAAAGGCTTGCCCAGCCGTCGGCGCGACCCGACCCCCTAGGGGAGACGGACGCGCCTGAACGGCCCCCGAGGCCCGTCGGAGTCCAGGCCTCGGGACCCGAGGGGAGCGCTCCCAGCTCCCCTAGATTGATTGCTTGGATCACTGAGATCCAGGCGTATCTCGCAGATAAGACTCTACCCGAAGACCGCGAAGGGAGTGAACGCGTCCGTCGCATCTCCAAGCGCTACGTGCTGGTGGAAGGGACCCTCTATCGGCGCGGGGCTAACGGAGTCCTCCTGAAGTGCATTCCTCGGGAACAAGGCGTCGAGCTTCTCGCCGATGTCCATGAAGGCGAGTGCGGAGCCCACTCCGCCTCACGCACCTTGGTTGGCAAGGCCTTTCGCCAGGGTTTCTATTGGCCGACGGCTCTCACCGATGCGGTCGACCTGGTCCGGCGGTGCAGGGCGTGCCAGTTCCACGCCAAGCAAACGCATCAGCCGGCCCAGGCCCTGCAGACCATACCTCTTTCGTGGCCATTTGCTGTCTGGGGGCTCGATATCCTGGGACCGTTCAGGCGGGCCCCGGGCGGGTTCGAGTACCTGTATGTCGCTGTTGACAAGTTCACTAAGTGGCCCGAGGCTTACCCGGTCATCAAGATCGATAAGCACTCCGCCCTTAAGTTCATCAGGGGCATCACTGCTCGGTTCGGGGTACCTAACCGTATCATTACGGATAACGGCACCCAGTTCACTAGTGAGCTCTTCGGCGACTACTGCGAGGATATGGGTATCAAACTCTGCTTCGCCTCACCCGCCCACCCCAGAAGCAACGGCCAGGTGGAGCGCGCCAACGCGGAAATCCTCAAGGGCCTCAAAACCAAGACCTTCAACGTCCTCAAGAAGCACGGCGATTCGTGGATCGAGGAGCTGCCAGCGGTGCTCTGGGCGAACCGAACCACGCCAAGCCGAGCAACCGGGGAAACGCCTTTCTTCCTCGTCTACGGCGCGGAAGCGGTCCTCCCATCTGAGCTCACACTGAGGTCCCCTCGGGCCACCATGTATTGCGAGGCTGATCAAGATCAGCTTCGCCGAGACGACCTCGACTACCTGGAAGAGCGAAGGCGGCGCGCGGCCCTTCGAGCTGCGCGCTACCAGCAGAGCCTGCGGCACTACCATCAGCGCCACGTCCGGGCCCGATCACTCTGCGTCGACGACCTCGTCCTACGCCGCGTCCAAACGCGTGCTGAACTGAGCAAGCTCTCACCAATGTGGGAGGGTCCGTATCGAGTGATCGGCGTCCCCCGGCCGGGCTCGGTTCGGTTGGCCACAGGCGACGGCATAGAGCTGCCTAACCCGTGGAACATCGAGCATCTTCGTCGCTTCTACCCCTAGTGGGGGTCGGGTGTCAGGTCTCGGGCTCGGGCCAACCCCGCACCCCCCTCGGGCGTGCAGGGTTGGCCGGGGGCTACCACATGCGCATGCTTATCTTTTTTCTCTTACGTATTTCAATAAAAGCACTTTCGATTTCCAGAGGATCGTGTCTGTGCCGTCGCTTCCTTTTGAAGAATCTCGGCTTGAGTTAGTACGCTCGTGCTCGGCCCTGCCCTCGGTGGCCCGGGCCGGCTAAAATCGCCAAACGGGGCCCAGAACCGAGCCGTGCCCCGGGGCGTGGTGAACTCCGGGGGGGAATCGGCAAAGGCCCACAATCGGGTCCTCCTAACCCTCGGTCACCGCGCTCCCGGCCTGGCCAGTCTCGACACGCGGATCTCCCCAGGCACTAGCCCCGACCCGCGCCATTCGAGGATGGGACCTGGGCACGAGCCCTTGCTCAAGCCAAGACTCAGAAGGACCGCGGCACAAACCATCCTCATCTTATACGCACAACAAACGTGACTGACATAGAAATTTCCTCTTTATTTGACTGGAGATTAAACCGGTCTATACAAGAAGGGGGCTTGAAGGCCTCGGAAGAAGAAGGTAAAATTTAAGATCGGCGGGGGCTTGGGAGCTCACTCCGACGCACCCGGGCCGCCGGCCTCGCCGTCGCTGTCGTCCGCACCGTCGTCGCCGTCCTCCTCCTCGGAGTCGAGGGCGAACGCGAGCCGAGGGGTCGTGCCCTCGAAGCTGTGGACGATGTGGTCGGCGGCGTCCCGGACCTGCGCGCGCGCGCCGTCCTCGGTTCCGGGAGGGAACTCTTCCAGCGCTGCCCACGGGGAGAAGTCAGGGTCCCTGGCCTGGTAGCTCGCCAGTACGAGCTCCACCGCCCCCCGGGCGAGGTCCCTCGAGGATGACTTGATCGTCTCCTCGAGCTCCTCGGGGAGCCGTTCGAGGACCCCGGCCATCTCCGAGAGGCGCTGGGCGAGGCCCCCCTGGTTGGCGGCGTACTTCGCGTACCGCCCGCCCCAGAGGCCCGCCTGCCGTCCGGCGCGGTCTAGACGCGAGACGGCGTCCCGGAGCATGCCCGGCCCCACCTCGCACGCCAGGCGGAGGGCCTCGACCTCCCCGGCGGACGAGTCCAGCGCGCCCTGCAGCTCGGCGACGGTGTGTTCGGCGGCTGCGAGGCGGGCGGCTAGGTCGCCGTGGAGGAGCGGGAGACCGCCCTCATCGCCACCGCCGTGCTCGACGAGGCGCGGGACGACCTCCGCCTCCAATACGGGACCCGGGCGGCGGAGCTAGAGGAGAAGCTCGACGCCGCCCGGGGAGTCCTCGACGCCGCCGCTGCCCGGGAGCGGCGGGCGGCGGAGAACGAGGCGGCGTCCCGTCAGCGGGAAGAGGCCCTTGAGGCTCGCGTCGCGGCGCTGGAGGAGCGCGCCCGCGCCCTGGACGCGAAGGAGGGCGCCCTAGCGGACCGCGAGGCCGCCGTCGCCACCCGGGAGGCAACACTGGCGGCGCACGAGGCCGCCTCCGCCGAGGAGGAGTCCGCACTCCGCCTCCGCGAGGATGCGCTCGCCGAGCGGGGGCGAGCTCTCGAGGAGGCCGAGGCCGCGGCGCAGCGGCTGGCGGACAGCCTGTTCCTCCGCGAGGCGGCGCGGGAGGAGCAGGCGCGCCGCAATCTGGAAGGCGCCCGCGCCGAGAGGGCCGCGCTGGACCAGCGGGCCGCTGAGCTCGAGGCGCGGGCGAAGGAGCTGGACGCGAGAGCGCACAGCGGCGGGGCGGCCGCGGGCCACGACGACCTAGCCGCCCGCCTCGCAGCCGCCGAACACACCGTCGCCGAGCTGCAGGGCGCGCTGGACTCGTCCGCCGGGGAGGTCGAGGCCCTCCGCCTGGCGTGCGAGGTGGGGCCCGGCATGCTTCGGGACGCCGTCTCGCGTCTAGACCGCGCCGGACGGCAGGCGGGCCTCTGGGGCGGGCGGTACGCGAAGTACGCCGCCAACCAGGGGGGCCTCGCCCAGCGCCTCTCGGAGATGGCCGGGGTCCTCGAACGGCTCCCCGAGGAGCTCGAGGAGACGATCAAGTCATCCTCGAGGGACCTCGCCCGGGGGGCGGTGGAGCTCGTACTGGCGAGCTACCAGGCCAGGGACCCTGACTTCTCCCCGTGGGCAGCGCTGGAAGAGTTCCCTCCCGGAACCGAGGACGGCGCGCGCGCGCAGGTCCGGGACGCCGCCGACCACATCGTCCACAGCTTCGAGGGTACGGCCCCTCGGCTCGCGTTCGCCCTCGACTCCGAGGAGGAGGACGGCGACGACGGTGCGGACGACAGCGACGGCGAGGCCGGCGGCCCGGGTGCGTCGGAGTGAGCCCCCAAGCCCCCGCCGATCTTAAATTTTACCTTCTTCTTCCGAGGCCTTCAAGCCCCCTGCTTGTATAGACTGGTTTAATCTGCAATCAAATAAAGAGGAAATTTCTATGTCAGTTATGTTTGTTGTGCGTATAAGACGAGGATGGTCTGTGCCGCGGTCCTTCTGAGTCTTGGCTTGAGCAAGGGCTCGTGCCCAGGTCCCAGCCTCAAACGGCGCGGGTCGGGGCTAGTGCCTGGGGAGATCCGCGTGTCGAGACTGGCCAGGCCGGGAGCGCGGTGACCGAGGGTTAGGAGGACCCGATTGTGGGCCTTTGCCGATTCCCCCCCGGAGTTCACCACGCCCCGGGGCACGGCTCGGTTCTGGGCCCCGTTTGGCGGTTTTAGCCGGCCCGGGCCACCGAGGGCAGGGCCGAGCACGAGCGTACTAACTCAAGCCGAGATTCTTCAAAAGGAAGCGACGGCACAGACACGGTCCTCTGGAAATCGAAAGTGCTTTTATTGAAATACGGAAGAGAAAAAAGATAAGTATGTGCATGTGGTAGCCCCCGGCCAACCCTGCACGCCCGGGGGGGGTGCGGGGTTGGCCCGAGCCCGAGACATGACACCCGACCCCCATTAGGGGTAGAAGCGACGAAGATGCTCGATGTTCCACGGGTTAGGCAGCTCTGTGCCGTCGCCCGTGGCCAACCGAACCGAGCCCGGCCGGGGGACGCCGATCACTCGATACGGACCCTCCCACATTGGTGAGAGCTTGCTCAGTCCAGCACGCGTTTGGACGCGGCGTAGGACGAGGTCGTCGACGCAGAGTGATCGGGCCCGGACGTGGCGCTGATGGTAGCGCCGCAGGCTCTGCTGGTAGCGCGCGGCTCGAAGGGCCGCGCGCCGCCTTCGCTCTTCCAGGTAGTCGAGGTCGTCTCGGCGAAGCTGATCTTGATCAGCCTCGCAATACATGGTGGCCCGAGGGGACCTCAGTGTGAGCTCAGATGGGAGGACCGCTTCCGCGCCGTAGACGAGGAAGAAAGGCGTTTCCCCGGTTGCTCGGCTTGGCGTGGTTCGGTTCGCCCAGAGCACCGCTGGCAGCTCCTCGATCCACGAATCGCCGTGCTTCTTGAGGACGTTGAAGGTCTTGGTTTTGAGGCCCTTGAGGATTTCCGCGTTGGCCCCTACCTGGCGCGCCAGATGACGGAGCGTGAAACTCCTCACCGGGAGACCGCGCGGGCCCCCCTTTGCCGGTTCGGCCGGGGGCGCTAAGTGAGGTTCTTCGCCCTCGATCTAAGGAATGTCAGCGAGAGAGGAAACGCGCAAGACGCGGGCGACGTAGACAGGTTCGGGCCGCTGAGAAGCGTAACACCCTACTCCTGTGTTCTGGTGGATCTGAGGGTCTCCAACAATACAAAGGGAATTCTATCTCTCCAACGTATCCGCCGGAGTCCTCCCCTCTTTCCTAGGCCTGGGCCTCCTTTTATCCGATCAGGGGTCACCACATGGGCCTCAAGTTGCCTAAGAAAAGAAACATTCTTTTTACAATCAGGGCTATCTACAGCCGGAAGTGACTTCTGACAAGCATGGTGCACGCCTTCTGCCCCGCTCGCCAGCTCTCCCGGTGGACGCCCGTTTCAACCTTCATTCAATGGCCGGCGACTTCCTTGCCACGCCTGCGCTGAAATCTGGATTGGATCTGACCGGGGCTGACATACCAACTCCAGGAGTTAGCACGCCGGCTCCGGCTAGGGACGAGAGCCAGGAGGCTCTCATCATTCCGACGGGACGGGGCGAGGCGTGCCATCGGCCGCCTGTCGCCACCTAACCCGCGATCTGACCGGTCTGTGACCGGTCACACACCGCGACCGGTCACGGACCGGATAAGCGTGCGCTGCGCCGCATTAAATGCGGCGTGGTGCGCTCGCCTGATCCGCTATAAATGCGGTTAGGTGAGCCCTGTGTGCTCACCTAACCCGCACACGTGGCGCCAAAATCACAGGGGGTCGGGGCGCCCCAGCCCTCGGGGCCGAAACGGGAGCGGCCCGACCCCTCGGGGAGACAGAGGAAGGGGTGGCCACGTCACCCCCGGGCCCGACCCCCCCGAGGGGGTCGGGACACGTGGAGGACCGCGGCTACCCAAGCCTCTAGTCATGACACCCCCGGTCCCATGTCACCGACAGTAGCCCCCGGCGTTATGCCAGGGCGACCGCCCCCCTCGAGGGAAGCGCTCGGGCGTGACGCCACTCCTTAGGCCCGGTGACGGGTGGGGCCGGTCCCTACAGGCGGACAGGAACCCAACAGTCGCGAATCGCGCGCACCGGTAAGAGAAAACCGACCGACGATAATGAGCGGCCTCTTCAAGACCGCTGCATTACTCGAGCAGCGCGGGAATCGGGACGTGCCGGTTCGTTTCGCCTGGGGATATGATGATGGCGTTTTTCACGGTCGGCGAGCGCAGTTAATGCGCGCATTATCTGCCCCATTTCAACCGCCACGTCCGCACGTCTGCCGCGTGCGCCGCAAACGGGCGAGTGGGGTTAGTGGAGGCGTGGGAGCGAGAAACGAGGGGGCAAGGTAGTGGGCGCGGGAAGCGAGGAGCCGGGCATAGCGTTGGCAAGGGTATAAAGACGCCGAGGAAGGGATTTGTTTCCTTCCTCTCTCCATTTTTCCCCTTTGCCTTCGCCACTCGTGCCCTAGCTCTTCGTTTCCTGTGCCCTACTCTCGCCACACGCGCTCGCTCTCAAGCTCCTCCTCCGCCGGCGTCATGGCACGGGGCTCCGCACCGCTCGACGGTAGCGTGCTGCCGCCTTCCCGCATTACAAGCGAGAGGCAGGCCGGGCTGCCGCGCCGATTCATGCCGGAATCTGCCACCGGCCGGGAGGTGGTCACGCTGGGCGAGGGACGCCCGGCGCCAGACTACCCGGGGCGGTCCGTCTTCTTCCTTTCTTTCGCAATGGCGGGGCTGGTCCCGCCATTCTCTATTTTCTTCATGGATATTCTGGAGTTTTATGATCTCCAGATGGCGCACCTCACCCCCAACGCGATAATGACGTTGGCCATCTTCGCACACCTGTGCGAGATGTTTATCGGGGTGCGCCCATCTCTCCGGCTGTTCCGGTGGTTCTTCACCGTGCAGCCGGTGTCGCCGCCGACGGCAGTCGGTGGCTGCTACTTCCAGCCGCGGGGGCAGGTGCTGAACCGCTACATTCCCTGCGTCCTCCGCAAGAAGTGGGACGACTGGAAGAGCGACTGGTTCTACACCCCCCTCGCCGACGAAGCGCGCCTCCGACTCCCGAGCCAGCCCCCGGCGCAGGCCTCCAGCTGGCGGGCGGCGGTGGATCTGGGGGACGGCTACGACGCCGTCTTGACCGCCTGGCGGGTCTGCGATCCCAAGGGCTCACGGGGGCCATGGTGTTCGGCGACTACCTTACGTCGCCGGATTTCCTCTCTCGCTGACATTCTTTATATCGAGGGCGAAGAACCTCACTTAGCGCCCCCGGCCGAACCGGCAAAGGGGGGCCCGCGCGGTCTCCCGGTGAGGAGTTTCACGCTCCGTCATCCTCAAAAATCGAGATCTATCCAATGGCACACTTAATGGTCATTAATAGGGCTTCCTTTTTACTGTTGTGTTGAGTCGCCTCGTTTCGCGTGTAGTTTCGGAGCCAGAAGACACGCAGTGCACGGATTTTGAGGAGGAAGCTCAAGATCTCGAGCAAGGCAAGTCACCTTTGATCAATTGAACCCATAATTTGAAATTAAGTATTTTGTTTTTGCAAACCATGCATCCCTTAGGTTACACATGACACTTTGGCCGCGGTTTGCAATACAACCGGCAGGCCCAACCTACTTGCTGCATTTGACCTCCTTGATTATTGAATAACCTAACACCCCTTGTCGCCCTTTAGTTCAGGTCTCAGTACTCGTACCCCGTGTACGAATATTGAGGCTTCCTTCAAATTTAAAATGCTCAACTAGGTAAAACTTGGATTTACAAAATCCTTGGAAAACTCGACACTTGGGTCGGTGCCTTGAAAATAAATTGAGTTTCTAAAACTCACGGTGCGGGAGACGTACTGGAGGTACGGTCTGCCCGTTCTCGCCTTAAGGACCGATTCCTTGGGAATTACATCCGAGCATATGTAAAGTACGACTACATGGGTGAAATGGGACACCCCTGGCTGAGTAACTAGCTAGGCCAGGGAAATCTTGATGCCAAGGGACAAGTGGATTTGCCGGGGTGGTGTCGGGGAGGACCCCTGGGCTTCCTGGCACAGTATGGTCTGGGACCTAACCTGGTGTTGGTCCGTGGGACCCCTCCCGTTGGCATAAGATGACCTTAAGTCGGCTTTCGAAATGCCTTGTCGTGAAAGCCTCAAGGTCACCAGACGTGGCTGTGATGCACGGGCTGGGTTATCGGGTAAGTAACGTCGTGTGGGTAAAGTATACCCCCTCTGCAGAGGTTAACAACTGTTCGAACAACCGTGCCCATGGTCATGGGCGGATGTGAGGGGATTCCTTAGCGTAGTTTTGTTTGCTACTTTGTGAACTGCTGTTGGTGTAAGGAAATCTGTTCAGTGCTTGAGTTGTGGCTGTCGGTGCAGCCGGTGTCGGAGAACGATGGGCAGGGAGCCTTTCGTGCCGACAGAATCGTTTTCCTTTCAGTGCTTGAGCTGTGGCTGTCGGTGCAGCAGGTTTCGGTAAACGATTGGCAGGGAGCCTTTCGTGCCGAGAGAATCAATCCATACATTTCACTGCTCCAGTCGGATGAGATGTACTTCTCGTCCGTGCCATTGAGAAGCACTCACTTAGTTCTTCTGAAAGTCTTAAACTAAAATCGAATGTGAAAATAACTGGCTCTCCTTTGAAGCTTGCATCAAACACTTAATTTCCCTTGACTTGCTAAGTACTCTCGTACTCACCCTTGCTCTATACAAATAACCCCCCCTCCAGTTCTCGAAGACGAAGAAGTGGACCCTACTGAAGAGGAGTTCTTCCAGGAGCAAGCGAACTACGAGCTGTAGTAGGGTTTCGGCTTAACTCCCAAGTCATGCTTGTGGCTTTGGGCTAGTCTCCGCTTCCGCCTTTTTGTAACGCAGTTGCGAACTCGGGTCTGTCCGCAGTTCCAACCTTGGTTGTAACTCTACTCTTAATAAAGAGACCTCTGTTGTTGTGATATTCAATCTTCCTGTTGTACCAGCACTGTTTCCTGGGACTAGTACATGTATACAGGTTAATTTGGAACGCCTTACACTGGTCACCGTTCGGGGCTAGTTTGGGGCATGACACAAGCCCTGCTTGTGGAGACCAACCCCCTAAAGCCCAAGTACTAGCCAGTCTCCGTCCCCATAGGCGACGACATTTACCTCTTTGACCGGAACCCTAGGGTGCCCTGCGGCAGCCGCCATTGCTTCGAGGCTGTCCTCTACCGTGACAACCAAGCCGCCATGTCGGCGGTTTCCTCTTCTTCTTACCGCTCCAATGCACTCCCACCGCTGCCCTTCATATTTTCCCCCGACTATAGCCCCAAGCCTATTGACTCCTACACGGTGGTCGGCGGATCGGACGTGTGGATCTCCACGACACGCGCGGGCACCTACTCCTTCAACACGGTTAGCTGCACTTGGACCAAGCAGGCTGACTGGCCGCTGCCGTTCACCGGCCTAGCGGAGTCCATCCCCGAGCACAAGCTTTGGTTCGGGCTCTCCTCCTCCAGGATGGACAAGCACCCGTTCTGCGCCGTGGACCTCGCCGCCGCGGCCGCCTCCCCGGAGACGAGGCCAGAGCTGAGCAATGTGTGGATGGAGCTGTCAGTGCCGAGGGAATGGATCCCTATCGAGACCTACCTTGTGCACCTTGGCTCCAGCAGGTTCTTTGTGGCCAGATTCTTCGAGGAGCTAGTCGAGGTGCACTGCGACCTGTTGGAGCGATTCAAGAGGTTCGCCGTCTTCACCGGCGTTGAGCTCGAGCGCACCTCCCATGGTGAACTCCGGATGATCAAGCACTAGTCGGAACGTTACAGCATTGCTCACAACGTCCTCTGCCATAGTGTTCTTTGATTTTATTATTTTGTATCCAGATACCTATCTATGATGAGGCAGATAAACAAACAATTATTTGGTTGGTGAAGATGAGTTAGCTGGAGTATTTAGTAAGTGAAATTGTGCAATTCCTTGGAATACTCTTTGTCTTCTCAAACAGGAAATCGGATCCTATACCTCCTTTGGGAAGATATACAGATGCTCCCTCTTTAGTTCATTGGCAAAAAAGAAGTGATTATTGTTTTGTTCATTTGGACCTTCTCTAGACTATAATGAATGAGAACTCAGGAGTATCATTCATTGCATTGCCATCGATTGAATTTTCATCACATTGTCAACATTCGAATCACACAACTTTTAAAGTTTGCATGCAGATGTTTTAGCATGGCATTGTTTCTCGTCTGTTACAATTAAACTTGGGATTGAGTTGAGTCTGAGAATGTGGCAACGAGTCTAGAGGTGGTTTTTTTATAAGTTCCTCAAAATTGTGTATGTAATGGGGGTGTTACTTTGCTGATGATGAATGCAATAACATATCCACATCCATATATTTTGGGAACAAAAGGCACCCATGACAACTTAAAACAACACTATTTAGGTTAGATTTGTTGCAATGCATCACATTTCGTCTTTTCCGTTTGTCTTACTTATTCAAAGTATGCACCTCAAGTTGTTTCCTAGCTGAGTCTTTATAGAAGGAGCTAGGCAGCTAACCTATAGAAGTGATTAGATTTACTTTGATTCTTTGAAGAAGACAATCTCAATCCATTTGATTCTCAAGCCGTTGATCAGCTAATTGTTTTTACATATAGTTCTGGTTCTAAAACTATCCTGAAAAATTTATGCATTTTTTTCTCATCTTAAATAATTCGGTAGCACTCCTGTCACCTTTGTTGTTGTTGTTGTTGTTGTTTTTTGAAAAAAAAAAAGGCAAATATCACTACCTAACTGAAGCTTAGGAGAAATAGAGCAGAACTTTGAGCTTAGGATCGGAGCAATAGAACAGAATGTGCTGGATGGTTGGACCTGCTATTGTAGCTGGCTGGCTGCAAGTCATTTTTTTTTAAAAAAATGTTTATGCCTTTGTCGGTTACTTTAACATCCTCTATCTCATACTGGTTAATACAGGCTGAGATTGTCGCTGCATTCTATATGTGTGTGAACTGGGAGTGGCTTTGTCCGAATGTTTGTAAATCGCTACCTGGGCCTGAAATAAAGGGATAATACCTATTGAACCTTAGATCTTGGTGCAGTGCTGACATAATGTAACACTAATACACACGCTCAGGTGGACTCAATGGGAAGCAGAGCATATTACTCAGATGAGTTATGTTTTGCATAAGTTTCTGCTGCATGGCATCGATGCGACTGAAGAAAGCAAGCCTCCAGGCATTACAGAAAAACAGTGCTCCAAACCACAGCCAAAAACCGAAGATACTTCTGATATCCTGTAGGTATCTCTCCTGATAGAAGGTTGTTTGAGAGATTAAGCTTGCTGAGGCTCGTCAAGTTTGATATGCTAGGAGGAATAGGACCCGAGAGTCTATTCCAAGAGAGGACAAGAGACTACAACTTTTAGTTTGCCAATGTCATTTGGGATGCCACCGTATAGAACATTTCTTGACATATATATAAGATTTGTCAACTCTGAAGGGATCGATCACCAGAGAGAGAATTGCTTGAAAGATCAATAACAATCACACAATCATGTATTCCCTGAAAAGTGTACTCCATTCCCTTCCAAATAATGTCAATGCAATATGATTCATTGGAGCAGGAGATTTTGTCTCCTGTTTCAGGCTGCATGGAGGATAAGTTGGCGAAACTACTTGGTACAGGACTAGTAAAATTATTTTTGTTACAAAGGTCATTACTTGGCCATTATTTGACCTCATCAAGGGCAACAATCAAGAGAATGAAATGACTTGTAACAGCCATATAAATTATCCTTATTGCTCCTTATTGCAATATTGATGTTGCCTACAATCCTAGGCTTGTAATCTCCCTATATAATGGGACTTTTGAGATCAATGAAATGAGGAAAAAATTCACTTTCACCGTTCATTTTGTTCATTTTCTAACACGTTATCAGCACACTCTAACCGAGCAAGAACGGTGAAAACACTCATCGACATGTGAAGGATTGTTACGGGAGTCAATCCAATGGAAGAAGAGATGTGTCTAGTGGACAGTTGTACCACTAACACTATACTTAGAGAAGTCAAATTTTTCCAAACTCTCACAAAGAGAGAATGACAAGTTTTGAACATCGTGGGACGCGAAGCTATGATTGTTGGTTCTGGTAGAGCCACTATCTCTCACGCCCCAAACTGGCCCCGGGCGAAGACCAAGATAAGGCGGTCCAGATTGACCTGTATACCTGTACCAGTCCCAGAAAATAGCGCTGGTACAACAGGAAGACAGAATATCACAACCACAGCGGTCTCTTTATTAAGAGTAGGATTACAACCAAGGTTGGAACTGCGGACAGCACCCGAGTTCACAACAGCATTACAAAAAGGCGGAAGCGGAAAGCGGAGACCCTAAGCCACAAGCAAAGCCCTGGGGAAGGCCGAAACCCTACTACTGCTCGAAGTCTGCCTGCTCCTGGAAGAACTCTTCATCAGCAGGGTCCACCTCTTCATCTTCGAGAACTGGGGGGGTTTAATTATATAGAGCAAGGGTGAGTACGGAAGTACTCAGCAAGTCAGGGGGAATTAAGTGTTTAATGCAAGCTTCAAGGGAAAGCCCGTTATTTTTCACAATTGGTTTTAGTTCAGGACTTTCAGAAACATCTAAGTGAGTGCTTCTCGACGGCACGGACGAGAAAGTGCGTCTCATCCGGCCGGAGCAGTGAAATTGTATCATTTGATTCTTGTCGGCATATTAAATCTGCCCTTTATATCGAGATATTAACTTAATAAAATATATTGAGCTTGTTGTCAAATCTGGTTAGGATCATCTTAACACTAGTTTGACGGTTTGTTTAATATATTTTGTTCATGGTAATATCTCTGTATAAAGTGGTATCGGAGTACTAGCCGATACACGTTAGATTTGCTTAATCGGCTATGCTGTGAGCTTGTGTAATCTACGCTTCATGATATATTTAGGCATAAGTGATTTATACTGTCTCGGCGCCCTGTCCGATCTATCCCAATCACTTAGTTTAAATATGTTTTGAGATTTAGATTATATCTTGTTGATATCTACAGCCGATTGAGTAGATTTAGCTTTATCTTGCTTTATCTGTTAAAGCCGATTTAATGCATCTTGCATCGGCTCAATGCTCAATGATATGTCTCGGTAAACCAGCCGATCGGCTATCATTGGTGGATTTAATTGCGTTTTCTCTGTTTCTTATTGGTTGCAGGATCAAACCAATTGGCACGCCCGCATCTCACCAAGTCTTTGGACCTGCACTGGAGCTAAGCAGATCTCCCAGGCCAGTGTGTGTTTTTTGCATCAACACGCTTTTGGCACGCCCAGTGGGACACGAAGAATTTTCATCATGGTAGACTCCAAGAAAACTGACGTTGACCCAGAAAATATCATTCCAATGACAGTGGATAAGTTGACGTCGGAGCAAAAGGCAGAGCTGGAAGATATAATGAACAAGCTCCAAAACCAGTACTTGCATTCCTTTGTCCAAACTAGAGCAGGAACGGTGGTTCAGAGATACAAGGTGACTTTGCCCAACAGCGAAGAACCAGAATCAAGTTCTGGGAAGGAGAAAGGGGTCAAGCAAGAGGAATCTCCTGAAGATCCCGTGAATTTGCAAGATCGGATTGACTATGCTGTGCATCATGCTTTGATCAACCAGTCAGGAGTGCTGGTCAATACTTTAACAAATATTGTCAAGTCTGTGGTTGACGGTACTATCGCTGAACATCAAGCCAAAGGACCAATATTCTTACCAGATGGGGTCTTCCCGCAATACAGGCCGCTTATGACCAGTCAGCCAAAGCCTGCCAATGTAGCCCCAGGACAGCCGATGGCGTCAACATCGGCTCCAGGTCAACAGGAGATCCCAACATCGGTACAGAAGCATGTAGAGTTCAATCCTCATGTACTGGTTCGACAACAACCTCAGCATGTGGGGCATAACATACCACAGGTATCAGCTGAGCAAGTCTGCAACTAATGTTCAACTCCAATCAACCAATTTGCTCAGCCCGATCATTGCATACACCGGCAAGACAGCAAGTGCCACCTTCCAGCAACAGGCTGCCAACACTCAATAATAATTGCTAATCAACAAGAATTTCAGTGCTCCGCGAATTCGCTCAG
>BDMV01000002.1:4001775-4451138 GCA_008326285.1 Oryza officinalis | reverse complement strand
TTATTTACAAGGGAAAAGTACAAAAACCTTTTGTTTTTCACCCTCAACTTTGGAAACAGACAAATAACACCCTGAACCTATTTTCAGGGCCGTCCTAAAGGGGGGCAGCCTGTGCGTGGCCCATGGGCCCATGAGTCCGGGGGGCCCATGAGGGTATATACTGTATAGGAGATGTATCAGCAGGCTTCGGACCCAAATTACAGCCGCCGCTTCGTATTGGCGTCTGAAAAATTTTGCATCAAGAAATGCCCGAAGACGCTTTTTTAAAAAGCACTGAAGCACTATTGTTTTATTTGAGGTAACAATGTTAGTTATTTTGCCGATTTTTATTTCTTTGATGTACTGTCACTTTTTCAAGGAGGATTAAATATATGCTACAAGTTACCTCTTATCAATAGTATTATATATTTCAATTGTCATATTAAAATATTATATGATCGGGCCCTTAGTGTCTTACTGGCCCAAGGGCCCATGAAAATTATGAGACGGCGCTGCCTATTTTACGTTGGTTTTGTTTGAAATGGTGGTGATTTTCTATACTCTTATGCATATTTTGCTGACGCAAATATNTTGGTTTTGTTTGAAATGGTGGTGATTTTCTATACTCTTATGCATATTTTGCTGACGCAAATATCACTTGATGAGGCCCACAACAATAACTTACCGAATTGAAGTTCAGGTTGGCGAGAAACCACTATCATGTTACCGTGATATATTTTTGGTGTGAGATTTGTCCAGTTTCGTAAGTTTGGGGTGAAAAAAACCAGTTTAGGGTGAAAAATTGACTACAAGCAAAGTTCTAGTGCTAAAAAATGGACTTACACCTTTTTATAAAGTTAATTATAGTTACAAAGTTTATTTGAATGACTAAAAAACTGCCCGTGCCTACCTTCTGAACCATCTAATTGTATTCTTTGGTTTCTAATCTGAACGTAAAGCAAGACAAATAGTTAAGGTAATATTGAATATGTTTGTTTAAAAACTTTATGGAAGCAAGTATGCTTGAATTTAATGTGATTGCAAGCCGCTCTACTTCCTTTCATTTCAACTAGTATAGTTAAAATTTCTCTAAATCATTTCTTCTGTCTTTCTTTGCTACAACTGATATGATTGTACGAAATGATATATATGTTAATGTATCTTGCATTTTCCTTTTCCTTTTTCTCTATCTGATACAGGTGCCCAATGTGGAGGTCCTTGCGCATGTCTCATCTATTCTTAAGGAATTTGGGTTTTGCCCCAAGGAAGAATACATTGACACCATTAACCTGCACTGATATCACCTCTGTATTCAATATAGTAATGTTTCGTATGCAAATGGATATTTGGTTTGTTGATAATTAACTATTTCTACAACTTGTTCTTGAAGGTCTCCTTATGACCACGAGACTTTTTACAGCAGAATATTTCAGCAAGGGTGTGTGTTTATTATTTAAGTAACTGTTTTTGAGTTTCTTAGAATGAACCCTTATTTTTTTTTAATGGACCTTAGGTCAAACCAAGCCAGTTGAACAAACGTCTTCTCCGAATGCTGCAGAGAAAAAGGTAACTGTATTCAGATGTTACCAATGAGTTTTTATATTCACATTGTTAGTTTTCATAATGCCTTGTTAATTACTGTTTTGTGTATGGGGTACCACGTTGTAGCATAGCATGCAGGGAGCAGCAGCAGATAATGATAATTAGTTTCTTAGGTTCCAAGTTATAACTATTACCATCTAGAAAAGTAGAAGGTCATTCTCCTGTCTGGTCTCATCTCTATCCCTGGTAAGTCATGGTTGCTCGGTGGTTTTTACAGCAGTGCATCATTCTAGATCATAGTACTGAACAAATTTGAAAATAATTGATCAGCCAAGGGATCAAATGCTTTGCTTTTAAGTATTTTGTGTTTAGATTGATTTTTCCTCCTTTATATGTGCGTATGTGGTCTCGTGAGTGCAGTGGTTCTGCTTGGATGTTTTGATTATCGAGAAAATTCAGTCTATAGCACAGAAATAAGACCGGTACCAAAAACTAGAACAAAAAGTTTCCGTTTTCAACCGTAGCACAGGCCACACGTTTTCCTTCTATCAATAGCACTTCCGTCTCATCTAGAGCTAACGGAGGTCTCTGACGCATCTTCAAAATTTTTTCCCCAGATCTCTAACTATAACCCTAGAACAGAGATGGAGAACGACGGAGAGGCGCAGCTCGTCGCCAATGCGCAGCAGTTCCCTGTTTCTCTCTCCCTAGAAATTCAGAGGAAGGGGCAAGTGCTCACCACGCGCAGCAGGAATTGAGTGAGAAGATGGAGAAAGAGATGCTAGAATGCAGTTCTGTGTTCCACAGTGCAAATCAATGGTGTCCTTTGGAATTTAGTTTTGCAAATCAATGATTGAAGACGACACAACAAACTAGTTCATCATGGGGTTTGGGGATGGGAAGGAGCCACCAGTCGCCGTCGAAGTTGCCATGGAGAAAAGCTGCTGGCCGCCGCCGTCGTCAAAGACCTTGATCCCGCGTACCGTCGCGCAAGCCGCTAACCGTCGACTGCTGTTGCCCTTTTTCTGCCAGCCACCAACGCCGCTGCCCTTTCCGCGCGAGCCGCCAGCCGCTGCGCGCTCGCCTGCTCTCGTGACTGAACGAGGATGAAATGATGAAGAATAGGAATGGTTCAGCCCAACCAATGACGTGTGAATACGGAGAAGACTAAGGGTACTCGCCTCGCACCGCAGCTGTGACGGAAGTGCTATGGATCGAAGAAAAACGAGCGTCTTGTGCTACCAGTCAGAAGCAGAAAATTTTTGTGCTATTTTTTGGTACCGGCCTAATTTATGTGCTACAGATCAAATTTTTTCTTGATCATAACCTAGGTAAGATGTTAGAATGATGGAATTCAGTATGATTAGTCATATTGTAGTTGGATTCTAATGAATAAAGCTGCTGGGTGTCTGCTATTTTCTTCATTTGACAACATATGTATTTTACGTCATTTTTTCTTGACAGAAGGCCGTGCCTGAAGGCGGATGTGCCTCGAGTAGCTGGTGATGGAGACCCTGGTTCTCATTTCTCCAACATCATGGACTCAGTATATGTGGGTGTGTAGGTAGCTTATGTTATTATTTATTTTGTTCAAGTTAGGATAACAACTTAACAGTGCTTTCTACACTACAACGGTACCCCTCATCTGTGTCGGGCTGCAACCCACATCTGTGTCGGGTATGGCGCCCGACACAGCGCAAAGGTCAGTGATGTGAGGAATCATCTCAAACGGGCATAAGTCGTCACGGATGAAGCTATCTCAATCGGGCCTCAACTAATGCCCGTCACCGATAGCTTTGATCGAGACGACCAGTCAAATTATAGCCCGTCACGGATGACTATCTCAATCGGGCTACAACTATAGCCCGTCACAGATGACTGTATTCTCAATCGGGCTTTAACTATAGCCCGTCACGGTTGACTATAACTCAATCGGGCTTTAACTTATAGCCCGTCACCGATGAGTATGACCACAAAAAAAATAAATACTGTTTTTTGGCTAGCCTCAGGCCTGTGCTAGCCATGCCCGCTGCAAAATAACAGAAATAATCCTAGCATCCCCATCCCAGCATCCCCATCTCAACATTCACATATATTCATATATATTCACACATCCGAGCATCCCCATTCACATATGCATTCACATATATTTTACAGAAATAACATTCATATTCACACATGCATACTGGTCACATGCATAGAGATAACAAATATAATAAACATAAATATTACATAATAACATGTGTTTGACAAATCAAACAGGACGTTAAAAAATGTTCATCACTTACACCTGAACCCTAAACATTCCTTTAGGGTGAATAATTTCGCGGAGGATGAAGTCGGCAATCTCCTCACGAATGTCCTCAAAGCTGCTACCCGGATCCTTTGAAAATTTGTCCTACATGTACATAATTCAAATTAGTCGAACGATCTTTACATACATATACATATATATATATATATATATATATATATATATACTTCAATTTAGTTACTACATGTCAGGAATGAGACCACAAACCTCCAATTCAGCCAAAGTCTTCACCTTTTCTTTGCACAGAAGGCGCATGTTGTGGCAGACATGGAATCCGCATCGGTCGCCTATTTGTTGTTTGACTGGGAAGTCCTTCTTGTGGATAAGAGTGTTTTGCCCTGTCTTTCGAAGGCCTCCTTTTTGCACATATTGGCCCCACGCTTCATCTATTGCGAGTTGAATCGGGGTCCAATCGTACAGTTGCTTGTTAATTTTGGAGTTTAAGTAGTGGCATGTACTCCACTTAGGCGTTATTACCAATAGGATCCAATGTCCACTCGGCATTAAATTAGTTAAAGTTAACACTAAAGCTAGACGTGTAATGCAATGTATTTAGGGAACACACTTACTATTGATTGTAGGCGCACATGATGTACTCTTGTCTTGTCGGGCCCAGAAGGTGTCAAACAAGTAGTTTACCATTCCACTACGGTCCCCTTGAAGATTTGTGACATTGACTACCTGAGGATCAAGGAAGGCAACTTCCGGTGCATTCTTGAGACACCACTTCCAACTCAACCTACACGCAAGCCAAACGCTCTTATAAGCATGTTACACGGATTGAGATGAATAATTTTCGTGAGCAAGAGTACTTACAAGGAGTAGCACTTGAGGAGGGTTGTGTCCACCGAGCGGAGCCTGTAGAGGTCGAACAGATCCTTGAAGTCTTCACGATAAAATTTGATGGCCCAAGGAATGGCGCTCTGGGTGTTCGCCTATTATATCATTTTCTCTATTCTTCCTCCTCACGTATACCCGACACAGATGTGGGTTGCAGCCCGACACAGATGAGGGGTACCGTTGTAGTGTAGATGAGTAATTCTGACGGAGCTAGCTAGCAATAGCAAGCTGTACTTCCTTCCACCGCCTATTCCTTTATTCCTGTGCTGCTGGATCGTGACACGATGCTGATAATTTGTTTCCTAAATATTTTCTTGATTCTATTGTCAATATTATGTACACTATCAAATTCCTCGTTGGTTTATCATAGCATCTCGAGCAGACCCTTAACATTTTCTAGGGGTTGAGTCCAAAAATCAAAGTCCAATGAGCATCTCCATGATTGATCCAAAATTTAACACCCAATAATCTTGGATTTGAGCTAAAATAAATTAGGCCTAAAAATCACCCCCTCCTCCAAGAGTGCCCTATTTTTTTTTGTCCCAGAAACTTTTTTTTGATGTATGCCACATCATCATAGGTGGGTCCTCCTTCAACCGTTTTAACCGATGTTCCCTTCTATCAACATCGTTTTCTTGTATGAGATGCTATCGGAGTTCAGTACCCAACAAAGAGGATTCTAGCGAACTCGGTATTTGGAATGGGGTTTAAAGGTTGTGATTGCTGCTGAACACATGACAAATGCAGAAAGATCTTTACCTCGGTTTAGACCTCCGATAGGATAATAACCCTAATTCTGTTGTGTTTTACGTAGGTGAACAAATGGGATTATAAGGGAACGCTCAGGTGAACTCAAGTGTATTCGTTGATGGCTCTATGTGTCTTATTCTATTCTGGGTCCTCCTGCTTATATCTACTTGGGCCCTCTCGCCCCTGCAAAGGAGATGGATCAGCGGCTATTAAAGCTACCTCCCAACTCGGTGTAGCCCTGCTACGTCTCATATTGTTTGCTTCACCAACTTGTTGGGTTTCAACATCTCCAACATCCAACACAATTTGTAAGATCGAATCCCACTATCCAAGCCAACCAGAGGGGGGTGAATGGTTGTAATACCAAAAATCAAAACTTAAAGCGGAATATTAAAGTTACCCTCTTCCGATGTAGATGCGATCTCCTGTATCTGGCTCTGTCAGTCTGACCGCCCCTGTAGTCCAGTCTGACCATCCCTGTGCGCCGGTCTGACCGCCCAGACACCTCCGGTCTGACCGCCCAGTCGCCGCCGGTCAGACCGGTGTAGATTCACCGGTTAGACCGTCGAGACCCGAGAAAACACAAATCGAAGAACTCTTAAAGTAAATTGAAACTTTCTTGATTCTCTCTGTGTTTACAAAGTGCAACAACAGCACTCCTTTCCACAATCTCGAACAAACTCGAAACCCTAGCTTTTCTTTCAACTCTATTCTCTAAAACTCGATATTAAGAGGCAACACCCTGCCCCTCTATTTATACCCTCAACGTGGCTGCCCCAAGCCACGAATCCTACTCATACAAGAAGTCCTAATCTCATAGGAAACCTCCCATACAAGCAACAAACTCAACACTATCCAAATTTGGACTCCTACGAAATTTGACTCCGCTTTCCATACGCATACAACACCACGCGTACACCATATGGAAACCTTCACCTTCACATGCATTGTTCTTTAGCCTGAGCATCCCGCGTGATATCCTCAACCGTCTGGACCTCAACTTCTCCCAAGCCTAGTCCCGATCCATCACCGGCTATACTTCCATGGCCTCAAGCAACACCTGCATTTGAACAACAAAGAAACTCCACATCCGAGTGCAAGTTATCCCCAACTTGACTCACATTAGTATAACACCAGTATCCACACGTATAGAAACCAACTATAAGTCAAATCCACGAAGTAAACATCTAAATCCGAAACCGATTCAGCCTCTGCCGACTCTTCCAGTCAGACCGCGTGACGGCCGGTCTGACCGCTCGCATACCTCCGGTCTGACCGGCCGCCTCAGCCCGGTTTGACCGGTAACAACCTGTCAGCACTATTCACCGTCTGAAAACACAACTCCATATTTTCACAAACACTTACCTTTGACAATTGTTCATCACCAAGATCATCACATGATCCAATAATCTCCCCCTTGATGAACACATTGGCAACATCTTCAAAATGCAATTTAGTGTTTTTGAAAAACAAAAACAAACACGAATCAAAAAGCTCAGACGGCTCAAAAATCACAAAACTGACAAAAAAAAACTCTCCCCCTTTTTAAAAGAAAGAATTTCCCATATTTCCAACCAAAACTTCAAAATTTAAAATTGAAGCAAAGAAGCAATTCAATCAATCAATTCTCCCCCTTTCAAGAAGCATGCATTTTGTATATTTCTCCCCCTTTGACAATGATTTCATCAAAAACGTAAAAGAGAAATAATAACAAATGTAGCACAAATGCAATAATATCATGAATTACTCTTGTCATAACCAACATGAAATTTTTATTTTCTATTTTCTATTTTCTATTTTTTTCATCGAGAGCTTTAAAGTATACCAAAATCAATTCATGATCATGTTTTGCAAGACAAGGAGATAAATTTATTAACTAGTTAACAAGCATACACTATAGTATAAACATGAATCAAAGATATTACAATTAAGCTCAACTTAGCAATAAAGTTTCATGATTTCAAACAATTTATAATGCAACATATTCACAAGCACATAGGTTAAAAAATAAACATCTATACATATACACCTATTGCATTTATCACTCTTTCTCAAATAAGCTTTAGCACAAAATAACCAAGAGAATTTTTAACTTTTGTTTGAGTTTCTTTTTGCTCAAAGTTTTTCTCTCAATTATTCCGGGTATATCCTTGTCGTCAAGACTGTTTCCAAGGATTTGGCACTCATTATTTTTGCTCACATCGAATACGTCATTGTCGTCAGGACTGTTTCCAAGGATTCGGTATTCATTATTTTCTCTCATAGGTATTTTTTAATTCTCTTGTACAATGAGTATTTAAAAGCTATTTGAGGAATAACAAATCAATAAAGCATATATATATAAACATTCATCATTCAACCAATATGCTAGCATCAATATTGCATATTTTCTTAATTCAAGTAAAAGAATTAGTGGCATGCATCATCTCACTTAAAAGCAATATTTAAGCTTCATGAAAAGACTAAAATGCATACAAGCTAACATAGCAATAAATAAACCTCAACTATTTGCTAGCATGCACAAGAATATACTAGAGGTATAAAACAAAGCTCTCTTTTATATCATTTTTAGATTTACTATCCAATGCATAAAAATAACCATGAATGCAAGAAAAAGCACAAACTCCCCCTCAAATTAACCTTCAATTTCCCTTGAAGAAAAAAATCAAGAAGAAATCAACAGATTTGAAAAAGACATCCAATTGCCAATGATGTCATCAAGATTCTCATGAATTAACATATATTCACTTGAGTTAACCAAAACTACTATCTCACAAACTAGCACATGAAAAGCTAATAATCGAGAGAGTAGAACAAAATTATATCAATCCAAAATTACCTTGATGTTACCTTGAAAAGCAACCGTCGTCTCAAAATTTAACGCACATGGGGAGTATGCCGTAAAAATACCTACAAACGAGAAAATGTCGAGGTCTTCGTGTTGGGGTTAGAAATAAGAAATTTTGGAATCCAACACTAAGTCACACGACTAATAGAACCAATAGGTACATATGTACGAACAAAATCAAAATCAGACTTACCTGAAAACTTACCTTGTCGCTTCACAAAAGTCCGATTTGAATTACGCGCAAAATAGCCCTGAGACCGGTCTGACCGTTGCTGTCCCTGCAGTCTGACCGGACCTGGCTGCCAGTCTGACCACCGGTACAACTACGGTCTGACCGCTGGTCGAGGCTGGTCTGACAAATTAGTCAGTGTCGGTCTGACCGAGCTCCTTGATCCAAAACCCGATTTTTGCCACCGTTGTTTAGGTAAAGCAATTTCTCTTTCCTTTTTCTGTTTACGAGCAAGTCTAAAACAAAAACCAACCAAATATCCATCTTTTCACAAAAAGAACAAGTATACTTCTCACGACAAGAAGTTTTTGAAGTAGATGGTTTTGAAATTGATGATTTTGCAAAAGACTTTTTCACTTGAATCGTTGAAGAAGAAGAAGGCAAAATCCCAGCGGATTTAAATATCGTTTTCTTTTGTTCGGGTTTTGTCAAAACATCACCTTTTTCCGTTATGTTCAAAACAGCAGGTTGGTGATTTGTAAAATAGGCATTAATATCAAAACCTATACCACGATTGAAAGTGCTCACTTTTGATTGATCCAAAATCATGTTAAGTTTCTTTTTACCATCTGAAAACTTTTCCAAAGAACTTTTCAAATAAGAAACTTCTTTTTCCAAATTAACACAATTTTCACAATCAACCAAAACACCTTTATTTTTGCGACACTTAGAACAAGAAAGCACTTCATCTTGTTTTACAATATTTTTCATGTACTCAACACGTCCTAAAGCATCTTTTAATTTTATTTCATTCAAAAAGCACTTCGAGCAATGTTTAATCTTTTTCGCACACAAAACATTGAACAAAGAACTTGCACATAAAGCAGTTTTATATTTTTTTAAAACATTCTTTGTCAGCATTAATTCATCAATAACACGAGCATGCAAAGCAAATCCAAGTGCAAAAAGAAGACATAAGCTTTTTGATATTTTCAATCTTAGATTCCAATTTCAAGCAATTAACAGAATTAACATCTCGTAAAGCATTAACTTCAGAAAATAAAACTTCACAAGATTTACAATCATCATCATTAGGAATTAGAGATTTTAATCTACCAATTTCAGCATTTAGAATCTCAATAGTGTGATCCCTCTTATTTAGCTTATAAGAACATGTTTTAAGTTTCTCAGCAAATTTAAAAGCAGTATGTTCTAATTGATCATAGCTAAGTTTTTCTTCAGTATCACTATCAGATTCATCCACATCAGAGCTTGCATTGCAAGCAACCAAAGCTAAACCAACAACTTGCTTACCTTTGCCATTGCTCTCATTTTCAGTTTCTGATTCGTCTACACAAGCTTCTAAAAGTTCTCGAATTAGCATCTGCACGCAACTTCTCTTTTTCTCCGTTTTGAAATTATTGAACTCCTTCTTGTCTTCTTCTTTCTCCTTGTTCGCCTTCTTGCGGTTAGGACAATTTAACTTGATATGATTCAACTCTCCGCATTCAAAGCATCGAACGGGTCCTCCACGCTTTCTGTTCTTGACATTATTCATAGCTCGAGACAACTTGTTAATAGCTAAAGCCAAATCCTCCTCCTCGAGTAATTCGATTTGATCATCGGATGTGGCATTAATGAAAGCAAGAGCAATAGAAGTTGACGAAGAAGCACCAAGATCCAATGAAGAAGAAGAAACCAAAGCACTAGACTTAGGATCAATTTTTCGAGAAAGAATGTTCATCTCATGAGTTTTGAGTTTAGTGTAAAGAGAATCCAAAGTCAAACAAGTCATATCAACAGATTCTTGAATTGATGTAACTTTCATCTCCCAAATAGACATGTCAAGACCATTCAAAAAGTGACGAGAAACTTCGGATTGAGAGTAGTTAACTTCAAAAGCAGAATCAACAGATCAAAGATTACTCAAAATTTTTTTGAATCTAGCAAGATAGTCATCTAAAGCTTCTCCAGGTTTCATCTCAAATTTTATATAATCCTTTTTGAAAAGATCTTTACGCAATTCTTTAATGTTGGAAGTTCCTTGATGAAAGTTACGTAAAGCATTCCAAATCTCATTGCCAGTTTTAAGATGTGACACACGATCAAAATCGGAACGAGAAATTCCACTCAATAAAATATTTCTAGCTTTGCAATTATTTTCAAACTCAGTTTTCAAAGCAGTAGTATTAATTTGATCTGGAATTTCATAGGGTTGAGCAACCTTAAGCCAAATGTCACAATCTTGAGACATAATATAAGATTGCATCTTGTCACACCAATAAGGAAAATCGACACCATTGAAAACATCTGGCTTGGTTGAAAACTTGTCAGCCATGGCTTAAATACTTTAGATCGGTAAAAATCCAAAGAAGAAAAACAAGGCTCTGATACCACTTGTAAGATCGAATCCCACTAACCAAGCCAACCAGAGGGGGGTGAATGGTTGTAATACCAAAAATCAAAACTTAAAGCGGAATATTAAAGTTACCCTCTTCCGATGTGGCTCTGTCAGTCTGACCGCCTCTGTAGTCCGGTCTGACCACCCCTGTGCGCCGGTCTGACCGCCCAGTTGCCGCCGATCTGACCGGTGTAGATTCGCCGGTTAGACCATCGAGACCCGAGAAAACACAAATCGAAGAACTCTTAAAGTAAATTGAAACTTTATTGATTCTCTCTGTGTTTACAAAGTACAACAACAGCACTCCTCTCCACAATCTCGAACAAACTCGAAACCCTAGCTTTTCTTTCAACTCTATTCTCTAAAACTCGATATCAAGAGGCAACACCCTGTCCCTCTATTTATACCCTCAACGTGGCTGCCCCAAGCCACGAATCCTACTCATACAAGAAGTCCTAATCCCATAGGAAACCTCCCATTCAAGCAACAAACTAAACACTATCCAAATTTGGACTCCTACCAAATTTGACTCCGCTTTCCATACGCATACAACACCACGTGTACACCATATGGAAACCTTCACCTTCACATGCATTGTTCTCTAGCCTGAGCATCCCATGTGATATCCTCGACCGTCTGGACCTCAACTTCTCCCAAGCCTAGTCCCGATCCATCACCGGCTATACTTCCATGGCCTCAAGCAACACCTGCATCTGAACAACAAAGAAACTCCATATCCGAGTGCAAGTTATCCCCAACTTGACTCACATTAGCATAACACCAGTATCCACACGTATAGAAACCAACTATACGTCAAATCCACGAAGTAAAAATCCAAATCCGAAACCGATTCAGCCTCTGCCGACTCTTCTAGTCAGACCGCGTGATGGCCGGTCTGACCGCTCGCATACCTCCAGTCTAACCAACCGCCTCAGCCCGGTCTGACCGGTAACAACCTATCAGCACTATTCATCGTCTGAAAACACAACTCCGTATTTTCACAAACACTTACCTTTGACAATTGTTCATCACCAAGATCATCACATGATCCAACACAATTGCCATGCTCGGCATGCTCGACAGGACATCTGCTTTACCCCTTGTCAACGCAGCGGGGTGATGAGAGAGAGAGACGGGTTGATCAATCGAATCCTGGGGCTCAAATGTGTATGACCGACCATGGACATGGACATTGAATGAGGCTTGACAAGTTGGGCACACACATTAAATGAAGAATGGCGAGGATAGTAGACAAGCTCCATACCCTTGCCCATAGCATATTGGCCCCTGGCACATTTGAGACAAGTCCAAGCAAAACATCCACCTAATCTTTCCACCACACGATTGTGGACCTACCATGCTCAGGGTCCGCCCACGCCACATCATCTGGTGGTCACAGGCTTGTCATGCTTGGGATCCCATGTGCCACTACACCGGGTGGTCGTGGCCCCACCGTGCTTAGGGTCCGCCATGCCACGCCACTGGATGGTCATAGGCTCATCATGCTCGGGCTTGTCAAGCCATCTCAATGATTGGTCACAACCCCACGATACTCTATCCGTCCATAGGAGTTATAGGTGACCAAAGGACTCCTGAACTATGACACTAACATGTGTGATTGTGGGGATTGGAAGCATTGCCCACTGCTTCACTGTCACTAGCAATGCCCCCCCCCACCGGCAGCTGCGACACCTCCTTTTTCTCTTGTTTTTCTCCTCCTTTGCCTATATCTGATAGCATATTGGTGAACGCCCGAGAGGACGATGGCAACAGCAGCATGAGAATGGCAACAACGGTGGCAACAGTGCCAACCCCTCTCGAGAGAAGACGACCACAGCCACGGCTTGAGCGTTGTGCTAAAAGGATGGCTATTGGACACAACTGGCGATGCCTAGATCCGCTGCTGGCTCGAGCGACGCTATAGGGCTAGTCGATGGCCCGTGTCCAACTCCCATCAGTAGCTACACGTAATGCCATGCAGTGGTGGCCTTTGAGGCCGCCGTCGTCCGAGGTTGCTTCGCCGAGCAGTAGGTTGACGTGTCCTGGTTGATCTGTCCTTCATCGCCTTGGGGTTGGTTGATCAGCCCTTCTTTGCCTTGGGGTTGGTTAATCTACCCTTCTTCGCCTTGGGGTTGAGAATCCCTTTCGGTATTCTGGATTCCTAGGTGTGCGATGGCGATGTCAATCTCGACGTCATCCCCCTTCTTGAAGACATCTCATATGGAAATCCCCTTCCAACACTCCCCCAGGCGGCCCACCATCGTTTTGCCCTCATCTTGTTTCTCCTCGGCATCCGTCTCCTCGTGTCCTCCCTCCCTCATCCTTCTCTCTTACCATTGTCGACTCCTTCGGCATTAGTCCGCTACATCCCTCTCCTTCTTCCTTTGTCAGTCAACCTAGTGCCAATGCCAGTGTCTCTCCATGGTTGAAGTCAATTGCACCATCGTTCGTTTCCTTGTATCGACCACCATCACCTCGCTCCACCATATAACATGAGTAAGTCGTTGTCTTGGCTCCTTTGAAATCTGGCCATTGTGGTACTCTCATTGATTGATAGTATGGGTCTGCAAATTGGTTGGAACCCTAGGCTTTCCCAACGATTCTATGACCTCCTCCATCACCATCATCGATGTCTCCTCCACCAATGCAATTGTTAGATCGGACCTTGTCTCTTTTGCCTTCCTCCTTGTCTCGTCTTCATCCTCTTTTCTTGGGAGTCCTTGACTGCATCGTTTAGCGGCCCTTCCTCCTTTGGGGCTTCCTTCTGCCAAAGGGCATTGGCGGTTATTGATCCAAATTTGCAACACGCCAAAATCGGATTCTTGATGGCTTGATGTCGTGACCCGAAAACACCTTTTTTCCCCAACCGTTGATGTATTAATCCTCGTCTTAGGAAAAGTTGGGTACACCACAATAAACTTGATACAAAAGACATGTTTTTATTATCATTAATATTTACATTATTATAAAGGCAGATAAGGCATGGCAAACAAAATAAAATAGTAGCGGAGTAGCGGGCCACGGCTCCGACTTTACAAGCACTCAACTAGGGTATAAGCCATGACTTCACCTAAGACTTCTTCTCCAAAGCTTCACTCACTAGCGGGGAGAATTGAGCAACAATGAGTACCACTCATACTACTCAGCAAGCCACACCTGAAAAATACATGAGTAATGCATAGGAGTACAAGGAATTGATTTATAGGGTTATTTTGTAGTAAACTAGCATTTTGAAGCATTTTATTGTTTAAAGGAATTCTTACTAAAAGCACAAACCTATTTGTAAGTCAAATTATTAACCAAGCCATATACCAACACCAACTTGCCTTACACTGTAACATCCTGAAAATTTAGAGACAACAAAACTTTTCCAAAACTTGCATCATGCTGGATCTTCCTGGAATTCATTTTGTTTTTATACCAGTTTCATTTTAAATTTAATTATTATACAAGTCATTGGTGATCATCAAAATCCTCAAAAGAAAATTCCTAGGAAAAATGAATCCTTTTTCAAAGTCTTCGTCTCCTCCCTGGGCTAAATCTCCCTCCCCCTCTCTTTTCTTTCTTCCCTCAGCCCAGCCCAATCGCCTCCCCTCCCCCTCTCTCTCTCTCTCTCTCTCTCGCGCAGCCCAGCCAAGGCGGGCCGGACTCGGCCTGTTTCATCCCCGCGCCCCAAAGTCTAAAACGCCTCCCTACATTTCGTTTCCCCGCGAGCTCGCGCCCTTGGCTACCGCACACGCGCCCGCCAGTTTGGCGCCAGGTGGGGCCCACCCGTCAGCGACGCGCGATGCGACGGACATCCGCCCGCGCCCGCCCCGTGCGGTCGTCTCCCTCCTCGCGCCACCCTTTTCCCCAGCGGTCAGAGCGCCGCGCCCCTCCTTCCGTCGCTACCCGAGCATGCCGGCTGCCCCCCTCACGCCGCCAACCACCCCACGCCGCGGCCGTGCCCTTTCCCCAATGCCGATGACGCCGGCCACTCCGTCCTTCCCGTCCTCGCCACTCCGCCACATCCCCTCCGCCGGCTCTCGCACGCGCTGGCCGTCCTCGCCGAAGGACGCAAGTACCGCCGCCCACTCCGGCCGCCCACTCCGCCACTCACCACGCCGTGCGCCCACGCCATCACCCCCTTCGAACCGGCGGGACAAGCACCGCCGCCGCACCCGTTGTACCGCGCAAGGACGCAAGAACGGCGACGGACCGCCGGGGAATCCCTCTCCTCCCCCAGTCAAGCGCGTCATCCTTCCGTCCTTGCCGCACGCTCCCGACCGCCCTACCCCTACCGCCGGATTGCGCCATGTCGTCCTCGTCGTCCTTGCGCGGCGGGGAGAGAGCAACGGCTAAGCCGTCCGCGCCTATAAAAGGGGCGGACCGCCATTGGCACACCTCCACCCCGCCGAGCCACCTCGCCGCCCACCACTGCGCCACACCTCCCCCACCCCCACTCGGCCGACGGAGTGATTTCCGCTCCCGCGTCCGGGCCGACGCCGCCTAGGAGCAAGGAAGACTGTGACCGGAGCTGTGCGGACCCGGAGCGAGGAGGAGAAGCCGCCCGGGACCGCGACCGATCAACGCCGCCGCCAAAGGACGAATCACACGCCGGAGCAAGAGGAGGCGCCGTCCCGGTTCTGCTTCAACCGCCCTCAATCCGTACCTCGACGCCCGTCGTTCCGCTCTTCCCTCCGCTCGGTTGCGCCGCTTCCCGGCCACCGCACGGTGAGCATCCGCCGCCCTTTCTTTCCCCTCACCCCCCCCCCCCCCGGCCGCCTCCCCGCCGCGTGCCGTCGTGCCTAGCCGCGTTGGCCCTCGCGCGCGCCGCCGGAAGGTTCGCTGAAGCTCGCCCGTCGGGCGGTGAGGTCCGGCGAACCCTCCCGGGCCACCGCCGGCCTCCCGCGCCGCAGCATCGCCGGCGCTCGCGCTCGGCTTAATCGAGCCGAGCGGCGTGAGGAAGGAGGAGAAGGGCATAAATCCCCTCCCCTCTCCAACCGACATGTGGACCCACTGCCTAATAACGTTAGTTAATCACTAATGAAAGTTAATTAGATTAACAATTCCTCCTAATCTGTGGGCCCACTATCTTAATTATGCTTTAAAGAGAAATTAGAAATCTGTATCACTGACATGTGCACCCCGTCCATGGACTGGTCAACTGACCAAGTCCACCTTGACCTCGGCCCCACCTGTCAGTGACTAGGACCCTTTTTCCTTTATGAAATTATTTAACAAACTATTAGGAAATACTTGGGACCCACCTGTCAGTGGGTAAATACCCTCAGCCGGTAGGAGACAAAATAGCCCACAGTAACTTTTCGCAATTACTTGAATTAATTCAAATTTGAATCTTTAAACACTTATAACTTCCCCATCCTAAATCCAAATCCAGTGAAACTTTCACCTAAATTCATCTAAAATCAACATCTACCTTGATATTTTTCCTTTTTTTTGGTATTTATTCCCCTATTGGTTAGTCATGGAACCGTGTTTTGACTAGGTCAATTCGCCGTTTAGGTTACGTTTGCATGCAAGAACCTTTTGATGCTGAGGAGAAAGTTGCTGTAGCTGAACAAGAAGTCATCATGTCCCCCTCCTTCAAACATGTTGATCCTATTACGAAATGTTTTGTTTGCAATTAAATTGCATGCTATATTAAACTGTGTTCCTATATTGTTTCTTATATTATCCTTTGATATTGTTGTCGTGTACCTTGATGTTATACACTATTTTATGTCTCTAGTCAATTATTGACAAATGCTTAGTCATGCTTAATAAATGACTCATATTCTTTGTGACTAATGGATGGGATAGGAGTGATCACTCTGGGTAAGGAGTGGTTACACTTATGATAGTGGAGACGTGAAATGCCACTTGCGATACATATGTGAATTGTTTGAGAAAAACAAAAGTTGATGAAAAAAATATTTTTGGCTAGGGCGGCATGGATTGAGTTGGGTGGTTCTTGGAAAAGATTAGTGCCGACCCTAGCCGAGGACCGAGTCAAGAAAACAGGCAGGAAACGAACAAAGTTACGATTGCTTTTCTCGTATGGGCTTAGACCTAGTAGACTAAGTGATTCTGGTGGGACGGTACCCTAATCATGGCCAGTTCTGAACATCATGTGTTGTGTTCTGAACAAAGAAAGAGGATAGTGAGTGTGTTAATGATATGTCAAGTAAAATGAACCATTGTTTGCTTTTCTTTCTTTTGATACCTCGGTGTCCAAGACTCCTCTCATGACTGGCTCGGCAAGACGAAGAGCCAGGTAGGGTGTGGGGATACATAGTCTTTGGAGCAGGTGCCGCAATGCCAGAAGATCTGAAAAACTAGGTTGTGATTCGTCTCATGTGTTGGGCATGTCACGGACTATGGGTAAAGCATACATCCACTGCAGTGTGAATAAAACAAATATATTCGAATAGTTGTGCTCGCGGTTAACTGAGGGTCGGGACTTGTACTAATCTTGACTAGACTCAAAAATAATCAACTTGACTAGGATGGGATGGAAATCTGGTTAAAACTCTCTCGGGAAGCGGGAAAGTTGGAATTGGGGTTGAGATGAAAGAAATGGATCATGAAGGTAAACTGAACCAAGTGGAGCTTGGCGAGGTGGACACAACCTTCGTGAAATGGTTAACTACTTGAACAATAACGAACTCTTTTTGGTAAAATAGCTAAGTCTTAGGTTTGTGAAAACTTGCTTTGCACAAATAGCTCTATACCCTTCCTTTGAAACCTGTGAGCACTAATGCATGTCGTAGTGGTGGCTTGTGAGTACTTTATGTACTCATCATTGCTATTTTCCCCTTTTAGAGTTAGATACTGCAAGTGACTCGTGCGAGCAGTTCCTGGAGGAGGAAGATCCACAGGAGACGCCATAGGGCTTAAGTCCCCAGTCAATGCTTGTGGACAAGGGCAGGACCGCCGCAGTTTAGCTTCCGCTGTGTCATCTGTCTATTTTCCCAGTTTATGTCAGTCCATTTGTGGCCCCTATTGGGCAATCTTTTGTATCCCTAATATGTTGTAAGACCTTATGACGATGATGTCAATGTATCAGTACTGTTATGTGTGTATCAACCTACTGATTCAGGAAATTGGTATGGAACACAGATGAGGTTTCTGGTCTCAAAAACCGGGCCGACATAGACCAAGCCCACCAACAGGTTGTAGTTCTAATCATTCCAATTTAAAAGAAAAAAACTCTAACTTGAGTACATTGCTAGGTTTGCCTATAACCGAGGGCGTGGCTATTCGAATAGGTTTACTCTTGCCAAATGTGTACACTTCACCCTCAAAGATATATTACTTGACTACATGTCAGCCATGCATCGCAATACCAAAAAGGTACATGAGCAGCCAAGAACGTGGCATAACCTTTTGCTTAGCCCAATCTAAACAAAACAACTGGCACAGACCCTTGTCCCCCACCAAGCAACCTTGGTTGAGAAGATGATCTATGCCCTCGGGCATCTCGGCACTCCACTGGCCTTCATTTGCCAAAGACACCTATCTACCACATGGGCTTCATTCCCTCATATCCATGTCCTTCTATTTAAGACTGGGCTATGCTACGAGTGCCTTATCCACTAGACATGTGATTGTACATTTATGCTTTGCAACAATGGCTCGAAGATTGGTCCTTATGATGGCTGAGGTGCTACTAGCAAAACGATGCACCTCGAGCCTAGTCAAAAATAGAATTTGCAAAGTTTTGAGGGCAACTCCAACATGTCTAGGTCAACCAGCGAATTGTTCAACATTGTCATAGTTATTCTTAAAGTCTTGATCACTTAAAACTATGCACCTCGGGCCTAGTCGAAAATAGAGTTTAGGGAGTTTTGAAGGGAAGTCTAACATGTCCAGGTCAACTAGCCGATTGTTCAACATTTCCATTGTTGTTCTTAAAGTTTAGATCACTCAAAACAACTATGTTGTCTCTAATTAAGCATGGCTAAACACAAACTTAAAGTTTCTAGTAAGCACCACATATAGAGTTCTCACTAGTTGATTTTGGTTAGTGATGATTGTCAAAGGTAATTAAACAATATACAAATAATAAGGCCATAACAAGGAATATACAAATGGCTAAGTAAAACAGTTATGAACGCAATAAATTTGATAAAGCAAATGAAAAAATTTAAATCAAAATAAATTTCACAAACTGGGATTCAATTATCTCGAGGAGAGTGTGATTTACCTTGCTCAAAGAAATGGGCTTCCAAAACTTCTACGACTAACCTGATCTGCACTTTGGGATCCTTCAAAATGATACAACTACACAAGGCACACAAAACGATGCTAGAACTCTAAACAAGAAGCAAGAACAACACATGAAAATCTCATACAAAGATTCTTCATGATTTATTAGGAAATTGGAGACTTGAACGTGTCTATTTGGAGTTCGTATGGCCAAGATATGACCATCCGAAGTTCATAAGCAATTTAAATGGAGATTTCAAAATTTGTTGAGTTACTTTTCTATTGTAAAATCATGTCTATTGCAGCAGCCAAGGAAAGAGTGGATGGCTAAGCCATTGAAGTGCGGGTCCGCGGGTCAGTCACTGGACCACTGTGAACCGGGTGCACAGAAGAGGTCATAGGATCAACGGAATGGGCCAGCTTGTCAATGGAGGAAGAGACTGATGAGTGGACCCCACATAGTGCCATAAGAAATGCACACATGGGAAAATACGTGAGTGGGAGGTGTCGACGTGGCGACGAAGTGGTTGGCACGAGGGTGGCCACGTCGGCAAGGCCGATGGGATGTGGCATGTGTGTCCCAATGGTTGCAAATGGCAACCATCGGCACAACGATAAGCTGTGCAGGACATACCAAAAATGAGAGAGGGAAAGGCAACAATGCTCACTACAGTGGATGGCGACGGAGCGACATTGTGAGGTGACTAGTAGCAAGGTATTGGCGGTGGCAAGCTCTGGGCGACTACATCCTTCGGGAAGAGAACAACGAGTTGGCTCCAACCGGCGTCCAGCTTGGCGAAGATTCAGACTGCAATGGGCTCGGCACTGTGGTACTAATGGAGACTCTCTTCGGGGAGGCAGAAATGGCGGTTGGAAGAACATGTTGTGAAGGCCTTTGGGTTGATGGCAAGGTCGTAGCTCTAGCGAGCTTCGGGTGACAGGAAAGTGAGTCTAGGGAGAGCACGATGAGGCACAACTGATGATGGTGACGACGTGGCGAGACGGTGCTCTGCCAAGGCAAAAAAGGGTGCCAGAGGAGCCTTGGCTTAGTGCAGAGAGAGGGTGACGCGAACGACTCTTCGGTTGTTGTTGGGATTGGAAGAGGGAATGCTGAGGTGTGTAATGAAATGAGAAAGACAATGATGGCATCATTGGGTCGACATAGGCCCTTGGTCACTGCTGAGGGGCGACCGAAGCGAAGCGACGATGACGACACTTGGACGGCCAATGGCCCGATAGCAGAGAGAGGCTTGGCATGCTCGAGCGGTGGCGAAGAGGGGAAGAGGAGGAGACCACAATTTTATAGGCCATGAAGGAGAAGAATGGCCGGGGAAGCTCGTCCGTGACCATCAATGGAGGGAGTGAATGAAAGGCTTGAATAGAGCTATTGAAAGAGAATTGAAATGGGATTTTAAGGGGGAAACAAAGATGAGGGAATGGGGATTAATTCCTCCCAATTAATTTGGGATTAACTCGAGAGAAGGAGGCTACGCTAGAGGTTCTTGGTAGCGCAGTGGCCGGAGGAGGAAGACGGGTCCAATAGGCGAGACCCATCCATTGGTGGCTGTTGCATTGTAGGAGCGAGAGAGGAGACAATTCTCTGGAAGCCGAGCTAGCTTGCACGTGGCAGAAGGCATTCAGCAATTCTCGACTCCTTGCTTCAAGGTTGCATGTGAAGTAGATATTGTCAAGCTAAGGAGCTAGCTTTAGTTCTGATTTGGAGTTTGGTTCTATGATCAAGCACCTCATCTTTCTCTTAGTCCTTTTAAGTATGTCTCAAGTGCCCTTGGGAGAGGTTGTGTTTCTCTTCCGCGTATTCCCATGTGTTTTGTTTCTTATCCTCTAGGGCCCAAGCACAGTTGAAGCTTTTACATGTGTAAGACATACCGTTTGTAAAGTTCAAGTACCATTAATTTGGTTTTGGTGATTAATGATAGATCCAATTACATGAGACTAATATTGTTATAAGCATTTCTTTGTCTACTAGTCTCATGTGGATATGAAAGTGGAATTTGTGAGAGGTGATTCCCGGATTTCATATGAGTTGAGATAGAAACGTTCATTGATGGTGGACCTAAATCACAAGGATGAAATGCATGAAGATCAAGCTATATGTATCACTCTTTCTCTCCGTGCACATATTGATATATTCATATATAATATTTTCATGTGATTACATATGCATGTAAGACTAATGTTTTGTTTGAGCCATATCTTGTTTAGTCTTTTTACATTGAGAACATGGAGATGATGAATTTATGTTTTTATTTTAATGTCTATATTTGATAAATGCCTTCTATCTTGTGTAGGATAAGCTCTCAATGTTTCATATCTTTTTATGCATATTCTTGCTTCACACAAAAATTTTGTATGTATACATTTAGGGGGAGCAAATCATATACCTTAGTTATTCATGTACTTGATCCAAGTTATTCACTTTCATTTAATTGGGATCTTTATATTTGACCATATATTTGAGTATATGATACTTGTGGAGTTGATTAATACTCATCGGTTGGTTAACAAGTAAAGGTTGGCAACCAAATCATTGGGACTAACAATTTCATTGAGTTGAATAAAAGAAATAGGTCCCAAGACTGAAAAATGTATTGATACTCAAGAAAGATGATGACACCTAACGATGTAAAAGATAACAAAGTGAAGTTATTGAAAATGTGGGGTACAAAGTGGTTACTATGGCAAGACGGTGAAGGGCAAGCGACGATTGACCGCGATGGACCATACGATGGTGAAGGGCAAGCAAGGGGCTTGGCGCCGAAGGACCAAAATCCGGTGGTGAAGGGTGAGTGACGGCTTTGTCGTGATGGACCGTGTGAGGCCATTTAAAGCTACAAGGAGCCCACATCAATCTTTGAAGAATGTATGGTGAAACGGTTTTGGCGTTAGCATCCTTTAAGACAAATAAAGGAAGATGGCATGAAGGCATTCCTATTGGTATAATTCTTTTTCTATTTATATTTGAGTATAGGAATGTCGTACTATTAAGAGGAATGCAACGTCGATGTGTTTGTGTATGTCTCGGTGCTCAAAGTGACCTATCCTAGTGCTACATTGAGAGAAAACCCAAGTTTTAACCTATCCTTTGAGTTGTTTTAGACCTTCCTTTTGGTTGATTTGGGTAGTCCTCTGAGTTAGCTTTCCTTAGAGTCCAAGATCATCAAAAATGAACTTCCGAGAAGAAAGTAATGGCCGTTTTGCTCTCTAGTGCTTTTTGAAAATTTTGAAAAAATTTCGGAAAGTCAGAAACTATTTCAGAAAGTCCAAAAATTTTCAGAAATTCTGAAAATGGCTGCAAAACTGAGATTGCCTTCTGTTGATTTTCGGACTTGTCTGAAAATGCATTTCGGAAATTCCGAAAAATGGAATCTTGGCCTCCAACGGCTAGTTTTGAGAGGCTTGGGTATATAAACTCCGCCACCCCTCCTTTGAGTGGTTGCTGTTCTTAGACATTATTAGACACATCCAAAGCCAAATAGCCTTTCTCATTCCCCTACCTTTGTGGTGCCTCTTTGTGAGAGGGATTTGAAAAGGGACAAGAGTTGGATTGAAAGATTGAGAAGTTCAGAGCTAGTGAGCTTCGCTCCATAATTTGAGCACTAGAGTTCATAGCAAGCAAATCTTCGATAGTGTTTGTTACTCTTGGGGACTAAGGTCTTCTAGATGGCTAGACATCGCCGGTGAGCACCCAAGATTGTGGTGTGCCTCGAAAAGTTTGTGAAGCCTTCGATTTCGCCTCCGCAAGGAAAGAAATTAAGAGTGAAATCGAGGAGTGCATTTGTGTAACCTCGTGAGGAAAGGTTTGAAATAGACCCGACATTTGTGGCCCCTCAACGGAGACATAGGATTTGTGGATCCGAACTTCGGGAAACAAATCATGCGTCTTCTCTCTTGGTTTGCCCGTTCTTGCCTTCTTTCATATTGTGCTTGAGCTTGTTTTAACCCGATCTACTTATATGCTTAATTGATATAGTTGGTGACCTTATATCTTGCTTAAATGCCTTGTTTGTCACCTTTTGATTCATATATATTTTGTTTGTTCGAGCTACAAGTTCATAGCTAGTATTTTATTCCATTATCCGCCGAACTTTTTGGTTGAGACCGGAACTTCCAATCCCATATCGGAAGTTCCGATTTGAACCGAAAGTTCTCATCATTCTAATATGCTATGAAGTTGTGATAATTTTTAGGAACGCCTATTCACCTCCTCTCTAGACGACATCAAGGTCCTTTCAGTTTGAATTAATATATTTAGCTGGGCACTTCTCTCCCCCTCCCCCACCCTAAAAAAAGTCTTTCACTTCTAACTTAACTCCCAAAGTTTAGGCTACTCTTGGAGATGCTCCCCTTACTAGATCCATAAAACAGGAGGGCCCACAAATCTCCCCTATCCCCAATACCTAGTCTCTATACCATAGCCCCTATTTGGTACAAATATAAGCACATATAGATTTATTTTATTTTATAAATAAATCATAACATTAAACAGGTATACTAATAGAACCATTTCACTTGATCTAGACATGTCTACTAGATAGCTACACATTAACAGATCAACTGTATGAAACATAATTGAGACTAGGGGTGAAAACGGTAATGGAAATTCCTTGCCGACCGGCGTTTGTTTTTGACTTTCTACCGATCGAGCCATATGAAAATAGTAATCGACCGAAACAGAAATGGAAATGGTAAAAAATATGGAAATGAAAATGGAAATGATTTTGCTGTTATACCGATCGTTTCTGTATTTATCGTATTCTTGTGGATATTACCATTTCTTATAATGTGGTAATTATCGTATTTCTAAATATGTCGATATTTTATAGGGTATGTCTTTACTTAATCCACAGTTTAGAGACTGATTAGCTCTTCAATCAAATCCCTAGCTTGAGTGCATGGCTAAAACAAAGTTAATTTATAATTTATATAGTATAAGCTTGAATTTATTTGTGCATATTACATAGTTATGCAAAGTTAAATATATGTTTTTATAGTTCAACGTTTTCGTATTTGTTACCGGTTTTTGATCTATACCGACATGTTTTCGTCTATATTGTTTTGTTTCTGGTTTTCCGATATTTCCAATATCATTTTCGTTTCCGACTTTACCGTTTTCAATTTCCTTCCCGAGAAAATATGGTTATGAAAATGGTTGAGGTTGTTTTCCGATCGTTTCCGACCATTTTCATCCCTAATTGAGACGTACCAATGGTTTTGGTTCTGTTGAGGAAGAGGATCAGCTCGAAGGGGAAGCAGCACACACCACACATACAACATGCGGTACCAGGTGTTGACATCGACGTGCAGCACCCGAACATAGAGGAAGACGAGCTGTTATCGAGCACCAGCAAGCAGTCGTGCGGAACGCTTCCCAAAAACCTTAGCAGCAACTTCTCCCTTGTAGGACGTTGAAGGCAAAGGTTCGAGACCTGCTCTCCTGATCGCTAGTGCACGCTGGCAGGTGGGATGGAGTAGGCTATGAGTGACGACGCAATATAGAGGAAGAGGCAAACCTTCAATTGTTTTCACATGTGTTGCATTGAGGTGGTGGCTTCGTTTATATAGAGATACCAGGCCGCGTATCAGGATGGCTCCACGATCTCCATAACGCGAAATCGAACCGGATGAGTCACGCGTAACCTATGCACACTCCACGCCGCTCCATGGACCAGATAACTTGGTGTGTTTCCAAAGACAAATTTTTAAAAAACATACACCGATTTTTGCAGTAAAACAAAGTTGTAAAAGGAAGCCTTCACATGCATGTCGCATGGCCTGGCTCAGCCAGACGAGCAAGCATGCACTTGTTTCTTTAGTTTTCTCCACCACACATACCTCAAGTGATAAGGAGAGCACTTTTCCTTTAAGAATGTCTCCCTCTTTTAGAATAAGGAAGATGATACTAAAGGTTTACATACCTCCCTTCTCATGAGGTGGGCCTTTTTGATTTTCATAGGAATTATTCTCCATATCAGCTAAAGGCCACACAAAAATTCCCAACACCAATCATTGTTTTTTGAGAAAAACTACGAAATGGTGTCCCATCGTAGAGAAGGTATAGTTTATGAATCGCGTAACACAGTGAACCGACACCCACACTCGCGCATAGATTTTTTTTGCATGTGAGTAGCCCTCCTGTAAACTACACCCTATGCCCTTAGCGCACTACATCCTCTGAGTTTCCCGTATGCATGCACATCCCAAATGAGAGCTAGATGGCCCCACATGAGGCATGTCCTCTTACACACCAAGAAGACCCCTTCTCTAGGCTTTCTAGGACTCTCTAGCTAGTCCTTAATTTTTGGTTGGGTATAGTGTTAGCCTGGATACATGGTTGTTTTGTTCTAGTTAAACTACAAGGTATCTATAGATATCAGATCTAGTATTAGATTTGGTACCGATATCGGCCCTAGTACCTACATGTATCATATAAGATACTAAGTATCATGCCTGGTTATTAAGAGAGACCTCGAATATCTAGTGATACGTCGATGTATCAAACGTGGTACTTTATACATGTCATTTTTGGTAATATTAGGTTACTAGCCCAGAGCATGTGCGTTGCAACGAAAAACAAATTGAGTGTTTAGCTTATTAAATCAATTAAGAATATATTTAGTCCAAGTAGTACTTTTATGATTTTTCTTATTTAACAAACAGGTGATTTTAAAATTTGGGAAAAACCAACAGTGAAAAAGAGAGGACTCATTGAAGGATGATGTAATAGTATAGATTGTGTGGCCCAAATATTAGTGATAGTGGTAGTGTAATAGAATAGGCACCACCACTACTAAAGTAGTATCGAAACCTGATGTCCATAGTTATGAGAATTGGTAGGTTTCAAATCTAATACCTACATGTATTGTACTTGATATATATAGGTATCACACTCGATACCTAGATATATATAAGTATCAGATCTAGTATCCAGCTATTAGATCTAATATCAATATGTACCAGATCCGATAGGTATCACGTATCACATCTTATTTATAGTTGGCATAAGATCAGATAGATACTTTTTTTACTCATAAGTGTTCGAATCTTCTGAAGATAAAGATGAAAATTAAGTGTTTTATGTAAAACGAGATGACCTTAACTTGTGATTAATTAAGTTTTAATTATTACAAACTTGAAAAATGAATTTATCTAATATTTTAGAACAACTTTCATATAAAAAATATTTGCACGAAACACACCGTTTAACAGTTTGAAAAATATGCCAGGTGAATGAAAATTTTTGTCCTAAAACTTGACTTTCGAACGGGGCCGGACCTCGGACTTTAACATGGCGGATATGTGTAGTACTTCTACCTATCTTTTGTACTTCACTGCACTATCACCTGGTAGTACGGTGCATGTACCGTGGTAATGGTGAAGAGCAAAGAGTACATATACCGTGGTAATGGTACATATACCGTAGTCTCCTCATACTCTGGTGTCTCGTGTGCTCAATCACACCACCCATTCTGTTCGCCTCCGCACCATTTCTTTCTTCCTTCGTTAGCAGGCAGGGAAAAATATCTGCGGCGGTTGGGCCCACGTGTCATTGACTGCAGTGCCGTGACCAAGTCCTCTTTTTGGCTAGCGATCAGAGAAAGGAAAGCCCTTGCTCCCTTGTGCTTCTTGACCGGTGGTCGTTGTCCTCCCCGCGCGCGGCGATGGCCGCCGGCCTCCTCCTCGGCGACGCCGCCGCCCTGCGGGGCGACCTCACCGTCTGCAGGCCCCAGCTCCGCCACTCCAACTGGGCCCCCAAGCCCCGGTGGCGGCCGCTCGGCGTCGGCTCGGCCTCCTGTTGTCTCCTCTCCCGTGCGCGAGCACGCGCCCGTGGCCATGGCCATGTGGCAAGGTTCGCGGCCTCCGCTTCGGGGGCCGGCGGCGAGGAGGCCGGGGAGCCGTCGGAGGACGAGGCGCAGAGGGAGTGGGAGGCGGAGATGGCGCGGCGGCTCAAGGAGGCCGAGGAAATGGAGGAGCTCGAGCGCACGGCCGAGGAGCTGCAGAGCCAGGCCGCCGCCGAGGCCCCCGACGAATCTGAGGAGGAGAAGCGCGAGCGCGTACGCCGCGAGCTCCAGAAGGTCCAGATGCCACCACTCTCTTTTACTTAGCTTATTATCTCCACAATTAAACACTCTCTTCATGATGTACTACCCTGCACCACCAAACAGGAAGGATGCCATTACCAAATCGTTAACCACATCATTGCCGTTATGCCCACTTCCAGTTTACCACTTTAACATGTTTTGTCACTGTATCGATATCTTGCCTCACATTGCATTGCATGCATTGCTCTAGTCTAGCTGGATTCCAACATGTATTTTGTGCCTTTTGGTATGGGGGGTTTGCAGGTGGCAAAGGAGCAAGCAGAAAGGCGGGCGACTGCGAAACAAATGTTTGATTTGGGGCAAAGAGCCTACGGAAGAGGAATGTATGGCCGCTCCATTGAATTCTTGGAGGCTGCACTCACAATCATTCGCCCTTCATCGCTCCTTGGTGGGGAGGTAGCATATCACTCACCTATTGTCTTTAATAGTTTTGTTCATTTCAGGTTCCTTTGTATGTAGTTGGTTCATTTCAGGCTGCTTTATGTAGTGTGTCTACCAAATGAATTTTTGGATATATTTAAGCTATAAGGAACAAGAATACAATGCTAAGTTACTTACACCACCATTGCCACATGTCGCTTGTTCTTCACAGCGTAGCTGTATTAGATGTCCCTGAGTATTAGCTTTTCGCCTTTTCATACAACCTTAGTTGTTTATCTGCTTATTGTACGACCTTAGCTATATGATAAATGGCTGTGTAGTGACTTGTGGCAGAATGAAACCATTAGCAATGATAAGAAATCAATAGAAAGCTAGAATCCAAGATAGAGTGAAATGATCTTTTTCAAATACTAGCCTAGAGCCCGTGCATTGCAACGGAAAACAAATTGAGTTTCTAGCTTATTAAATCAATTAATGAGCACTTATTTAGTTTAAGTAATACTATGATTTTTCTTATTGAACAAGCATGTAATTTTGAAATTTAGGGGGAGCCAATAGTGAAATGAACTTCTCTATGGTGTTCTTTGTTGGTAGTAGAAATTAATCTAAACCGTTAATCTTTTTATTTATCCGACGGATAACATCTATTTATACTACTAACGCCATTAATAGTAGTAGAACTGAGTAGGGATATTATTGTCCAATAAAATAAATATATGGAAGGATAAAATCGTAATCCTGATAACCCTTAGAAATCATTCGGATTTGTGCCGAGGCTCCCACCATCCTGATCGCTAAAATGACGGTAAGTGTGGCAATCCCAGCGATTCACGAGAGGGTGGCGCTCCAGGTGGTTTGGAATGTAGGGCTTAGCGGCTCGTATAGTTCTATAGTTCTTCTAATCGATTTTATCCTATGGACGATCAGTAAACACACTAGCTCCTTGTACGATGTTCATTGAACCACTAATCCACCATGTCCAATCGTTAACCTGAAATTACGAGTCAACAGCGATGACGATCAGAAGGCATCGAGTCAAAACTTGAATGGCCTTCCTAGCCTACGTTCAATATTTGTTTCATAGGAGTTACTTGCTGAGTATAACAAATTAATTAAATCACAAACGTGAAAAAAATTAAAACACAAACAAATCTCAAAAGTTACTTGCTGCCGGCTCGTTAGCCACCATGTGGCTTACTGCTGCAATGCGATAGAAATCAAAATCGAGATTAAGGAGAGCATAAATGATGCAAATGAATCCCTGTCATGCGTCATTGACAAAACCAGCGGCCCGTGTATCCATATATCTAGGTCATCAGTGGGGATGGTAGATGGTGGTGCGCGGAGAGAGGCTGCACAGATGGGTAGTAAGGTCTCGCACGCAGTTAGCCAATAGAGAGCAATGTCAGCAGGAGACGGCGATGGCCCAGGAACGACAGGGACAGCCAAGAGCAGCTCCCTCTCAGGCACCGGATGAAGCACGAGCAATCAATCTAATCAGACCTTAATATGTAAAAGACAAAAATGGCTAAATAGAGGGTTAAGAAAATACAATTACACCCTTTAAAATCAACAGCTCTAATCATTTCTACTTGTAATATAATACTATCAGTAAAGAGCATCGTAGCGGTGCTCTTGTGAAATAGGGGAGGACTTGTTAAAAGGTGGTGTAATAGTATAGATTGTGAGGCTCAGATGTTAATGGTAGGCGTGGTGTGGGAATAGATACCACCACTACTAACATTTTTAAGTAGTATAGATGCAAGACTGGCCTAAGATTCACAATATATCTAATATCCCAAGATTAATAAGTCTTACAAACCATTAAATACATGATTACTAAAAAACAGTTGAAACGAATGCCCTGATACCTTCAAATTTCCTAACAGTTACTTTGTAATGTCTAACTATATAGATTAAGAGGTTTTATATGGTATATTGAAATATCTAAAATTGAGCTAGGAACATATAAAATAGTTACTTCGTAAGAACTGAAAATATCTGTACAGTAGGAATCGCTCGTTTGGAGCTATTAAATTCGGGAAGATGTGGATGTTGACAGCACATGACTGTTAGGTCGTTTACTGGGATTTTGAAATGTTCTATGGCTAAGTATGTTGTTAATCGCCTTAAAAACATTTATATGTGGCATGTCACCACAACCTTATTTGTATCCTAACGTATCAATAGAATGACTGTTCACAATGTGAATTGAAATGTTTACTTCTTTATAGTGAGCGTGGCAATGGAATTAGTGTACACTTATTTGACCAAGTGGGTCTCATACTTTATAATGATGCGTTCAAATATATCATAAATCCATGTCGCCTGGACCAGTGTTCCTGATTTTGATGACAATGATTTAATCATGCTCATAGAATTATAGTGATATGTAATGTCTTCTTTCACTTACAGATCCAAATTTGGCTTGCAATGGCATATGAGGCCAATAGGAGGCACAAGGATTGCATTGCACTGTACAAAGAGTTGGAGAGTACACATCCAATGATCAGCATTAGGCGGCAGGCAGCTGAACTACGGTACATTTCTGAGGCACCCAAACTGAAGATCTCCAATGACGAGGTGGTCACCATACCGCAAATTGGATCTAGTTGGGATTGGTTAGTTATCTATTTTAACACCGTACCTTTCTTTATCTTTTCAACTGGAATTTTTTTATCTTTGTATGTGGGCATATCTAGTTGGGTCATGTCTTCTGTTAGAACATTAAAGTTTTCTGTTAAAGCATTGAAAAAAAATCTTACGTTAACATTGATGTAAAAATAGGCTGATTTGTTTTACGACTTGCGAGCAAAACCATGCTGTACATTACTGTATCCTCATAGAAGTATAACATGTAATATAATATTATTTGAATTAGGTACGCTGGAACATGGAGTGACAAAATCAAGGACCAGGAGGACAAGAAAAGGAAAATGGTTGCTGCCAGCAGCCAAGTTGAACCTTCGCCAAATATCTTTGGTGACTTATCTTTCTTGCGACCTCCAACGGAATGGACAAGGAGCGCGTGGGTGATTGTTACTTTATGGATTGTTTTGATTGGAACAGCAATCTATTTGCAAATATGAGGAATAACTGCAACTATGAAAGAAGCCACTCCCTTGTATATGAAGATGTCTTGCTGGCAAGGAGGCAACAATTGAAGGAAGCTAGCTGGGCGGATTTGGAGTTATACTTATGACTTACTAGATTGAAGGGAGATCTGGATCGTCTGCAACGCTGCAGCCTGCAGAGAATCACTGCGTGGGCGGTAATTTGAATCGCACGCTATAGCTGTAGCAATGCATTGTGGAAACAGTTTACAGTTCTAAGATTTTACGGCAGCAATGAGTGAAGGTTTCCAAATCACCTTTCTTCATGTATGCTGTAGCAAGATTTTACGGCCGCAGTGAATACTGTTTCCAGACCACATTTCAGTTCACGTATGTTGTACTAGCAAGTTGATGTGAACCGATCCTTGTAAATATAACGGTGGAAATGAGGCCCGTAGCTAGTCGCATCGCCGAAGTTCACAGCACCAATTGCGATACAAATATTGTGTCAGCAACAGTTCGTACAGGATTTATTTTATCTTAGGTCATCGCTTTCTATTTTCAACAGAAAATGTACTTGATTTTCGGCACGCATTTCAGCCATCCAAGATCAACAGTATCTTGCTGAAATTTAGGTATACAGACGAAATCACAAGAATATGATAGTTCTGGGATTCTGGAGACCGATAAGATTGATGAACTGCGATACTGCATTGCTACAGTGGCAACAGTGCAGCACCTAATTTAGGGCTTTTAGTTTGATACCGAAACAGGCCATTCAAATATTAGCAATGCCAATAGAATTGAATTGTACGTGGTTTGCTACCAATAAATTAGGGGGCTGCTATATATTACAGGATCCCGTCCGGACGGAATGATACTGATTAGATATCAGATTATGATACTTGTCGGTATCAGATTTTAATACTTATCGGTATCAAGTGATACCTATGAGATATCATATGATACATACAGGGTATCAGGTGATACTTTGCGGTATTAGATGAAAATCCACTAATATTTGTTGGTATCACCAACCATTATCAAATCTCGTACCGGTTAGTATCATGCTGATTCTTAGATATCATGCAAAACCATGCCTCTACTTCTCTATTTCTCCCTTTCAATTCACCAATTCATCCTCTTCTCTTCACCACCATACAATTTCTTTCCAAATTTATCCCCTTCCTCCTTCAAGAAAGCAAAGAACAAGAAAGAGAAAAAGAAGTTTGTGGTTAGATCTATGAATCGTGCCGCTCGCTCTTCCTCCCTTGCGTGGGTTTTTTTCTGAACGAATGGTGTCATGAGGGTTGTGGGCTGAGCGTATCCTGTTCCGAGCGGTTGGAACGAGATACCGGTGGATAGCATTTCTGATAAATTATCATTTTCAAACTTTTGGAGAGAAAAATAAGTCGTATGAATATCTGTAAATATTGTAATTATATATTAACTAGGAAGGAAATCCGCACAGAGATACGTGACCAACTTATTTATTGCTTATGAAAAAAGGCTAAAGAAAGGACTATCTTACCATATTTACTGCAAAGATGGTAGATTACCTCATAATAATAAAAAACAAATATATATGCCGTGAAATTGAATAGACTATAGACCTTTGATATACTACATGATAAGAATATCTCTAATATTTAAATACAAATAATTTTGAAAACTCATCTACCAAAACTATTTATTATCATTTTCTTGAAATTTGGATGCCCCTTTTAATATATGGAATTGCATCTGCACCAAAAATTAAATCTAATTTATTTGTGCTATTTTTGTTTGTAGGGTACTTTACGATGGAACAAATTTATTTATGCCTATTGTTCAGACTATTTGTGGGTTCATGTGATGTTTTTTAATTAAAATATGCTTAATATATTTATAAATTTGCTATAGAAGAAAAGAGCAGTCAAGATTAATAAATGAGCAGTGTAAGCTGTCCTTTATTTAAAAAGGAGGGAGTAATTTTTAAGATAATATTTTTCAATTATTTTATTGATGTAGATAGATCATAGTCAACTACCTTAGAAGCTACGAAGGAGATAGTGGACTGATCATATTTAATTCGAGGATTATAAGAGGATTGATAGTTTTTTCAATTGTATGTACTTACGTTTTTTTCGAGCGGATAGTAGTTTCTCTTAGTATGTAAGTAACTATGTTTTTCCTGCATGAGGCTTGTCTGACTTAGTGTAAACTTGCAGTTTACGGTTGTGTCATTAATATATATATATATATATATATATATATATATATATATATATATATATAGTTAAGTGGGATCTACATATCAACGACTCAACTACAAAGGGCATAAAGTTCAGGATATAAAGTCAGAGGATATATTTTTATTTTTTCTTTTTTTACGAATAGCATGTACTTATTTTTATATTGTATATACATAGGAGATTAGGAGGCAGATATTACTTTAATACATATAATTTAACAGCTGAAAATAATGGGCCTACTAATTTAAACATAAATTGATGACGATATGTTTTTTCTCAAAATTTGTAGAATTTTCTCTAATAAAATTTAGTATCTACTTTTTTTGGATGAATGAATAGTACATACTTATTTTTCTCTCGTATGTACAATGTACATTGGACATTAGGAGGGAGGGGTTACTTTAATAGATCTAATTTAATTTGATTAAAAATAATGAGATCACCAATTTAAATGTAAATTGATGTCTCTTGTCTTAGAATTTTTTAGATTTTCTAGTTACAGTGCCACATGACACCTATATATATTTATTAGTGTTGACGGTCGTTACGTGCCAATTTTAATCACCAACTACCATAATAAATAAAAAGAACTAACATTTTTTACACGTACATCAATAAAAAATAATATAGTTACACTATACTTGGAGGATTAACATTTATACAGAGAATAAACATTAAAGCGAAGGAAAAATGAAGCCGGGATGCAACGAAACACACTTCCAACGAATCATGTGCGAGCACATGGATTAAGAGGCTCACAAGTCAGCTCAAACCGATTTGAAGTGAGACCAAACCACCCTCAGCCGCCATAGGGGTCCACCTAGAAGTCCTTGAAGAAAGGCGGTTGAGAGGAGGTGGGGCCAAGGTTCGGCCAAACCACATTGCCTCCTCTCATCCTGGCCCTCTACATGGTGACTCCTAGTTGGCTCTCAATGACAATTATGGAAATTACCGATCTCCCCAACCGTCATAAATAGCTATAAAAGAAGATCGCTCCATCACTTGCAACACATATCTCAAGGAGCTATTCTCTCTACTCTACATTGTATTTTTATAGTATTAGTGGATATAGGCTTAGAGTATTTTCGGTTTTGTAGTCTTCTCAGAGATTACGGTATGCCTTTAGTACTTTACTCTTCTTATACGACTATATTTGAATTAATAGAATTATCTTTTTTATATTCTTCGATTCATAATTCATATACTGTTTTAGTAGTTGTGTGCTTTATGAATAGAATATACTTTATCTATATGCTTCACTTGATTAGGCTAGTCGATCATGCTACGGTAACGGTCCAATTACCTTGATGGGTTGATCTAGTTCTCACTTGTCCATCCGAAGGGTAGGAGTCCCAGAGGAATTAGTGTCATTATTTACTAGCATAAGCATGGTGCTTAGATTGGATAAATACAGTTGGATGTCGGTATGCCCCACGGGAAGTGAGGTAGGCAGCAGGTGGTAATAGCCCTATCCGTTCTTTGTATTCGTCCACGTCCAGGTATGATGCGTAAATGCTATAACCACGTTGGCAGACCAACAAGGAGTGATCTCTCGGTATTACCTAGGTGCCTAGAATTAAGTCCTAGCCTCGTAAGCATGTATGTGTTAAGTATATAGAAAACATGATTAATATAGAAGTACAGTTGTATCATAGTTCTCTTGTGTTCGTTTCCACTGTACTAATTAATTAGAGATGAATGCTCTGTGTCATACTACCACTTAATCATAATAGACTATGGTGAGTTAATTATAGATTGATTAATGATGTATAAACTATGTCTTTACATCGTCGCCTTCTCTACGGAAATATAAATACGATATCCTTGGGAATACTCATGGGTGAAGTGCTACAGTGGTATCCGTGCGCTTGCGAATTTATCTGTAAACGTAACAAATACCAACAGTTAGATATATCGTTGCAATATATTTTAGCTATATTGTAAATTCAGAATTTACCATATAGCTAAAATAGCACGGGTGGTGATTTTGGTGGTGATTTTTTTATCAACACCACCCATGCTTTCCTTTGGGAATGTTGTCACCATAAGATCTTAGTTATTTTTACTCTAGTCTATATCTAGTTTAGCAATACATGTTTCTAAATGACATATGCTGATATAATTTATATTGTTTTTATATTTTTAATGTTTTTTCATGTCAATTGGATGACATGGGTCGTTGATTTAATTGTAAATAATCCTTTTTATTCATACGGATCAAAGATTGGATGGTTGAAATAAAACACATGTTTCTAAAATGATCTATGTTAATATAATCTATATATTTTTAATATTTTTTTATGTCAATTGGATGACATGGATCTTAAATTCTTAATTTAATTATAAATAATCCTTTTGATTGATATGGATCAAAGGTGGGATGGTTGAATAAAAGTTATAAATGTTTAATGTTTTAAAAGTTATTTTTGGTTTGTAGTCTTCTCAGAGATTCCGGTATGTCTTAGCACTTTACTTTTCTTGTAAGATTGTAAGATTATAGTTGAATTAATAGAATTATCTTCTTTATATTTTTGTGTTCATAATTCATATACTGCTTTAGTAGTTATGTGCTTTATGAAAAGGATATACTTCATCGATATGTTTCACTTGATTAAGCTAGTCGATCTATGCTATGGTAACGGTCCAATCACCTTGATGGGTTGCTCTAGTTCTAACTTGTTCATCTGAAGGGTAGGAGTCCCGTGGGAATTAGTGTCATTATTTACTAACATAAGCATGGTGCTTAGGTTAATAAATGTCGTTGGATGCGGGTATGCGCCACAGAAAGTGAGGTAGGCGACAGATGGTGACAGCTCTGTCCGTCCTTTGTATTCCTCCATGTTCGGGTATGACGTAAGAGTACGTAAATGCCATAACCACGCTGGCAGACCAGCGGTGAGTAGTCTCTCGATAGTACCTGGGTGCCTAGAACTAAGTCCCAACCTTGTAAGCATGTGTGTGTTCAGTATATATACAAAACATGATTAATATAGAAGTACAATTGTATCTGAAGTATCTAGGCCCCTGTTGTTAATTTTGGTAATTAATGACAAGCACTAATTGTGGACTAACTATTTTATTCGAGTGATATATTTGAGTTAGGACCACATGATGTACATGTCATGGACGATCACCGCAGATTAAAATTGATTGCACAAAGCAAATGAAAAAAAGGGTAAATCTAGCATTTTATTTTAAATCGATCGAGGAGTTGGGCCATCGAATTTTTGCTAGGTTTATTGTTAGCTTTGCCGTACTATCAAAAGGAGTAATGACCTTGGTAAAGAAGTGATCAAAATGCCACATTAGGTCATTTGTATCAACACTTGTTTTCTACAAATTTTCATTGATCATCTTCTGTCTGTGACCGGTCTGACCGTGGGATCAAGGCCGGTCTGACTGGCGTGCACTAGCCAGTCTGATCAAGTGGCTGGTGAGCCGGTGAGTTGGCCTTGGCTATCCAGAGTCGCTAGAGCCAACACCGATTTGACTGGGCCGACGATGGTCTGACCAGAGACGACGGCGGTCTGACCTATCGGCCTTCGCTAGTGCATTAAATGCACTGTCACGGCTAGTTTTCTAGCCATTACATTGGAGGGCGGTCTAACCAGCCACCCCATGGCGGTCTGACCGACAGGCAACTAAGGTTAGGGATTTTGACCCCAACGACTATTTTTTGTAGGTGGGGGTATAAATACGTCCCCACCAGTAGTAAGGGGGCTCTCTTCGCACTTGCATACACCCCTTGCATTCACTCTCACACCCTTTGAGCTTTGTTTCATCCTTTGTTGGTGTTGGAGGGTTGATTGAACCAAGACAAGTGCATTGCTTCATTGTTAGGGCTAGTGTGGCACTTGATCATCTCCGAGCCAGGTCGTTACTTGTTACTCTTGGAGTTTGTCATCTCCCAGATGGCTTGGAGGAGTTGCCCGGTGACCTCTCTAAGAAGATTGTGGAGGAGTCCCGGTGTTGGTTATAAGTGATTTGGAGTTCACCACTTTTGGAGTGAAGGAAGAACTACCGTAGTGATTAAGGTTTGGGTAGTCTACTTCGAGGATGACTCTCACCTTGCCCACCCCTTGACGAAGGGATTCGATGATTTGAGCGGTGAAGTTCACCTCAACGGGGACATAGGAAACCGGCGAGTTTTCAAACCTCGGGTGAAAAATTCGTTGTCTCTTATCTTATTTACTTATTGCATTTATATTTGTGCAATTTACTTTCATAGAAACATACTTGAGCTCATATCACTCTAGGATTGCAAAACATAATCAAGTTGTTTAGTTTGTTTCATTCCTCACCAAGCCTAACAACTTAGGTTAGTTTTGATTAAATGATATTTATTTTTAATAATCACCTATTCACCCCCTTCTAGTCAACATTTGGATCCTACAGTATCGTACTTCTCTTATGTCCTTTTCCACTATACTCATTAATTAGAGATGAATCTCCTTTGTGTCACACTACTCCTTAATCATATTTATCCTAACCTCTGTTTAGATTATGGTGAGTTAATTATAGATTGATTAATGATGTACAAACTATGTCTTTACACCGTTTTCTTCCTTGCGGAAATATAAATACAATACCCTTGGGAATAATCATGGTGAAGTGCTCTAGCGATATCCATGCGTTTGCGGATTTATTTGTAAACGTAACAAATACAAACAAGCATTTCTGGCGTTCTTGCCAGGGAAGGCACTAGTTAAAGATAAAGTTATATACATCTATAATCATACTATGATTAATGAAACCTTGGTCCAAACAGGTTAACCTTTATTTATTTTCTCTTTATGTGAAAACAGGTAGTGTATGACTGGTTTCGACTTGCCGACAAACTTCGTTGATAATCCAAAGAAACTTGCGAGAAGAGTCTAACCCCGAGTTGTTCCTCCACAAAACAAACTCTCGGCACCCGAACCAAACATCTTTGCACCATCAACCTTCAAGCCGATGGCTCAGAAGACACTCCGTGATTACTTGGCTCCCTCTGCTTCCAATGTGTTCGTTGGGCTTACTATCAACACTAGGGATGCCAACTTTGAAATCAAGACGGATCTGACCACTATGGTGCAGGCTACCCCGATCTGTGGGAAAGCCAATAAGGATGCAAACGCCCATTTCCAGCAATTTCTTGAGCTCTGTGACACCATCGTCATCAAACGAGTGACTCAGGATGCCATCAGGCTCTATATGTTCCCGTTCTCTCTACTCGGGAGAGCGAAGCAGTGGTTCTACTCCAAGAAAGGTGCCATAGACACTTGGGAGAGGTGTTCAACAATGTTCTTAGCGAAATTCTTCTTGATAGGCAAAACCAACGCCTTTCGTGGGAAAATTTCAAGTTTCCAGCAAGCAACCAATGAGTCGATTCCAGAGGCATGGGAGAGGCTCCAGGAATACATCCTAACTTATCCTCACCACGGGATGGACAACTGGCTCATAATCCAGAACTTCTACAATGGGTTGACATAGTCGATCCGTGACCATATTGATACTGCTGCTAGAGGAGCCTTCTTCTCACCCAGTGTTGCTCATGCATCAGAGCTGATTGAGAAGATAGTCTCCAATCAAGGCTTGAGTGAAGAATGACTCCAACCTCGTCAGTGGGGCATGCACACCGTCAAGGAGATGGACATGCTCGCTGTTAAGATGGACCTCCTCTTGAAGCGCTTGGACGAACGCGCTCGGGATAAGGCGGAGATGTACGGTACTGTCCAAGCCTTAGACGTCCCAATGACGTGTGAGACTTGTGGCAATACCAAACATTTGGGGCATGGTTGCCTCGAAACTCATGAAAATATATTCTTCATGAACAACAACAATGGGTACCGTCCACATGGAGGCCAGGGGTGGAACCAACCACGCCCGTACTTCCAAGGAGGCAACAACGGTAACTTCAATCTTAACTAGCCTTCTTTAAAATATCTTGTCTTTGGTCAAGACAAAATCAATGAGACGATGTCCAAGAGACTAGCGGCCAATGACAAAACCTTGGAAAACATCCATACTAAAATGGAGGGTCTTTCCTCGGCCATCAAGAGCCAGCTGAGCTTCAATAAAATGTTGGAAACTCAACTAGCTCAGTTGGCTAGTGTCGTTCCCTCTGCCAAGACAAGGAAGATCCCGAGGCAACTCGACCCGTCCTTGGAAAATGTGAATGCAGTGACCACGAGAGGAGGCAAGTCCACTTGTGACCCACCATACCAACTGAGGCAACCAAGGGAAAAAAGACCCAAGAGGATGATCCCCCTTCTGACGACTCCGACAAGGCACAAGACGGGAAAACAACTCCACAAGAGTTCGTTGACACAAACATCTTGCCATTCCCCCACCACAGTAAGAAGACGACCGTGGATGACCAATTCAGCCGGTTTATTGACGTAATCCTGAAGATTTATATCAATATTCTGCTACTGGATGCGATGCAGGTACCCACCTATGCACGCTACCTCAAGGACATCATTAGCAACAAACAATCGATGTCCACCATGGAGATTATAAAGCTCACGAAAGAGTGTAGCGCAGATACACTCAACCCACTATCAACTGCTCAATTGGGACACAGCACTTCGACCACGCTTTGTACGACCTTGGAGCTAGCGTCAGCGTCATGCCCAAGGTAGTCTTTGATCAACTAAACTAAACCACTCTATCACCTACGCCAATGATGCTGCAGCTGGCCGACTCAACGGTCCGCTACCCGGCGGGAATTGCTAAGGACATTCCGGTGAGAATCCGGGGTTGATTCATTCCTATCAACTTTGTGGTGCTGGATATGGACACCGATAAGGATACAACACTTATCCTTGGGTGTCCATTCCTGAGCACCACGGACACACGCATCGATGTGGGAATCGAAGAAATCTGACTTCACATAAATGGCAAAGAGGAGAAGTTTGACATCAAACCCTAGAAACAGCAGTATTCAATGATCAAGATCAAGTATGAACCAAAAAGGCAGAACATCCAAGAGGTCAAAGTGACACCCCTGAAGAAGGCCAGCCTCGTGGCTTTCATGGAGGAGGTGTTGAAGAGGAAACTCCCTCTCCAATACCGGAATGATCAGACATCAAAGAGGCAAGGGGTGCAGTCAAAGCCACAACCCCCGAAGCCCGTAGAGTCCATCCACGCTGATAAAATCCAAGAAAACCAAAAAGGTGTGGCAAGTCAAGAAAATGCAGTCGTCCGTCTCATCATCTCCAGAGACAGACATCGTGACAAGCTGAATTCAATGGAGAAGTCCCGCTCATTGGACTTAAAATAATGAGTCCTCCGTCGAAAGGTAAAATCATTAGATATCCCATATTTGATTTTTCAAAATCCTTTTTGCTAAAAACCAAATTTGAGATATGACATGATTAGTGGGCTGATCTCTCTTGAAATGAAGACCCACTAATTTCAAACTTTGGATGCACGTGAGATGGTCCCCTAATATTATCTTTTTGAAAATCAAAATAGGACCACTTGGGGATTTAAAGAGGTCTGAATTGGCATTTTTCTTGAAACTAATCAATCACTTTTAGTTAGTGGAGAGTGATATTATTGCTGCCTTGAAAGGATAGCACATAGGGGGTCCAAAAGGGGTCGGTTGAACCCCTGGTTTGGCCAAACCAGGGGTGGCTCTTCCCTATAAAAGCCACCGCATGGCTCATGCTTTCTTTTCCCCAAACTAAGTTGCACTTGCTTGCCCTTGGATTCTCTCTTCCTCCTATAGTTTCTCTCATGTTCTTGTCTCAAGTTTGAGAACAAAATCTTACTTCTTTCTTCCTCTTATATTTTAAATTTATCTCAAGTGTTGAACTACAAAAAAGTGTTGTGGAGGTACCACTAACCCACAAGAACATTTTTTTGTGAATTGTTACTACCAACAAGGCCATTTTTGTGGTGGCAACCAAGCTCCACAAGAACAACTAACCATTGGATGGCTTTTGCTAACATAACCAGTTCTTCGAGTGTTCTTGTGTATCCTTTGTTCGTGTGTGCAGGATGAAGAAGAGCGCAAGATGTTTCCTTAGCGCGATGAAGCGAGCTATAAGTTCAAGCTCACAACACCATTCCCATAGCTCAAGAGCGTGCCTGTCACAATGCAAGCAAAGTCCTATGGCCAAGAGCCTATGGATGAGGACCAAGGCGAAACGAACTTTCATGATGATAATAAGCTGGACTTGCAAAGTGATTAAGAGAGACAAGCCTACACCATCCTCAAGGATCGGCTGTTCGCTGACACGCGAGCATACGACTTGGACCTGCTCGCCAAAACAAGTATGGATGTGGATTTTGCTAATGTATGGCGAGCTATAGGATGGGAAGGTTTCGTGCCTATAGATGATCATGGTTCATGTTTTCTTACCATACAATTTATCTGTACCTTGCGAGACATGGGGGATGGTTTTACGTCTTGATTCTTCGGAACAGAATACTATCTCACATTGAAGGATCTCAGTACTCATCTAGGATTTAACAGAAAATACTCTGTTGACTTGGAGTCTGTGACTTCAGGTTTCAACAGAAGTGAATTATGGAATTGCATTTCTGGAGAAATTGAATGTGGGAAACCACGAGCTAATGACATCCACAATCCCACCTTACGCTTGATTCACAAGTGGTTGACCTTGACTCTCTTCCCTCGGGAAGATGTTAGGCCAATTCATAATGATGAGTTGAAAATCCTATATACCATGACTAAAAAGATTAAAATCTCTCATGTCAAACCCATGATAAAACAATGGTTAGAACAACTCAAGATGGTAGGACCAAAATAGTGCACATCTTTAATCACTCGTATTGATGTTAAAATCAGATCTTTGGTGAATGGTCCAATCATAGACATTCCTCAACCTCGCTCCATCATTAATGAGGATTATCTTGTGCAAGGGCATACATTGAAACATGGTCCAAATGCCTCTCTTTTGTTTTTCTTTCCCGGATATACAAATGAGATCCTGTTACCTAACCCAGAATTTCATTTGTGTAAGTGTCAGGTGCTAACCATTCCTCTCATGCCATGAGAGGGGACTCGAAGGAGCAGTATTTCTGGTAGAACAACTCGGAGCATGTCTAGGAATGTTGCCGTGGAGCAGCCACAACAGTAGCCGTAGTACCTGCAACAGGTAGATTGGAGCCAGCCAAGGTATACACCCGAATGGGACCAGCCACTGCCAACATACAGAGCAGGGGGCTCGGCATGGCCAAGCACGAGCAGTGGTCGGTGGAAGCATCCCATCAACAAACTCTAGGGTGATATTCCCAGTGCAGACCACTCCTCCAACTCCTGTGGGAAGCCCCATAGTCCACTGCACGCCACTCTTTCTCATCTCGTAGTTTTTGTGACTTCGGGTGAGGATTTGTGGACATCACTCAGTAACTAGGAGAGCTTGATCTTCAGACCGATGAGATGCACAACATACTGAACCAACATGTCCAGGAGATCTACACATGGCAACAACATACAGTCAACCATTTGGCGAACATCAATGCCACCATATAGCAAGGAAAGGCCGACATGTTAGCCTACTTCCGATCGCAGGGATTCGATCCCCGTCACGCACCATAAGCAAGAAGCTAGCTTGGGGAAGTGCCTCCACCACTAAGGTAACTTGTATCTTTATTTCCATTACATTGTATCATAAAAAGAAAATGATAAAAAATTGTAAAACATAAAAATACTAAAAATATTTGCTTTTTCATACATGTAAGAATGTTTAGTTTTCCTTATTGAAATGATGAATAGTTGCTCTGTTCTTATTTACCACTAGTGTTTAGATTACAACTTAGCTTTCACCTTAATTTTTGAGTTTGTTGGTCAAAAACCTTAGCCTTGAACTTGAAACTTATGGGTTGCATATGCATGATCTAAGTCTGGGTTGTTGTGAGATATGAGATGGTGAAATAGAGTTACTATGATCTTTCTCCAAGTGATACTTGAATTCTGAAGTCTTTTTTTTCAAAAGAATGAAAATTTATAAGTTCCTTAATTATGACAAATTTCCACTAGAGCTATGTGATAATCTTATTGAATATCCTATATATATGTTGCTTGCTATTGTATTGAGGTTTATCAAATTGTTGTGACCTTTGTGAGAATCTTTTCATGCTTTCTTGATCAAGATCACACACGTGCACCCACCATATATGTTTGACCTCTACACTGGATGTTAGCAAAAACATGCCATACATCTACCATAGTTGTTTTACCTCTACACTGAGGGTTAGCAATATTTTCATCAACCAAAAAAATACTCCATCATGATAGTCAAAATGTCTCTGCAATAAGAGATGGTTGTAAAAAAAAGAGGTAGAAAATAGAAAATATTCTCAATCATCATGAGAAGAAAAAAATGAGAAAAAGGAAAAAAGGAGTGTTTGCTCATCAATGTTCTTGAGCAGCATGAGAAAAATAACTAGAAGAAAAGTCATATCTCAAGTTAGGAATAAAAGAGAGTCTATGCCAAAGGAGTATCACATACAACTTTCACCATATAGCTACACACTTTGCACATCTTGATCAGATTGTAAGATTTGTTTTTTTCTTGGATCCTCTTTTTTATTTTGCAATATATGTGATACAAGTATTGTCATAATTTTTTATCCCTACCATAGCTCCATATATAAACCTTTAGAGGTAGGTTGTTAAACAGGCAATACTATGCCTTTGTGAGCAATATTATACACATTGAGCGATCGAGAATATCATTCGAGGAACTTTGGTTTTAATTGCAAAAATTCTTGAAAACCTCCGGAAGGAAAGTTGAACAAAAGAATAAGTGATTGGTGCTCTATGATCCGTTCTATCTCTCAACTGCCCAAGACAAGGAGAAGCTACAAGCCCCATGGAGAATAAAGGTAAAAGTACTTTTGTCAACTTATTTAAATTCTAGGTAGAAGGATATATTGTAGGCATAGTACTATTGTAAAATAAAACATGATAGCAACTCCTGATAAACAACCTAAGTTTTATCTTTAATCGGGACGAGCAAAGGTTTAGCTTGGACGTATTGTTGACGGTCGTTAAGTACCAATGTCGACCGCCAACTTCCATAATAAATAAAGGAGAACTAACATTTCTTACACATACATCAATAATAAATAATAATAAATAATGTAGTTCCACTATAATTTGAGGATTAACATGTATGTAAAGAATAAACATCAAAGTAAAGGAGAAATAAAGCCGGCAAGCAAGGAAACATACTTTCGACGAATCACGTGCGAGAACACGGATTGACAAGCCCACAAGTCAGCTCAAACTGACTTGAAGTAGGACCAAACCACCCTCAGCCGCCATAGGGGCTCACCTGGAAGTCCTTGAAGAAAGGCGGTTGAGAGGAGGTGGGGCCAGGGTTCGGCTGAACCGCCATTGCCTCCTCTCATCCTGGCCCTCTACGTGGCAACTCCTGGTTGGTTCTCAATGATGATTATGGGAGTTACCGACCTCTCCAACCGTCATAAACAGCTATAAAAGGAGATCACTCCATCACTTGCAACACATATCTCAAGGAGCTATTATCTCTACTCTACATTGTATTTCTATAGTATTAGTGGAAATAGGCTTAGAGTATCTTTGGTTTTGTAGCCTTCTCAGAGATTCCGGTATGTCTTTAGTACTTTACTCTTCTTGTATGACTATATTTGAATTAATAAAATTATCTTCTTTATATTCTTGTGTCCATAATTCATATACTACTTTAGTAGTTGTGTGCTTTATGAATAGGATATACTTTATCTATATGCTTTACTTGATTAGGCTAGTCGATCATGCTATGGTAACGGTCTAATTACCTTGATGGGTTGATCTAGTTCTCACTTGTCCATCCGAAGGGTAGGAGTCCCAAAGAAATTAGTGTCATTATTTACTAGCATAAACATGATGCTTAGGTTGGATAAATACGGTTGGATGCCGGTATGCCCCACGGGAAGTGAGGTAAGCGACAGGTGGTGATAGCTCTATCCGTCCTTTGTATTCGTCCATGTCCAGGTATGATGCATAAATGCTATAACCACGTTGGCAGACCAGCAGGGAGTAGTCTCTCGGTAGTACCTCGGTGCCTTGAATTAAGTCCTAGCCTCGTAAGCATATATGTGTTAAGTATATACAATACTCATGGGTGAAATGCTATAGCGGTATCCGTGTGCTTGCGAACTTATCTATGAATGTAACAAATATATACAAAACATGATTAATATGGAAGTACAGTTGTATCGTAGTTTTCTTGTGTCCTTTTCCACTATACTAATTAATTAGAGGTGAATGTCTTGTGTGTCACGCTACCACTTAATCATATTTATCCTAACCACTGTTTAGACTATTGTGAGTTAATTATAGATTGATTAATGATGTATAAACTATGTCTTTACACCATCGTCTTCTCTATGGAAATATAAATACGATACCCTTAGGAATACTCATGGGTGAAATGCTATAGTGGTATCCGTGCGCTTGCGAATTTATCTGTGAACGTAACAAATACCAACAGTTCGATATATCGTTGCAATATATTTTAGCTATATTGTAAATTCAGAATTTACCATATAGCTAAAATAGCACGGGTGGTGATTTTGGTGGTGATTTTTTTATCAACACCACCGATGCTTCCCTTTGGGAATGTTGTCACCATAAGAAGTTAGTTATTTTTATTCTAGTCTATATCTAATTCAGCAATACATGTTTCTAAATGACATATGCCGATATAATATATATTCTTTTAATATTTTTATTGTTTTTTCATGTCAATTGGATGACATGTGTTGTTGATTTAATTGTAAATAATCCTTTTTATTCATACAGATCAAAGATCGGATGGTTGAAATAAATCACGTGTTTCTAAAATGATCTATGCTGATATAATATATATATTTTTAATATTTTTAATATTTTTTATGTCAATTGGATGACATGGATCTTGAATTCTTAATTTAATTATAAATAATCCTTTTTGATTCATACGGATCAAAGGTCGGATGGTTGAATTAAAAGTTATAAATGTTTAATGTTTTAAAAGTTATTTATCTCACATTGCTGAAATTCAAGTAATGTGGAGGGCACCATACACGGGCACGTGGAGGGATGGCGATGCCCGTCCAGGCATGTAGGCATTTGACTTTAGAATCGTTATTCGTAGAGTTAGGATTCCGCTTGATACCAAAGCTAACTGTTAAAAATATATATAATTTTTGATAACTTAAAATTAGAAGAGAATGAGAGGGGAGAGGGAGGTAAAGGTGAGAGGAGGCACGTATGTACGAACGCAAGGAAACGGAATTGTTGATAACTTAAAATTAGAAGAGAAGATATGTAGAAAAAGGAGGAAGATGTAAAATATGAAGGGTTTGGATGCTAAATTGATTTTGATGATTGATTGGTGATTGTTTCAATCGGCCTTGACCTTTTTATATTTATAGGAGGGATGGACGTACTTCCCAAAGTCTTTCCCACGTCCAATTAGACTTAAAAATTAACTAGGACTCAAAAAATCTTGGTCTAAAACAAGAAAACACAAAAAATACCTAAATTAAACTCGAACTCTGTGCTAAAAGTCTGACCATCCGGACACATGTGGTCGAACCGCAGTGTATTATCCGGTCTAACCGGCCATATTATGGCAGTCAGACCGGCCATCGCATGAAATCTTTGATTTTTTCAAATTTGGTTCAAACTTAGTATAAGTATCAAATTTGGTTATTAATTGAGGCACGTATATTCAAACACATGGAAGAGGGGAAAGGCTAGGTGGGGCCTTAATTTTCTGGTTTGTTGGTTTGTTTTAGATCAATCAAATCTAATCCGACAGTTCAGAATATTGGATAACCTATTAAGTATAACTTAAAGGCTAGATGTTTTTGTTGTTTTCTCAGATTTGATGGGATTTTGTCTAATTATTATAGTGCTATGTGCCGGCTTGAGAACATGTTATGTGATGGCTTAAGAGCGTTTATACGATGTTTCATGGATATTAGTATATAATATTATTAGTATATAATAGACAGATAGATAGAAAGATATGTACACCGTAAGATCCTTTTATACAGTTTTTGTTTGAAAAAACAAACAAGAGCTGCGGCACTAAGAAAAATTTGGCACCAAACCAAGCAACACTACCTTGCCAAAATTTTAACATTGCCAAATCTTGCCACTACCACAAAATATTGATATTAGGGTTTAAAATGGCACTTAACAAAACGAGTCCATAGTACACTTGACGGATTGTAGGAATGATCTGGTTCGTTCAATCAAGTTAAACCGATAGTTCGGAAAAATCTATATCCACTTTTCGTTTGTTGGGTGGATGTAGCAAACGAATCAACTGGTACATTAATACTAGTTGGTGTGTCGACATGTTTACTTACCATTTTGAGAGATTATCGTCCCCGCGATAAGACGGTTACCACGGTAACCACCAAAAATATGTGAATTTCGTCTTCAAAAATTTGAATTAAAAAATTAGCGGTTTCACAGTTTGGTCACAATTACCGCGCGGTTTGACGCGATAACCGTGATATTTGCACGGTAACCGCGACATGTTTAACAGAAAACATAAAAAAAAATGCTAAAAAATAAAAAAAAACTTAAATGTGTGTAGAAATTAGGGATAATTAGAAAAATATATAGGATAATTACAAGCCTAACCTGTGGATGTAAAATACAAAAATAAAGCCCAATACTTTTTTTCTTTTTTCATTTCCTAAACAATTGTCGGTTTTACCCTCAAATTTAATTTTATCCTACTCATTTTCAAAAAATTTCTTCATCATCTGCAATTAAAAATCAAGAACTACATCCATGATTTTTTTATTTATTTAGATTTTTTTTGGAATTTTTGAATTTACTCAAATTTTACCCAAACCCTATCGTCGATATCCCTTACTGTACCCCGTGGTAAGCACTTATATGTGTGTAAAAATTGAAGATAATTAGAATAATATATAGGATACTTGCAAACTTAGCTTGTGGATGTAAAATACAAAAATGAAGCTCAATACCTTTTTCTTTTTCTATTTCTTAAACAATTATTGGTTTTGCCCTTAAATTTGATTTTATCTTACTCATTTTCAAAATATTTCTTCACCATATGCAATTAAAAATTAAAAACTACATCCATGATTTTTTTTATTTTTTTAGATTTTTTTTGGAATTTTTGAATTTACTTAAGTTTTACCCAAACCCTACCGTCGGTACCGTACCCCCGCGGTAAGCACTTATATGTGTGTAGAAATTAAAGATAATTAGAAACATATATAGAATACTTGAAAACCTGGCTTGTAGATGTAAAATACAAAAATAAAGCTCAATACTTTTTTTTTCTATTTCTTAAATAATTATCGGTTTTACCCTCAAATTTGATTTTATCTTACTCATTTTCAAAATATTTCTCCACCATATGCAATTAAAAATCAAGAACTACATCCATGTTTTTTTAATTTTTTTCAATTTTATTTTTGAAATTTTTGAATTTGCTCAAATTTCACCCAAACCCTAGCGCCGGTAACCCTTACCGTATCCCCGCGAAAAGCACTTAAATGTGTGTAGAAATTAAAGATAATTAAAAGAATATATAGGATACTTGCAAACCTACCTTGTGGATGTAAAATACAAGAATGAAGCCTAATATTTTTTTTCCATTTCCTAAACAATTATCAGTTTTACCCTCAAATTTGATTTTATCTTACTCTTTTTTAAAAACTTTCTTCACCATCTGCAATTAAAAATCAAGAACTACATCTATGATTTTTTTGATTTTTTCTTTTTTTAGAATTTTTGAATTTGCTTAAATTTCACCCAAACCCTACCGCCGATAACCCTACCGTACCCCATGGTAAACGTAGTTACGACAATAACCACGTGGTTACTGGCGATAAGAAATTGGTCGATACTGATTCTAGAGATAAATAGTGCAGAAGTAGCAAAATTTCTTCAGGAGAGTAGTTTTAATTTGACAGGTCAGTTTTGGAACCTTAGCACAACACATCAAAGAGAAGAGTTCTTCTCTTTTTAGAAAATAAAAAAATGCTCGATTCGTCGAACGGCATATCAGATGGCGTATAAGTTAACGTAGAATAGTTGTATAGAAAAACCCACAAGTTCTTGGTTTTATGTAGCCTCTGTTTTATAGGAGGTGTCTCCTTCGTTTGACTACGAATCGAATCAGGAATAAAGTGCAGTTGTTTCTTAAACAGACCACCATTAATACAATGGTTACAAGGTAAAGCCTCTCCACCGTTAGCGTCAACAAAAAAATGTGTCCACCAAAATAAATGCCCAGCACGTCTCTATGTTCCAAGTCTAAATTGACCTACTACCTTATTTTTAAATATTTATCTATTATAAAAATTAAAGATGATTTCATATTTATTTTAATTTTTCTCCGTCCTTCGTATCGTATACATATTTTTACTATTATATAAAATTGAAGAAGATGTTTTTGTGGTAGTCTTGGTACGTCGTCCGCTTCGCTCACCGCCCCGCATTGGATTACAATTCTCGCGTTTCGCGCTGTGCACCGCGTCGGGGCCGTGCGCTAGGCCTCGCACATGGTACGCCCTCCCAGTTCGCATGTTGTGTTCCGTTCAATTCAGCCGTTCGAGACGGACAGAAAACAAGACAGTTTCTGATTCTTCTGTTCATACACAACTAATTCTTCTGTTCATACACGACTTCAATTTTTATAACACGTACCTTAGAGTTGTCTTCTTATGTTTGTTCACGATTATCGGAGAACATGAACACGAGAAAAATAATTCAAAAAATGAAAATCTTTATCTTTATATTTATCTTTACCTTTACCCATATATATCTATACCTATATACCTATTTAAGAAATACACAAGGCTTTTAGTGAGCTTTTGTCAATTGTATCAAATCCTAATCATATCCATCGTTTGTAATGCAGAAATGCCATTTAATAAATTATAGATAAATATGTCGGTGCAATCATTTGCTCTTTAGCCATCAATATTTTTTAAAAAACACAATACAAATGCAGAAACTCACAACGCGTGCATACTCACCCATATAAACGTACACATCATATGTACCCTCTTTTTTTAAAAGACAGAGAATGGTTACAATTTGTAATGAAAAAATGCCATTTAATAAATTATAGATAAATTTGTCAGTGCAGTCATTTGCTCTTTAGCCATCAATATTTTTTAAAAAAACATAATATAAATGCAGACACTCACAACGCGTGCATACTCACCCAAATAAACGTACACATGCATATGTACCCTCTTTTTTTAAAGACAGAGAATGGTTATAAAAACTATCCCAAACTAGATATTGTTTCTAGGCAGGAGAATGCAACGATTATAGGAAAAATATGTAGTGAAAAACTAAAGTAAAAATTTTACATACAGTGATGTAGATAATCTTAGACATCCAATTTTTATTCTATGATACTTTAAAGTTTTTTACTATATATGTGACTCTACCACATATTTTTTTCGATTCTAGCATAAACAACATGTACCTTGGATATATTTTATTTGACTTACAACTAGAGATATTAGTACTATTTTCTCCGTCCCATATTAAGTTTATATTTAGCTCTTTGCATTTGTCCTAAAATAAGTTTATTTTAAGAGTAATTGTTGCATCGAAGTTTATAAAAGTAAAAAATAATTGTATTGGAAAAAGATAAAGTGAGAAATAGTTGTATTAGGATTTGATAAAGTAGAGATATTCTAGTTTTTTTTGGTTTTATGTTGGTATATGTGAGATAGGTAAAAGATGAACTTATTTTGAAATGAAGGTACACTACTACATATGACATAGGTGCCGGTTTGTAAGGGTTCATAGATGTCGGATTTTCATCTGGCACCAATTTATCGGCACCAATAGAAAATACTGGCACCTATGAACCCTATAGAACCGGCACCTATAGATTTGCACGAGCAAAAAAAAAGAGAGCTAACTCAAATCGAGCCAAACTCACCAACGGCATCACTGCGACCCACATCAAGTTGCTCCCCACATCCCCAAATTGAATTAAAATAAATCAAAATTAAATCATCACCAAGAACGATTGACATCATAGAATGAACATACTCAACAACAAAATCATTCACACATTCACACATACATTCACAGATACATCCACATCAAACATTCACAGATACATTCACATCAAACATTCACAGATACATTCACAGGAAGGAGAGGCCGCCGCTGCCATCGCGGTGGTTAGATCAGCAAGAGAGAGGAGGGCGAGAGAGGGGATGGCGAGGGAGAGGAGTGGGGAGGACGAGGGAGGGATATACTTACCTTTGATATCGCCGGAGCAGCCTCGTGCGGCCGCCAGAACCCTAGCTTCTTCCTCCCCGCTGGCTGCACCATGCTGGTTTCGCCCCTCGGTCCCACCGCCTCCCCTCCCCCCAAATCTGGCGGAGGGGAAGGTGTCGCCGGCGCCGTTGGGCCGCCGTCGCCTCCCCTCCTATCGGGCCGCCGACGCGGGACTGATGGAGAGCGAGAGAGAGACCGTCGGGCCACCGCCGTCTCCCCTCCCGCCAGATCTGGTGGAGGGGAGGGCGTCGCTGCCACCTTCCCTCCCAATGGGCCGCCGACGCCGGGTCGAGGGATCAATGGAGAGCGAGAGAGAGAAAGCCAAGAGAGAGAGGGACCGAGAGAGAGAGGAGAGCAAGCTGGATGGATCGAGATCGATCTGGAGGTGGTGGCCTTATCTCCTCGTGGTGGGCTCGCCAGCTCGGCTCATCCTCTTGCAGACTCGGCTCGGTTCTTAGGTGTCGACTTTTTAAGAAAACCGGCACCGGTGTCGGTTCTTTTTTAAAAAACCGATTGTTCAAAGGTGTCATTCTTTATTTTTTTTATCCCGTGGAAGGTAGAAAAAGGTCAATAAATACCGGTTTTAAATAAACCGGCACCTATAAACCGATCCCTGCGAGGGTTTTTCTAGTAGTGATAGTGTTATCCTAATCCTATGCTAATCCTAGTTGACCCTAACCTACTACAGCTGGAATTGATAGCTATTTTAATTTGTAGTCAGCTGGAATTACTCCTATATACTCATATTAGGCTATGTTTTGAAAACTCACCTCCTGTGCAGCAAAACGGAATGACTCATTAGCGCATGATTAATTAAGTATTTGTTAAATTTTTTTTTGAAATATGGATTAATATGACTTTTTAAAGCAACTTTTATATAAATTTTTTTAAAAAAATATATACCATTTAATAATTTAAAAAATATATGCGCGAAAAACGAGAAAAATAAGTTAGGACTCACGATAAAAGAACACAGCTTAAAGTAGTGTTGTACATAGAAGGAATGGAATTTATTGAATTTGACGGAGACTACTTGGCCCATCCTTTACGGCCCAGTACCATTCGCTTTCCCTGGTCGCAATCCGGCCGACTTGTTGTTTGTTTGGAAGTATAAAATGGTTGGATAGTATACCCACGGTTTTTCTGCCGACAGTCTGCATGCCTAGTGCATATATTTGCGGCCCATAGACTGATAGACCGATGTAGGCACACTATTTTGACCAGTCTTCTCTTGAAAGGAGCATTATATATATACTTCTATCTCCCAAATTATATATTTTTTAGTGTTTTTTAATGAAATATTTTGATTATTAATTTATTGTATATTATGTTTTTAACGAGTATAGAATTAGCATTATATGAAAGTATTATAAAATATAAATTTAGTGATATAACATACATAATACTTATGCATAATACTATGATTATTATGATTATTAGTCAAAAGTTATCAAGTTTGATTTTTTAAAAAAATAATATTATATAATTTAGGACGGAAGGAATAGAAGTCAAAATTTGATCAAAACGGAAAGTGACTGGCCTGTGTCAAAATTGGGCATAGTCAAGATATATATATATAGTACTTGAAAAATTTGCGCTGCGAATGAATAATAAACCAAAATGCATGTGATGCACGCGGTTAATCTGGAACGAAAGATTTCTGTTGGCCGGCTAGTAGAGAATAAGGAAATTGTCTACAACAATCCAATTGCTCCCTTCCTAAAATTCAACCACTTTTTTATTGCATTATGGATCATAATATGAGATGTATATACATGCGAATAATTAACCAGCATATTCTCCTTTTCTTTAATTCGTTATTTTTATCTTTCACTCTCAATATCTTTAATTTCATTGGGTGTGTGTATACATGTATTATATTTACCGTGGTGATGCAAATAAAAAGATGATAATTATTCTTTTTTAGTATTCGTGTTAGTGATAATTGTATCTTATATTTTATGATGGAGGAGGGAATATATGATTTATCAACAAACCTCGCCATGCTCAACATTTACGGCCGACTAGCTATTGTGAATCTGTGCGGCAGTTTGACTTATGAAACACTACCCCTTTTCCATCGTTACAAGTCACCCAAACAGATTTTTCAATCTAAATATATCCATGTAAATATTAGAGCACGTACAACGATTATTAATAAAGGCTATAGGATTATTATGCTGATATAAGAGACAAGAGAGGGGAGATAAACATCAGAATGCTATTTTGCGGGCGCCCGCACGCCACGCGATCACCTCCGTTACCTTTTTTTACCGCTTTTTCTTTTTATTACACCATGTGCTTTTCTCTTTTCTTTAAAAGCCTAAGCCTATGCACTGAAATATTTGTATACCAAAATTTTATATGCAGATTTGGATTCAAATATTTCATACAAAATATTGCTATATTAAAGTGTTTATAATAAAGTTTTCATATATATATTTTTATATATAAACTTTATATACATGTATATGTCTAAGTAGATTTTTTAAAATATATATTTTCCTTCTTTAAGCTTATTTTTTATTTGTTTTTGAAAACCACTCAACAGAAAGGTAAAGGGGTCTACAGCCACGCATAGAGATGTGGGGGTGGGGGGAGAGGGGCGTAACAGCGTGCGGTGTGTATTATAAACACCCTTCCCTCTTCCTCTAAGTATTGTTCTACGGTTAACTATCTTTCAATAGTTTTTGTTGTCTCGACTATTGTAAGTGTATAGTTTCTAAATAAATAGGTATTTTGTAAAAGCTCATACTACGATTTATCTTTGAGCATGCTCTTATTGGCCAAATTGAAGTAATTCCAATACTACTTGAATCTGTTTTCTTATTATTAGATCAAGCACTTCTTTAATGAGACTTAGGGTGTGTTCTTTTGTTGGTGTTGGGAAGAAATTCCCTCCGTACGAAAAACGGAACGACTCATTAGAACATGATTAATTAAGTATTTATTAATTTTTTTGAAAAATGAATTACTATGATTTTTTTAAAGCAACTTTCGTATAGAAACTTTTGCCAAAACATATCGTTTAACAGTTTGAAAAGCGTACGCGTAGAAAAAGAGAGATGTGAGTTGGAAAAGTAGGGTGAAGAACTCACCCTTAATATACATATCACAAGTTCACACATTGTATAGACATAAACGACCCATACCTAATACCACACAGGGTATCATCCCATAAGATACTACATTTGCATCAAAATACATGGATTTGTATTGGAAAAGTCTTTTCCCTTGAGAGGATGTTCTCTTTTTTTACATCACCGAAATAATTATTGTAACTTTTAAACAAACTTGATAAGATAGATTAATATATGATATATCACCTCACAAACATACGAATTGAAATTCAACCATATAAGTTATTGAAAAACAAATATGACTATAAATAGTCATTTATTGTATTACTTAAGAGTTTTTTTACAGCATGTACAATCGAATTTAAACATACATATATATTGATCTATTTTTAAATTTCTATTTCAAAAAAGATTATGACTATTTAGATTTTATAAAAGATAGGAAGCACCAGTTGCAGAGTTGTGGGTGCAGTGCATGACCAGGATTCAAATCTTAGATGTCTTATCCACAAGCGAATGTGGTTTCCATAAGATTTTAATGGGGCCAAGGTTGTGCTGCCGGTCTCCGTCTCTTTTAACATGCATTAGGGGTACACTCACTGGTGTGTTGAGTATGGTTTGCATGCATGGTGGTGGGTGATTGTATGTGTTAAGGGACACACTTACGAGTGTGTGAGTATGGTATGCGTGTATGGCTATATGCGTGTGTCGACAAGCTATACCGTCTAGGTATTTGTAGAGTACATGGATTGTTGATGTCTAGGTATACGTGAGATTAAGATAAAAGAGACGATAAACATGAATTTTTATACTTGTTCAGGACCCTTAACTGATAGGTAATAGCCCTATTCCTATTGAGCGAAACCCGTGTTACCTTTATATATCAATATCGCACAAGCACAATATTAGGGACGACCTAATCTAGTCCCGGTCAGTCTAGTGGTGTAGAGCTCCCACACGTGATCGACGGCTAATGTAGTTTGCCTCCTCAAATATGAACTCGGCGAGATTAAAATTGTCTTGTATTGGCTTGTATTCGCCTTTCCCCTCTTCTCCTGAAGGAACTTGTATTTATAACCTCGGGTGTCCTCTTATCCAAGTATAATTAGGGAACCAAATATGAATACGATCCGAATAGTACTTGTCATGCTTAAGTAAGACTCTGCTTCTTTTTCTTATCCGAAAAGGCATGATTCCGTATAAGACTTGAGATGAGTCTTGTCAAGTATAATAAAAAATATTACGTATATCTTATTCATAACACTGACAACGTGTTTAAGTTTAAAAAATAGATGTCATGAAAGACGAGAAGACGTTTTCTCAAATGGAAAATAATATATGCATTTATATTAGCTACGAACAAATATGCATGTCAGGATCGGGTCACTTGGTAAAAAAAAAAGAAAAAAAAGAAAGAGAGGATGTGCAGGACAACAGGAGACAGCAAATTGGCACATACTGTATGTCCGTTTTTCTACGAAAACAAAACCATTTGCTTGTGCTTGTCCTCTTGTCGCCACGTCCCACGGTACTCCTTTTTAAATGCCTCCTCGCCCCACCCTCCACGTGCATCTGTTCTGCCTCTGCTTGCTCCCTCCCACACGCCAAACCAAATTTAGCCCGTAGCATCCCAAAGTCTCTCGAATTGGTACCAATACCACCACCACCACTTCCCGATCCGTTCCGTTCCCCTCGACGGCGGCCATGGCGAGAATCCCGCTGCTGCTCCTCCTCCTGCTCGCCGTCTCCGCCGCCGGCGCGGCGCAGGTGGGGGGCGGCCGCGGCCATCTGGTGGGCGGGTGGAGCCCGATCACGGACGTGGGCGACCCCCACATCCAGGAGCTCGGCGGGTGGGCGGTGGAGCGGCACGCGTCGCTCTCCAGCGACGGGCTGCGGTTCCGCCGCGTGACGAGCGGCGAGCAGCAGGTGGTCTCCGGGATGAACTACCGCCTCGTCGTCTCCGCGTCCGACCCCGCGGGGGCCACCGCGTCCTACGTCGCCGTCGTCTACGAGCAGTCGTGGACCAACACCCGCCAGCTCACCTCCTTCAAGCCCGCCGCGGCGCACTGATGCATCCATCCAGATCGATCTATCTATCTGTGTCTTCTGCTCGATCTATAGCCTGTTAATTTTCCCTGCCTAATCTCTCTGTTAATCACACATCTCATGTAGTTCTCATGTATGATGAGCACAAGCTAGTACTAGTACTTGTGATGAGTTCGTCGTTTTCGGTGTGTTCGGTCTGAGTTGTGTCCGTGTGTGTGGTTCAATCTTGCATGCGGTATATTGCAGTCAGACAGAGTCCAGATTTGTATGAATTGGCGAATAAAATGGTGCGATTGGAATAATGGTGCCCATCTTCCGCAGTTGCATTAATTTCCGTCATGGAGGGGAGAGGAATAGAGGATAGCTATCTTCCAGTTTTGCTATTTTCTCCATTTTTGCTATTTGCCCAGATATATTTGTGCTTATCTTACACTTCATTAACAGCGAAGCCGTGGCATCTCGTTAATTAACCTACGTATAAATATTTACTGAACGATATGTACAAAATCCTAACGCCCACACATCTACTTATGCAGTATACATGGACGATTCGACAGAATGGACGATTCGACAGATTGGCCACAATTTGCACTATAACTTTCTCGTTTTTCATTAAATTATTAAATATCGTTTTTTATTAAATTATTAAATGATACTTTTTTATTTTTATGCTTTCCAAATTATTAAATGATACATTTTATAAAAAATTATATAAAAATTCTTGAAAAATAAATAAAAATTTATTTTTAAGTTTGTAATTAATACTCGATTAATTATGCGCTAGTGAGGTGCCTTATTTTACATGCTGCTGCTAGTATATTTGACACATATCCATGCATAGTCAGATTATCTATCAACGGATTGAAATATGGTGTCAGTGTTTCATTTGCAATCCAAAACTATAGAAACAATCAGGATAAAAACAACCAAATAATTGCAAAAATAGGTGAAATAGAATACTTTGCGTGGTAGACACGCTCCATTCTTTTAAGCTTATCGGTTGATCTGGTACGTCATTACTTATTAGCATATCTTTTCAACTGTTAATTGGTGTAATTTTTATATAGTTTTTTAATAAAATCATTAAATTTATTTTTCAAATTTATAATAAATATTTTCTCAATCCCAAAATAAACCAAAATATATACTTTAAGCTTTATCCCAAATAAATCAACTCAATTTGAAAAATTTTATTCCTTAAATACATCTCACCTACCTATCCACTAATATAACTTTTCTGTTAGTTAGGAACATTTTGGTCACTTGTCTCTCCTCTTAATTACATAGGATGCTAGGATTTGAATCTTTTAGCTAGAGAGAGTAATACTTAATTAATTTTGTGCTAATATCTTATCTTGTTTTACATAAAATCCAAAAGCTCAAGCTAACATCTTTTTCGAACTAAACGGCTTTTTAGATGCTATACTAAGTTTGTCATTATTTATCATACTTTTGTACTAGATTTATCTAAGTTAAGGCTAGCAAAAAATGAACCACACCTTAGCTAGCTAGCTAGTAAAATAGAATTGTTCCATAGTTTTTTAAATTGATGACATGTGGTATCATAAGAGATGAGAGAAAATCTTATCATAGATGTGGCTATGAAAAAAAGACTAATCACTAACTTAATCAAATTTGTCTAATATAATATAAGATGTGATAATCTTTCGCAAACTTTTGGAGGAACCAAATAGCCCCTAAACCTACAAATATCAGTACGAAATCATGCATACACTCATGCACCAGTCGATACAGGGTTGCTGCTAGTGAGGATTGACCAAATGACCAGTCGATGTTTGGACTGATGCGGAATTCTTCGCGTCTCTGCTTGGCCGTACTGGTTGGGCCCATTCATTCCAAGCCGTGTTAAAATTTTGACATTCAATCCTTCTACAAAACTTATTTCATATATAGATCCTTGAGAAAACTAGTTCCGTAAATAGATCCTCGGATCAACGCCAACATCAATGACTGAGATATAACGTATATGCGCTAATAACATTGGATTTAGCCCCAACTCCAGGGACAATTAGTAATTTGACTTTATTCTAAACTTAACTATCAATTTGATTTTATTTTTTTAAGTTTGCTCATTTGACCCTGTAATTTAAAATCGAAGTTGCCATCTAACCCTATTTTCACTACATCGTGGGTGTTTTTCTTAGAAAAAAAAACATTTATTTACAAGCCCAAGTGACTAAAATGCCTCTGAATACATCACCCCTATCCTCTACCAGTCATTTGGTCATTTCTTATCCTCTTTGTCCTCTCTCTCTCACCAGAGCACGAAGAGCAGGAGGAGGAGCGGTGGCTGCGGAGGGGCGGCGGGAGGAGCGGCGATGGATGGGCAGCGTCGGCTCCGCGACGAGGAGGGGTGGTATTAGCTCGACGACGTGGGGGACCAGCGGCGGCGGCAGCTCCGTGAAGGGTAGGAGGAGCGGCAACTGAGGGACAGCATTGGCTCGGTGACGAGGAGGACTGCCGGTGACGGAGGGGAGGCGGCGGCGGCTGCGAAGGGACGGCGGCAGCCCCGCAAAGGGCAGGAGGAGCGACGGCATTGGAGCAGTGACAAGGAGGACTGCCGGCGGCGGCTCAGTGACGAGGATGACCACCGGCGAAGGAGGGGCGGCGGCAGCCCCGCGAAGGGTAGGAGGAGCGGCGGCGTTGGTGCGACGCCAAGGAGGACCGCCGCCGGTGGCGGAGGGACGGCAGCGGCTCGGCGACAAGGTAACAATTAATGACCAACCAAATCCTATAAAGATCTATACAAGTGATCCTCATTGTTAGCCAGAGAATAATAATTTTGTGCATTCGATAAAGTTTTAGATGCATTTTTGTTTAGCACATTTATTCTGTTAGACATTGGATATTGCATGCATTGTAACAGCTAGCCTGGAATTATTCAGAGTCTTGGTTAGTCGATTTTGTCAGTTTTTCAGTTAGTAGTGACCGAGTTGGGTCTGGAGTGTGGGATGGTACATTCAGTCGTTAGATCCAGCAAAATCGGTGTTTGTTATGCATGTAACAACCTCACATGATGAGGAGAATAAATATGAGAAAAGGGAAAAAGCTGCAGTCGGTCAAATGCAACACAAAAAAAACTCTGTTCCTCGCTGCTCTGTTTCTCTGAATATTTAAGTATACTGTTTCCGTCCGAAAAACTTAAGAGTTTCTTCCTTCCACTGAAATCGAGAGAGAGTGAGAGTGATTGTAGGAGGTTGCTACACGCCGCCGCCGCAACGCGGTGGCACGGGAGGCAGCGCCAATGATCACGCAAGCGGCTCCTGTGGCGCAGACGGCACCCAATTTTCGCTTGTGCCAGTGTCGAGGGACGCCGGCGCAGGGGCGTGGCTTCCGGTATTGACGAGGACCAACTACCCCGATTGGGTGCTGCTGATGCGCGTCAACTTGCAGGCGTAGGGGGTGTGGGGTGAGATTGAGCCTGGGTACGCTGAGTACCGCGACGACCGCGCGACGCTCTCGGCAATCCTTCAGGTAGTGCCGCGTGAGATGCTGCGCGCGCTGGCGAAGCACAACATGGCGAAGGCGACATGGGACGCCATCAAGACCATGCGGGTCGGCGTCGACCACGTTAGGGAGGCCAAGGAGCATACGTTCCGGCAACAATTCGAGTCCATGCGATTCAAGAATGGTGAGACGCCGGAGGAATTCGGCTTGCGGTTCGCATCCGTCGTTGCGAACATCCGTGACATGAGGGGCGCCATCGAGGATCAGTACGTGAACAAGAAGCTCATTTGAGTCATCCCAAAGAAGTACAAGCATGTGGCAATCTCCATCGAATAGCTGCTAGATATCAAAACTATGCAGATGGAAGAGCTCATTGGGCGGCTGTCCTCGGTGGACAACTGTGATAGCGGAATAACTCACGCGATGGATCAATAGCATACAGAACATGTACATATATAGCTCTATCCATACCTTAACCATCTACCGATTAATAGCAGCAAATATGGGGAGGTTTTAGGAGAGGATAAGCACAAAAGAAAACAAACATATGTATGCTAATAGCTATCGCTAACACACCCCGGCAGACTGATCATCGGTGCGGCAAATGTTTAGGCTAGAGCAGAAATCAGCAAAAAGCGGAATCGGAAGACCTTTGGTGAAGATGTCGGTGTACTGGGAAGTGGTTGGTACGTGAAGAACTCGAACGGAACCAACAGCAACCTTCTCACGAACGAAGTGTAGATCAATCTCAACATGTTTCATGCATTGATGTTGCACAGGATTAGTCGAGAGATACACCACGCCGACATTTTCACAATAGACAAGAGTGGCTCGGGATGGAGGGGTATGGAACTCATGCAAAAGTTGGCGTAGCCAGCATGTTTCAGCAATAGCATTGGCAACAGCCCTGTATTCAGCCTCGACACTGGAACGAGAGACTGTGTTCTGACGAGGGTGAGCGCTGGATGTGAAGACCAAACTCCAATGTGCCTCGAACATATCACAGGATCCTCTTAAGTGTGGCAAGGTGTGGCTCTCTAGGATCATGCATATGAAGGCAAATCTGCTGGACAGCATACATGATGTCTGGTCTAGTGAAAGTGAGGTGCTGTAGAGTGTCGGCAAGACTGCGGTAATCCGTGGGGTCAGAAACTAAAGGGCCATCATCAGAGGCAAGCTTGGCACATGTGTCAACGGGAGTGGTATAGGGTTTGCAATCTGCCATGCCTGCACGTTCCAATATCTCCAAGCTATACCGGCGTTGACTGAGAACAAGGCCTAAGTGTGAACGAGAGACACTGACACCCAGGAAGTGATGCAACGTGCCAAGGTCCTTCATGGAGAATTCAGACTGGAGAGCAGAAATCGTCCATTGAAGGAGAGTAGTTGTCGAAGCCGTCAAAACATCAACATAAAGAAGAAGATAGATCAAATCAGTACCCTTCCGATAAATGAACAGAGAGGTGTTATATTTGGCTTCAGTGAACCCAATGGAGAGCAAGAAGCTGGCAAACTGACTGTACCAAGCCCTGGGTGCTTGCTTGAGACCATATAGTGATTTGTTGAGATGACATACCAAGTTAGGATTGGCCGGATCGACAAACTCAGACGGTTGAATGCAATAGACTGTCTCATCAAGTGTACCGTGAAGAAAGGCATTTTTGACATCCAGTTGATGAATTGGCCAGTCCCGTGAAGTGGCCAAGCTGAGAACAGTGCGGACTATAGCAAGCTTTACCACTAGATTGAAGGTTTCAATAAAGTCCACACCTAGACGTTGGGTGAAGCCACGAAGGACCCAACGGGGTTTGTATCTATCCAAAGTGCCATCAGCCTTGAACTTGTGCCAAAAAATCCACTTGCCGGTAACAACATTGGCGCGTGCGGAAGAGGAACCAGATTCCAAGTGTTGTTGGACATCAGTGCAGAGAACTCCTCCTCCATAGTAGCCCGCCAATTTGTATTGGCAAGGGCCGCATGGTAGGTTTTGGGAACCGGTGACAGAGCAACTGTGTTTAGGTTCAGCCGACTGGAGGGTAGCCGGATGTCGGCCTTTCCACGGGTCACCATGCCATGAGAGTTGTCGACGGGGGAGATGCCAAAGCTGGTTAGTGGCGGCCGGTCAATAGGCGCGCGAGCACTGCAGGCCTGCATGGGCATAGCGAGCGAAGGGAGCACGAGGAGCACTGTGCTCGGCCCAGTGATGCGAATTGGCCCAGGCCTAGGAGAAGTCGTCGGGGGGACCGGGGAAGGAGCTGAGCCAGCTGGAGAGGTCGACTCGCCAGGGGAGGCTGGTTCCGTAGTGAATGGCCCAGTGGCGGGGTCCAGGAGCCAGGTGCTGTAGAGGTGTGGCGAGGTCGAGAAGTAGGCCAACCCGAGCCAATTGGCGCCGGAATAGGAGCTGAAAAGTTTTCTAAGAAATCCAAGTCAGTAGCACATGCATTCTTAGATGATAAATCAGCAAATGGAAACAAGTGCTCATCAAAAACCACATGACGGAAAATAATAACTTTGTTAGAAATGCGATCGAAACACCGGTACCCTTTGTGCTCGAGGGGATATCCAAGGAAGACACATAAGACGGAATGGGGAGAGAGTTTGTTGGGTGTGGTGGCAGAGAGGTTAGGGTAGCATTTGTAGCCAAAAACTCGTAGGTGGTCATAGGTGGGGTGGATTCCATATAGAGCAAAGTAGGGTGTTTAGTGATCCAGGGTTTTGGTAGGATGGCGGTTGATGAGATGGGTGGTGGTGTGGAGAGCCTCAACCCAGAAAGAACTGGGAAGACTAGATTGGAATAGGAGGGAAAGAATGATGTTATTTATGGATCGGAGGATGCGCTCAGTTTTACCCTTTTGGGGGGAGGTGTGAGGGCAGGACATCCGCATAGTGACGCCGTTGGTGAGGAAGAAAGTACGCGAGGTGGAGTTGTCGAACTCATGACCATTGTTGCACTGAATGATGCGGATGTTAGTAGAGAACTGTGTGCGGACATAAGCGAAGAAATGTGATAAAGTGGAAAAGGTGTCGGATTTCAAGCAAAGTGGAAAGGTCCATACAAAATGAGAGCAATCATCAAGGATGACTAAATAGTATTTGAAACCAGAGACACTAGCAATAGGAGATGTCCACAAATCATAATGAATTAACTCGAAGTTTGCCGAGGCCCGAGTGAAGGAGCTAGTAAAAGGCAGACGAGTATGACGACCTAATTGACATGCATGACAAACTGTGGAGGAGCCGCCTCGCGGGGGAGGAATGACGGTGTGATGCGCCAAGCGAGACAGGGCTTCGTGACCAATGTGTCCAAGCTGGCGGTGCCAAAGGGTGGTGGAGGAGGTCATGGCAGTGAGGGAGCTGGCCATGGTCCTGAAGAAGTTCGCCGAAAAGGAGTAAAGGTCTCCAAAGCTATTGCACCTGGCGAGCACGGTCCTGGAGACTAGATCCTTCACAGTGAAGCCAAATTTGTCAAACTCGATGCAGAGGTTACTATCAGTAACAAAACGACGAACGAAAATAAGATTTTTTATAATGTCGGGAGAAACAAGGATATTGTTAAGGTAGAGAGGTGTATTAGAGGAATAAAAGGAGGCATTGCCAGTTGAGGTGACGGGAAGGAGAGAGTCATTACCGATAATTGTATGGGAGGGGGTGGAGGAAGTTGGTTGAGAAGGAGAGAAAAGAATACCGGCATATGATGTCACGTGGGACGAGGCACCCGTATCCATATACCATTCAGTGGAGGCCGGTGGTGTCAGCGTGTTGGTGTGAAAGAGACCGGCCAGGGTCTGTTGGTCCCATGACGGCGTGGCGTTGGAGCCGTACCAAGTCAGCTGCGGCTGTTGGGGAACCGCCGGGATCACCTGCTGCTGCTGAGGAGGTTCGAGCCCTGTGGCGCAATTGGCTCGGCGGCCCAGCAAGAGCCGCGCCCACGAACGGAGCACCGCCGCTTGGTCGTGGGCCGAGTAATCCCGGAGCGTGCGGCATGAGGCTAGGCCACATCTGAATGGTGCCGGCCCACGGGTTGAATGGCATGGCCCACGCAGGACGAGGGGCACCCGACACGTTCATGCCCTGGCCGCCGTCGCCCTGGTTGGGTTGACTGCCGCCGTAGTTGCCTTGTCCACCGCCGTTACCGTGGTTGTGGTTGCGGTTGCGGTTGCGGTTGCGGGAGTTTCCGCCGCCACCACCTTGGTTGCTGTTGGAGTTGCCATACCCGGTGGCGTGCGCCGGGTTCATGCCACTGCCGCCTTGGTTGGAGGGCCTGCATGCGGCCGCCCCCGCCACCGCCGCTGCCGGTGGAGGCGAGAAGGACAGTAGACGCGCCGGACGAATGCTAGTGCCCCTTGGTGAATTCCTCGAGCAGGAGCTAGGAACGCACCATGACGAACGACGGGTATGGATTCTGCATGGAAAGCAACGAGCGAAGGTGATCATATTTGGGACTCAAACCTTTGAGGACATTCAGCACCAATGTGCGTTCGGAAACGAGCTCGCCAAGGTCGATGAGGTTGTCGGCCATGCTTTTTAGCCAGCGGCAATAGCCGGAGATGGAGAGATTGCTTTGGTTGAAGTTGTGAAACTCAGCCGAGATGTTCAGCGCGCGATGCTCCCGGTTACCACGGAAGTGCAGCTCCAGGCTCAGCTAGACGAGGCGAGCGGTGACGTCGTGTGCCATGACGGTCTCCAGGAGGTCGGAGGAGATGGTGCCATCCAGCCAAGTGAGCACCACACAATCCATCCGTGCCCATGACGGATGATCCGGAACGAAGACATAGGACAGAACGCGGTCGGAGAGAGCGTATTTCCCGAGAGTGACGAGGAAGAGGCCGCGCCACTTGGTGTAGTTGGCGGCGTGGACGTCGAGAGTGACAGGAACGAGGGCCTTGGCGTTGAGGACTGCCACCGCTTGAGCGTGAAGGGCTTCGATGGGGTCGATGTCGTCGGTGGCGCCCCCGGAAGCAGAGCCCATGGCGGTGGCGTCATGTGCGCTAGGAGGTTGGAGACCAAGCGCGACGTAGAGAGCCGTCGGGTCGACGGACGGCGGGAGCGTGGGCGGGTTTGCCGCAGGAAGCCGGCGGGATCATGGGCAGAACCGAGATTGGCGCTGTCGAGGAGGTGGCGTGGGAGACGATGAGCGTGGAGAGAGCATCACGGACGGCCTGGACAGTCGCGGCCGCGGTTTTATCGGCAATGGCCTTGGCGGCAGCAACGTCGTCCTCAGAAGCGAAGGCTTCGGGGCGGAGAGCCATCCGTGTTGGTGCTGATTAAGGCTGTGTTCGGCAGTCTTCACTCCCAACACGCCACAGTAATTTTCCCCCGCGCACGCTTTTCAAACTGCTACACGGTGTACTTTTTTGCAAAAAGTTTCTATACAAAAGTTGTTTAAAAAAATCAAATTAATCCATTTTTGAAAAAAAAATTAGCTAATACTTAATTAATCACGCGTTAATGGATCGCTCCGTTTTCCGTGTTACTGTAGCGCGTTGGGAGTGAAGAGCAACGAACACAGCCTAATTTTGTTAAGCAACGGAACAGAGAAGAGGAGCAGAGGAGAGGAGCTTGTGTTTGTTTCACAAACTGGTTTTGCTTACTTTGCTCAAGTGTTGCACGTTACATTAATTGTTGGACAGCAGGATCACATCTACGACATGGTTGCCTATTTATATGTATGCCTAGGAAGTTTTCTAAACACATGGTTGCCTATTTATATGTATGCCTAGGAAGTTTTCTAAACACAACTAGTGCTAGTACATCCATGAAAATACTAGAAGTCATAAAGAACAAACTATTGACTAGACTACTCTAGAAATTTCACAGCACCATAGTACTACCGTTTACACCTATTAATCTTTGCTTCTGAGTAGTTGAGAACATGAGTTTTTCAGAGTAGGCTAAGCTGGTAGCTTCTGGAAATGGATTACTTCCAACAAACTTCTCCTTAATTCATTTCCGGAAGACTCTAATAAGCTCTCTGTCATGGATAAATTTTTCCATTGATAAATCCTTAGTAAATATATCCGCCAACTGTTGATCTGTTCAAAAAAAAATTTCATTTTAACTTCTCGGTGATCAACCGTTTTCCGGATATAATGATACTTGATAGCAATATGTTTAGTCCTGTCATGACTGATTGGATTTTCTCTGATCGCAATTGCAGACTTGTTATCACCAAACATTTGTGTAGGCTCAATCTGCTTGTCACCCAGATCTTCCATAATTCTTCTCAACCAAAAAAACTTGAGAAACAACTTTTGCAGCTGTTACATACTCAGCTTCTGCCGAAGATAAGGCAACAATATTTTGTTTCTTTGTAGACCAAGAGCACATACATGAACCAAGTGAAAAAGCATATCCGGATGTGCTCTTCATATCATCAAGACATCCAGCCCAATCATTGCCCGTGTAGCCAAATAATTTTGATTTTTTTACTGGCTTATACCATATACCATAATCCACGGTCCCTTTGATGTATCGCAAAACTCTCTTCGCAACAGTAAAATTTAATTGACTTGGGCTAGACATATACCTTGATAATAAACTTGCCGCAAACATAATAACTGGTTGTGTTGCAGTCAAATATAATAGACTTCCAACTAAGCTCTTGTAAATTGCTGGATCTGTCTTATCAGCTCCATCTCTTGCCTTTTGCTTTTCATTTGGCAATATGGGGGTTGTAACTGACTTGCAGTTATCCATCTTAAATTTCTTCAAAATATTTTTGTGGAGATTATGAGTACCATATGCCCACACGGCTAGCTTATCCGACTTGTTATAGGGGATAAGTTATACACAATGATTATGTAACAGTTTAGGATTTAAGTATTATGATTCCTTGTGTGTTAAGAAATGACTTATAGTCCTAAACTGGTATTATTATGGATACGGTTTAGGAGACTTATACCATATGTGGTTAAGTCTCCATCTTGTAATCCTGTCCTCTAGAGCTATATAAGGAGGGCAGGACGCTCCCTGAGGGGCATAACTTTTTCGACATACACAATACGATCGTCAAATTAATACAAAACTCGGTGATACAATCCCCGAAACAGAAGTAGGGTATTACTTCTTTTAAGAAGGTCTGAACCTATCTAAACCGTTGTCTCATAACCCATCAACTTTGGATCTTGTGCGCTACCCCCCTTTCTTATTGCCGAAATCAAGTTTTGACAGTTGGCGCGTCAGGTAGGGGCAGCGTCAAGTTTTTTCTGCTGACAAGTGCGATGTGATCTACTTTAGGTATCGACGACTTCGCCTTCCCTCTAGGGCAGGGGTACCACTTCGGCAGCTTCGACTTCATCACCAACAGCTTCGGCATGATTTCTCTTCTCGACTCGGATTCGAACCAGTCGAGAAGAGATAATTACTCGGCACCATTTAGGTTACCAAATGTTGCCAAGACCTACTTTGATCTTATTTCTTCTGGGTTGACTACAAACCACTTGGGGAAACCTTCTACACTGACTCCAACACGCGGCTTCCTCAGCAAGAAACAAGCGTCAACTTCAAACATGACCACGTCGGATTCCAGGGAGATCAGCGTTATGCTTCAAACCCTTGGGATCTTGTTCATCTATGGAGATCACCGACTACGTTAGCTCTTCTGAAGACTACGACGACATCACCACCGAGTACATCGATAGCTCCGAGTTCGACGACGACTACGCTCCACTTTTCTTCAACTTGTTCATGGCAGATGTTGGAGAGACCGACTCAGCCATCGCCCGGAGGATTGCGGAGGAAGAACGAGCCAAGTTTGAGGAGGAACACAGGCGCAAGGAAGAGGAATGCAAACACAAGGAGGAAGACGATAGAAGAAAATGAGATCTGGCTATAGCCGGGCGTACAGCTCGTGAGGCCATAGTTCAAACCTAAGTCGACAATACTAATGTTTTCCTCACGCCACAACAAAACACGGTCACGACACTTACCCTCATTGATACCATCATGGATGTGGCTCCACCCAATGTAACTCCAATCTTAAACAAAGTGAAGACTGTGGTTGCAACCACTACTCCGTTGGGTGTAGGAACCAGTCGGAAAGTTGCTGAATCCACTGCAGAAACGCCTGCTAGCAGTCGCCTACCGCCGGTACGATCCAAAAATTACCGGAAGCCTAAGCCCAGCAAGACTCATGCCAAATCAAATGAGCATCGCCATCAAGAAGACAGGAGATGTCAAGACCAGTCAGTTGATTCTCACGAGCGACACCGTAACCGACCACCAGTCCATGATCGAATTCACCACAATTACTCCAGTTACTATGGCGGTTCTCGGATGCCTGCACCCAGTGATCTGAGGGATGTGCTCGACCGACATTATCGTGAGCGCAACAATGTCCACCGAGAGGAATGGAGACACTCACCCAACAATTGTGACGAAGGAGTACCCGTTTTTACTCAGGATCTGCGTCGAGTGAATTGGCCGAGTGGTTTCAAGCCTACTAGGATTGAAAAGTATGATGGCAACACCGACCCTGAGTCATGACTCACCATCTACACCCTCGCAATCCATGCAGCAGGAGGAGATAGCAAGGCCATGGCTAATTATTTACCTGTGGCACTTGCTGACTCAGCCAGAAGTTGGCTCGCCAGCTTACCAAGGGGCACAATTGACTCTTGGAGCGAACTTTGTGACCACTTCATCACTAATTTCTAGGGCACTTTTGAAAGGCCCGGAACCCACTTCGATCTATACAACGTAATCCAAAAACCCGAGGAGTCCTTAAAATATTACAGCCGACGTTTTTCGGAGAAGCGTAGCAAGATTCCAGACATCACCAACGATGTTATCATAGCAGCTTTCCAGAAGGAAATTCGCAACGAGTTGCTCATTGGCAAATTTGGGCACAAACCTCCAAGGACGGTTAAGAAGTTGTTTGAGACGACCATTCTTATGTCAATTTGGACGACGCAGTCAACGCATCATGTCAAGAGAAGCAGTCGGGAAGCAGCTAGCGATCCAAGAAGGACAGCTATAACAGCAGCGGTAACGGCGGCCAAAAAGATCGCAAGCGTAAGCCCGAGGATCTGGTGGCTGCAACCTCCAATTACCAGTAGCAGCGTCCACGCGTCAGCACTTACGATAAGATTATGAATGCGCAATGCACACATCATCCTAATCATAAACATGCGGCCAAGGACTGTTTTATCTACAAACAATTCGCCGAGCAGTATGTGGCTCAACTTCAGAAGCCGTCTGATAGCGCAGAAACTTCAGGGCACAAAAAGGACGACAACGATGGTGGCTCAGAACCTTTTCAAGATCCCAGGACCGAGTCAAATCACATCTTTGGAGGACCCCTTGCCTAGGAGTCCAAATGGAAGTAGAAGCTGACTGACAGGGAAATTAATGCAATCCAGCCTGAAGTACCACAGTATCTATAATGGTCCGAGGTTGCTATCATGTTTGACCGCTCGGATCACCCTGACCGAGTGGTCCACCCGGGGCGGTATCCCTTGCTACTAGACCAAGTCGTTTGCAATGTCAAATTAAATGAGTTCTCATCGACAGTTGTAGCACCCTCAACATCCTCTTCGCAAAGACACTGGACGAGATGCAAATCCCAAGATCCGAATTGAAACCATGTTCTGCTCCTTTTCACGGAGTTATTCCAGGATTGTCATCAACACCACTCGGGCAGATCACTCTTCTAGTCATCTTCGGTACTCGGGAGAATTTCCGCACAGAAAATATTTGCTTTGAAGTTACATACTTTGAAGCAACCTACCACGCCATCTAAGGAAGGCCAGCTCTTGCCAAGTTCATGGTAGTACCACATTATACCTATCTGATGATGAAATTGCTAGGTCCACGAGAAGTTATTTCCCTTCGCAGCGACGTCAAGCAAGCCTTTACCTGTGACAAAGAAAGCTGCGACATGGCCCAATCTCACGAGAGGTTGCTTGGCCGACAGGAGGTCCGATTGGCTGCAACTTCATCTAAAGAAGGAGAAATCCCTGCTAAAAAACTGACCAAGTCAGGAGAAGGCGACGCCAAGACCAAGAAGATTCCACTTGATCCTTCAGATCCTTGAAAGACCGCTATAATAGGCACCGAGTTAGATTGTAAATAGGAAAGCACGCTTATCACCTTTCTTCAAGCTAATAAAGATATATTTGCATGGAAGCCGTTTGATATGCCTGGTATTCCTAGAGAGGTGATTGAGCACTCATTAAATGTTAAGGAGGATGCTAATCCTATCAAACAACAACTTCGCCGTTTTACACAGGATTAGAAAGATGCTATCAAAGAGGAGCTTGGCAAGCTTTTGGCTGTCGGGTTCATTAAGGAAGTCTATCATTCCGACTGGTTGGCTAATCCAATCTTAGTGAAAAAGACAAGGCAATGGCGCATGTGCATCGATTACACAGATCTCAACAAATCTTGTCCCAAAGATCCTTTTGGTTTGCCTTGTATTGACCAGGTCGTTGATTCGACAGCTGGTTGCGAGCTTCTGAGTTTTGTTGATTGTTACTCTTGATATCATCAAATCATCTTGAAGGAGTCCAACTGCTTGAAGAATTTATTTATCATCCCGTTTGGAGCCTATTGTTATATCACAAAGTCGTTTGGTCTCAATAATGTGGGAGCTATGTATCAACGCATGATCCAAAGATGTCTGCAGACACAGCTCGGGCGAAACGTGGAGGCTTATGTTGATGATGTTGTGATCAAGACCAAGCAAAGAGAAGATTTGATTGCCGATTTAAAGGAAACTTTTCAAAATATTCGAGCCTTCAGGATGAAGTTAAATCAAGAGAAGTGTACCTTCGGAGTTCCGTTAGGGAAGCTGCTTGGTTTTATGGTGTCTCATCGAGGCATCAAAGCCAACCCGGAGAAGATCAATGCTATACAAAATATGAAACCGCCGAGTACCCAGAAGGATGTTCAAAAACTTGGTGCATGGCAGCTTTGAGCCGTTTTGTTTCTAAGCTCGGGGAATGAGGCATGCCTTTCTTCAAATTATTCAAGAAGAGGATGAGTTCCAATGGACCTCTGAAGCCCAGAAAGCTTTCGAAGACTTCAAGAATTTCCTTATGACGCCGCCCATGCTAGCTTCGCCACATCCACAAGAGCTTTTATTACTTTATGTGTCGGCAACTTTTCAGGTGGTTAGTATGGTTTTGGTTGTTGAACGAGAGGAAGAATGTCGAATTCAGAAGATTCAGAGGCCAATTTACTTCGTTAGTGAGGTACTGGCTGGATCTAAGACACGATATCCCCTGGTACAAAAATTGTTATATAGAGTTTTAATTACTATAAGAAAATTGACTCATTATTTTCAAAGCCACTCAATTACGATGGTCACATCTTTTCCACTCGGTGATGTTCTTCATTACCGTAAGGCTAAGGACGTATTGCGAAATGGGCATTGGAGTTGATGGCGTTGGACATTACTTTCAAGGCACGAACATCTTTTAAATCTTAAATTTTAGCCGATTTTGTTGCCGAATGGACCGAGTGCCAAGGAGATATACCTACGGAGAAACTGGAATATTGGACAATCTATTTTGACGGGTCTAAGAGAGTTACTGGCATGGGGGCTGGAGTGGTTTTGATTTCCCCGACTAGAGAAAGATTGAGATATGTTCTTCGAATTCATTTTCCGGCGTCTCATAATGTAGCCAAGTATGAGGCTTTAATTCATGGGTTACGTCTTTCTGTGTCATTGGGAATACAACGTATGATTGTGTGAGGAGATTCTCAGTTGGTGGTTAATCAAGTGATAAAAGATTGGTCTTGTTTGAATGACAACATGGCTGCTTTTCGCCAGGAGGTTCGCAAGCTAGAAGACAAATTCGATGGTTTGGAGTTATCTCATGTTTTGAGGCATAATAATGTAGCTGCTGATCAGTTGGCTAATCTTGGATCTAGACGAGAGGCGGCTCTGACAGATGTTTTTGTTGATCACCTTCATGAGCCGACTATTGCTAAGAAGAAAGCCATTGAAGATGATGTTGCGAAGCATGTATCTATGCTTGATACCGACTGGAGGAGGCCTTGACTCGGCAGGAGTTACGCCCAGATCGAGACGAAGCCAAATGAGTTCAATGTCATAGCCAAAGTTATGTGATGGTTGATTCCAAGTTATATAAGCGAAGCCCGTCTAGTGTTTTGTTAAGATGTGTTACTCCTGAGAAGGGCTGGCAGTTATTGTAGGATATTCACTTGGGAGTATGTGGCAGTCATGCTGTGGCATGCACCTTGGTGGGAAAAACTTATCGACAGGGATTTTTCTGGCTCACGGCTGTTACAGATGATGACAAAGTAATTCAGACTTGTGAAGGTTGTCAGTTTTTTGCTCGGCAAATCCATGTTCCGGCTCAAGAGTTGCAAACTATTTCACTTTCAAGGCCTTTTGTTGTTTGGGGTTTGGACATGATGGGTCCCTTTAAGAAAGCTCCAGGAGGTTTCACGCATCATTTTGTTGCTATTGAGAAGTTTTCAAAGTGGATTGAGGCTTAGCCGGTTACTAATATTACGGTCGATAAAGCTCATGATTTCTTCATCAACATTGTGTATCGGTTTGGTGTCCCGAATAGAATTATTACTCACAATGGGACTCAATTTATGGGAAGAATTTTCAAGGATTTTTGCGAAGACTTTGTGATCAAAGATATGTTATGCGTTAGTTGCACATACGAAGAGCAATGGACAAGTTGAGCGTGCTAATGGTATGGTTCTTCAAGGTATTAAAGCTTGTGTTTTTGATAGATTACGCCCTTACGTTGGACGATGGGTTCAAGAGTTGCCTTCAGTTTTATGGTCGTTGCGAATTACACCTAGCTGGGCTACGGGTCAGTTGTTTTTCTTTTTGGTTTATGGGGCTGAAGCTATGTTGCGAGTGAGATTGAATTTGAATCTCTTCGAGTTCGTTATTTCAATGAGAAGCGTTATGACCAAGCCCGCGTTGACGACTTAAACCGACTGGAAGAGGCCCGCGAAGCTACTCTTATTCAGTCGGCAAGATATCTCTAAGGACTTCAGCGTTACCATAATCGCAATGTTCGATCATGGGCATTTTTTGTTGGTGATATATTTTTGAGAAAGATTTAGACGACGAAGGATAGGCATAAGTTGTCTCCGTTATGGGAAGGGCCTTTCATAACTGCTGAGGTCACTCGGCTGGGGGCTTATCGACTAAAGTGTGAAGACGTATCGATTGTGGAGAATTCTGGGAATATTGAACACCTTCAGTGTTATAATACTTAAGTTATCTTTTTGTACCTTATTTCTCTCGATTGCCGACGTCAAGTAAGTTGCCTTCTAGAGTTGCCAGTCGGGGGCTATCAATATCAGTAAAGTATAACATTTTCCTCCAGATATGACTTGTTTATATTTGTCTTATCATTGATTTTTATTTTGATCTGAGTCTAGTGGATAAGGACTAAAATTTTTTTGAAGACTTACTTAAGTTTTAGGCTTGATGTTAGTTGGATGAGAATTTTTAAGAAATTACAACCTGGAGTCAGTATTCAAGGCACAAACATAAATAAGTTGATATACTACAAGTCATATTGCAAATGTATTATTACATCAGGAATTTATCCCATGAAGTTTTCTACTACATCAGCGGCTATTTTCTTGGCAGACTCTTGCGCTTCATTTATCAAGTCCAGGGCTTGCTCATTTGATGTGCATTCAGTAAAGCCATCTCCTATAGTGCTTATATCCACTCAGGGATACAAGGATTTTCTCATTGCAAGAGCCTGACTTGCACCTATGGCAGCTGCTTCACTAATGTTGTCCAGATACTTCTTTGGAACCCTTCTGAGTTTCTCGAAAATCTCAGGAGCATCTTCTGAACTCGAGCCCAAGACATTCTGGAAAATAGTGTTCAGGATCGGAGCAGCGGCATTGGCAATATCATCCCTGATACTTTCAGCCCTCTGGATTCTCTCGGCAAACACTTCAAATTGGGCTCGGGATTTTACCTTGTGTGCTGCAAAGTTACAAACAATCAAGATGTATTGAAAATACTGAGTCAAATCAAACATCAGAGTTAGAAAAATACCTTCAAGTTTGGCTACGGCTTTGGTTTTGTCTATTTCTAGTCGGGCATTATCGTTTTCAGCTTTTTTCAATCGGGCTTTGAGGGATTCAATTTCTGATAAATGAGCTGAAGCATGGAGACAAAGAATTAGTGGAAAAACTTGATAAACAAGATAAGATTGAGATCTTTGAGCTTACCTTCGACTGAACCACGGTATTCCAGGTTGATGCCCCGAAGCTGACTGATTTCTACTCTTAGTTCAGTTTCCCTGGCTATGGTGTCTTCTTTGAGCTCCTATTGGACAGCCTTCAGGGTATTCAAGTGTGGCACCAGTTTTTCTAATGTCTTTGACTTGGCTTGAGATTGGCGATATATTATTTGCATACAAAGGATGGATTAGCTGACACCATGACAAGAAGCAATTGAAGAACAAGGGGTTTTTATACTAACATTCAGCAGTCGGGAGGATTCTATCAGTCGGGCTACTAGCAGCTCGCGCTCCTTGGCTTCTTTCTGTTTATCTAGTATAATCTGTGCGTCCAGCCTTCGGAATCGTACCATTGAATTTTAACCGGTGGAAGCGAGTCTTCTGTTGACTTGATGCGGAGTATTTCTTCGTCCTCTCCAGTTATTGGCTCTAAAAGGAAGAAGGTTGCGAAAATTCAAGACAAGTGTTGAAATTAAAATTTTAAATGATTAAAGAACTTACCTGTGATTATTTTGGGACATCTGCGCGAGAGGCTCTGAACTCTTTCGTCTGCACCAGGAGCTGATTGTTCTTGATCTTCTTGGGCAGCGGTGTCTCCAGTTGGTTGATCTTCACTGACTGGAGCTCAACTTAATTATTTTGCCACTGAAAAAGGGCTCCTAGTAGTTGTCTTTGCTTTTGACAAGTTTAGATCTTATCTCGTGGGTGCAAAGGTAATTGTCTACACTGATCATGCTGCTTTAAAATACCTACTTACTAAGAAAGATGCTAAACCCCGCTTAATAAGATGGATCCTTCTACTCCAAGAGTTTGATCTTGAGATTAAATATAAAAAGGGAGTAGAAAACTTTGTAGCAGATCATTTGTCGCGCATGCATTTCACTAATACACAGGACGACTTGCTGCTAAAGGTAACGGACTCCAACTCATGGTATACAAACATTGTGAACTTTATGATTACAGGATATATACCACCGTGGGAAAACAAGAAAAGGCTCATCTACGAGAGTAGATGTCACTTGTGGGATAATCCGTACTTATACAGAGTATGTGCTAATGGTCTGCTGAGAAGATGTGTACCAACAGCCGAAGGCACAAGGATCATAGAAAGATGTCATGCTGCACCATATGGAGGACAATATGGTGTATTTCGCAAACAGACGAATATCTGGCAGAGTGGATTCTTCTGGCCCACAATGTATAAGGATACAAAAGAATTCATCTGAAAGTTTTGGAAATGCCAGAAGCTTGGAGGCATCACCGTCAGGGATGCAATGCCCCTAACACACAACCTTCAAGAGGAATTATTCGATGTATGGGGCATTGCTTGCATAAGGAATTGCATGATATTTCTTATCCTTGGTTTGGCCAAGAACGGCCCCAACGGCATAATCACTAGCATCATACATTGTTTTGAAAGGGAGTGACCAATCAGGGGTTAAATGTCACAACCCGAAGATTCTCAAAATATTTTTGACAGTTTGTCGTATCCTTATAAGCATATATTATATATATATGTTTCCTAAGGATACAAGACCATCATAATTGGAGCTTGGAAACCTAAAGTAATGGTTCCATTTATTTTTCACCAACTATATTGCTTAATACATCAGGTGGTCCACTGACCAACTTGTTGTCATCATGACTATTTCCTGCACCTAGCATGCAAGTGTATGTCCTCTTTTTATTAAGGGTGTGTTTAGATCTAAGGATGTAAAATTTTGGCGTGTCACATCGGATATACGGACACACATTTGAAGTATTAAACGTACTCTAATAACAAAACAAATTACAGAATCCGCTTGTAAACAGCGAGACGAATTTATTAAGCCTAATTAATCTGTCATTAGCAAATGTTTACTGTAGCACCATATTGTCAAAACAGGGAGCAATTAGGCTTAAAAGATTCGTCTCGCAAATTAGTCGCAATCTGTGTAATTAGTTATTTTTTTCATTTATATTTAGTACTTCATGCATATGTCCAAATATTCGATGTGACGGATGTAAAAATTTGACGAAGGATCTAAAAGGGCTTAAACTACAGACTAAGTAGACAACACTCTCCACTAGGCCTGCATGTCACCATCCCCCTCTGAAATCTCATCTTGACTAGTTTCTACGCACATCAAATAGCAAGAAATAATATGATATGTTACACAAACTCAACAAGATTAGTGCACTTATTCTTTTTTTAACAAAAATTATTACCAATAGATATTAATAGCCATTCATTAGTAAAAGGTATTTTACATATTAAATGATTCAAATACACTCTACAGAGGTATTAAAAATAATTGTCATAATCTTGCTTCTTCAACCTATTTTCCCAACTAGTGATACCCTCATGTGAGAATCACGCCACCGAATTCCCTACTTGTGTGAGGTATTCCTCCTCTCACACTGATATCGGCCGGCCCGATATCGTTGTTTCAGGTATCGGCCGTCTCGGGCTAAGTATCACAATCACAATCCATGATTACGATGTTATTATTCTAACAGATAAACCATCAATCTGTTATTCCGGTGTTAATAATATTTATTATTTATTGTTAGTATTGATAGCATCACCATCTTAGAACATAGTATAAGTAAGCAAATTTAGCTCGAGATGATTAAGTAAAATAATTGATGCGTGCGGTCTTGCCTTGTCTCCTGCTGTTCTACCTGGGCATCCCACCTAGTCAAATATACAGGTCTTTGATATTAATTTAGGTCTAAGCTTTTCATGTATGACACTAGCTACTGGTAGGATATGTAGCTAATTGATGTGACTATACTAGAGGAGAACCAACAGGTAGGTGATGGCGTGCATCTAGTAGTACCTATCGTACCTAGCTGAATGCTTGCATGCATCTGCTCCTATTGTTAATTAGCTTATGCTCACTATACTAGCAAAGCAACCCTAAAAGTATGTAACTTTTAATGTTTTCACTAGCACTACTAGATACACTCGTGCTTCATGATTTACTAAACAAGTTCCTAGTTGATAAGATTATATTGCTTCTATCTAAAGAGTATGAAAGTATATGCATCACTCTCACTAACCACTAACTTACTAGTACCACAAGAAACTTTGCTGATCTAACTAGTTACTAGCTACTTGCTAGGTCTGAGCACTACATTTAATGTAAGAATAGACTTACTCGTACCTCCTTAGACTGCTCAGCCTTGCGCCCATGCTTGCTTCTATGGTGCAAGTAGTACTCCTAGGTTTTGGTAGGCTTTTATAGTCGTAGCTTCCTACGGATGGAAGGAGACACATGTCCTGGGTTATAATGAGTGTGAGGAGTGGATAGATTTCACCCGTCCTAGTCTTTTAGGTGGCGTTTGGATCAGAGACTAATTTTTAGACGATGTCACATCGAATGTTTGAGTGCTAATTAAGAGTATTAAACATAGACCAATAATAAAACTAATTGCATAAATGAGTGCTAATTCGCGAGGCAAATTCTTTAAGCCTAATTAATCCATAATTAGCACATGTTTACTGTAGCATCACATCGGCTAATCATGGATTAATTAGGCTCATTAAATTCGTCTCACAAATTAGTCTAAGGTTATGAATGGATTTTATTTTTAGTCTACGTTTAATACTTTTAATTAATATATAAACATTCGATATGACAGGGGCTAAACTTGAGCTCCTGTATCCAAACAGTGCCTTATTCTTTTTGTTCGGTCGTTGCGTTCCTATCCACTAGCACAGATCTATCCTATCTTCCTTTGGTTAATATTATGTATTGTCCTCCCCATTCTTTTTTTAAAAGCTTAACACACTTAAATTTCACAAATAAATTATTATTATTATTATTATTATTATTATTATTATTATTATTATTATTATTATTATTATTATTATTATTATTATTATTATTATTATTATTATTATTATTACTGCTGCTGCTACAGACTCCCCTCCTTTAGAAATTTTGTCCTCGAAATTGCTGTACCTTGGTGATGGAAAAACTGAGGATAGTCTTTCTTTAGATCATCTTCCTTCTTCTCCCATGTTGCCTCATCCTTGGTGTGATGACTCCATTGTACTTTCAAAAATCGAATTGTTCGGTTCCTTGTTTTTCGATCTTTAGTATCTAGAATACAAACAGCATATTCTTGATATGTCAAATCGTTATGCAACTCAGCCATAGGAATTTCAACTTGATCACTTGGTCTCCGAAGGCATTTAAGAAGCATGGATATATGAAATACATCATGCACCCCGGTCAAAGAATCGGGTAGTTTCACCTTGTAGGCAACTTCTCCTATTCGCTTAATGATGGAGAATGGTCCAACATATCTAGGGCTTAATTTTTTTCCAAGTCCGAATATTTGATTCCTTTCATAGGTGACACTTTTAAATATATCCAGACACCTATATCAAAGTGAAGATCCTTCTCCTATTATCCGCATAACTTTTCTGCCTAGTTTGAGTTATTTGCAGTCATTCCCATATCAGTCATATTTTTTCTTCTGTATGTTGTATTATATCTGGTCCTAAAAATTTTCTTTGTCCTACTTCGTTCCAACAAATAGATGTTCTGTATTTCCTTTCATATTCGGCTTCATAAGGAGCCATTTGTATACTAGATTGATAACTATTATTACATGCAAATTCTGCTAAGGGCATATATTCTTCCCATGATCCCTTAAATTCTAGAATGCAAGATCTTAACATATCTTCAATGATTTGATTCATTTTTTTAGTTTGTTCATCAGTTTAAGGTGATATGCTGTGCTGAAATCTAATTTAGTTCCTAGGGTCTTGTGTAGGCTTTTCCAAAAATTGGACAGAAAACGTGTATCTCTGTCTGACATAATCCTTATTGGAACACCATGTAAAGATACTATTTCTTTGACATATAATTTAGCTAACCTTTTCAAGGAAAAGTTTCTTTTGACCGGTATGAAGTGGGCAGATTTTGTTAGCCAATCTACTATTACCCAAACACTATCATTTCCTGCAGGTGTTGTAGGTAATCCTTGTATAAAGTCCATACTAATTTCTTCTCATTTCTATAGTGGAATACTTAAAGGAGAACGTAGTCTATGCACACAGGTATTCTCGTGTATACACCTTGCACACACCGTCCACACCAACTAACAAATTTCATCAAAAAATTTATAAAAAATTGTACAAGTACTTTCAATAGTATTACACTTATGTATAAAGTCTTAACCTCAAATTCATTATATTTTAGCCGTAACAAAAAAGATAAAAAATTCTGACAGTTTTGAGAGTATTAATATGTCAGAATTTTGTCTTTTTTGTTAGTCTCTATATATAATAAATTTCAAGATGAGACTTTACACGTAGATGTAATACTACTAAAAGTATATGTTCATTTTTTTGGATTTTTTGATGAAATTTGTTAGTTGGTGTGCATGGTGTGTACACTAGAAGACCTGGGTGCATAACATACGTTCCCTACTTAAAGGTTGTAACAGTCCTATTGGCTTTTGATGTGCCTTTGCACGCTAGCAGATATCACATTCTGCAATGAATTTTGCAATTTCCCTCTTCATGTTATTCCACCAAAAATATCTTTTTATGTATTTTTAAGTAGGGAATTAGTGCTTCCTAATGTATGGTATAGGGAGAGGAATGTGCTTCTTCCAGTATTTCCTGTTTTAATTCGAGGTCGTTAGGCACACACAATCTATCTTTGAAACGTATAGCACCATTATGATCAATTTGAAATTCAGACACCTTGCCTTCTTCAATATTTTTCTTTACCTTTTGCAATTCACAGTCATCTCTTTGTTTCTCCATAATATGTTCTCCTAGAGTAGGCTTTATTTGGAGCGCTACTAATAACACTCTGGTTTCATGGATCTTTAATTCCACATCCAGTCTTTCCAAGTCTCTAAGTATATGCTGATCCTGTGTGATCTGAATAGCCATATTACAAAGAGCCTTTCGCCTTAGAGCATCTGCTAGAATGTTAGCTTTCCCAGGGTGATAATTAATGATCATAATCCTTCAATAACTCCAACCATCTCCTTTGCCTCATATTCAATTCCTTTTGAGTAAATATGTACTTTAAATTTTTGTGGTTGGTAAATATTTCACAATGCTCACCATATAGATAATGTCTCCAGATTTTTAAAGCAAAAATAACAGCAGCTAATTCTATATCATGGGTTGGATAATTTTGCTCATATGGTCTTAATTGACGCAAAGCATAGGCAATCACCTTATCTTTTTGCATGAGTACACATTCTAGTCCAATTTTCGAAGCATCACAGTAAATAGTAAATTCTTCTCCCATTATGGGCAAGGCAAGAATAAGTGATGTGATTAACCGGTTCTTCAGTTCTTGGAAACTTTCTTCGCAAGTCTGAGTCACTACTACACAAATAGTCATTGGTGCCGGTTCCAAAGGGCTCATAGGTGCCGGTTTCGACGTCGGCACCAATGATCGAAGCTATTGGTACCGGTTTCTCAACCAGTACCTATAACACTATAGGTGCCGGTTGTGAATGTCTAACCGGTACCTATATGGTATTATAGGTGCCGGTTCTTATTACGAACCGGCACCTATAAGTGATAGGATCCGGCCTTTGAAGCCTCATAGGTGTCGGTTCTTTACAAGAACCGACACCTATAGTCCTGAAGTAAAAAAAAAAATAATTTCGAGATCACATATAATATTTCCTAAAACACAGAAATCACAGAATTTTACAATATTACATTCACATCGTTCACATTCACAGGAAGACTTATTTTAGGTGGACTCCTGTCCATTTTCATGAAAATCAATGCATGGTATAAAAGGAAATAGATTTCATGGTTAATTAATAAAAACAGTATGTTACTAAGAACTTTCATGGCCATTCATGTCCCATGCCCTTCCTATATATTTCTTGAAACTGAAGATCACCTAATTAAATAACACATACAGACTAGATAGATGGATCAGATCGATTTCAACATGTTTTCATTTTAAAAAAGGAAATAGATTTCATGGTTAATTATATTTGTATTAGGTTAGATAGATTCAATTAATACATATAGATCAAGAATAAGTGCTGCAGTTAGCATCCATGCATGAAATTTACACATACAAGAGGAACAAAATATATTGGCACTGATTATTTATTGTATTGTGATACTAAGCAGGATTCAGGTTGTGAGTAAAAAAAATTGTACAACTACATTTGTACCTAGAAAGTCACACGCATTTCTAGTAAAAAAAATTTAGCATGCTGTTTATTGTAGATATATTTTAGATCTCCTAAATTTATGTCTTGTCCAGGGCAAGTCACTAGTTTTATGGTATTGGAGTTGGAGTCACTATATGAGCTCAACAAGAAGTCAGTTGCTAGTTCATCGACGATGGCTTGATCCATAGGGTTTGTAAATGTTTATTTTTTTTACAGCACTGTTGGCGAGACATCCACTCCTATAATTAGTACTACACATGCGTTTCTATCATATATATTACCCTACGTTTCAATATCAATTTTTTTATCCATCACTATCTGAATGACATTAGCCTGCCTGCTCATGATACAGCAACATCAGGCCGGCCAGGTGTTATTCTAGATGCCATATGTATACATAACTTCAATAAGATCCTCTTCATTTTCAAAAGGTACAATTTACCTTCCCTTTGGGCGTCAAATTCTGATCTTATGAATATATATATATATATATATATATATATATATATATATATATATAATATATATATATATATATATATATATATATATATATATATATATATATATATATATATATATATATATATATATATATATATGGAATAAACACTAGCTAGACACAGTAAGTGTAAAAGAGACAAGAAATGAGAAAAAGGCCTTCACTGATTTTCATACTGACCATGCATGAATGGTCCGGACGCAGTACTTTCAGTGTGTGAAACAGAGTGAAATGATAGCAACTGAAGGTCTTAGAGAAACAACCTAAAAAAGCACCATGCAACTAATGAGCTACTAGCATTTTTTTTGAAGAAAAAAAAACGAGCCACTAGCATAGTCATGCTGGATTCAATAGATTTCTTTTCTGTGAAGCATGACATATAGACATTTATATTGAGTGCTATGTTTTGTTTGGAGGCTCTCTTTCATCGACAGATCGTTGAGTTTCTTAATCCTGAGTTGTCTGAATATTAGCACAGAATATGATGTTTTTGTTTGATAATGCCTTTCCAGAACTATTTGAATACATGTTCTAGAACCTGAATATTTAGATGTGTGAATTCTGAATATATTGAATATGCCTTGTTGTTTTCCTAGAACAGGGAGTTCAATTCTAATTTGTGTTTGCATCAGCTTGATCTACCTTATAGTTAATTGCTATTTTAGCCTAATTAACACGTGGTGTTCCATCATATTTCCTATCAGAGAAAGGTACCAGTTCCATATAAAATCCGGCACCTTCTACATATGTCCCATGTACTTTATTTTGTTTCCTATGACAAGGACCTACATGTCAGCTATGAGACATCGGATGAGAAATTATCGAGAATCACACTACCACAAAAACCTCCATAGGTACCGGCCACATAGGTGCCGATTTGTAATTACTAAATGTGTTAAGGAAATAAGACTGATCAATCTTTATATATGCTATGAAGTCAAGTAGCAACCATAATATAAAACCCGAAGCCTCGAGTAGAGAGCATAGAAGATATTGCTGGGACTCAGCGTGCCAGTCAACTTCAGCCTGAGACGTGCCCGTCAAACCACACGAAGGCGGCGACCAGATGTGTTACACATCTCAGGAGACTTGACAAAAATTCGCTTGAGCTCTACAACATCTCAAATGCTCTAAACTCGTACTCATATGAAAATTTTAGTTACACATGCTCACCTGTTGCTTACAGAGACAACAATGATGATGCCTCCCTCATCCATGCCACATCCAGTCAGTGAGATCACCTGTTGCTGTTAGGGATAAAAATATGAAATAGAGAAAATTGAATACATGGTTAGATATATGTGTGAAAAAATAATAGATAAACATTAACAAATAGAGAAACTTAATGCATGTTCAAGACATTAAGAAAACCACATCAATCCAAATAACTAATCTACAAGATACTTAGAAAATGTTTGAAAGGTATGGCCCACTAATTCTAGGTCTTTGTATGCTTTGGCGTTGATCGGCTATCTAAAGTGTCACTAGGGCCGCCAGCCTCAATGAAACCCACTAGCCCAGCAGGAGCCTTCGAAATGTTGTATGCGCCGTTTGACGAGATGATATGGTCGAAGATGAATCCACATAGCTGTTCAGCGAGGCCCAAGCAAACATGTGGCAGCAATTTACTTGTCGGGAGCTTTAATTTCTGCAAATGGAAGGATTAAAGATGTGGAAAGATACTATGTGTTTAGTAAATTGGATTTATGTCTTAGGAGACAGGGCGAACCTCAGCATCCGTAATGTTCCAGTTGCCGTCCTCCATGAAAACCCACATAAATCTCATCACGTAGAACCCACATGTGCTCGTGCCCGGATCCTGACGTGAGCAATAAGGGTGGCACCAAACTCGGAATTTATTTGCACATGGAGCGTGTCGAATACACTTCTTCTTGTACTTCACAAGTGCCTTATCTAGGATGTCAATGAGGGATTGGTAGTTGGATTGCGGTTTCCTCATTGAATCCATGACGACAATCTTGGAATCGTTTAAATGGATGGCAATAAGAATCCAGTGAGGCCTACATACAAGGGAAGAGAACAATTAACATCTTAAAGTACAACGATGGGAGGTACAACGATAATGCCACACTTACTTAAAGTGGTAGGGCAGAAGGATGGTATTCATGTCCTGCAGCTTGACAAAGGATGTGTAAAGGTAGTTCAGCACTTCTTGGGAGGACCATTCGCCTGCGTCAATATTACAGGAATTGACTATTTGTGGGTCGAGGAATCCTAGCTTGTTATGGGTCGCTCTACATTCAAGCGCCCCCATTCTGCATAAGGAAAATAATTAGACACGCAACGAGGATATTTACTTAGAAAAATGGCGAGAGGTCGAGTATACTTACAATGCCCATAACTGAATTACCGATAAGTCTAGCTCCCTCAGATTGTATAGATGAAATAGTTCTCTAAATGGGACCCAAACTATACCATCACAGTGATGAAAGTCCTCGTCCCTGTAAAAGACGGGGAACATCTCTTTACCATCCTTGGCCATCTGTAAGTACCACTCTTCTACCCTTCTCATTTGAGTACATTTGCCAACGACGTGGCGATATTCGTCGGTAGTCAAAGAATGACCAAGCTTGAACTGAGCTGCCAATGGGGCCATCTCAATATTATCCACATCATCCAAACTTTTCAGCCCTGCCTCTTTTAGAAAGTCTTGCATAGTCTTGCTGGCCTCATCTTTCTCGAATTCTTTCTTGGAAAATTCTTGCAATCCCTTTTTCCTGATCGTGCGTCGGAAGTCCGTAATAGGTTGCTTTCGGGCAGGTGGCCTTGCCATGCGAATGAAGTGATCCTGTACTTCAACTGGCACTTTGAAAGATGGCTCCGACCTGGTAGGCAATGGCGTCTTCTTGGTCTTCTTCAGAGATGGTGGTTCAGACATTTGGGAAGTTTTACAGAGGCGCCCCCTCTTTTTCGGCCGGTCTGATGAAGCTAGGCTCTGATGTGCTGCCTCTGGAGGAGATGGGCTCTTATGTTGTGCCGGTGGAGGAGACGGGCTCTTATGTGGCAATGGTGGTGGAGTTGGCATCCTTTGAGGGGAGGGAGGAAGTCCTTCAGAGCTAGACCCGCCATCGCTTGGCTCGTCATCACCATCTCCTGAAGGAAAGATAATGAAACGCTTGCGCCACAGGATTATGTTGTGGATGGCTTCTCCAAGAGTGTTCACCCCCTCCTCTGGAGCAAAATCAAGCTGCATTGCCCTGTACCTCCTCGGCACGTCCTCCACTTCAACCCTTGAGTAGCCACTTGGTATTGGCTTACCGTGTATCGTCCCTCCCTCCGTTACGGGATGTGCCATAGCGTGTGCCACCTCTTGACTGATATTTTGAAGTGGCACATGCAGCCTGCATGCAGTACGTACAGTGATGTGGTCCACGGGGTAATGAACCGTGTCCGGTTCTTGAGGAACCTCGGTTGAAGCGCAGCTGCTTTTCTTCCCACCTGGACTGGTTAAGTGGCCAGCATTGCCTCCTTCCTGACCTTCAAGCCTTGCCATTACCAGTGCCATTTGTTCTTTCAATAGTCTTATCTCTTCCGACTGGTCTCTGGAATTTTTATTGCTCCGAGACCGATACCTATGTCTGTCTTCAGGAAAACCTTCTCTCCATGGAACTAGGCCAATTCCTCTTGTGCGTCCCAGATGCTCAGGGTTCTGCAATGCAAGTGTAAGCTCATCTCTCTCCCTGCTCGCAACAAAAGAACCTTCTGAGGACTTTAGATGGGCCTCGTGGAGCCTCTGGGACACTTCTTGCTCTCGAGGACCCTTGTGTACCAACTCGCCTGTATCCGAGAGTGTTGAACCACGGGCGTATTGGTAATTCTTTCCCCGTTGGCACCAGTCCTTCGTCTCGATCTTGATTCCCTTTTGCAGCAGCTCCTCTTCCCGGAGTTGCCATTTGGCTATGTTCTTAGCATATCCGCAAGGGCCGAGACGGTGAGGGTATCGGTTTTTGGCGGCATTGGCCTGGTTCCTTTCGCTAATCTCCTTTGCCTCATCTGATGTTCTATAGGCCACAAAGTCATCCCAGAAAAGACGACACCTTCGATAATTGGCATCTTGAAAATTTGGTGTCAGGCCCTTCTTGACAAACTTCCTGTTAAGGTCCGTCTTTCACTTCTTGAAGCTGATGGACATCTTCTTAAGAGCCCCGGACTTTGCGAGTTCTTCTTGTCCCTCGGGAAACTGGAATGTCCGTTTTAACTTTTCCCAAGCAAGATCCTTGTCTCTGTCTGGTACCGTCCACTCCAATTCGTCTGTATCACTGCTCTTCCAGTGCCGGTACTTGATGGGGATGTCATCCTTCACGATGACACCTATAGCATTGCCATATGGGATGAGTGCCGATTCTGGAGCTATAGGGGTCCCATCTGCAGCTAACTCCGTGATAGTGTATAGACCTGAGGGCATCCTAGTTGGACCTCTAGCCTTTCTTCTTGCCGATGAGGTTGAAGTATTCGCGGAGTGCGTACTGGCCGAAGGATCAACCTCCTTCAAACATCAATATAAATTAGTCATTCATATCTGACGATATATGTACTTTTAAGGTATTATTTGTTCCAGATGGGTTAATTTACCTCCATATTGTGTGGGTTATCACCGGGCTGATTCAAGTTTAGAAAACCACTTGGGCTACCATTACCACCATCGCTTTCTCCAGAATTTGCTCGCCTACTATTATCTTGTTTGCCTGACATTTCCAAATTTGTAGACCTAGGCTAGAACTATTGCTAGATAGATACAAGAAATTAGTGTTAGAACTTATTGTCCTCTTGATGATATTCTTCTAAATCTAGCAAAAGTTAAGTAATGCCATCTAATTCCATACGTAACTTGACTGGACCAGTAGGATCTAATTAAATAATTGCACGAGGTAGTAGCTAACCTAGCAGCGTGCATACATCAATTAAACTTAAACAATACAATATTTTGGAGCTCACCCACATGTGACAAGTGACAGTCTAATTAAACAGTGCCATCAGCTTCAAAACTTAAACAATACAATATTTTTGAGCTCGAAAAGAAAGAAAGGAAATAGTGCCATGACATGTTGGTTTAAAATGCTAGCAACAGTACAGCTTCAAAACTTATGCTATATACTATTTTCAACCAGCTTTTAACAATCTGTACAAGCAAGCAAATATATAATCTGTTTTGGACCTATGGTGTTCTACTTATATTTCCTAGGCCTCCAGGGCAGAGCAGCAGTTAATTGTGTGATCTCTCGCTATATATCATCTAGCTCCAAGAACTTCATGACGAATCTAACATGGCAAGAAAGTAATAGAGAAAAGTACTAGTATATAATTTAGAAAAGTACAAATCTAACTTCAATTCGATCAAGTATTGAATTTGAACATCTAAAAAGAAAACCAAAAAAAGCATGCTTCACCCATCTCCTGCGCTCAGCCCAAACCTTATATTCCTAATCTCCTGCGCAAAATGCTTCTTGTACTTTCTATCTATCTTTCTCCATTGAGATCCATCGGCAGGATGTCTTATCATTCCATCCTTCTTATGCTCTTCGTGGTGCCAACGCTCACTCTGGGCGTTCGGTACTACCGAACCGTTCGGTACGGTATTTCGGTACCCATACAAATTCGGTTCCTGAGGAAACTGGTACCGTTCGATTCCTAGAAAAACTCGGTACCGAGTAAATTCGGTACCGGTAAATTCGGTTTGGTTCCAGTAAATACCGAAAATACCGAACAGGCTCCAACAGCATGTAACATCAGGTTCAATAGCTAATTTTGACAGAAATTCAACATGATCTCTTATAGAACAAGAGTGCCAAAGTCATACATATAAAAATCCAGAACACTATAGGACTCAGTACATATTACAATAGAGTGATACAATAGAGTGCTGCTGCTGGGCCTCGGTAAGTTCGGTACTTCGGTTTACCGAGGTATGAAACCGAATTTACCTCGGTAATTTCGGTACCTAAGAAACAGGAACCGAACAGGAACCGAAAATTTCGGTTTCGGTACTTTTCGGTTTGGTTCCCGGTAATTTCGGTTTGGTTCTCGGTTTTCGGTTTTTCGTGCCCGGAGTGAGCCAACGCATCATCTTTGCATGTTTTTTGTTTGCATACATGCGTTCAATCCGAGGGATTATAGGAAAATACCACGCAACTTTAACGGGCACTTTCCTCTTCTTCAGGACTGGGCCACCACTGTCATCATCAGCATCATCATCATCGTTAACTCCACCCTTATACCGTGGAGCTCCGCAAACTGGACATGTATCCAAGTCTGCATAGTCACCTTGATATAGGATACAGTCATTTCGACATGCCTAAATTTTCTGCACTTCCAGTCCGAGTGGGCAGACAACCTTCTTCGCTCGGTATGTTGTTTCTGGCAGCACATGACCCACTGGAAGAAGGTCTCCAATCAGCTGTAGAAGCTCTGTGAAGCTCTTGTCACTCCAACCGTTGGTTGATTTCATCTGCAGCAACGAGAGGACGACGTGTAACTTGGTGTGCTGCTCATTGCATCCTAGATAAAGCGGGGTTTTTGAGTCCTCCACCATGCCCTTGAACTTCTCGTATTGCCTGTCATCGTCGTAGGCTGTCTCCCCGTCGCGTAATATCTGATCTAAACCATCTGATTCGTCACTATCATATCCACCTCCGTCAGCAGGCAACTCCACATTGCCTCCGTCCATTACATCCGGATTCTTATCTTTACCACGATTGGTTTGACATGTGTAATTAGGCATAAAACCCCTTGTTAGGAGATGCTCATGAACTTGTTTTGCAGGAAACTGTCTCTTATTCCTGCAATCAGCGCATGGACAACGCAAGTGTTCCGTCGTGTTCAATGATCTGGATCTCGTGGCTGCGATCACGAAGTTGGTTACTCTCCTAGCATATTCCAAGGTACCGCGCTCCGGAACATTCATCCCTCCTTCATCCATCGCTCCTACGAAAATTCTTAAATTAACCACTAACATACATATATCATTCTCTATATCTATTGAAATTCTGACAAATGTTAATAATAGTTACATTACTCATTGATGATTAATCTCTAAATTACTCCAATATTAATAAGTCATCATACTTTCTCATGCTTCTCATTCAACAAAACAAATTGCAAATAATAACTTGACAAATATTAGTGCGAATTACATATAGAATCAACATATACTAACCTTTACGCATGCAAACACATAGATCTCTCTATATTTTTTAAATTTTTGGGCAAAACCTCCTCCCTCGTTTGGATGAGCTGAAGAGAAGCCTCAAAATCGTGAGAATGCAGTGAACTAGGGGTATATATAGACTGGGGAATATAGGTGTCGGTTTATGTACTGAACCGGCACCTATTTAGGCACCTTCGGCCGGAAGCCACCACATAGGTGTCGGTTATTATTAAAAACTGACACCTATGTGGTAGGTGCCGGTTTATTAGGTTAAATCGGCACCTTTTTGGCCGTAACATAGGTGCCGGTTTGTCTTACGAACCGGCACCTATGTGATAGGTGCCGGTTCATAATTAAGGCCGGCACCTTTTTGGGATCATAGGTGCCGGTTTTTCTTACATACCGGCACCTTTTTGGGATCATGGGCGGGAATTGTGTTTTAGGTGTCGGTTCTAGCAAATCCGGCACCTATATGGCCGGTACCTATGGAGGTTTTTGTAGTAGTGAGTCCACTCAAATTTAACTCCCTTTTGTGTCAAACAAGTTAAGGGAGAAGCAATTCTAGCGCAAATACTAATAAATTGACAGTAATATCCTGCCATCCTTAGAAAACTTCGTATCTTGGTTACTGATGAGGGCCTTTTCCACTCTGAGATGGTTTTGACCTTTTCAGGATCCACTAATATACCTTCACCACAAATAACGTGACCAAGGAAGGACACTTGATCCATCCAGAAATCACATTTCTTTAATTTGGCAAATAATTTATGATCTCGCAATGTCTGTAGTACTATTCTTAGATGATTTGCATGGTCCTCTTTAGTCTTAGAATATATCAAAATATCATCTATGAATACCGCTACAAATTGATCAAGATAAGGCTTGAATATACGATTCATTAAATTCATAAAAGCTGCCGATGCATTAATCAAACCAAATGGCATTATTAGATATTCATATATTCATAGTGTCCATAACGTGCACGGAAAGCAGTCTTGGGTATATCACTAGGTTGCCTGAAGATCAATTTTTGAGAAAACCCCATATCCTTGTAACTTATCAAATAGATCAATGGTAAAGGATATTTATTTTTGATAGTCACCTTATTCAATTCTCGATAATCCGTGCATAATCTCAGGCTTCTATCCTTTTTCTTAACAAATAAAGCAGGAGCCCCCTGTGGAGATTATGGGTACCGGATACCTTCATGGCTGGCTTATCCGACTAGCTATAGGGGATAGGTTATAACTCATGATTATGTAAACCGGCTTAAGACTTGGGTATTACGTTACCATTGTGATAAGGTAAGAGCCTATAGTCCAAAGTTGGTAAAATTGGGGAGTCCGACATAGAGTGTGATTGAGTCTCCGACTTGTAAACCTACCCTCTAAGACTATATAAGGAGGGTAGGGCGTCCCTTGAGATATAGAAAATCAGAGAGAAAATAGCAAAATAGCGAAAGACTCACGAGAGCACACGAGATTAAGAGATCACGAGATCAATAAATCACTCGGCGGATCAAATCCCTGAAACAGGAGTAGGGTATTACCTCTCAATGAGAGGGCCTGAACCTGTCTAAATCCCTTTGTATACTAACCCATCGTGTTTGGCGCTTGACTGCTACCCTCAATTTCTTATTGCCAAAACCAAGTTTCGACAGTTGGCGCGCCAAGTAGGGGGTTGCGTCAAGTTTTCTTCTTCATCTCGCCGACTAGCGCGATGAGATCTTCATCAGGCATCGACGACTTCGCCTTCCCTCCGGGGCAGGCGTTCCGCTTCGGCAGCCTCGACTTCATCACTGACAAATTCGGTAAGCTCTCTCTCCTTGACTTGGATTCGAACCAGTCGGGAGGGGGAAACCTCACAGCGCCATTCGGGTTACCGGACGACGCTGAGATCTACCACAATCTTCTGTCTTCCGAGTTGGAATCGATCCACTTGGGAGAATCATCATCATCGCCATGCTGCGATCCGGGCTCAAGGGAAATCGCCGTCATACTTCAATCGCTCAGGTCGTGCTCATCTACGGAACTCACAGATTACCTTGGCTCCTCCGACTTCGACGACCTCTACGACATCTCCACGGACGAATTCAATGACTCCGACCTCGACAAGGACTACGATCCGATGTTTCTCAACGTCCTTATGGCCGAAATAGCCGAGACCGACTTGGCCATGGCCCGAAGGATTGCGAAAGAAGAACGAGCCAAGCTTGAGCAAGAGCGCAAGCGTATGAAGGAGGAGAACAAGCGCAAGGAGGAGGAGCTCAGGCGGAAAGAAGAAGCCAACAAGAGAAAACGAGATCTGAGGGCGGCTGGACGCTCCACTCGCGAGGCCATACTCCAGACCCGAGTCGACAACACCGACATCTTCCTCACGCCTCAACAGAACGCGGTCGCTGCTCTCACCCTCATCGACACCGTCATCGAAGCGGCACCCCCTGCGGTAACACCAATTCTAGACAAAGTCAAGACTATCGTCACAGCCACAGCCGCTGACGCTCCCACAGGATCCGCGTGGAGAGCTACCGAGTCCGTCGCCGAGACACCCGAGGGCAGCCGCCTGCCGCCGATGCAATCCAAAGACTACCGGAGACCCGAGCTCAGCAAGACACTTGCCAAGTCCAAAGACCCTCGTCAGTACGCAGCGTGGAAGCATCAAGAACAATCGGCCGACTCTCATGAGAGGGGCCACGGTCGGCCACCCGTCCACAATCGGGTTCGATATCACTCCAACTACCAAAGCAGCTCGCGGAGACCCCCGCTGAGTGACTTGCGGGAGGTGCTCGACCGGCGTCACCGGGAGCACAACAGACCCTCTTACGACGACCGAAGGAGATCGCCCGACAACTACGACGATGGAGTGCCAGCGTTCACTCGGGACCTGCGTCGAGTTGATTGGCCGAGTGGTTTCAAGCCCACAGGGATCGATAAGTATGACGGCAAAACCGACCCCGAGTCATGGTTAACCGTTTACACCCTCGCCATCCGCGCAGCAGGAGGAGACAGCAAGGCTATGGCAAACTACTTGCCCGTTGCTCTCGCCGACTCGGCCAGGAACTGTCTCACGAGTTTACCAAGAGGTTCAATCGATTCATGGAGCGAGCTTCGGGACCACTTCATCGCCAATTTCCAGGGTACTTTTGAAAGGCCTGGGACCCACTTCGATCTCTACAACGTGATACAGAAGCCAGACGAGTCGTTGAAGGACTACATCCGGCGCTTCTCGGAGAAGCGAAACAAGATCCCCGACATCACCGATGACGTCATTATAGCCGCATTTCAGAAAGGTGTCCGTGACGAGTTGCTAATCGGCAAATTCGGGCGTAAGCCACCGAGGACGGTCAAGAAGATGTTCGAGACACCAAACTCCTACGCCAAATCCGATGATGCAATCAAGGCTTCACGACAAGACAGGCACGATAAGAGGGACGACAAGCAATCCAGAAGCAGCTAGCGTCCTAAGAAGGACAACGGCAACAACGGCCAAAAAGATCGCAAGCGTAAGCCCGAGGATCTAGTGGCCACGACGTTAAACTACCAACAACAGCGTCCCCGAGTTGCCGCCTACGACAAGATCATGAACGCCCAATGCACTCATCATCCGAATCACAAGCATGCGGCCAAAGATTGCTTCATCTACAAGCAGTTCGCCAAGCAATACGCAGCTCAACTTCGCTAGAAGCCGGCGGATGGAGCCGACACATCGGGAACCAAGAGGGACGACCCGGCTGGCAACTCAGAGCCTTTTCAAGGCCGAGCTAAATCACATCTTCGGAGGACCGCTGGCGTACGACTCAGAGCCTTTTCAGAGCCGAGCTAAATCACATCTTCGGAGGACCGCTAGCGTACGAGTCCAAGAGGAAGCAGAAGCTGACCGACAGAGAAGTCAACGTGGTACAACCCGAAGTCCCACACTTTTTATGATGGTCGGAGGTGGCCATCACGTTCAACCGTTCGGATCACCCTGACCGAGTGGTTTACCCAGGACGGTATCCCCGGGTACTAAACCCGGTGGTTCGCAACATCAAGCTCAAACACGTCCTCATCGACGACGGCAGCGCCCTCAACATCCTCTTCGCCAAGATGTTGGACGAGATGCAAATCCCGAGAGCAGAATTGAAACCAAGTTCAGCCCCCTTCCATGGAGTCATCCCAGGACTGTCATCTACGCCACTCGGGCATATCACCCTTCCCGTCACCTTCGGCACTCGGGAAAACTTCCGAACAGAAAACATCAGCTTTGAGGTCGCCGACTTCGAAGCAGCTTATCATGTGATCATCGGAAGACCTGTGCTCGCCAAGTTCATGGCGGTACCACACTACACCTACCTTATGATGAAGATGCCCGGTCCCAATGGAGTTATCTCCCTGCACAGAGATGTCAAGCAAGCCTTCACCTGCGACATGGCCCAAACTCATGAGAGATTACGTGGCCAGCAAGAGGACCGACGGGTTGCATCGACATCTGGAAAAGGCGAAATCCCCGCAAAGAAGATAGCCAAGTAGGGAGAAGGCGATGCCAAGACGAAGAAGATTCCCCTTGACCCCTCTGATCCTTCTAAAACTGCTGTAATAGGCGCGGAGTTAGACCCCAAATAGGAAAGCGCGCTCGTCACCTTCCTCTAGAATAATAAAGATATATTCGCTTGGAAAACCATCTGACATGCCAGGTATTCCTAGGGAGGTGATCGAGCACTCACTAAATGTGAAAGAAGACGCGAAACCTATAAAGCAACGACTCCGCCGCTTTGCCCAAGATCGAAAGGATGCCATCAAGGAGGAACTCGCCAAGCTCTTGGTGGCTGGATTCATTAAGGAAGTTTACCACCCCGATTGTGACGGAGCGTGAAACTCCTCACCGAGAGACCGCACAGGTCCCTCTTTGCCGGTTTGGCCGGGGACGCAAGGTGAAATTCTTAGCCCCTGATCTGTGGGATCTCAGCGAGAAAAACGCGTGGACGTAGGCGATTTAGACAGGTTCGGGCCGCTAAGAAGCGTAATACCCTACACCTGTGTTCTGGTAGATCTGAGAGTCTGATGGAATCCAGAGAGAGTCCAGCCAGAGTCTAGCGAGTCCAGCCAGAGTCCCCCTTTTTTCTTAGGCCTGGGCCTCCTTTTATATGGCAAGGGGCTACCACATGGGCCACGAGCTGCCTAAGAAAGAAAGTATTCTTTTACATTTAGGGCTATCCTATCGCCGGAAGCAGCCTCTGACAGACGTCGCAGCACGCCTTCGCTCGGTCAGTCGACCCTTCCCGGGGGACGCCCGTTTCAACCTTCATTAAATGGCGGGCGACTTCTGCGTCTCGCCTGCGCCGGAATCGGGAAAGCATCTGACCGGAGCTGACATACCAACTCCGGGAGATGGCATACCAACTCCGGCTGAGAGACGAGAGACAGAGGGCTCTCAGCATCCTGATGGGACGGGGCGTGGCGTGCAGCAGGCCGCCTGGCGCGCACGCGGCGCACAGGCATCCTGGCACAACCTAACCCGCGATCTGACCGGTCTGCGACCGGTCACTCACCGTGACCGGTCACGGACCGGATATGCACGCGCCACGCCGCATTAAATGCGGCGCAGTGCGCCCGTCTGAACCGCCATAAATGTGGTTAGGTGGGCTCCGTCGAGCTCACCTAACCTGCGCTCGTAGCACCAACGCCACAGGGGGTTGGGGCGCCCTAGGCCTTGGAGCAGAAATGGGAGCGGCCCGACCCCGGGGGCATACCGGGAGGGCAGCCGCCACGTCACCCTCGGGCCCGACCCCTCCGGGGGAACGGGCCATGTCGATCCCTGTGGCCGCTCTTCTCTTTGGTCTCGATACCCCCAATCCCATGTCACCGACAGTAGCCCCCGGCGTCACGCCCGGGGTGGCCACACTCGGGGGGGCACCCAGGCTTGACGCCACCCCTCGGTCCTGGTGACAGGTGGGACCGGCCTCCAAAGGCGAGCAGGACTCCTACGGTCGTGAGCCGCGCATCACGGTGAAGAATGCCAGTGGACATTAATGAGCGGTCTCCTTGTAACCGCAACATTACTCGAGGCAGCGCACGGATCGGGACACCTAGGTCCACTTCGCCTGGGGACGTAATGATTGGCGCTTTTCACGGTAACGGAGCGCGATTAATGCGTGCACGATCTGCCCCTTCTCGACCACCACGGTCGCACGACTGACGCGTGCACCGTAAGCGGGCGAGTGGGGTTAGTGGAGGCGTGGGCGTGAGAAATGAGGGGGCAAGGAGATGGGCGCGAGAAACGAGGAGCCGAGCGTGGCGAAGGCAAGGGCATAATGGGCGCCGAGGAAGGGATTCGTTTCCTTCCTCTCACCACTTTTTCCATGCCTTTGCCATCCGTGCTCTAGCTCTCTCGTTTCTCTCGCCTTCCTCTCGCCACGTGCTCTCGTCCTCAAGCTCCCCCTCCACCGGCGCCATGACGCGGAGCTCCGCGCCGCTTGACGGCAGCGTGCTGCCACCTTCCCGCATCACCAGCGAGAGGCAGGCCAGGCTACCGCGCCGGTTCATGCCGGAATCTGCCACCCAGGAGGTGGTCGCGCTGCGCGAGGGACACCCGGCGCCGCACTACCTGGAGCGGTCCGTCTTCTTCCTCTCCTTCGCCATGGCGGGCTTAATCCTGCCATTCTCCACATTCTTCATGGACGTTCTGGAGTTCTACGGCCTCCAGATGGCGCACCTCACCCTAACGCGGTGATGATGTTGGCCATCTTCGCACACCTATGCGAGATGTTCATTGGGGTGCGCCCATCCCTTCGGCTCTTTCGGTGGATCTTCACCGTGCAGCCGGTATCGCCGCTGACGGTGGTCGGTGGCTGCTACTTCCAGCCGCGGGGGCAGGTGTTGAACCGCTACATCCCGTGCGTCCTTCGCAAGAAGTGGGACGACTGGAAGAGCGATTGGTTCTACACCCCCTCCCTGACGAAGCGCGCCTCCGACTCCCGAGCCAGCCCCCAGCGCAGGCGCCAAGCTGGCGGGCGACGGTGGATCTGGGGGACGGCTATGACGCCGTCCTGGACCGCTTGGCGGGCCTGCAAGCCCAGGGGCTCACGGGGGCCATGCTGTTCGGTGATTACCTCCGTCGCCGGATCGTGCCGCTCCGGAGACGCGCCCGGGGCGCCTGGGAGTACGCCGGGACCGAGGACCTCCTGAGGACCCACCAGGGGCGTAAGTGGGATTGGGACCCCGAGGACTTCAGGATGGTAGTCCAACGGGTGCTAAACCTTAGCTCCGTGGAGTCATCCCTCATCCCTCGGGGGATCCTCCCCTTCTGCAGCGACCCAGAGCGCGCCAACATCCTGGCCATCATGCAGGTGGTCGGGGCGTCGGGGGGTCGGGCCCCCCGAGGCCATGATGGCTCGGGCGGCAGCCGCAGAGGGGACCAATCTACCCTCGGAGGGGGCCATGCTTCCGGGCCCCGCGGCGGGGGTTCGGGGGGTAGCCGCCCTGCCGACGCCAAGGAGAGGAGGAAGCTAGAGGCGACCCCTCCTCCATCTCCTCCTCGAGGGGGCGGGGCAGAGCACGTCAGCGGCAGGCGCCCGGAGGACGCCGCACCGACGCCCCAGCCCGAGGGGGAGCCGAAGAAGAAGCGGCTCCACAAGATGGGGGAGACCGAGCCGTGCAGGGGGAGCCACATCACGCCCCCAAAGTGGTCGTTCAGCCGGCCACCCCGCAGGTTCGACCGCTTACCCATAGCGGCCACACTCTCATTCCCTAACCCCCGGGCTTATTTTTAATTACCTCTTTCTGTCTCACATTTTTCTTCTGTCTCAGCGAGATCCCGTCCCGCCCCACGCGTCACTCCAAGGCCGGCCGGTCCGCGGGCAACGAGGCCGGGGAGGCGGCGACCGCAGAGGCTCAGAGGCGGGAGGCCGACCTGCAGGAGGCCGCAGGCCGCCTACGGGTAGCTCAAGAGGCCGCTCGGGAGACGACCCGAGTCCGCCAAGCCGAGGAGGCTGCTCGGGAGGCGGCTAGAATCCGCCGGGCCAGGAGGCTGCCCGGGAGGCAGAGGTGGCGCGCGCGCACGAGGCACCGGCGGCTGAGCCTGCCACCTAGGTCCCCGACCCGATCGCGCCGGAGGCGGAGGCCACCACCGAGGTGGCCCGTGATGGCGCCAAGAGGGCGCACCCGGGGCCCGACACCTCAGGCGGCGCTGCGGGCGAGCCGGCCTCGGGAAAGGCCCCCGAGGCCAACACACCGACCGGCGAGCCGAGCCAGGCTTCACCACCACAGGGAGGGCCTTCCCCCTTTTCCCCCGCCACCCCACTAATCGTGGAGCCCCTCCTGCAGGCCTTGGCTACGGCCAACAGCACGGTGCAGGACGGGCTAAGCGCCCAAATACAGGCACTGCAGGCGGAGCGGGCAGAAATCGACGCGGCGTGGGCGCGCGTCGAGGAGGGGCGGCGCTCCGTGCAGGCCATGGTGGAGGCCGACCGTAAGGCGCACAGCCTGCACACCTCGCAGCTCAAGGCTCGTCGCAGGACCCTGGCGGAAATCCCCCGGGAAGTGGAGGAGGAGCGGGAGACAACGCTCATCGCCACCGCCGCGCTCGACGGGGCATGGGACGACCTCCGTCTCCAATACGGGAGCCGGATGGTGGAGCTGGAGGAGAAGCTCGACGCCGCCGCCGCCGCCCAGGAGCGGCGGACGGTGGAGATCGAGGCAGCGACCCGCTAGCGCGAGGAGGCCCTAGAGGCCCGGACCATGGAGCTGGAGGAGCGCACCGCCACGCTCGGGGGGCGGGCCTCGCGCTTGCTCGTGCAAGAGGCCGCCATGCGCCGGCGGGCCGAGGCCCTTGACCTCCGCGCCCGGGAGCTGGAGGCGCTGGAGGAGCGCACCCGCGCCCTGGACGCGAAGGAGGCGACACTGGCGGCACGCGAGGCCGCTGCCGCTACACGGGAGGCGACGCTGGCAGCGCACGAGGCTGCCTCCGCCGAGTAGGAGTCTGCACTCCACCTCCGCGAAGACACGCTCGCCGAACCGAGGTGAGCCCTCGAGGAGGCCGAGGCCGCGGCGCAGCGGCTGGCGGATAGCCTGTTCCTCCACGAGGCGGCGCGGGAGGAGCAGGCGCGCTGTAATCTGGAAAGCTTCCGCGCCGAGAGGGACGTGCTGAACCAGCAGGCCTCCGAGCTCGAGGCACGGGCAAGGGAGTTGGACGCACGGGCGCGCAGCGGCGGGGCGGCCGCATGCCACGGCGATCTGGCCGCCCGCCTCACAGCCGCCGAGGACACCATCGCCAAGCTGCAGGGCGCCTGGACTCATTCGCCGGGGAGGTTGAGGCCCTCCGGCTATCGAATGAGGTGGGGCCCGGCATGCTTCGGGACGCCGTCTCCCGCCTCGATCGCACCGGGCGTCAGGCGGGCATCTGGAGCGGGCGGTACGCAAAGTACGCCGCCAACCAGGGGGGCCTCGCCTAGCGCCTCTCGGAGATGGCCAGGGACCTCGAAAGGCTCCCCGAGGAGATCGAGGAGACGGTTAAGTCTTCCTCAAGGAACCTCGCCCGGGGGGCGGTGGAGCTCGTGCTGGCGAGCTACCAAGCTCGGGACGGCGCTGGAAGAATTCCCCCAGGAACCGAGGCCAACGCGCGCGCCCAAGTTCGGGATGCCGCCGGTCAAATCGTCCACGGCTTCGAGGGGACGGCCCCTCGGCTCGTCTTCGCCCTCGACTCCGACGAGGAGGAGGACGGCGACGATGGTGTCGACGACGATAGCGACGGCGAGGCCGGTGACTCGGGTGCGTCGGAGTGAGCCCCCGGGCCCCCGCGTATCTTAACTTTTTACTCCTTCATCTTCTGAGGCCTTTGGGCCAATGCTTGTATATCTGACTTCATCTTATCTGCAATCAAACAAGATTTTAACTTCTATCTAAGTTATGTTTGCTATATGCTCGTGATAAGGATGGTCTGTGTCACGATCCCTTTGCATCTTTGGCTTGAGCGAGGGCTCGTGCTCAGGCCCCAGCCTCAAGCGGCGCGGGTTGGAGCTAGTGCCTAGGCAGATCCGCATGTTGAGACTGGCCAGGCCGGGAGCGCGGTGACCGAGGGTTATGGGGACCCGATTGTGGGCCATTGTCGATTCCCCCCCGGAGTTCACCGCGCCCCGGGGCACGGCTCGGTTCTGGGCCCTGTTTGGCGGTTTAGACGACCCGGGCTGCCGAGGGCAAGAACGAGCACGAGCAGACTGACTCAAGTCAAGATTTTTCAAAAGAAAACGATAACATAGGCGCAGTCCTTAGGAAATTTAAAATGCCTGTTATTGAAATGCTAGGAAAAAATTAAACAAGTATGTGCATGTGGGAGCCCCCGGCCAACCCTGCGTGCCCGAGGGGAACGCGGGGTTGGCCTGAGGCCGAGGTACGACACCCGACGTCCTTATGGGTAGAAGCGACGAAGATGCTCGATGTTCCATGGGTTAGGCAGTTCTGTGCCGCTGCCCGTGGCCAATCGAACCGAGCCCGGCCGGGGGACGCCGACCACTCAATACGGACCCTCCCACATTGGTGAGAGTTTGCTCAGTTCAGCACGCGTTTGGACGCGGCATAGGACGAGATCGTCGACGCAGAGTGATCGGGCCCGGACATGGCGTTGATGGTAGCGCCGCAGGCTTTGCTGGTAGCACGTGGCTCGGAGGGCCGCGCGCCGCCTTCGCTCTTCTAGGTAGTCGAGGTCGTCTCGGCGAAGCTGATCTTGACCAGCCTTGCAATACATGGTGGCCCGAGGGGACCTCAGGGTGAGCTCGGATGGGAGGACCGCCTCCATGCCGTAGACGAGGAAGAAAGGCGTTTCCCCTGTTGCTCGGCTTGGGGTGGTTCAGTTCGCCCAGAGCAACGTTGGCAGCTTCTCGATCCACGAATCGCCATGCTTCTTGAGGATGTTGAAGGTCTTGGTTTTGAGGCCCTTGAGGATTTCCGCGTTGGCACGCTCTACCTGGCCATTGCTTCTGGGGTGGGTGGGTGAGGCGAAACAGAGCTTGATGCCCATGTCTTCGCAGTAGTCACCGAAAAGCTCACTGGTGAACTGGGTGCCGTTGTTCGTAATGATACGGTTAGGCACCCCGAACCGAGCAGTGATGCCATTCTTGAATTTTAGCGCCGAGTGCTTGTCGATCTTGATGACCGGATAAGCCTCGGGCCACTTAGTAAACTTGTCGATTGCGACATAAAGATACTCGAACCCGCCCGGGGCTTTCCTGAAGGGACCCAGGATGTCCAGCCCCCAGACAGCAAATGGCCATGAAAGACGTATGGTCTGTAGGGCTTGAGCCGGCTGATGCGTTTGCTTGGCATGAAACTGGCACGCCCTGCATCGTCGGACCAGGTCCGCTGCGTCGTGGAGCACCGTCGGCCAATAGAAACACTGGCGAAAGGCCTTGCCGACCAAGGTGCGCGAGGCGGAGTGGGCTCCGCACTCGCCTTCGTGGACATCGACAAGAAGCTTGACGCCTTGTTCCTGAGGAATGCACTTCAGGAGGACTCCGTTGGACCCGCGCCGGTAGAGGGCCCCTTCCACCAGCACGTAGCGCTTGGAGATGCGATTGACGCGTTCACTTTCTTCGCGGTCCTCGGGTAGAGTCTGATCTTTGAGGAACGCCTGGATCTCAGCCATCCAGGCGATCAATTTTGGGGGGCCGGGCTCGGCCCCCCCGGGTCCCGAGGCCTGGACTCTGATGGGCCTTGGGGGCCGCGCAGGCGCGTCTGTCTTCCCTTGGGGGTCTGGTCGCGCCGATGGCTGGGCCAGCCTTTCTTCAAAGACGCCCGGTGGGGTCGGGGCTCGCGATGAAGCGAGCCTCGAGAGTTCGTCGGCGACCGCGTTATCCCATCTGGGCACGTGCCGAAGTTCTAACCCGTCGAAATGGCGCTCCATACGTCGCACCTCGCAGACGTAGGCGTCCATTTGCAGGTCGGAGCACCGGTACTCCTTGGAGACCTGGTTAACGACCAACTGGGAGTCGCCTAGAACCAGGAGGCGGCGGATCCCCATTCCGGCCGCCACTCTAAGTCCCGCAAGGAGCCCCTCGTACTCCGCCATATTATTGGTTGCCCGGAAATCTAGGCGAACCAAATATCTAAGGACATCTCCGCTCGGCGAGGTCAAGGTGACCCCCGCGCCGGCGCCCTGAAGGGCCACGGAGCCATTGAACTACATCACCCAGTAGGTGGTGTGAGGCAGCTGCGAGGGGCTCATGTTGGCCTCGGGGGCGGAGAGTCCGAGATCTGGCTCGGGAGCCGGGGTCCATTCCGCCACGAAGTCGGCGAGGGCCTGGCTCTTAATCACGTGGCGTGGCTCAAAGCGCAAGTCAAATTCGGAGAGTTCGATTGCCCATTTTACCACTCGTCCAGTACCCTCTCGGTTGTGTAGGATTTGGCCGAGGGGGTAGGACGTGACCACCGTGACCCAATGTGCCTGGAAATAATGGCGCAGCGTCCTCGAGGCCATCAGAATCGCGTAGAGTATCTTCTGAGCCTAAGGGTATCGGGTCTTGGCATCCCGCAGCGCCTCACTAACGAAGTAGATGGGTCGCCGCACCTTCCGGCGGGGCCTGTCCTCTCCGTTGAGGGCACTGTTCTCGGGGCGCTCGTCATCCGAGGGGCCTTGCTGGGCCCACTCGGCTTCTGTGCCGACGACCTCGGGGTCGGAGGGCGTCAGGCGCGGCCTTCCCGCAGTGGCCCCGGGGCCTTCCTGGGGGTCGGGGCCGTCTGGCGCCGTCGGACGAGCGGGCAAAGGGCCACATCTGGTCGTCAAGGGCCTTAGGCCGCCGTCCGGCTCGGGGGCCTCTCCTCCCTTCTCTGTCCCGGGTCGGGTCGACACAGGGTGGGAGCGCGCGGGCCGAGGACTGTCCTCGTCGCGCTCCACAACCAATGTCGCGCTGACTACTTGCGGGGTTGCCGCCAAGTAGAGTAGCAGCGGCTCATCGAGCTCCGGGGCGACTAGGATCGGGGGGAACTGAGGTACGCCTTCAACTGGGTGAGGGCCCGCTCAGCCTCCTCCGTCCAGGTAAACAGCCCGGAGTGCTTAAGGAGCTTAAATAGGGGCAGCGCCTTCTCTCCCAGCCTCGATAAGAATCGACTTAAGGTAGCCATGCATCCGGCGACACATTGCACGTCCTTAAGCTTGCTGGGGGGCGCATCCGCTCTATAGCTCGTATCTTCTCGGGGTTAGCCTCAATGCCTCGGGCAAAGATCAAGAACCCGAGAAGCTTGCCCGCAGGCACACCGAACACACACTTTTCGGGGTTCAATTTTATGCGGGCGGAGCGGAGACTTTCGAAAGTCTTCGCTAAATCCGAGAGCAAGGTCTCTTGGTTGCGCGTTTTTACAACCAAGTCATTGACGTAGGCCTCAACATTGCGTCCTATCTGACTACCCAAAGAAATATGAGTAGTACGCTGAAAAGTAGGACCTGCATTCTTTAACCCAAAAGGCATGGTTGTATAACAATAAGTTCCTACAGGGGTAATGAATGCAGTTTTTTCCTCATCCTCCCTAGCCATGCGAATCTGATGATATCCTGAGTATGCATCTAGAAAACACAAAAGGTCGCACCCCGCGGTGGAGTCGACAATTTGATCTATGCATGGCAGGGGATAAGGGTCCTTAGGACATGCCTTGTTGAGGTCGGTGTAGTCGATGCACATCCGGAGCTTGCCGTTCGCCTTGGGGACGACGACCGGGTTCACGAGCCACTCCGGATGGATGACCTCACGGATGAATCCGGCCTCCAAAAGCCGCGCCACCTCCTCGCGGATGAAGGCTTGGCGTTCCGGGGCCTGCCACCGTACCTTCTGCCGGACGGGCCTTGCGTCCGGCCGCACGGCGAGACGATGCTCGTTCACCTCCCTGGGGACCCCGGGCATGTCCGCCGGTCTCCACGCGCAGACGTCGGCGTTCGCCCGCAGGAAGGAGACGAGCGTGTCTTCCTATTTGTCGTCCAAGAGACCACCAATCTGGGTGGTCTTGGACGGGTCGTCGTCCAGGGCGACCTCTTTCACCCGGACCTCGTCGCCTGAGGCCATCCGCTGCCTCGGGGCAGGCGAGGTGGAGGCGCCGGGCCTCTCGTCGCCGCCGGCGGGCTTGGACACCGCGGCGAGGCGGTCCGCGCGCTGCTCCATACAAGCAAGCACGACTTTGAGGTTGCCGTGGACGGTGATGGGGCCACTTGGGCCCGGCATCTTCATCTGGAGGTAGGCATAGTGGGTGGCCGCCATGAACTTCACCAACGCGGGCCTTCCCAGGACCGCGTTGTAGGGTAGATTGAGGTCCGCCACATCGAAGTCCACCCACTCGGTGCGGAAGTTGGCGGGGCCACTGAAGGTGACCGGGAGGTCGATGTGACCTAGCGGCCAGGTGTGCCCCAGCGTCACGCCGATGATTGGCTGGGACGGCCGGAGCTCCATCCCCGGGGCCTTGATGGCATCAAAGGCCGCGGGGGAGAGGATGTTGAGAGCTGCGCCACCGTCTATCAGGACGCACCCCAACTTCACGTTGCAGACAGTGGGGGAGACCACCATCGCGATTTGTCCTCCCCGGGCAATGCATGCGGGTGGTCGGTTTGGTCAAAGGTAAGGGTGACCTCCAACCAACGCTCCTGCCGTGTCGCCTCATGGGTGGGGACTGCGGCCAAAAGCTCTCGCTTCATGGCCTTGAGGCTTCGGCGAGAAGCGTAAGTGCACGCTCCCCCATCAACGGTGGCGACGGTGGCCTCGGGCTCCTGAAAGCCCAGGTCATCATCGCCATCGTCGACGTCCTCAGCGGGGGCCTTCTGCTTGGCCTCACTTTGCCAGTTGCCGGTGGAAGTCGCCGGGGCCTTGCCCTCACGGTGTTCCAGCCTCCTCTCCTCCTCCCACTTCCTCGTTCGCTCGGCCAAGCTTTTGACCGCGCGGCAGTCGGCGAGGTCGTGGAGGGAGGTGTTGTGCACAGTGCACCACCTGCCGGCCGGGCGCTCTCTGCCGGGAGCGTCGGCCTCCTTCTTTTTGTCGCCCATCGGTGGCGAGGACATGACCCTCATCGTCGGAACGGGCCAACTTTTTCTTCCTCCTCCTGTCCCGCCGCCCTGAACGAGCGGCGGAATCGGGGGCAGCCGAAGCCGCCGCTCCAAAGCCGGAGGAGTTCCAGGTCTAGGCCTCCTCCTTGCGAGCCACACGGTCCGCGAGCTCGAAAAGTTGCGCGGTGGTCTGGGGCTCCTTGGAGGCGATCTTTTCGAGCATGCGGTTGTGCCGCACGCCCCCCTGAATGCATAGATAACCGCATGTGCAGGGATGCAAGGTATGGTGTTGCAGACTTGACAGAACCACTGGATGTACGAGCGGAGAGACTCATCGTCCCTCCGCTGTACCGCGTGCAAGTCCGCCTCTTCGCCTGGGCGCGGATATGTGTCTTGGAAGTTCGTAGTGAACTACTGGCACAATTCCTCCTAGGAGTGGACCGACGCAGGTGGTAGGTTCATTAGCCAACCCCGCGCCTGGCCCTTCAGGGCTATGGGGAAGAAGTTCGCCATGACCCTGTCGTCACCCCCCGCGGCTTCTATTCCAATCGTGTATATCTGGAGAAACTCAGCGGGGTTGACGCTCCCATCATATTTTTTGGTGATGGTGGGCCGGAACCTCGAGGGCCAACGGACATTCCGAAGGCTCGCCACGAAGGCTCGACAGCCAGCACCACCAACCGAGGACACGGGGGGCCGGCCCCCGTGACCGGAACGGAGCGGCGCCCCAAAGGAGGAGGCGCCTTCCGTTGCATGGGCGGCGCGACGAGCGTCGCGCCGGCACTCGATATCGAGCCGGGCGTCTGGCCCCCCATGCATATTCCCATGAGTCGGAGGCGTTCACAGGGGAAGCGCGGACGACCGGCGGGTGTCGGCCGTCCCCCGTCGCGCCCTTCGCCTCGACGACGTAGAGCCGGCGGTGGCAGCGCCAGAGGTCCCGGCGGCGGAAGACCGCCGGCCGGTGCCTAGGCGCTGCTGCGCCGTCATGACCAGGTTGGCCACGTCATCCAGCCAACGCTGAGCCGGGGTCTCTGGATCGGGGACGACCGGCGAGTGACGCAAGAGTGCGCCCGCCGCCTGGAGTGCGCCCTGGGCGTGCCGCCATCACCATAGGTGAGGCGACGACGCACTCCGTCTCGCCGTCCTCCTCCATCGCCTGCGGGCGGCGAGGTCGCGGATCCCTCGACTTCCTCGTGCGCCTTCCCCCGCCCAAGGTTCCGGCGGGAGGGGGACGACAGGGTGCGAACCCGACAGCGCGGGTTCTGCTCCCCGCCGTCACCGCTGGCGCTCAAGGAAGGATCGTACGCCACCGCCTCTTCGGCCATAGGGCTGACCTGGCGAAGCTTGGCGCACACGAAAGGAAATGGGGGCTCAGAAAAACACGAGCACGCCCCCTACCTGGCGCGCCAGATGACAGAGCGCGAAACTCCTCACCGGGAGACCGCGCAGGTCCCCCTTTGCCGGTTCGGCCGGGGGCGCAAGGTGAAATTCTTAGCCCCTGATCTGTGGGATCTCAGTGAGAAAAACGCGTGAACGCAGGCGATTTAGACAGGTTCTGGTCGCTAAGAAGCGTAATACCCTACTCCTATGTTCTGGTAGATCTAAGAGTCTGATGAAATCCAGAGAGAGTCCAGCCAAAGTCTAGCGAGTCTAGCCAGAGTCCCCCCTTTTCTTAGGCCTGGGCCTCCTTTTATATGGCAAGGCGCTACAACATAGCCCACGAGCTGCCTAAGAAAGAAAGTATTCTTTTACATTTAGGGCTATCCTATCGCCGGAAGCAGCCTCTGACAGACGTCGCAGCACGCCTTCGCTCGGTCAGTCGACCCTTCCGGGGGGACGCCCATTTCAACCTTCATTCAATGGCGGGTGACTTCTGCATCTCGCCTGCGCCGGAATCGGGAAAGCATCTGACCGGAGCTGACATACCAACTCCGGGAGTTGGCATACCAACTCCGGCTGAGAGACGAGAGACAGAGGGCTCTCATCATCCTGATGGGACGGGGCGTGACGTGCAGCAGGCCGCCTAGCGCGCACGCGGCGCACAGGCATCCTGGCACCACCTAACCCGCGATCTGACCGGTCTACGACCGGTCACTCACCGTGACCGGTCACGGACCGGATATGCACGCGCCATGCCGCATTAAATGCGGCGCAGTGCGCCCGTCTGAACCGCCATAAATGTGGTTAGGTGGGCTCCATCGAGCTCACCTAACCTGCGCTCGTGGCACCAATGCCACAGAGAGTCGGGACGCCCCAGGCCTCGGGGCGGAAATGGGAGCGGCCCGACCTCGGGGGGATACCGGGAGGGCAGCCGCCACGTCACCCTCAGGCCCGACCCCTCCGGGGGAACGGGCCACGTGGATCCCTATGGCCGCCCTTTCCTTTGGTCTCGATACCCTCGGTCCCATGTCACCGACAGGGATGATGCGGTGCAAATCCGGCGTCGCAGTCAAAGTTATGTCATGATTGATTCAAAGTTATACAAGAGAATCCCTTCTGGAGTTTTGGTGAGATGCGTCACGCCTGAGGAGGGACGGCAATTGCTACAAGATATTCGCTCGGGAATTTGCGGCAGTCATGCTGCGGCGCGTACTTTGGTGGGCAAAGCTTACAGGCAAGGTTTTTTCTGGCTCACGGCGGTCTCCGACACCGATAAGGTGGTCCGCACATGTGAAGGTTGTCAGTTCTTCGCTCGGCAAAGCCATGTTCCAGCCCAGGAGTTACAAACAATCCCTTTATCATGGCCTTTTGCGGTATGGGGCTTAGATATAGTTGGTTCTTTCAAGAAGGCTCCAGGAGGATTTACGCATCTTTTTGTCACGATTGACAAGTTTTCCAAGTGGATTGAGGCTAAGCCGGTTGCTACAATAACTGCAGATAAGACGTGGGATTTTATTCTAAACATCGTGCACCGATTTGGAGTTCCGAACAGGATTATAACCGATAATGGGACTCAGTTCACTGGGGGCGTCTTCAAAGAGTTCTGCGAAGATTTTGGAATCAAGATTTGCTATGCATCGGTGGCACACCCCAGAAGCAACGGACAAGTCGAACGCGCCAATGGTATGGTTCTTCAAGGCATCAAGGCCCGAGTATTTGATAGACTAAGTCCTTACGCTGGAAGATGGGTCCAAGAGTTGCCTTCGGTATTGTGGTCACTGCGGACCACACCCAGTCGGGCTACCGGCCAATCTCCTTTCTTTTTGGTTTATGGGGCCGAAGAAATGTTGCCGAGTGAGATGGAGTTTGAATCTCTTCGAGTTCGTAGTTTCAATGATGAACGTTATGATCAAGACAGAGTTGAAGACTTGGCCCCACTGGAAGAGGCTCGCGAGGCTGCATTGATTCAATCGACAAGGTATCTTCAAGGACTTCGACGTTATCATAATCGCAACGTTCGGTCACGAGCTTTTATTATCGGCGACATGGTTCTACGTAAAATTCAGACTACAAAGGACAAACATAAGCTATCTCCACTATGGGAAGGCCCCTATATAATTGCTGAGGTCACTCGGCCAGGAGCATATCGCTTGAAGCGCGAAGATGGAACCCTGGTGAAGAATTCCTGGAATATTGAGCATCTTCGTCGATATTATACTTAGACTTACTGTATCATGTTTTTCTCGATTGCCGACTTCAAGTAAGTTGACTTCTTGAGTTGTCAGTCGGGGGCTACGATGAATATCAATAATGACTTGTTCATACTTGGTTTATCATTGTTTATTGTTCTGGTTTGAGTTCGGCAAATAAGGACTGAAATTTTTTTTGATGGCTTAATCAAGTTTAGGCTTGGTGACAGTCGGACGAAAATTTTTAAAAAATTAAACGCGAAGACTCAGATTAGGGCATAAGCATAAATAAATTAAGAAATTACAGGTTATGTTTAACAATGTTTACATCAGCAAATCTATCCTTGGAAGTTTTCGACTACATCGGCTGCAATCTTTTTTGCCGAGTCCTGTGCTTCATTTATAAGCTCAATGGCCTGTTCATTAGTGGTACCATCAGCAAAGCCATCTCCTATTGAGTTTATGTCTATCCGAGGATAGAGTGACTTTGTCATCGCCAGGGTATGGCTCGCACTCATAACGGCAGCATCCGTGATATTTTCCATGTACTTCTTCGGTGCTATCCTGAGTTTATCGAAGACTTCAACAGCATCCAAAGAGCTTGTCCCAAGGCCATTCTTGTAAAGTGCCGACATTATTGGCGTCACGGCGTTGGCAATATCATCTCTAACTCTTTCGGCTCTTCGGACTTTTTCGGCGAACACTTCAAATTGAGCATGGGATTTAATCTTGTTAGCTACAAGTTTGATATGATTCAGAATACACAAGTAACCAGGATCAGATAGATCAAGGAATATGGGCCTCAAGGCTTACCTTCAATTTCTTCCAAGGCTTTCTTTTTGTCAGACTCGAGTTTGGCATTGTTAGTTTCTGCCTTCTTTAATTGAGCCTTGAGGGAATCAATTTCAGACATGTTGGCTACAGCAAGAAGATTTGGAATCATCAGTGTTAAACAAATTATGCAAGAACAAGACAAGCTGGTTTTTTCTTACCTCCGATTGAACCACGGAGTTCCAGGTTCATGTCTTGAAGTTTGTTAATTTCTTCCCTCAAGACGACCTCTCTAGCTGCAGCTTCTTCTCTAGCCTCTTTGAGGTCTTGCTGGATGTTTTCCAGAGAATTCACATGAGGTACCAACTTCTCGAGAGTGTCTGACTTGGCCATTGAGCGGCGATGAATTCTCTGCATTATGAAGATTGCGTCAGTCGACTATATGAGACCGTATGGTTAAGATTTGAGGGATTTACACATACATTTATCAGACGAGTTGCTTCGGTTAGGCTGGCGACAAGCATGTCATGTTCTTCGGCTTCTTTCTGTTTATTCAAGATGATGCCCTGCCTTTTGCCTTCAGCATCTCGCCATTCAATTTTTATTGGAGGGACTGAGTCTTCTGAAGACTTCAGTCGGGTAATTTCTTCCTCTTCGGTTGATTGCTCTAAGGATGATAAATGAAGATGGAAATCAAAAGATTTATTCAAGACAAGAGTCTGAAGACTATTTAAAGCTTACCTGTTCTAGGAGCCGGGTCCTCAACCGGTGTTTCTTGACTGCACGAGCCTTGTTGATCCTTATTCGACTGGTTTCTAGTCGGGATATCCTGGCTGGCAGTCGGGGACTGGTTTCCAGTCGGGATATCCTGGTTGGCAGTCGGGGGCTCTTCTTCAGGGATGTCATGGCTGGCAGTCGGGGGCTCTACCTCAAGGATATCTTCACTCGGGAGAGGGTCCTGAGACCCTTGTTCTGTAGACCTTGGTTCTTCTGGTGCTGCGGATGGATTTATTGCTTCTGTCTGCCCGGTAGGATCTATATCCTGAGGTTTCCTGCAGAAGAAGATGACGGTGATTAAAATGGAGATGATGTCAAGTTGGATTTCAATGAGAAGACAAACTCAGTTATGTGAAGGGTACCTGTTGGACTTCCTAATTTTTGGAGCAGATCTTGTGGATGGCCTCGGCGAGCTTTTATTAGCCTTTGGAGTCTGGGTTTCTTCCGTTTCTTCATCCGAGTCATCCACAACCAGCATCCTTTTGCTAGCACGTTTGCTGGTTTCCTCTTCGGCAGCGACTCTCTTGTTTTTGGTCTGCGGTTTGATTTTTGGGCCACCTGCTGGCTTCTTGGTAGTTGGTTGGGCAGTTGTATCTTCATGGAAGACTTTGTACGACCGAGAGATGATCAAGGCATTTGCCTGCAAGCAGTACTCTTGAGACATATTGAAGAACGTAAATAGATTGAAGAATGATATGAGTTGCAGAGTCTACTAATCGGAGGAGATGGTCGGAGAAGACTAAAGGGAGCAACCGGCAGCTTATTGCTGTACTCCACTGCAATTCCAGAAGAAAAAATCTTGTACATACAAGCACACAGGACCTAGAAGTTCAGGGATTCACGATCCTCCCAGTTGGGGTCACTCTGGCCTTCGTATTCGAACGCTGGCTTGGATCTTTCTTTGATGGGAGCCAGTCGGCTTTTGATGAAGTGTCGGGTGATTTGTTCTCCTTGGAGGCCTTTGTTCTTCAGTTCAAGAATTTTAGTCAGGAGGTTGTTCGCTTCTATCCAGTCTTGCCCTTCTGGCATGGTGTTCCAGTTGGCCCGTTGGATGGGTGGGAGGCCAATGAAGTCGGGCAAGCTGGGGGCTGGGTTTGAGATATAAAACCAATTTGCATGAGCCCTTATTGGAGGATTTCAGAGGAAGAGGGAAGTAATCTTTGCGGAGAGTCCCGCAAAGTTGAAAGCCGGCACCACCAACGACACAGGGATTGTCTTTGGTTGGATGTGCTTTGAGAGAGAACATGCGGCGGAAAAGATTGAAGTGTGGAAGGATGCCCAAGAAAGCTTCGCACACGTGGATGAAAATGGCGATGTGCAGAATGAAATTTGGGTTCAAATGATAAAGTTGGAGACCGTAGTACTCGAGGATGCCACGGAAGAATTCGAAAGTGGGAAGACCAAATCCGCAATAAAAGAAGTGGGTGAAAACTACGATCTCACCGGTGTTTGGGGTTGGGAATTCTTCACTGAACGCCGGGCGCCAACCGATGATCTCCTTGGTTGGAAGAACTCCGTCCTTCACCATTTCCCGTAGCGTCGATTCCTTCACATCTGAGGTTGCCCATTGGTCGAAGGGGATTTCTCTCTCCTCTGCCATGGATACGGATTGAGGAAGGTGGATCTAGAGCTGGGAGTGGAGATTCTTGAGGGAAATGCTAGGAGTTGGTTGCGCGTGATGAATCTTGATGGAGCTCGAGCTTCCGGATGGATGGATTTGGATGCGCACAAGTTCTAGGTTTCTACGAAGAGCCTATGAACAGGAGCGCAAAAGGGGAAATTTTTGGAACATGAAGCGGCGGGGAAGACAACGGCGCTTCAGAGATTTTAGGGTATCGGTAAGCTTTCTCGTGTTTGGGCCGAGACCCATGAGGAGCTTACGGCCCATATTATAGGTGTGGCTTGACACATGTCTCTAGGGACTTAAGCAGATTTGCCCTGGCAATATGCGCGTGTCTCATTGCCCAATGCCTTTAAAATCCTTTCATACAGCAGTTACACAACTTGTTGAAGGTTGGTACGATGCAACTTGGAGGGTGACAAACAGTAAAGTTTTTTATAACTATCCTAGTAACTTTTTTATAGGTTGCAGAGGTTGTTTGGTTTTTTACAAAGCATTTGATCTTATGATTATATTAATGCTATTTTGCCACCTTGGTGTGTTCTTTTATTAAGACCAATATTATGGCAAGAGCTATTTAATATTTTTGGTCACATTTTTCAGATGACTGATAAATTATGAGTTTATTAACTTGAATTTTCTATTTCTGAGGTTGGTCGAGTTGAATGCTCTGAGAGGACTCGGGCATAACGACTCGGATAAGCATGAGCTTGCCAGCACTCGGATTCATTATGCACTATACCTTGATTATAAGGTTATGTGTTATATGATTTTTTATGATTGCTTTTGGCTTAGGCTAAACATTTATTTCACTCGGATGAGTATGATTGTTATAGTTCTTGACTATATGCTTAGTTTGTTTAACTAAACATATAGTCGGGGGCTACACCTAATTAGGTGCATCAGTCGATGCACCTAAGTATTTATTCTTAAGAAATTTTTGAGATATTTTCAGTCCTTCACAGCCTTCTTATTAGATGATAAAGTACTAGGGAGACTCAGGCAGAGATGATGGAAGTACTCGGCAATGGGAGCACTCGGCTAAGGAGTTATTCGGCTGTGTGTAATTCTGGTTCGAGGCAAAGTTATCTCGTCGACTGTGAAGGTCTCAGGGGCTACTATGGAGATTATGGGTACCGGATACCCTCATGGCTGGCTTATCCGACTAGCTATAGGGGATAGATTATGACTCATGATTATGTAAACCGGCTTAAGACTTGGGTATTACGTTACCATTGTGATAAGGTAACAGCCTATAGTTCAAAGTTGGTAAGATTGAGGAGTCTGACATAGAGTGTGATTGGGTCTTCGACTTGTAAACCTACCCTCTAAGACTATATAAGGAGGGTAGGGCGTCTCTTGAGATATAGAAAATCAGAGAGCGAATAGCGAAAGACTCACGAGAGCACACGAGATTAAGAGATCACGAGATCAATAAATCACTCGGCAGATCAAATCCCCGAAACAGGAGTAGGGTATTACCTCTCATTGAGAGGGTCTGAACCTGTCTAAATCCCTTTGTATACTAACCCATCGTGTTTGACGCTTGACTGCTACCCCCAATTTCTTATTGCCGAAATCAAGTTTCAACACCCCCATGGTGAGACACTAGGACGAATAAATCATTTATCTTCTAAGCCCGTGTTTAGTTCCAAACTTTTTTTTTCAAAAAACGTCACATCAGATCACATCAGATATACGGACACACATTTGAAGTATTAAACATAGTCTAATAACAAAACAAATTACAGATTCCGCCTGTAAATTGCGAGACGAATCTTTTGAGCCTAATTAATCCGTCATTAGCAAATGTTTACTGTAGCACCACATTGTCAAATCATGGTGCAATTAGGCTCAAAAGATTCGTCTCGCAATTTACAAGTAAACTGTGTAATTGGTTTTTTTTTTCGTCCACATTTAATACTTCATGCATGTGTCCAAACATTCGATGTGATTGGTTTGAAGTTTGAAGTTTGAAGTTTGAAGGGAACTAAACAGGCCCTATTCTTTTAACTGTATCTTTAGTTCCTTTAGCTCAACAGGTGCCATTCTGTAAGGTGCCTTATAAATCGGAGTAGTTCCTGGCGCTATTTCAATAGTAAATTCAATCTCTCGATCTGGTGGTAATCCTGGTAATTCAGCTGAAAAAACATCTGGAAATTCGTTCACAACTGGCACTTCTTCCAGACTAACTCCCTTGCTCATGATTTCTGGCACTAAAGGTCTTGGTAAATTATTTTTATCTCCATGGTAAGTGATTTGGGTTTGGTCCAATGGTTTAAGTGCAATCTGTTTTCCATGACAATCGATATTTGCTTTGTGTTTACATAACCAGTCCATACCAAGTATAATGTCGAAATCATGCATATTAAATGGTATGAGGTCAGCAGTTAATTTCCATCCATCAATAGTAATTGGACAGAACTTGCAAATTATATTAGTTATTCGGCTATCCAAAGGAGTTTCTATGCAAATTATTTCTTTTAACCAACTGGTAGGGATGGTGTGTTTTCTCACAAAGTTGGTGGAGATAAACGAATGTGTGGCACCATAATCAAATAAAACTTTATTTGCGCGGATTAAGATATTACCTGTAACCACGGTGTTGGATTCTTCTGCTGTGCTCTTGGTTAAGTTGTATACTCGAGCACGATTTTCACCTTGTAAATTATTATTGTTTGACCATATTCCTCGTGTAGTATTAGTATTTGCAACTCGCTTTCCTTGGTTTGTCCCATGATTATTTGCTGAAGATGGACCAGGTAAATACAACGATGGTACTGGAACCAATACTTAGTATTTGGCTGGGTAGCTGAACTAACTCGATTTTTACCCTTCTGCAATAGAGGACATAGGTACCTTGTATCTCCTGCTTCTCCACACTCAAAACACCTTCCCCAGCGATTAGGACAAATTGATGGGGCATGGCTACCCTGGCATATTGGATATTTTCTGCCTTGATTTTCTGAAGATTCCCCCTGAATTTGCCCAGAATAGCTTCCACGGAATCTTCCCTGGTTCTGTTGATTATTGTTCTTAAATTTCTTTTGGGGTTGTCCATGTTCTATTCTTTGTTCATGATAACCTTTTTCAAGAAGTTGGGCTTTACTCACTACCTCCCTAAATATGGTTAATTCGAAGGCTTCAACGCGCTTTTTAATTGGTTGACGTAATCCACTTTCAAATCGTCGAGCTTTAGAACCATCTGTCTGCACAAATTCAGGAGCGAACCTTGCAAGTCTCGAAAATTCTATTTCATATTCTGCTACCGACTTATTACCTTGCTTAAGCTCTAGAAATTCCTTCTCCTTCATTCTCTTCACACTTTCTGGAAAATATTTCTTGTAGAAAGCTTCTTCGAATAATTCCCACGTAATAAACATACCTTCAGAATAGGACTTTTTATGAGCATCCCACCATTCAAAAGCACTAGACTGAAGCAAATAGGTAGCATATGTAATCTTTTCTTTATCTGTACAACCCATAGCTTCAAATGCCTTTTCCATTGATACTATCCAATCTTCCGCTTCAAGTGGATTGGTTGTTCCTGAAAATGTTGGTGGCTTCAATTTCTGAAATTCCCCAAGTCCATTTCGGTTAGCATCGCTTTTAGTACGTTCTAAAATCTCAATTTGTCGTTGTGTTTCTTGTTGCTTGCCCAATATATTAGTAAGTAAGTTAGCCCAAGGGTCTTGATTACGTGCAGTGGGTACCATTGATCCAGTGGCACCATTACTAGTATTATTTCCATCCTGACTAGTACCATTGCTGTTCTTGTTTTGCTCCATCTACCATATTTAACTTATTAGCAAGAATAAATAAATGATCATTGAATGGATCATAAGACGGTAAGAGATAAAATCATATTTACTATAAAATAATCAATATAGTTAATATTCAAATATACTATTTAGTTATGTTATTATCATTATGCTTTCCTCTTCCCATTTTAGTCTTATTATTATTCTTAACATGCACCAGTTAAATCAGAAATGATTAAAGTAAAGATTAGTACAAACCACAAGCACCACAATAGTACTGCATTACTTCAACGAAAAGAAAGTGCAGGAGGAGCCTACCTTGCTACACAAGCACGGCAAACACCTACTGGTGTACTAGTGCTACATACCGAACTCTGGTTTTTACACAAGATGTCTAGAAAGACATCACCGTGAGCTCTGATGTGCACCCTTCAGTTCCAGAAGCTCCTTTGGCTGTCTCGTAGACCAACCACCCATACCACTGACGCTACAAGAGGCTGCGTTCGCTAGCGAGTTGAGAACGCGTGCGTTGCGTTCGCTAGCGAGTTGAGAACGCGCGTACAATACGCACGAAAACGAAACAGTTCATTAGTACGTGATTAATTAAGTATTAGCTAATTTTTTTTTGAAAAATGGATTAATTTGATTTTTTTAAACAACTTTTGTATATAAACTTTTTGCAAAAATATATACCATTTAGTAGTTTGAAAAGCATGCGCGTGAAAAAAAAAGTATTATGCACGCTGGGAACTTTTGATGCCGCCGAACATAACCTAATTACAGTGGAGTACATCCCGTCCCAAGGGAAACAAAACCCATACTGGTACCACTCCTACATCTCAGGGCATCTACAACGCGCGTCGGTTTGCCGTCTCATAGAAGTAAATTTTGCACTTTCCCCCCCGCAGTCGCATGGAGACGGCAGCGTCGTCGCTTCACCACGCGACGGCTCTGGCCCAATCTCCAACGAAACAGACGACGAAGCCGCCCGTGCTATAGCTCGCGCACCGAGGAGTCGACGACGACGGCTGATTCGGTGCGGACGCGGGGTTTTGGCGCGCGTTCGGCGCCAAAATCATCTTCCGCGCGCCAATATTCGTCCCCGCACACCTTTGTCCCCAATCCTTTCGGCGGAAGCAGCCATGGCGCGGGAGGAAGCGGTGGCGAGCGTGGCGGCTGCACGGGAGCGGAAGGCGGCAAAGGCGGCGCTGGGCCGCAGCGGCACATCGGCGGCGAGCTCCATCCCTGTTGACACCACGCCGACGTTCTCGAAGGATCCGCGCGCCACTCCAACCTCCACCAGACGCCTGTTCGCCAGCAGCCAAGTCTCGACCGGTGGCCTGTTCCCCACGGCCCCATCCACCAATGGTCACTTCCCCGGCGTCCGAACCTCCACCGGCAGCCCAAGGATCCCCGCCGCCCTAACCTCAACCTTGGTGGCTCAATCTCCATGGATGCCTCCTCGTCCATTAATGAATCCTGCATACTTAGATCCAATAAATTGGTAAGTCAACTATACCATGGTGGCAGAGTTGTTGATTTATATCTTGAATTGTAATATTGTTGTATTGCTCATTTGGGGAATGAAAAAAGTAGAAGTATTGATGTAGTGCTGATCTATATTACTGGAGTGCTTGCTGTATTGCTCATTATTTCCTTTAATTATGATTAGGCTTGATGTACATTGCAACTTTGCTTGAATGTATAGATGTTCCTGTCAAAACAGATAGTGGCCACATACCTTATTTATCAAAGTTGCAGATAGATAATTGTGTACTTTGCAGGGATCATGAACCAACACCAGATGGTGGATTCCTGAACTTTCTTCGAAGCGAAAGTCACCTAGTCCCTGAAAACTCTAACCTTGTTGGGGGAACCAATAACCCTGACATTTCCCAATTTTACTGGTCACCAGTAGTTGAAAAAATTGGCACCCTTCCCATGTCCCAGCCAAATGTCAATGGCAACGTTGACAATGAAGAACAGGTTAGGACAGAGAAGCGTATAGTTTGGACACCAGAAGAAGACTCCAGGCTGGTAAGATCATCGTTCATATGTCATGTGTAACTAGTTACTAATATTGAAGCATTATTAGTTCTCAAGTAAATATTTTTTCTTTTAATTGCAGATGAGTGCATGGTTAAAATGCTCAATGGACTCAATACAAGGAAATGACAAGAGAAATGACCAATATTGGAATGATGTAGTTGACACTTATAACCTTACAACCCCTGCTAAAAGGAAGAGAAATATGAAGCAAGCAAAGGATAGATGGCATAGGATAAACAAGCTTGCTGACCTCTTCCACAGTGCTTATTTAAAAGCGCGAAGGATATACAAAAGTGGTTACAATGATCAAATGTGGATTAAGGAAGCACAAACTTTCTATCAGGAAGACAACAAAGAATATAAGCTGGGTCATTTTGTGTTAATGGATGTATGGAACGCTATTCGGGATCAGCCAAAATGGCTTACCTACAATGATGGGCTTAAAAAAGCACGTAAAAGGAAGACATCAAGCCAAGGCGATGAAGAAGTAAGGGAAGAGGAAGAAGAAGAGGACCACTATGAAATCCCAAGACCAACTGGGCAAAAAGTAGCAAAAAAGGCAGCCTATGAATCAAATGTGAAGTCGAAGCATGTGGATTCACAGTCTAGCCCAGCTGATGATGAAGATGTACTGATCCTAAAAGAAGCACATGCAAATCGACTTAAGGTCTTGGAAAAGTAGGAAAAGCTATCAGCAGAGAGATTGGAGTCAGCCAAACTTGCCAAAGAGACCAAGACTCTAGAGATTACAGCTAAGATGATGGATACTTATAACTGTCTACTGGCAAAAGATGTACAACTAATGACCGAAGAAGAAAATGTTGAACATGTTGCCATGCTAAAGCATTTGAAAAATAAGTTATGTCCTGGAATTTGACTGAGGTGAGGTTCTTCCATTTTATCTATATTTTGTAGTACCTCATCTCTGTTCCATATGTGAAAAATTCAGTACCTCATCTTTGTTCCATATATCAAAAATTCAGTACCTCATCTTTGTGCTTCTCACTCTGTCTTATGTGCAGATAGCATTGGTGCTGTTGCAAGAGAAAATTCAGTAACTTAAGGAGCTTGTCCGAAGCATTCAGCTGCAGCCTACAATTACCTAAGGTTATCTAGAGCTATATTAGAGATGGTACTGAGAAAAATTTATGTATTAGAGATTACCTAAAGTTACCTACAATTTATGTATTGCCTGTGCTACTGAGAAAATTTTGCAGTGTGACCAGGTCTAATTGTTTCTACACTGTGCAATTGGTCAACCTATATACAAGTGCTAGAATAATGCAGTGTGACCAGGTCTAATTGTTTCTACACTGTGCAGTGTGAACATGTCTAATTATTTCAGTTGTATGCAGGGTGAACTGTGCAGTGCAGATGAGAAGACATGTTCATTTCTACACTCATGCGCATATGTTCATATAGTGTGAACATGTCTAATTATCTGTTCAAATTACCTCATGCACACCTGTGACTGCTCTGTTCAGATTCTTAGGCGCATGAGGTAGTGCTATATATGCAGGGCAACAATTCTTTTTCTGTTATATTTTTATCAGTTCTCTGCAGCAATGTCATCTGGATGTGTTGCAACAATTCCATTTGTTGTTGCAGGAATTGTGGACGATTACCAACTATCTATCCCAGGAAATATATATAAGAAATGGACAGAGGATGCATTAGACCTTGTCTCCAAAAGAAGTCAAATTAACTCTGTATGTCTAGTTTTGAGTACTCCATATAATCCTGATAATTCTGCATACTTGCATATCTGTGACAGAATATGGTGTTTGTCTGAAAATTACTTGCAGAATTGCACTCTTTTTCACCATACCAAGATAAGTGACCTTATGGAGATGCCTCCCCTTGCCCTCATAAGCTCAGATTTATATTATCCTAAGGCACTTGTAAAACTCCACAAGGAATGCAGTGAAGTAAACTCTGGAAAACCATCAGCAGCATCAGGTAATTTCCTATATATGTTCTATTTTCTTACTTTTTTCACAACTGTCGTCTGTCATTTTGATTTTGGACATAACTATCGGTTTATGATTTTTCACTGAATTTTTTATCTTATCTGAATAAAGTTCATGGAGGGTCAGACAGTGAAGATCTCGATGAAATCGATCCCGCAGACATATACACCATGGAGGATTTTATGGCCGAAGAAGAAATCTTGGCAAGATTTGAAGAGAAGATTGTTTTGAAGAGAGAAGCTAGGATTGATGGACAATCATCTGCTCCCCGTCGCCGCCGAAATAGTGGACCGAGGAGGCCATTCCAAGGGATCGAGAGGCTGCCCATAAAGATCTAGTAGCTAACTATTTCTCTGAAACTCCCGTCTACACCGACGAGATGTTCCGTCGGAGGTTTCGAATGAGAAGACCACTATTCCTTAGAATCGTCGAAACTCTAGGAAGTTGGTCTCCTTATTTCCAACAGAGAGTGGATGCATTAGGTAGAAAAGGTCTCTCACCTCTTCAGAAATGTACAGCTGCCATAAGAATCCTAGCATATGGTACCTCTGTTGACCAACTTGATGAGGTGTTGAAGATTGGCGAGAGCACGTGTTTGGAGTGTTTGGGAAAATTTGCCAAAGGGATAATTGAATGTTTCGGCCCAGAGTACCTGCGCCCTCCTACAGTTGAGGAACTTCAAAAATTATTAGAACAAGGCGAGTCACGTGGTTTTCTTGGTATGATTGGAAGTATAGATTGTATGCACTGGGAATGGAAGAATTGCCCGACAGCTTGGAAAGGCATGTTTACCCGTGGTGACAAAGGCAAGCCTACAATGATCCTTGAAGCGGTAGCATCGCAAGATCTCCATATATGGCATTGTTTTTTTGGTGCGGCTGGTGCTCAAAATGACATAAATGTGTTGAACAAGTCACCTTTGTTCATTGATGCTATAAAAGGGACAGGTCCACGGGTTCAATACTATGTCAATGGGAATGAATATGATACTGGGTACTATCTTGCGGACAAAATTTATCCAGAGTATGCGGTGTTTGTCAAGACTATATCAAATCCTCAAATAGAAAAAGACAAATTGTATTCAAAAGAATAAGAATCAGCAAGGAAGGATGTTGAGTGTGCATTTGGTGTGTTGCAATCTCGTTTTGATATTGTTCGTCGGCCAGCACGCCTTTGGAAGCGGGGTGACGTTGTCAACATAATGGAAGCATGTGTTATTCTTCACAACATGATAGTTAAAGATGAGAAGGAATTAGTCAAAGTTGCATTAGATTTGAATGAAAATGGTAGTGCATCAATTGCGCTGTCGCCAGAAGTTGGTACATCGGCTAATCCAAACCCTGACTTTGCAGATGTACTACGAAGAAATGGACATATTCGTGCTCGCTCAACACATGTTAAACTCAGGAATGATTTAGTCGAGCACATATGGCGGCGCAATGGAAACGACAAAAATTAGATCATTTGAATATCTGTAACCGTGTGATCACAAAGTTATATTTTATTTCGATATCAAAGATTAATTTTATTTGGATATCAAAGGTTCAATTTTATTTGAACCACAAAGCCTTCTTTCATACATGCAACAAATAGGTATACAAAGATCATTTTTGTACTTGATCCATCATGTTTTATGTGTCCATTCATGAATTAAATGTCTTATAGACAGCCAAATAGACAAACCACTGTATGAGTTGTCTTTTCTGCTGTCTGTGTGTGTAGTTCTATATATAAATAGACAGCAACCGTCTCAAGCATTGTGGATGCCCTCACACACTGTCACTAGTGTTGTCACTACCCCCACCCCCATGCTGCAGAACAGTGATGGTTTCACTCAGGTAACGGACACGGTGGTATAGGCGATGGGTGAGGTGCTCCAGAAACATGACTCCATTCTCGCTGGAGCGAACAATGGTCAGCAGTTCTGCACAAAGCTTCTCAGCCTCTACCACCCTACCACGCAGCAGACCCTAATTTTTTCATGTAAATCCACTGAATTTTATATAAATGACCCTACTAAGATTTCAAACAATGATAATTGATCTCACAGGGTAAAATTGTTGGCTCCGCCACTGTCACCACCCAGGCACGCAACCTGATGACGCAGATGCTGCACTTGAGGGTAATTGACATCCCTTATCTCAATCTGGCGCTCTGCTGCTAAGGCATGCATAGCCATAAGTGAAGCAGTTTGCTCAGCTTCAGCTACAGTGGTCTTAGCTGCCTAGTGCCTCATAATAAAAAGTAGGGAACACGATCGGCTGGACCAAGAGTAACTTGCACACCCACAACATGTAGTCCAGTGGAACTATGCCACCCGGTGATAGTCGGTGGACCAAGGTCCAGCATGCGTGCAAACTCCTCTGCCACCTGGAACAAACAATGATACAGACAATTTATATTATTAACCCTAGTAAGCTGACATGTACCCTCCTATTCCTAAAGCTATGACCAGTACTAGAAGCTATCTATCTATAGGATCTCATATTCTAGTGTCTATCAGTTCAACTAGACAACTAGTCAGGCATTATACTCACCTATCTTAATATGCACTGATGTCAATTCATCTTCCCCATCCAGTTATTATCATTACTGTTTAATACTAGACTAAATTCTAATATGGAACCAGGCTCTGATACCACTCCAACTGTCACGACCTAAAGTTTCCCAATTTTGTTGACAGTCTGCCGTATCCTTATAAGCATATATACTAACTACATATGTTTCCTAAGGATACAAGACTAGATGTAATATCTAACCATCACAATTGAAACTTGGAAACCTACAGTAATGGTTCCATTTATTTTTCACCAGCTACATTGCTTAATACATTGGTTGGTCCACTGACCAACTTGTTGTCATCAGGACTATTTCCTACATCTAGCATGCAGGCGTGTGTCCTCCATGCTTCTGACATTTCCAACACTTCCAGATGAATTCTTTTGTATCCTCATATATTCTGGGCCAGAAGAATCCACTCTGTCAGATATTCGCCTTTGTTCGAAATACACCATAGTGTCCTCCATATGATGCAACATGATATCTTTCTATGATCCTTGTGCCTTCGGCTATTGGTACACACCTTCTCAGTAGGCCGTCAGCACATATTCTATATAAGTACGGATCATCCTACAAGTGGCATCTACTCTCGTAGATGAGCCTCTTCTTGTTTTTTCCTGGTGGTATATATCATGTAACCATAAAGTTCACAATATTTGTATACCATGGATTGGAGTCTGTTACCTTTAGTAGCATGTCATCCCGAAGGAAGTCACTTATCGGTAGTTCCTGCGTGTTAGTGAAATGCATGCTCGACAAATAATCTGCTATAGAGTTTTCTACTCTCTTTTTATCTTTAATCCCAAGATCAAACTCTTGGAGTAGAAGGATCCATCTTATTAAGTGGGGTTTAGCATCTTTCTTAATGAGCAGGTATTTTAAAGCAGCATGATCAATGTAAACAATTACCTTTGCACCCACAAGATAAGATCTAAACTTGTCAAAAGCAAAGACAACTTTCAGGAGCTCTTTTTCAATGGTAAAATAATTAAGTTGAGCTCCAGTCACCGTTTTGCGTGCATAAGCAATTGCATGATGTTTCTTATCCTTGGTTTGGCCAAGAACGGCCCCAACGGCATAATCACTAGCATCACACATTATTTCAAAAGGGAGCGACCAATCGAGGGGTTGAATGATTGGTGCTATGATGAGTTTTAAGGATGTTAAAGGATTTCATGCACTCATTATTAAACTCAAAAGGGATATATTTAGCTAACAAGAAGGTCAAGAGTCTAGCAATTTGAGAAAAATCTTTTATAAAGCACCTATAGAACCATGCATGGCCCAGAAAGCTATGGACTCCCTTTACATTAGTGGGTGGTGAAAGCTTCTCTATAGTTTCAATTTTAGCTCTATCCACCTCTATCCCCCTTTCGGACACAAGGTGTCCTAAGACTATTCCCTCGCGGACCATAAAATGGCACTTCTTCCAGTTAAGTATCAGGTCCTTCTCCTGCCATCTCTGCAAGACTCTATCTAGATTCTTCAGGTGTTGATCAAAGGTTTTGCCATAAACGAAGAAGTCATCCATAAAGACCTCCATGATATCTTCAATCATGTCGGAAAAGATAGACATCATGCATCTTTGAATGATATGGGTGCATTACACAACCCAAAAGGCATTCGTCAGTAGGCATTGGTTCAATAAGGGCATGTGAAGATAGTCTTCCTTTGATCATCAGGATGGATGGGGATCTGATGATAACCAGAATACCCATCAAGGAAACAAAAGAAGGAATGTTTCGATAGTTGCTCTAACATTTCATCAATGAAGGGCAGCGGGAAATGATCTTTTTTGTAGCCTTGTTATGTTTTCTATAATCAATGCACATCCTCCATCCAGTGATGGATCGTTGTGGGATTAGTTCATTCTTTTCGTTTTTAACAACCGTCATCCCTCCCTTCTTGGGCACAACCTAGAACTGGATATGGAATAGGATAGATTATCCCGGCGTGTAAGAGCTTGAGGACCTCTTTCTTGACAACCTCCCTCATCGCATTGTTTAGCCTCCTTTGAGGCTGCTTAGAAGGTGTACTAAAAGGATCGATTGGGATACGATGGGTGCAAAGAGTGAGACGAATTACCTTGAGGTCTTGGAGCAAGTAGCCTAAAACAGGTCGATGCTTTTCTAAGATTGAAATAAGTCTGGTGGTCTCTCCTTCTGAAAGTATGTCACTTATGATAAGGGGAGACTCAATATCTTCGTGTAGGAAAGCATAGTGGAGGCCAGAAGGTAGGGGTCTAGCTCGATAAGAGGTCGTGGTGGTATTTCAAACTCAGAGGGGTCAAGTGGTTCTCCGGAATCGTCCACCTCTTGGGTAAAGTATTCGGCGTCTTTCTCGAGAGTGGATTTCGAAGAATCTTGAGGAAATTCAGCCATCACTTCCTCAATCGATTTGGGTTCGGGAGGAGGTTCCGTCAAGGAGTTTCTAGATCTAGAGATTTGGACAGAGAAAGTTTCCTTCCCTAACTTTATGTCGAGTTTCTCTAGCATCGGCACATCTAGAAGCAGCTTTTCTATAGGATGGCCGATGAGGATGTCAAAGCCATGGACTTTGAAGACATGGAAATCTAGGGTCACTATGGCATCATTGTTCCCTACGGATACATTTTGTAGGATCCCAATTCCTTCTAATAGATGTCTTGAGGGGCTCTTGAAGGTTTTGTTGGTCAGTGCTAACGGATCATCACCTAAGATGGCTAAGCCATAGGAATCAGAGATGATGTTGGCACTGACAGTGGGATTGTAGAGCATGTCCACATTGGTTCCCCTTATGAGGCATCGAATAGTTGAGGAAGGGGAGCTGACCCGAAGGAGTTTAGGAGACAGCTCTAGCTCCCTTAACCATTCGTCGCTCATAATGTTTGTTAACTCCTGGATGGTTTCCCTAAGGAATCTGTCTTCTAGAGACTCTAGAGGAGTAACTGGAATTTGTAGTTTCTTCTGACAGGAATAATTCGAGATATTTTCGAAATCCTTAAAAAGATCATCCTCGAATTGGAAAGAAGACTCTGAAGATTGAATTTCTTCCTCCTTCGGTGTCCCTGGTTCGGGTGAGGGCTCAAGAGTCGAATCTTGGGATGCAAAAGATAAAGATTAGGATTCGGCTTCTAAGGGCTCCTCATGGCTTGACGTGGTTACCTCTTGGAGGGGCTCATATGTGGCAACAAAGAAAGTGTTTTCTAAGATGTGATCTAAGGTTTCTCTTCCTTCGGCTGGGGTTTTATGGGAAAAAGATCCTTCGACGATGATGTCAAGATAATGGGCAGATTCCTTGTCTAGATCCAGACAGAAGTGTTGTAGTAACACATGGTCGGGAATGGACAAGTTTGGGCCGGATCGCACTAAAAGTGAGAACCTAGCCTAATCTGCACCGATAGACTCCTTTTTTTGTCGAAAGTCAAGAATCTCTCTTCGTAGGGAGGCAACACGGGACAGAAGGAAAAAGGCAAGACAAAGTTTGCCTCTTAGCTCCTCCAAATTACCGTTTGCACTACCTATGAAATGAGTATACCATTGTTTCGCCCTCTTTATGAGAGAGAACAGGAACAACTTCCATTTTAGAGTTTCCAATGTCATGTCTGAAATCATCAGACACGAGCATAGTTGCTTGAACTCTCATAGATGGTGCTATGAGTTTTCATGGTCAGATTTTGAGAAGAATTGGTCCCAAACCATGGCTATAAAAGCCAGAGCGAAGTTCATAACCAGATGAGAGAATTGGTTTTGAAGATAGTGGTGGTTCAAAGAACTCACCCTTTGGAGCGGGGAGGCTTTGAATAGATTTTTGCTCCATGGAAGAGGGGAAAGGAAAGAAGAAAAATAAAAATAAAGAGATACGCGGGCAACTAGGTTCGAAGATAATTCAGCAACCATCCCCGGCAACGGCGCCAGAAAGCTTGTTGGTATTTATTACGAGCACAAAATAATCTGCAAGCGCATAGATACCGTCGTAGCCTTCACCCAAGAGTATTCCAGCGTATCGTATCACAGGTAACGTGTGTAAACTAGTCTCCTATCTAGATTACCCAAAGACACAAGATAAATGGTAGGCGAGGATAAAGAGTATTCCTATGGGTTACTTATCTTCAGTCAAGGTAAAATTCTATCAATTGTTTCGGGCACTGGCTTACCTCTGGTCTACCAAGAAGACTCCGCCCGACAGCTTTATGATGTACCCGAAAGTGGAGGATTACGAAGGACGGACAGGGTTGTCCCACCTATCATCTATCTCTACAACCCGTGGAGTACACAATAAACAAAGGTAATCTCTAGTCTAGATACCACATCTATGCTATTAATTACTACCCTAATCTCGGTACCACACTTATGAAAGATTAAGGTACTCTACCTAGCCAGAGCGATGAACCCGCAATGATGAGAATATATCTTACTTAAATAAGAAAAGTAAATATAATAAAGGAATCACGAGCACTTACTTGTATTAAGGTAAACATCTATCGAGGTACAAGCTTGGAGAAGAGTGTCGACAGACCCGACACTTCTCCAGACTTCCCCTCACTCTCTCCCTACTCAAAGCACTAGCTAAGTAAAGCTTCAACTTTGAAATGTAGCATATGATCTCCTCTCTTGATGTGTCTTGGTATAGGATCAAAGATGTTGACTAGAGGGGGGTGAATAGGTAATTCAAAATAAATGACACCTAATCAAAACTAACCTAAGTTGCTAGGCTTGGTGAGGGACAAATCTAACTAAACAACTAAGTTATGTTTTGCAAACCTAGGGTGATAGTGGCTCAAGTATGTCTCTAGGAATGTAAATTGCACAAAAGTAAATGCAATAAGTAAAGGGACAAGAGACAAAGAAGTTTTTCACCGAGGTTCGAAAACTCACCGGTTTCCTACGTCCCCGTTGAGGCGAGCCCAACTCCACAGCTCAACCACGAAGCCATCGCACGCCCCCTTCGTCAATGGGTGGGCAAGGTGGGAGCCGGCCCACGGAGAGGACTACCCAAGCCCCAAGCCTCGATCACTAGGGTAGTTCTTCCTTCACTCCGAAGGTGGTGAACTCCAAACCACTCACAATCGGTACCGGGCCTCCTCCACAATCTCCTTGGAGAGGTCACCGGGCAAGCACCTCCACAAGCCGTCTAGGAGGCGGCAACCTCCAAGAGTAATAAGCGATGACCCGGCTTGGAGATGATCAAGTGCCACACTAGCTCAACAAGAAAGCAAATGCACTTGACTCTTGGCTAATCCACTCTCAATCACACAAAAGGATGAACAAAGGCTCAAATGAGTGTGAGAGAAGTGCAAGGGATGTATGCAAGTGAAACAAGTGCCAAGAAAGCCCCTTGCTGCAAATGGGGGATATTTATACCCCAAACCCCCAAAACTAGCCGTTGGGGACGAAATCCACCAACTCTGTGTATTGCCGGTCAGACCACCGTTGAGTGGCCGATCAAACCGGACTACTTCGCAACGGCTAGGGACTGCATTAAATGCACTAGGATCAGGGGGCTGGTCAGACCGGAGGCCAAATTGTAACACCCTGGGGAAATTCCTAAATAAAAATACACCGATCAAAAATCATTTCTGTTTCATGTTTAAATTTTTGCATCATGCCGACAGTTTCTTTGTTTTATGCCAGTGCCAAACTTTTATTGAAATTTACCATTTTTTTCTACTCCTCTGATCTTCTGGTCTTTGTCCCAGAATTTTCACTCTAACCAAAATTAGTTTTACTCCAAAAAGTCCACGTAAGCTCCCTCTACTATGGCCTTCTTGTTGCTGGGCTTTTTCTGGAAAAAGTCCATGTTACCTCCCCAAGCCCTTTTCATTCCTATTAGGTTGGAAAAGAGAAAAGTCTAATTTTCCCCCATACTATTTTCGGCGACGACGTCGCCGCACGCCGCGCCGCTACGACGAGGCCGCTACGACATCACCGGCTGTCGCCTTCCGCTCCTGTCTCACCGGCGAGCTTGCCATCCATTCCATACGCATCCGGCCCCACCTCGCACCGCCGCGAGCCATGCAGCAAGCTAGTTGTGCATGCGCGTGCATGCAGGCAAGCCAGCCACGAGCAAGCACCATGCAACTAGCTAGCTATGCGTATGCCTGCATGCAAGCAGCTAGTCGAGCCCAAGCTAGCATGCATGCAACAGCCTATGCAGTATACGCGCCAACCCGCGCGGCCGCTGCAACTGCCCCGTCCCTGTCTTCATGGCCATTTAAGACGAGCTCGTGCGGTGAAGCCTATATAAGGGCAACCATAGCCAGTATGCAACCCGTCCCTTTCCATCCTCTTTTCTCCTCCTCCTGGCTTTCTTTCTCTTCAGTCACACCCTTCCGCGCACACGCCGCCATCTCTCCGCTTGCTCCGCCGCGGCCGGTTTCGGCTGGGCCTCAGTTGAGCAAGAGGACGGATAGGCCGCCGCGCCGTCATTTGAACCCGAGAACGACTGACTTATCGAACGGCTAATCCCTAACATCTGACCCGCTGACTTCTAACTCACTAACCCGCTGACTTCTAACTCACTAACCCGCTGACTTCTAACTCGCTGACCCCTGACACCTAACTTGCACTAATCCGCTAACATTTATTCCTTAACGCTGTGTGTTCGTTTGTTGCCGAGCGAACACGTGGTGGGCGAGGACGATCCGCGGGTCGACCGGCCCCAGGCAGTACCTCGACGACCGTAGTTCGTGCGAGGACCGTCGGTCGGTACGCCGCTACCCGGCTGCCGCAAGGTGAGCTCCCCTCCTGCCCTTCCTCTTGCTTTCGTTTCCTTACCGCATTTCTCGTCTACCGTCGTTACCGCGGCACGGTGGCGTCGTGAGACGTGACACCGTAACCATTCCTTGCGCGACCGTCCTTCGCAGCGATCGCCGCATCACAGCCGGCCGTGCATACGCCATATAGCTAGCGAGCCGAACGTGTGCATGCATGCATGTAAGCAGCTAGCTAACTGCAGGTATGCGCATGCATGTATGCATGCAGCCACCCGAGCCCTCCATCTTACCAAGCACACACTCTAGGAAAACCACGACCACCGGAGAATCCCACTGTCGCGACCGAATGCCGTAGGCGCCGACCAAGGTCCCCGTGCCCCGCCCTTGCCGCGCAAGCCAAGCCGGCGCAAAACCACCTCCCGGCCTCGCGCCACACTGCCAACCAACCAAGCCACAGACCGGCGCCGCCTCTCCGCACGTGCCACCATGCCCAGGCGCCGCCCGGCGGCACACCGCCACGACGCGCCCCCAGGCCGGCGCCGCCGCCCCCGGCCTCCCCAGCCGCAGCCGCAGCCCGGCCTGCGCCTCCCGCGCCACGCGCGCCCCAGGCCGCCGCCAGCCCGCCAGGCAGCGTCGTCACCTGCACGCCGCCCAGCCGCTCCGCGTTCCCGCCGGCCGCCTCGTCCCCGCGCGCCGCGCCGCGCGAGCCGCTCGTCCCCGCGCGCCCGCGCCGCGCGAGCTGCCTCCTGGCCGCGCGCCGCACTGCCGCGCCGCGCCACCGAGCCGCGCCGCACCGTCTCCCCGGCCGCGCAACACGCTGTGCCGCGCCGCCGCCTTGCCGCCCGCGCGCGCCGCACGCCCAGCCGCCCCACCGCCGGCGCCCCTCCCTCCCGGCCTCTCTCACCCGGCTAGAGCAAGCAGAAAAGGAGAGAAGGAGAGAGAAGGCAAGATAAGAAGGAGAGAGAAGGGAAAAGAAAGAGGTGGGACCCGTCGGTGGGCCCCACTATCTCTCTCCCCATGGGCCCCCTTGGCCCAAGGACTTTGGGAAAGTCTATATCAGCTCCCTAAGAAGTCTACAAAACATCCCCGCATTCATTAGGGCCAACCGGCCGGATAAACTATCCAGAAGTCCATAAAACATCCCTCTTGTTCCCTGGGCCGAGCCATAAAGTCCTCCTACAAAAGTCTGTATTATATCCTCCGAGCCGAAACCCACCAACAGCCTCTCTCCTCGACGAAGTCTAATTTATACCCCCCCTACTCACCCAACTCTCCTCTTAAAGTCTGTATTACGTCCCTAACCGACCTACATCACTTTGGGCTAAGGCCAAAGCACTCCCAAAATAAAAGTCCAACATGCCCCCCCTCTGAGCCCCTCAGCCAAAGAATATTCCCAAGAATATTCCTTTCCAACTTAATAAATTCATTTCGCATTCCAGAAAATCCATTAATCTTCCAAAATTCATATCTCCTCAACCGTAAGTCCAATTGACTCCGTTCAACTTCCATAATTTTTCTAAAAATGTGATCTACGCAATGGCACTGGTTGGGTTATTTTCTTTTTTGGAATTTTTGGCTCTTTTTGTGTTAGCGAGTAGTTCGTGACGTTATTATTCGACCGGACAGGGTATATCTGCGAGGAGGAAATTGAGCCAATTGATAACGAACCCTCAAGTGAGCAAGGCAAGTCACTACGCCCCCTTCCTCGAACATGTTGATCCTATTTTTATAAATGTGTTGATTGCAAATAAAATTGCATGCTAATTATAAAACGCGTACCCACATTTGCTTAAAGCCTTACCTTTGATATTGTTTATCCTTATGTATTTACACACCTTTGTTACCTGAGCATATTACTTTACGCGTGATTATTTACTCACTGCTTAGCCCTGCTTACATAGACGTTATACACTCCATATGTGGATATGTGGATGTGGTTACACTGATCACTCGATGGGAGTGATTGATAGAGATCGGGTGGAGACATAAGCGCCACCCATAAGCATGAAAACCTTTGTGAAAACCCAGAAACTTAACTAAACAAAAGTGATTTCGACTGGGGCGGCACGGATAGAATATGGGTGGTTCTGGGAACGGTAAGCCGCCGACCCTGGTCAGTTAAGGACCGAGTCAAGAAGCTAAGCAGGAAACGAACCGAGTACGACCACACTTCTTGAGTGGGGTTAGACCCGGTGGACTAGGTTATTCTCGTGGGGTGGCACCCCAGACATGGTAGGTTCTGGATATCGGTATGGAAAGGTGGAAGTGTGTGGTTTAATGACGTCAAGCTTTATATATGTATGATGTAACCTTCAATCTCGGGAGCGCCAGGACTCCCCTCACAACCGGCTCGAGGTAGGAATGTGGCGCCGGGGGTGCAATGGGGATTCATAGTCCTTGGAGCGGGTGCCGCCATGCGAGGGTAACTGAAAAACCGGGCCGTGACAAGTCTCATGTGTTGGGTGAGTCACGGAGTGTGGGATTAAAAACGTACATCCACTGCAGTGTGAGTAAACTAAACTATTCGAATAGCTGTGCTCGCGGATATGAGCGCCGGGACTTGTATTACTCTTGACTAGACTCACATGTTTTTAATTTGGTTAGAAGAAGTTGGGATAAATACAACATGAGTGACCTTGCCCCATGCGTGGGAAGGTTACATTGTGATGAAGGAACTTCTAATTAATGACAACCTTTACATAGCGGAAATTCTTTTCATGGTTAAAACTGCTAGGCCATAGGCTTGTAAAATAACTTGTGAAAACTGGCTTTACGCAAATAAACTAAAACCTGCCTTGGACCCCTATATGCATTGGTTGCATTTCTATAGTGGTGACTTGCTGAGTACGGTTGGTACTCACCCTTGCATATTTCTACCCTTTTAGCTCTTGATGATGAGGACATGCCAGTCGAACTGATCCCTGAGAAGGGGGATGGTACGGAGGAACCATAGGGACTAATCCCCAGTTGATGCCTGTGGAGTATAGATGGACCGCCGCAGCCTCGCTTCCGCTATCCTATGTTATTTGGTATTGTATCCGGTCAGACACGGCCTATTAGAACCTACTTGGGTTCCCATGTAATATTTGGTATTGTAAGACTATGCGATGCAGACTATGTGTACCAGAGTTGTAATGTGTGTATACCAACCTACCGATCCAGGGAGTTGGTATTTGTAAACACATATGGTTTCCTGTGCTATAAAATCAGGGGCCGACACAAATGGTCGGTCAGACTGCCCACGGCTCGGTCAGACCGCCATCGGCTCGGTCTAACCGGTTGAGGCTCTAGCGGCTCTGGATCGCCAGGCCAGAGGCGGCCATCCATCCTCTAGCCGGCCGGTCAGACCGGCGGCAAGTGGCCGGTCAGACCCCCAAGAAGGGCCGGTCAGACCGGATCAAGCACTTCGGTCAGACCGCTCAGGGACAATCAACAGGAGAAAATAAAGATGCAAACCAAGACTTAAGTGCAAATGACCTAATGTGGCATTTTGATCATCTCTTTGACTAGGTCATTACCCTCCTTGATAGTACGGCAAAGCTATAAATAAATTCTAACAAATTTGATCGCCCAAACTCCTCAATCAATTAAAATAAAACCGCTAGTTTTACCGTCTTCAATCCTTTCGCTTTGCACCATTGAAAAACGTCTTCGGTGATCATCCATGTACTCATATTGTGTGATCCTAACTCAAATATGTGTAACTCAAAAGAATCGTTAGTCCACAATTCGTGCTTGTCATTAATTACCAAAATTAACAGCGGGGCCTAGGTGCTTCACTCGGCCGAACCCTGGTCAAGCACCCTCCCGTCGCCTTTCGTCTGGGTCATTACCTGGTAGGCCCTCAAGTCGGTTTGGGGTGTTTGGACCAAGTTGAGACGGTTCTTCTTCTAGTGTGGGCCCTTTGATCCATATACTCTCCTCTAATTGGTTGGAGTTGTGCTTTCTTACTTATGCTTTATCTTAATTTGCACAATTAATTATCTGCATATGAATATTCACCAACACTTGTGGAAATGGTTAGCAATAAACCCTTACTGCTAGATTTATTGGTAGACATTGTAAGTTTTATGCAGGAATTAATGGTCAAATTTGGTAGTTAAGGACCGTCAACAACACCCCACACTTAGCCCTTTGCTCGTCTTTGAATAATGGAGAAGGACTAAGGTGAAACAATGCCCTCTTTGGTATGATACGAACATATAAGATATTCTAAACCATACCTGCACTTATTAAATTTGAAGTGTTTATCACATTACCTTAGATGTTTGAAGAATGGAATGGCCTTGATCCAAGATATCTCTTGCTTCTTCTATCAAGTGACTTGGGGTTTTGAAATGGTTTTTTCAAAGAAAGATATTTTACCAAACCATACCCGGATCCCCTTGTGAGAGAGACAACCTAAATAAAGAGAGAAAAATTATTAAGGTAATTTTATTAGATGAGCTCCACTGTACCACATGCGTAAATTCCTATACACTGCAAGCAACTTTCAACGGAGTGTTATTCCTATGTGGACCCCACTCCTATAACCCCTCCCTATCCTATACACTACAGATTGCTATTAAATGAGTTTTCTTATGTGTTATTTCTATACACGTGCTATGAAAGTTGACGTTGACACTCAGTGCTACTACGTATGAAAGTTTGACGTTGAGCCAACAGTTCATTTTAGGATTTGTTTTAAAAGGATTTATTTATTTATTTATTTCAGCGAGACTTGTACGTAACGAGTGGGTCGGAGACTATTTTGCGCTCCTTGTCCTTACAGTGAGCGTCAACCACCGGTGTCTCACCACGGTAAAAGTGGAAAGATATACATTGACTCGGTAAACAGCTTGGTAGCTCATTAGCTAGTTTAATTGCCGCGTCATCACGGGTATATATAGAAATGATTGTTCTGTAGATATAGCTTAACCCTTTTTTCCCCTTGTGATGGGACAAAATTACGCCCTCCGATTTTAGATACGGACTTCTTCATCAAATTTTGACCAATACTTGATCTTTGGTTTTTGACCAATACTATTTATTCAATTATTATGTAGTTAATTAAAATGAAAAAGTACCCTGGATTTATTCTCAAAAGTTGCCTTATATATTTGCCTATCTACACATACTTAAGAAAATGACAAGTTGTCAAACGAATTTATAGTACCGGGACCAGTACTACTCCCTTCCTTTTAAATTACTTGTCCTTTTAGATTTATCCTAAGTTAAATATTTTAATTTTTAATTAATAATTTCTATTAATCATATAGTTTAATATCATAAAATTTATATTTTCATATTCACTATAAATAATACTTTTATATTATATGATTCACATGTTTGTCAAACTACGTGGATTTCTAAAAATTAATGATCAAATATAGATATATTTGACTTCTTTTATATATAGATATATTTAACTTAGGACAAACTTAAAATAACAAGTAATTTGAAATGGTTAGGTTACTTGTTGAGAAACCAGCCCACCGAGATTCAAGTCGTAGACTTGACACGGGTGATTGCATTTAAGGGTAATTGTTTTTTAGTGGTATGCGATGTACCAATCGATAGCAAGACGTTCGTAGTGATTTCGTGAATCTCAAGTTATGCCGGCCTAATCTTCCGGAAGTGTTCATAGAGATAAGGTGTGCATGTATGTATTTATAGGGGTGAATGTGTATGTGTTATAAACGTCTGCCTTTGTACTTTGTTTCTAAAAAAAATTAACTTAAAACGGAAATGGAAGGAGTAGTAAAAAGTAAATGCAAATGCATTGTCGATGGTGCCGTAGTGTTGGGGATACCATCTGCTACTAATTCCATGTGAATTTTAGCGGAATGAGATATAGTAAGGTTTTTCTTAAATAAGATAGATTCGTATTAAAAAAGCTGATTTTTTTTTTGAGTTAGTGTCTTGTGTTGTCAATCTGACGTTGTCACAAGTATAATTCCAATAACAAATAATTATCTAACCAAATGCAAATTATCCTTGTGTCTTTAGGTGGTTTCATTCTCGTCCTTAATTTTTTTATAGGAAGAGCATGATAGTATGGGTCGTGGTGTACTTTTAGGATTGATAGCCATGGGTTTTTTTTATTTTGGATGCCATAGTTTCTATTGAATATCATTATACATATTTTTTATTTGATGATTTTATTCGGATGTTTTTATTCGGTATTTTAGTTGGGTATCATCAAAAAGAGAGATAGGAATTTGTCCCATAACCTCAAGTTATTTTTGTTTTTAACTTCCCTTAGCAGAGGCTAGAGATGTAAAACCATTCTTATTACTAACAAAAAATGGATTCGTATGCAAATGAGGATAGTCTCGTGCGGCTTAGGATTTGAATATGGTATTACTATAAAATCAGCGCATGGCCTAAGCCCGATTTTAAGAGTTGATCGGGTAATTCAATTTTCCTATAGAACGCTTGGCCCAAGCCCAATAAATAGATGCCAAGGCAGCGCCCAATGCGGTCCGCGCTCGCAGTCGCAGTCGCAGCCGCAGCAGCTATCTAGTTCGCTCGCGAAGGGGGAAAAATGGGCGCCGCCGGGTGCTGCGCTCCTGCGCCTCGCTCGACGGAGGCACAAAAAAATGGGGGCTGCTGCGTCTCACTCGTCGCCGCCGAGGGCCCGGCCATGGCTGCGGTGCTCTGGGAATTCGACCATGGCGGTGGTGGTCCGGTGGCTTGGCGGCGCGGGGAAATGGGTCTGCGAGAACCAGGGAAGTGCAGCGGGGCACGAGGCAGCTAGCAGCGGCGGAACGGCGTGCTGCCACCGCGGGGCCGAAGCAGCGCAGGAGAAGAGGAGCGGCGGCCGGGGGTCGCGCTCGCACCAGCGAGCTCCCGGTGGCGATCTTGCAGGGAAAGGAAGGGGGCTTTTGGTGAGTTTGGCGTGGCGAGCTCGACGGTGCCTTCGATTGGAGAAGATGGCGAGCGACGGCGACGTATTCGAGGAATTGAAGCCGGCAGACTGAACTAGGATTTCGGCCTCTTTTGCTCCGGCGGGCGGCGATTGCGGCGGCTGAGTGCAGTGCGGCTTCGGGGAGTGGTTAGAGGGGGGCGCTAGAAAGGGAGATAGAGGCAGAGGCAGAAGCGGCGGTGACGTCGGGCGGTCGAGCTCGAGCTTCATCTCTCCGGCTTGGCTTGCTGCCTTGCTGGTGCTGCGAGCGCGATCGACGGGACGTGACTCAGCTTTCGCAGCTGAATGGCCGAGCGAGGAGTTTGGGAGGTGGGCTGGCCTGGACCAGAGGGGAGGAAGGAAGAAAGGAAAATAAATCCAATTTGACTTCATCAAACAGTGGTCGGATCGGACCTGATTAACCACAAAATCGGATGATCTCTTCAACTATTAGAATCGTGTAAAAAAATATTCTCTCGATTGTTTTGAAGGTGATTTTCACTAATATACGAGACTAACAAGTGGGCCACACAGTTTTTTATTTATGTTTAGCCTTGTCACTTTACTTGTGAGCAAGGTTGAGTCGATGTAATTTTTGAAAGGAGAAATGTGGGTTGTGGACAAGAAAATGGGTTGTGCACGTAAAAAGTTAAATCAGAATTGATCAGCATTGTTGCATTGTTTTAGTAGTGAGACAAAACGTAGTATTTATAAAGTGTGTATAGCTAGATATATGATTGGCTTGATTAATTACTCGAGTCGAAGATGTGTCTTACATAAGAGTGAGGGGGTACATGGTAAGAGAACTATCACAACACATAGTTCTGACAACAGGAATTTAAAGGATGGTTCTAGCTATAGAAAAGGGCATGTCGAACATGAGTCTTCTTCTTTGTTGAGTCGACAACATTATATAGTATAACCCATTTACTAAGTCGATAACATAGACCTCATTCGATAACATAGTCAGGGTTTATAAATATCGAATAACGGTGATGACAATTGATAGTGGTTAAGTAGGTATGGCTTGTACGTGTACATGTTATGTGTGGGGTGATGATGTAGCTTTGTGCTAACATGGAGTACAGCTAAACTTTAGGAGGTATAATTGGTTTTAGGAGGTATATCGTGTTGGATGAATAAGGGCATGGCTGAGCATATTGAGTAGAAGTTGGCATGGTTTGTTTGTAAAGATATTGTTGATTGGGCGAGGTTAAGATGCATCATAAAATTAATATTGTTTACTAAGATAGGAAAAGAGCTACAGTAGGCACGATAATTGGCGGCAATGATAACAAGAAGCGTTTGCAATGACAAGGCCGGAGCAAGATTGGCAAGTTGATTGGGCTTGCAAGTGCATGATTGGCTGATAAACGAAAAAAAAGTTAGAACAGGATGAGTTCACAAGAGAATGGATTCAGAAGATGGAGACAAGTTTAGGAGTAGTTGGGGGATTCTCAGAAGATTAGGATTTTGGGAGCACTCTAAAAAACAAAAGAGAAAACACAAAAGTTTTAAATAAAACGATGAACTCAACGGTTAGGTTTTAGCGATCTGAAAGAAAAAAAATAAAACAGTTTCATAAAGTTGTCAATTTAAGAGATGTTACAATACGTATGAGTAAATCCCTTTTCCCTAATTTTAGGCATTATATCAATGAGGTTTGGACTATTTATTTTTATCTTCATCCTAAAAATCCATCGGATATGGTCTTATTAGGTATAGTTTGTTTCTAATCTTGAACAAAGAAAAATGCTTTTCTATTAAAAAACCACAATAATAATCTTAAAAATAACTCTAGGCCTTATTTATTTTGAAGGAATTTCAACACATAAAAATAAAAATAAGAAAAGCGAAGGAATAGAAATACATGCACACTTTAATCCATAAAAATTTTTCGACAGGTTTGAGTGGATGAAAAAATTCATATATTTTCCTTCTACAATTTATAGGGAAAAAATTTCTTTTATTTTCCTATACCTACATTCCTATGAACCGAACAACACTCATAGAAATTAATCCTTAGGAATTCAAATTCTTTGGTTTTGCTCTAACCAAACAAGCCCTAAACTAGTTTAGTTTCTAAAATTAAATTTGAGCCTGGTTTATAAGCAAAATCAGTTGACTAAATTTGGGTATGCCTAAAGTTTTTTTTTCCTTTTTTTGCTTTCTACCATTGAAAACGGAGACTATTGGTGCCGTCGTAGAACCAATGTTGTTTATTCAAATGATCTTTATCTGCTGATCTAGAAGCTACCGACCGAGAAAGAACGCAAAAGGAAGGATTCCTCCTGATCCGTGTCGTGTCGTCCTTCCCTCGCCCAAACTCGCACCAACCCACCTCGCACATGGGACCTATGCTGCCTCTGCCACATCCTGCGAAAATAACAAGAAAAAAAATCGCTCCTCCTTCCGCACCGCACGTCACTACGTCACCCCACCCCGCTCCAAATACTCCCAGAGTCCCGCGGCCGCAGCGTACTACTTCACTCTCTCCCCGATCCCAATCTCGGAGAGAGACGTCCTCATCCATCCATCGCCGGAGCCTTGCGCCTCGAGTTCGTCGCCTGCCGCGCCATGGGGTCGCTCACCAGGGCGGAGGAGGAGGAGACGGCGGCGGCCGAGGAGTGGTCCGACGAGGCGGTCGTCTACGTCAACGGCGTCCGCCGCGTGCTCCCCGACGGCCTCGCCCACCTCACCCTGCTCCAATACCTCAGAGGTCCCTCTTCCTTCCTCTCTCTCCTCAATCCCTTCTCACTCTGCGCGTTTGTTTTGCATGCGCCGGGATTGGCACGCAAATCCGATGGCATTTTTAGTTTTTTTTTCCCTTTTGGAGCTTCGGCGATGGATGTTTGGGGGATTGATTGATTGATGCACGTTGAGGCGGTGGTGCTTTTCCACAGTATTAATCTATAACAGCGTTTTCTCCCATAGGATTTGCTGCGCGTGACGGCACTGCGCTTAACTTTGACTATTACATCAGAATAAGAATATTCTTTTTTTTGCGCGGACAGAATAAGAATATTTGATGCACTAGCTTAGCGCAGCACTCTGAACCCAAGGATCGACAATAATTAAATTCATGGGTCGAGACACCATTGACAGTTTCTTCTTGTAGACCCCTGCTAGTATTGGATATTTGTCTATTGGAAAGATTTAAAAAACCAACATGTTGCATCTATAAGGGGCTAAAGGCCAAAGGAAAATAAGCTGAAAATTCCCTATAGAAAGATCTAACACGAACTAAAGACATATACTCTTGTCAGTTGAAACCCCAAGGTTGAAGAGTGAATATATTATAATTAGCGCATAGTGAGTCCCAAGCAGATCATGCAAATCTGCGTACAAGTAGGTCGTAGAGTGTTTCTTGATGATTTCCTTCACATGGATATTAATTGGCATAGTAGTCTTTTTAAGTGAGAACCCTTCTCTGTAGGTTCCTTGTAATCAGGCTGTCCTTTTCCATTCATGGCACAGAATATTTCTATACAATCCAATTAAATGCCGTTGGAGGTCTCTCCATGATCTTCTAAGTTCAGCGAGAGGATTGGATAGCATAAATCTAAACATAGAGCAATATGCCATCTTCAGAGGTTACCTGCACTTCGGCAATAATGGTTGAATGCTTATTATACCTCTCTAAAGCCTGTCCAAGAGAGGAAGGTTAAAATGCTCATGATAGTTCGCTCTTGCTTTATCTCTGTGTTTTGAACTTACCAGCCTTTCTGAGATCTTCTCTTATCCTCAACTCTTTTATACCTATGATCCAAGGTCATTACATGTTAGCTACATTTAATATTGTATTCCAGTTTCTTTTACTGTTCCAATCTGTTCAGAACAAAGGGCTGTATTTGCCAATTTCAACATATCTTTACCTATTATAAAAATTAGAGATGATTCTGTACTCAAAAGATCTTTTGTCCGTCGTTCGACGTGCGGGAGGCGCGCACAACGTCGCTTGGGAGTTGTCCGTTCCACGATGGACTCAAACACAGGAGCACCATCCGTCTGTTCAACCGGCTGGGCTCATGTGGGATTTCATCACATAGCGCAGAGCAAAGTCAGTCATCAAAGCCCATCAATACAAAGACATTGTGTCATGCTCCTGCAGCGTTGCGGCAGGAGGGAATGTGGTCGGATTCACTCTGTAGCTATAGAGGTTATAATAACAATTGGTACCTTCATTCATTAATCCTTTGAGTCCTCACGCAATTTTGAATTTTCACTTTTGTTATATTTCATATATTGATTACTACTATTGCGTTTTTCAATGATTTTACTATAGATTTGCACAAAATGGTGCATGAAAAATATGTTTTTTAATAGGCACTCACAACGAGCACATTCTCACCCATATGAACGCCCACACGTATGCCCTACCCTATGGCACCTTCGAAAGACTAAGTTAAGCCAACATATCTTGGAATTAACGAAGTCATTGTATGTGTCTCGCTCTCGACTGAGTCGTAAATGCGAACCCTTGTGCCTAGTCAGCTTAAACTCGAGTGGACAGATTTTACCATAGGAACCTAACAAGCTGAGCTACCACTTCTCAAACTACGTAGTTATTTTCAATGTTACAAGTGACAAGTGGCAATTTTCTTATTTTAATGCCATCGGCTCCTATCTTTTGCTTTCGGCTTATACCAAAATTTGAACTTCAAAACTTGATTTGACCTTTTTTTCATGAATGTTTTTTTTCGGCATTGGCTTTTAAATAGTTAAGGACACACTCTTGTGTTAGTTATTTTCACTAGCACCTCTAAATTTTAGTCCTACATTCTCCACTATCCACACGTACGCTTTTGGTCTACACGCATATTGGTTATGAGAAAAAATGAGTAAAAAATTTGCACGCGTAGAATTCGAACGTGGGTTTCCTGAACAATCTCCCACATAACTAAGAATAAATGTTATCATGGTCCAATACATACTAATCATATAATTATGTTTATCTAATTATTGACTAATATACTAATTAACATGATATAAATTAACTAGAATCGAATAATTTACCCAGGTTCCGAGAATTACTATGTACGAACGCCACTGATTGGTTAGAAAAATTAAGCCTTAATAATCTAATGTTTATTATTATTTTATTTTTTTTCTGTTGCAATGCACGGGCATTTTGCTAGTAGATATTATAAATTTATAACCATGTTATATTTGCATCATTCATATTTGGCTCTTTGGAATTTCATTTCTAACTTTTCTCTAGATCTATATTGTAGACATCGGTCTTCCAGGAACAAAGCTTGGATGTGGTGAAGGTGGCTGTGGAGCCTGCACTGTGATGGTCTCATGCTATGATCAAACTACAAAGAAGACACAGTGAGAACTACATCCCTTCAACAAATCATGTTATGCAGATTTTATCCAACTACAATGAAATCACTGTATCATGTAGTATTAGAAAGAATATTGCACCACCCTCACCCTTATTCAGTTTTTCTTATACCTTGTTTGAAACTATCTTGAACTAGCAGTAATGCGAGATACATTTGCAAGCTGCAGCTTGCTTGCATTTCTTGACCTTCCACATTGAACAGGTGTTTTCTTATACCTTGTTTGAAACTATCTTGCAGTAGCTGTAAAGCGAGATACATTTGCATGCTGCAGGTTTTGTGCATTTAACCTTCCATGTTGAACTAGTGTTTTGTGCTAGTATGCTATTCTTAGATTTGAACATAAGATCCTTAATATTGAACATCACATTTGTCGTTGTATACTTGTATTATGTACCTGATATGTAATGGTCTGATTTTAGGATTTGAGCTTTACTTTGGTTAAAAAACTTCATCAGGCATTTTGCAATCAACGCATGCTTGGCTCCGCTTTATTCTGTGGAAGGAATGCACATAATCACAGTAGAGGGAATTGGGAATCGTCAGCGAGGTTTGCACCCAATCCAGGTGATACACTAAACTAGAAATCATTATTTTTTTTCTTTTTTATTAATGGTGTTTGTGAAAATATTGAAGCTGTGTGGAACCATTGATGTGATGAGGTAGTTACTTGTTGGCTAAAGACCTTGAGAAAGGTAAAGATTCCTAAGCAGTAAAGCTGAGCATGGATAGTACCTACTCCATTAGATCCGGTGGGTTTTTAGGTCTGTTCTGATGTGGACTCCTTGAGCTGGACAGTAACACAACAACAGTATTAAAAAAGGATTAAATATAAGTGTAGAAAACAGCGGAACACAATATGACAAGCAAAAACAACATAGCTCGCCTAGCACCGCTAAAGCAACCAAAATTGACATGATATGAATAGTAAATGGGTTTCACAAGTTGTCATGTAGGCCAATCAAAACCCAACCCATTCAAACGCATCATGCTGTCACATTGTTTTGAAAAACACCGATATGTGAAATGCATCTCATGCCTGTTGTGGTTGTATATTTTTGACAGCAGTACTATGTGGTGGCTAAGAACAAATTAAATGTTGACGAACAAGATGTCATCAGTTTCTGACTCCTGTCTTTACACCTTCATCCTTTCCTACCAATAGGGTTTGCTCTTGATCATGATGTTCAGATGGTCTGCTTTCCTTACAGGAACGTTTAGCCATGGCCCACGGTTCACAATGTGGATTTTGCACCCCTGGTTTTGTGATGTCAATGTATGCATTGCTGAGATCAAGTGAACAGCCTCCTACTGAAGAGCAGATTGAAGATAGCCTTGCAGGAAATTTATGTCGCTGTACTGGCTACAGACCAATAATAGACGCCTTCCGTGTTTTTTCGAAAAGAGATGACTTTTTGTACAACAATTCATCTCTGAAAAATGCAGATGGCCGACCTATCTGCCCTTCAACAGGAAAACCATGTTCCTGCGGAGATCAGAAAGACATCAATGATAATGAATCTTCATTGTTGCCACCTATGAAAAGCTACTCACCTTATTCATACAATGAGATTGACGGAAATGCGTACAGTGAGAAAGAACTCATTTTTCCCCCAGAACTTCAGTTGAGAAAAGTTACGTCACTTAAATTGAATGGGTTTAATGGGATTCGGTGGTATAGACCTCTTAAACTAAAGCAAGTTTTGCATTTGAAAGCATGCTACCCAAACGCGAAACTGATCATTGGCAACTCTGAAGTAGGAGTTGAAACAAAGTTCAAGAATGCCCAATATAAGGTCTTGATCTCAGTTACTCATGTTCCAGAGCTTCATACCCTTAAAGTGAAAGAGGATGGTATACATATTGGTTCTTCTGTAAGGCTTGCGCAGCTCCAAAATTTCCTCAGAAAGGTTATTTTAGAGCGTGATTCACATGAAATTTCATCCTGTGAGGCAATACTGCGGCAATTAAAATGGTTTGCTGGGACACAAATCAGGAATGTTGCTTCTGTTGGAGGTAACATTTGTACTGCTAGTCCAATATCAGATCTAAATCCACTTTGGATGGCTACAGGTGCATCATTTGAGATAATTGATGTGAACAATAATATTAGGACCATTCCTGCAAAAGATTTTTTTCTGGGTTATCGTAAAGTTGACCTAAAACCTGATGAGATATTGCTCTCTGTTATACTGCCATGGACAAGGCCATTTGAATTTGTTAAAGAATTCAAGCAGGCACATAGAAGGGAGGATGACATTGCGTTGGTGAATGCTGGAATGCGTGTCTATATAAGAAAAGCTGAAGGTGATTGGATAATTTCTGATGTTTCAATTATCTATGGAGGGGTAGCTGCAGTTCCGCTCAGTGCTTCAAAAACTGAAACCTTTCTCACTGGAAAAAAATGGGACTATGGATTGTTGGATAAGACCTTTGATCTGTTGAAAGAAGACATAATTCTGGCTGAAAATGCACCTGGTGGAATGGTTGAATTTCGCAGTTCACTTACTTTGAGTTTCTTTTTCAAATTTTTCCTTCATGTTACTCATGAAATGAATATAAAAGGATTTTGGAAGGATGGGTTACATGCAACCAATCTTTCAGCCATAGAGTCTTTCACTAGACCTGTCGGTGTTGGAACTCAATGTTATGAATTGGTTAGACAAGGAACTGCGGTGGGCCAACCTGTGGTTCACACATCAGCTATGCTTCAGGTATTGTTTCCCTAATAATATGTTACATTTTGTGATTCTAGCTCTTCCAGATGAGAATCTGGGAGCTGGAGCCCAGCCAAACTCCCCTTTTAAGAAAAGTACCAGGATAATAATATATTCTTTGTTGCAAGACAACACGTTACAGTTGACCAATACAGATTTAGGGCATGCTAGCTAAACTTCAAGATCAAATTAATCAAACGGTGAAGTACCAAAAAGCTCTGTTTTATATTTTGGTGCGCCTTCATATTTTGCTCTTCGCCCTTGTTCGATGCTCACAAACTACATGTTGCTATTTTAATATTATCTAGTAACACAAAGGTTGATATTTCCTGTGCTGTTGCAAATGTTATGGACAAACACACTGATTGAGAATTTTGTCTATCTACTAATCATTTGGTGAACTATCAATCAAGAAATATAACTTTATTTTCTATAATAATTCTCTTGAAAGTTTGATATGCATTTAATATCGGATTCATGTGGCTCATCAGTCTCTTTGTAGACATTTCTTACTCTACTGAGATCTTTTGGCTTTAGGTATAGGAGCAAATTTAAATTTCTCCTTGATTAGTTTTTTGTTCTTAGCAGATACCAACTTGTTGATGCTTCCAGTTTCATAACAGCTTTTCATCTATATATTTTTTTCTTTTTTGTATGATGCTGGGCCAATGTTTTGAAAACTGAAACTGGACCGAGAAGGCCAAAACCAGCCTTTGTTTGTAAACCATGGCTAGTCTAAGTTCTCTTAACATTTTGTTTTTCGTGAAGCAATTACATTCCTTCTTTAATGAAGTGATAATTCCCATGTCATGTGGGCTATATCCTTGCAATAACTTCCAATATGCTAGGTTACTGGTGAAGCTGAATATACTGATGACACACCGACACCCCCCAATACCTTGCATGCTGCTCTGGTGCTGAGTACGAAAGCTCACGCACACATATTATCTATTGATGCTTCACTTGCCAAATCTTCCCCTGGGTTTGTGGGTCTCTTCCTTTCAAAAGATGTGCCTGGCGCTAACCATACTGGGCCTGTTATCCATGACGAGGAGGTTTTTGCATCTGATGTTGTTACATGTGTTGGGCAGGTATCTGCTCGTTCTGGTTCCTAGATACACAGGCTTCAATTTGACACTAGGGATCAGTGAAGTTGATTTTGTTAGTCAGTTTGTCACTTCCTTTTCATCCCTTTGGCAGATTGTTGGACTTGTTGTGGCAGATACCCATGATAATGCAAAAGCTGCTGCAAATAAAGTCAATATTGAGTATTCTGAACTTCCAGCAATTTTATCCATAGAGGAAGCTGTGAAAGCTGGTAGCTTTCATCCAAATACCAAGAGATGCCTAGTAAAAGGTAATGTTGAACAATGTTTTCTGTCGGGTGCATGCGATAGAATTATAGAAGGAGAAGTACAAGTTGGAGGTCAAGAGCACTTCTACATGGAGCCTCAGAGCACTCTTGTATGGCCAGTTGATTCTGGAAATGAAATTCATATGATTTCATCTACCCAGGTATGCTATTCTTTAGATTTTTAAGTCTACTACTTGTTGCATTTGCCTGGAGTCGTGGACTATTGATATGGTAGACATATTATGTAACTAATACTTCAAGATTGATTAGAAATTATACGAAAGCAAGTATTGGATAACCTACTTTAAATAGGAAAAATGGTATATAAAAGAAACAAAGGGCTTACAGTAAAGTTTTCATGTCAAATGGCAGGGGAGTATTTTGCAAATAGTATTACATTATACTAGAGTTGATATAGTATGATTGGTTTGCTTAAGTGGTATGTTAGATGTGAGACTGTGTATTCAGAGTATGAAAGAGGGTTCTTCAATGTATTAGGAAGATCCACAAAGTTTGGTGGAAAAATCGGTTAGTATCATGGACCTCTACAAAAAACAAAGCCGAACATGCATTTTTGTATGCAATATATCAGAAGCTTGTCTTTTTTTTGTAGAAGGTTAGTAACGAATTTATCAGAATCATGCCCCAAAATAGTGATTTTTCAATATAATCTAGGAGAAAATAATGTCAAAACCAATCCCCTACCTCAAGATATTGTATTAACATCCTAAAGGACTGCAGTATGCTGAGCAGCTGTGGCAGGCACATGGTACACAACTGCGACAGGTGGTGTGACCATGGGGTTGGTCTTTGTGGCAGCTGTGGTTCTGAACTTGTTGTGGTCCATTTTCATGCTAGATTTCACTTATGAGATTTTTATATTCATTGTCCCTAATCAATGGATGGTCTGCACAGTCCCAATAGTTGCTAGGTTAATGTCTCTATAACTTCCATCACTTTCTTTAATAAAAGAGAGGTATAAGCCATATGGAGTATCAGACCTTGAACGGCCATCTTGATGTTCTACCATAATTAGACCCACCTCCTTCCATGCTGCGTGTAGCTGTCATTGGATCTTGAAACTGCTACACACCATGTTCAGAGTCGACCACACTAAGGTTATGTGGAAGTTTTGTCCCGTATTTATGGTGTTGATGGAGTAAATTTTGCAAAATCTCCAAGATAGGGTATTTTTGAAAATTTGTTCTTAGTTTTCTTCTAAATTTCAGTCTCAAGTAAGAACTTTGAGTTGAAGTATCTATTTACGTGAACATGGAATATAAATACAAAACATGAGAGCCACGTTATTGAATATGATGAATTTAGGGAACTAGAATAACTATTTAATACTAACCAAATTGAAGTGAAGCATTTCTGTTTACCATTCTTTATTTTGTGGGGTGACTTGCTACCAGTCACTTTTGTCCATGTTTGTTTTCTGGCACTAAATGTGCAACAGTGTTATTTGACCAAATGTTATTTGTCTTAAGGCTCCCCAGAAGCACCAAAAGTATGTTGCTAATGTTCTTGGTCTTCCACAATCAAGAGTTGTTTGCAAGACTAAGCGTATTGGTGGTGGATTTGGTGGAAAAGAAACCAGATCAGCAATATTTGCTGCTGCAGCATCTGTAGCTGCTTATTGTTTAAGGCAGCCTGTAAAGCTTGTTTTGGACAGGGATATTGACATGATGACAACTGGACAGAGGCACAGTTTCCTAGGGAAGTATAAGGTATGGGGTTTCAAAGAGTATAGCTTTTCGATCTCGCTGCTTTGACATCTGTTTTCCAGTCTATTTTGACAATTTTCTCTGATGAGTGATGACTGGAGTTTGATTTGTTCTGGACAGCTGAAAGGCCTGTACTTGCAACAGCCATGCAGTTTTAAAGATAAATTTGAATGCTATGTGCTAACTGGTCAATATTTTGTACTACTGTCATGTAACGTGGATAATAAACTGTGGAGGCTTGGCCTGTATATAGCGAACACTAAACTTTCTCTGGCCATATGCTTTTATATTTACCTGACTTGCTATTAAACTTTCAGGTGGGATTTACCAATGATGGGAAGATATTGGCCTTAGACCTTGATGTTTATAACAATGGTGGTCATTCACATGATTTGTCCCTTCCAGTCCTGGAGCGTGCTATGTTTCATTCAGACAATGTCTATGATATACCAAATGTCAGAGTCAGTGGGCAAGTATGTTTTACAAATTTCCCAAGCAATACTGCTTTCAGAGGTTTCGGTGGTCCACAAGCCATGCTGATTGCAGAGAATTGGATTCAGCACATGGCCACAGAACTCAAGCGAAGTCCTGAAGAGATAAAAGTAAGTATAAACAATTTTTGTGGTGGTCCTGTTCTGCTTATACTATCGTGGGGTTAATTGATTGATTGTTTTCAGGAACTTAATTTTCAAAGTGAGGGATCTGTGCTTCATTATGGCCAGTTGCTCAAGAATTGTACAATACAGTCAGTATGGGATGAACTAAAGGTTTCTTGTAATTTTATGGAAGCTCGCAAAGCTGTCATTGGTTTTAACAACAATAACCGTTGGAGAAAGCGTGGAATTGCTATGGTTCCCACCAAGTTTGGGATATCCTTCACGACAAAATTCATGAATCAGGTGAATAGGGTCCCTATCTCTATCCAGAAGGTTCTTATAGTTTAAGACTCACTGGAGTTTACCAGACAAGGGAATTTGTTATAGTTTTGGATATTTCTTGTTCTTGAATTATATAATCTCCATGGTACAAGTTATTCAACATGTGGCTACTTATAATGACATAGTTCTTTTTTTTCATTTGGAAGTGTGATATACATAGTTATTCAACTAATTTCACATAGTTTGTTTTTCAGTTGTAAGTGATATATACATAGTTATTCAACGTTGGATAAATTACAATTCCACATTGTTTTCCAGTTGCAACTTGCAAGTGCCATGTGCATATAATGGCTACTGCTAAAAAACATATTTGCAATGTTTCTCATAAACTACCGCTTAGCTCTATTGGAATGTATATGCATGATATTTTTGTGATGAATGTTTGGCTGTACTGCCAGAACACCCAGTGTGCTATATTTTATAGTTGTACTGTCTTGCATGCAGTGTATAGGAAAAATGTGTTGGCTTTTTTGCTTTGTTAGGTGTGAATTTCACAATGCATGAATTTCATGAATATGTTGTGTTCTCTGCTATTTCTGCCAGAATATGCACCCATACCATGAAAATATTCTGAATCCTTATTGGAACAATAGAAATTCCACTAAATATTAGTATCAAATAGGTAGTAAGTCAGCCATGGTTCCCCGCCAAAAGAAAAGGTTGGCCATGTCTTGGATTACTGTGTTATTATGTTCTGCTGCAGTTGCATTATTATTATTTTTTCTCTCGAACGCACAGAGAGCTGCATGTCATTCCATTAAGAAGAAGAATATATACAAAGGGAAGGGTTAGGGGTTAAAAACCCCTTTCCAAACCGCAAACATACCCCACGCACATACCCTGGGAAATTAAAAACAAATGTGCCACAAACAAAAAGACTTGTGCTATTATGTTTTGCTACAGTTGCATTGTTATTCAGTCTAACAGAAGTTCTGATGGATGAACAATTGCAGGCTGGTGCTTTAGTGCAAGTTTACACTGATGGAACTGTCCTTGTAACACATGGCGGGGTTGAAATGGGACAGGGTTTACACACAAAGGTAGCCCAAGTTGCAGCTTCATCATTCAATATCCCTCTTAGCTCTGTATTTATCTCAGAAACAAGCACTGATAAGGTGAGTTTTGGCATATGGACTTGCTACATTTGATTTGCATGGTCTATTGATGTATTCAATGAAGATGTTATTCTTATATGTTACTACTTTATTTCCAATGATGGGTTAATTAGTAATCACACATGTGCTCATCTCAAATACTTAGGTACCAAATGCAACACCAACAGCAGCCTCTGCTAGTTCAGATTTATATGGTGCTGCAGTTTTGGATGCTTGTCAGCAAATTATGGCTCGGATGGAACCTGTTGCTTCAAGAGGAAACCACAAGTCCTTTGCTGAGGTAATGTCATCAATATCCTATCTTGAGTAATTGGATAACATTATTGATTCTGTTGTGAAGCATCAATATCCTACAGTCTTTAGTAATTGGTCACCGTATTTTACAATTTATTCCATTAGCAGTGGTTGAGTTATAGACTTGTGTTAAGACCCAAGATGGAGGTACCAGTAAATGGGTTCATGAATCGTCAAGTTAGTATAACTGAGGGCTTGTTTCAAATTAGCCATAAGGAGTTGTGATATGATGGGATGTGATTTGGCCAAATCTTTATCCTCTATCTTCCCTCCTTCCCCTCCACTGTCCATCCTAACCATCCATTTATGTCTCAATTCCAATCCCACTCAATCCATCCCTAAATCCAAACACCCCTTGAGTGTAAATACATATTGTAGCAGCCAAGCATGTAAAACTTTTAATGAAGTTCTTTTGAGCTGCCAAATTAGAGATACCCAACAAGTGGCAAATGATCAGCTTCTGCAGTATACCACTTGTGATAATCAGTGTATTAGTGTCAGCAGGTCCAGCAAAGGGCTGTTACATAATCTGCTTTATATGCAAACTATATTCTACTACATCAATTCACTTCAGATCATCCATACATGAAATCCACAACCCGAAAACCAGCCATATTTAAAGGTATGGTCAGTCTTGGAGAAAACTGTACGGTTCCTTGTGTACTTCAACTTTTTTCCTTTTTTTAATAAACAACTTGCTACACGATTGCCACCTCCGAAGTGAAAAGGGTTATATAGAATGCCCTTTCTGAAATTTGTGAATACATTCACTTCTTTGAAACGAGTAAGCATGCCCCCTTCTTTTAAATGTGTGAGCATGTTCACTCCTTTACAAATGGGTGATACGGCATTGAAAAATGTCATTCTCTGCAACACCTGCAAGCTGTAAACTTAAACCTTGTTGAAAAAATATTACACTTCTAATATAATAAATACATTATGAAACTTATATAACATTTTGGTTAACACATCCATAAGTTGGGTGTAGCAGAGATGAGTATGCTGTGGTGGATCTGTGGACATACAAGGAATGATGAGATCCAAAATGACGGTATATGGATAGGATAGGGTGACACTGATTAAGGAGAAGCTTGTTTAACTTTGACGTGGTTTGAGGTGATTTGGGCATTATCCGATGGAGGCCTCTTGAAGCACAACTGCATAGTGGCGTCCTAACTCTTGGCGGAGGTACAAGGAGTGGCATGGTCCAACCAACACTGACATGGGAGGAAGCAGTTAAAAGAGATTTGAAAGCATGGAATATATGCAAAGATTTGGCTTTGGATAGGAGTAACTGTCCATGTTCTAAAACATGAGCTAAAAATTGCATTCCTTTAACTATATTCCTACTCAAATTTTCAGTAATTATTTCCTTTTGGTTTCATGTGGTTTGAGTTGGGTTTCATGACATCTCTAGCCTACCTCAACATTGTTGTTGTTGGTTGTTAAGTTACAACAAATAGCAGTCATTTATTTTCAAATGTCAATTTAAAACACAAGAAAGGAAATGCTGTGCAAAGTGGAGAAAAGAAAAGGAACTAAAAGGTAAGGTGTCACCAACTATTTCCTCATGTTCACTAGATAGGCAATCAAAAGAAATCAGTGTAGAATACATCTATATTCCAGTACTCAATTACTCCATCTGGGAAAATGGCAGTGATATCATTTTTCCTCTTTATTGGTACTTGACAACTTACTAATGCCTTAGTCACATATTGGACTCCCATCTTTCCTCTGGCCAGTATGTTCTCATTGGTAATGCCACATAAATAGTATATTTTCTATTGCATGTGCTGACTTAATTGCTATAGGTGGCCTGATAACATTTCGTGTTCTTCATATCTAAATGACAATATGTATTTCCCATTGTATTGCATACAATTAAAGATAAAGAAATTAGCTGTTAATTTAATTTTGGTGCGACTTATTTTGACAGTTGGTTCTAGCATGCTACATGGAAAGGATAGATCTCTCTGCTCATGGATTTTATATCACCCCTGATGTTGGGTTTGACTGGGTGTCTGGCAAGGGAACTCCATTCTACTATTTCACATACGGAGCAGCATTTGCAGAAGTTGAAATTGACACCCTAACTGGGGATTTCCACACAAGGACAGTAGATATTGTTATGGATCTTGGCTGTTCAATTAATCCGGCTATTGATATTGGCCAGGTATGTTTACAAATGACAATGGAAATGTTTGGCTGCCCAGAATAAGATGAACCAGTTTCTCCCATTTATTTACTTTTTTCTGTCTTCTTTAACTTCAATGGCTTGTTTCAGATTGAAGGAGGTTTTATCCAAGGCTTAGGTTGGGCGGCCCTGGAAGAACTAAAATGGGGGGATGATAACCACAAGTGGATTCGACCTGGACATCTTTTCACCTGTGGGCCTGGCTCTTACAAAATACCCTCTGTAAATGATATACCTCTAAACTTCAAGGTCTCACTTTTGAAGGTAAACTTCATTTTTACTTGGAAAACAGGACTTTCTTGAATTTAATTCAGATTAGTAAAATGTGTTGATTTGTATGACATTTTTTTTACATTATATTTGAGTTTTTCTGCAAGGTTACACAGGTAGTGAAATAAGGTATGCAATCTTGTATTAGTAATTCTAGAACATCAGCGTTTCAAGTTTCAGAAAAAGTTCTGCAGGTAGTATAACTTTACCAGTGAACTACCGCAGAAATCCAATTTGGGATTAAACTATATTGTCCATCCCCAATTCATACATTTTTTTTAATTCTGTTAACTTGTTAAGTTATATCATTCCACTGTTTGGTCATTCCACTTGGCTCCTGTCTGCTCAGAATTCAGAAATAGTTTTCCACTGAAACATGCTGGAGAACGATATCAGTGTAACATGCAAATAGCACCAGAAAGGAACTAACAATGTTTGTTAAATAAGCTTTTTTTTTTGGCTAAAGTTAAAGAAGCAATTTTGTATAGATGTTCTCCACGGTTGTTGCATGATTTTGAAGTAAAGAGCCAATATAAATGGCTAGTACCTGTCAAAAAAAGATATATGAATGGCAAGTACATCTAAATACTTATTATACATGAAAACCTCAATGTGGAATTTCCTCATTTGCTTGAATAAAAATAATGGAGGGTCATCGAAAATTTAATTTACCAGAAATGCTCCTGAATTGTTTCAATGACGTGTATTTGTCCTACATCTCGATTAATAGCTGTTCTTTTTTCCCTTTTTTTTTTGTTGCAGGGCGTTTCAAATCCAAAGGTCATTCACTCATCCAAGGCTGTAGGAGAGCCACCGTTTTTCCTCGGTTCAGCCGTCTTGTTTGCCATAAAGGATGCGATATCTGCCGCAAGAGCTGAGGAGGGTCACTTCGACTGGTTCCCACTCGACAGCCCAGCAACACCGGAAAGAATAAGAATGGCATGCGTGGATTCCATCACAAAGAAATTTGCTAGCATATATTATCGTCCCAAGCTTAGTGTATAGTGGCCACTGCCAAAGTACAAGGGGCATTAGAGGTTTATGCTTGTCGTACGTATAGTTGTACAGTCCCAACCTACTGTGTAAACATAAATATAGGCGCCAGTTTAGGAGATACAAAGTTACCTTTTCTTTTTTACCCGTCAAAGGAAAAAAAACACTAATAAAACCGATGTTCACAACGACTAGCTACCTAGCTGGGTACTGGAATAGAAGTGCAGGGCTCAGCCCAATAGCGTGTTCTCACATGCTGACTACTCCCTGTGTTTAAAACTACAGTAATTTTCAGCGTTCAAAAATTATATTGAAATATGACAATTTCTCGACCTACTCGGCTACTCCATCGTTTCAATCAATTATTATAACTCTCTTGTTTAAATTCTCTACTTATTTCCTAATTTAAATTCTCTTCTTGATTCATGTAAGAAACTTTAAGCGTGAAGTGCCATCTAAAGGCATTATGGACTTAGTTATATCTAAACATGGTGATACAAAGATAACGCCATATGACTTTGTGTATGGGCTATTTTACCTAAGGTGAATCTGGTGCTCTTAGATTGGAAAACAAAAGGCTTGTTTGATTTACTACCCTACCAATTCATTGGTAGTGTCAAAATCTATGTAAATTTTGGTACTACTAATTTTTTGGTAGGGTAGAGTTCATATCATATATGTTTGGTTTGCTATCAATATAATTGCTATAGGGAAGAAAGTTCTGAAGTGTTGCCAAATTTTGTATAGATATTATCGATGCTTTAATCCAAATCAATCACACTACTATTTAAGTTACCAAATAATTGGTACGACATATTTGGCATCAATTTGAAATGGTCCAAAATGACTTATCTCGTCAACCGTAGGTTGTTATAACCAAAAATAACTTATCTTTTATCAACCATAGATTATTATAATTTACAGTACTTTATCTATCCTAAAATATAAAAACATATTATTATGGATCTGGTCTAATATAGTATTAAGTCGCGTTCATTTGCAGTTGATTGAGAAGAAATCCCTCGTTCTTCACACGCGTTTCATGAACTACTAAACGATGCGTATTTTAAAAAAAAATTTTATAGAAAAGTTGCTTTAAAAATTATATTAATTTATATTTTAAGCTTAAAATATTTAATACTTAATTAATCATACGTTAATGACTCATTTTATTTTGTGTATCTTCTCAATTTTTTATTTCCTCTTCTCTCTAACACACCTTTAGATTCCTATATTTTAAGACGGATGGAGTATATGCACTCCAAATGATTGGCTATAAAAAATGACATGTCAACCATAAATTATTATAATTTAATAACAAATAATATTAATAACAATGGAAGATTAGAAGATCGAGTTTGTTAAAAATATGGAGCCACATTTTTCACTTAATTTCAATCATTTTTTTCTATATGACTGTTCTCTCTTCTATATATAAGTAAAATATTCTCTTTTTTTCCTATAGATGATTGCTAAAAATATGCTTCCATCTCTTCTATCTCCTTTTCCAAATAGATAATAAATTACCTTTAATCCTAATTCTCTTATATATTGTGTATTAAAAAAATTATAATCTAAATATTAAAACTTATAATGTAGCTACAATGTAACTTAAGTGTAAAAACAATTTGATAATTTTTTTTAAAAAAATGGCACCATAAATATATAGCTATTCACAACGTTCATTTGTTTGACACCAACAAGTCTGTTTTCGAGGCATACCTTTTACGGTTGAATGAAAACGTTCATTGTGTGTTCTTGCAATAATGGGGTTACAATTATGGCAAGTGGTGAATGATCTTTGTCGTGAATTATTTGAAGTTTTATGGAGATTCAAATTTTTCTAAGAATACAAGGCCATCCCATCTATTCGCTTATCTCACAATTATTTTATAAGAGAAGGACTAGATAACGGTATACCGTTAGTCTAACAAAACACTTTAAATGATAACATCATGCTAACGTAACCATTATACCATGACACCAAGGAGGTGTTTAGATTCAGGGGTGTAAAAATTTGGCGTGTCACATCGGGTATTATACAAGGTGTTTCATGGATTATTTGGGCACTAATATAAAAACTAATTACAGAATCCGTTTGTAAACCGCGAGACGAATTTATTAAGCCTAATTAATTCATCATTAGCAAATGTTTACTGTAGCATCACATTGTCAAATCATTGCGAAACTAGGTTCAAAAAATTCGTCTCACAAATTAGTCACAAACTGTGCAATTAGTTATTTTTTTCACCCACATTTAATACTTCATGCAGATGTTCAAATGTTCGATGTGACATGGTGTAAAAATTTGACGTGAGATTTAAACAGGGTCCAAATCTAGTCTAGTATTAGAGGTAGGGTAGCAGACATGATATCCATTGGTATCAAACTATCTAAATACCATCCTTAGGGCAATCACAATGTGCATAAAAACTAACCTTAAGAAATAAAGTAGTAATTTTTGTTGTACCTTTATACATTGGAAGATGAGCTATGAAGAGAATAGTGCTATGGACATACTAGACCATAAGAATTAAAAAAAATATCATGGCTTTGCAACGTGCACGTACACTTTCAATCTTAAGTAAATATATGTTTTTTTAATGGGTCTCATCTTAAGAACAAGAAGAAATCATATGTATTATAGCATGTATTATAGACAAAACAATATAGGAACATGGGTCTCATCTTATGGCTTCATTGATCTTAAACATTGAGAATGTTACGTACATGAAAACATCACCATAGGTATATATAGTATCGAGGTATCAGACGTAAAACCCATATATATATAAACTAGGTATCATGTTAATGTCATGATGATGTCAATACACATTAATTATTTTATTGGAACAGTACATAGTATTTGCTGGTATTTTAAAATCTATTAAAAAAAAGAAAACATAGTCTGTTCATCAAAGACCCCGGTTCATGGTCGCAAAATCCTTCGCGACCAAGCTACCCAATGTTGCCGTCTATTGCCGTACCGCCATTCTGCACTACCACGGCGTTGTTTCAAAGCTAAACACGCTTTCCCTCCCCGTCTTCTCCTCCCTCCTCCTACCACCGCCCCGAAACAAATCCCCAATCCCTCAATCGCGCAGCCGCTGCCGCCGCCGCCGCCGACGCCGCGATGCCACCACTCCACCACCGCCGCCTCGTTCTCTACTTCCTCATCCTCGCTGCCGCCGCCGCCGCTACCACCGCTGCCTCCATCTCCACCCCCGCCGAGCTCACGGGTAAGTATTACTTTCTCCCCTCCCAAACCCCCCAAACCCTAACCCTAACTGTTTAACATCCTTCTTCTCGCAGTCGCGTCGCACCCTCTGTCCCCCCTCCATCTCCCGCCCGCAGCGCCCTTCGCCGGGGGCGGGGAGGGCGGCGGCGGCGGCGGCCCCTTCTGCACACGCGTGCATATCCGCGGTCGCCCGTCCCGCCTCCGCGACCCGTCGCGCTTCTTCCACGCCCTCAGGGTCCGCGCCAACGCCACCCGCCCCAGCGGCCTTGAGCTCTGCTTCCACCGGTAAGTGGGAACGGGGACATAAACCCTAGCGCTTTCTTGCTATCGCATCATGTTTGGCCTGATTTTTGTTTGGTTGGCCCGGCTGGTGTTTGTAGGAATGCCACAGTGGGTCCATGCAAGTGTGCGGCGTCACAGTGTCATAAGATGCCCAAGAGCGGCCTCTGGGTGCAAGCCATCTCCCCGTACGACACCCGGGTCCTCGATTTCCAGATGCCATCGGACCCTTCGAGGTCTATCATAGTGTCCACGGAGGAAGGTACTGTTTTCTTTCTCCTTATTCAGTGGTTATGTTTTGTTTGGTGGCATCTGTTTCAATGAATATTGATGTGGGAGTGCTTTGGGGGCTTCTGTGGCTGTGTATGCAGAGTTCTTGCTTCACAGGGTGGTGTTCTTGTTGCTGGGAATGGTGCTGATGGCAGTGGCGCACACGCTTAGCGAGTCTGTGGTATTCTACTATGGCGGAGCAATGACGATTGGAATTTTCCTTGTAATTCTGATTATACTCTTCCAGGTGAGTTTGCCCATCTTCACTAAGTTCTGTATATATGGCAATTGATATTGTTTGAAGTTTTGTATGGTTGGTGTTGCCATTGACCCATCGTTGTAATAGTTTCGGGAGTTACATTTACACCATGCTTTGCATTGACAGTTGGAAGAATTATTGGCATAGGCAGGTAGCATATATGGAATTACCAAAGTTGTTCTCTCATGTGGACAACATAATTTAAACTGTAAACTTTCTTTACTAGAGGGGTTTCTCTGTTATCTTTGTTTCAATTAGTAATATCATGTTTTGGTTTTGACAGAACTCCACGCAACGACATTCCACTATTCCAATTTCCTCTTATCATGTTTATCAAAGTATATTCTATAAAGTGGAAGTGAGAACCAAGAATTTAGTTGATTAATTCTGTCTTGCTTGCAATTTTTGTTGCACATGTGAAAAACATTGCTGGAGCTTAATCTACATTCCCACGTTTTCTTTTCTGGTGTATAATTTAAAGATATTACTGTTATATTTGTTTCCAGTTACCAACACTGCATTTGGTGATTAATAAAGCTCTTAACTGATTAGATACCTGTTATCATGCTTAGCAAGTCATATTCTGTAAAAAGGAATCGAGAATCCAGAATTTAGGTGTTTGTTATGTTTTGCTGGCAATTTTATCTCGTATGTAAAACATGCCATTTCATTCAGTGGTTCAGCTTAATGGACGCTCTCCCTCCTTTTCTGATATGCTTATAATAAAATGTGTGTTTCCATTTTTTTTCCTCATGTTCTGTTAGGTGAGAAAGTTTCCTGCTTCTATATTGGAACCCTTCTTTTCCAAATTTACTTTGGTGATCCTAAGCTTTACCATGGACAGGAAGGGTAGTGGGATGTAAACAAAGGAACGGGGCAAAACACTAACATCATAAGAAAGAAAATGATCGAGACAAATAACCTCATATTGTTTACATTTTTGACAGTTTTTTATTGATGACTTATTCTTCTTCTTTTATCAATGAGCATAAGTTGATTCTTACGAACCAATCTGTCTAGCTTATTGAATTTTCAGTACCAAATGCTTAAACTGAGGTACAATTGTCTGTTGCCCCTGCACAAGTATTTTATGTGACAACCAGTTACCTTAGGAGTGTTTTTTTAGTTCTTTTCTTAGCTTACTGTCTGATTTTTTCTATTTTTATCTTTTTCAGGGAATGAAGCTTTTACCCACTGGTAGAAAGAGTTCTCTTGCAATTTTTTTGTACTCTTCACTTGTGAGTATTCATACAATTTAACTTGTTTCTGCTTTGATTTCAATGCCATATCCTTGGGACACTGATTCATGACGTTTTCTCAAAACAGGTTGGCATGACCACATATTTTTTGCACTATTTGTCAGGACTTTTACGTTCTGTGCTTGTGGAAATTGGGATTGCCGAAGACATGCATAATCCTGTATGTAAGTTCTCCTTGTAGGTTATTTATGGTTCATTTGCTACTTCTGTTTCCACCTTCAATTATATGTGCCATATGGAAGAAAGAGCTTTACCTTTTATGGAGGTACAATTTGGCAGTTTGCTGCTTGTGTTTTGTAAGTTTGTTTTCATAGATTACTGTGACGTATAAATTTGATAATATCTCATATTCTCTTCAAATGTTTACTTATGCTTGTCTCTGTCAGTTCTTGTTGATAAATAGTCTGGTTATAATAGTACCATAAAGAGAGAGTCCATGATTTGTCATTAGTATTCCCTTCAAGTTTATACTCTGCTGTCAAATTATCCCATAAATATATCGCTAGTGCTTTCAAAAGTATCATTCATTCAAGGTCCATTTTCTATTTTCCCTGTGACATACCAACATCCAATATATGTTATTGCAGCTAGGGGTATTCCTTCTCGTAAGTGTGATCTTAGCTGGAGCCTGGTTTGGTTACTGGGGTGTCCGTAAGCTTGTGCTAACAGAAGAAGGATCTGTTGATGCTGGTGTGGCTTATTTTGTTGAGTGGGCTATCTTGATTATTTCTGCAGTTATGATCCTGCAGGTAAGTTGTTATAGTGACCTGTTATTTACTGACAATCCTAATAATTTGCTTATCTGTTAACTGACATACAAGCTTTTGCTTGTTCTTTTTCTCCGTGTAGAGTTCTTTGGACTATCTCTTTGCATTTTCAGCATTATTGTTTTGCACAGCTGTCAAAGCAGTTTCAAGGATTGAAGGAAAGTCAAGAGTTCTACAGTGCCTATCAAGGTAAGATGCAATGTATTTGTATATCTTATTATCAGGGAAGTCACCTCATACTTTCGCATTGATCATAATCCTTGTCAATTGTCATCAAGGAGGATTTGACTTGATTGTAACTATGTAAGAGCAGGGTTGCTCATATTCTATTGTTTATGGTTGGGTTCCTAATTTTTATAGATTTAGCCAGTGCACTTTGTTATTTGTATCTGTTGATTATTCTTGGCCAGTGCACACACAGCTAAGTCCAATAGATGTTTTCTCCTATGTGTGTAGTATGTTGTGCAACATCAGAGTAATTACTTTAGATGTGAATAGAAAGTGGAACACTGACAGGAATTGGGTATGCTGGGAAATAATTCATGTATGCAACTCGTATTATCTCGTAGATGTGATGGTGAGTGTATGCAACTTTGTCAAAAACCTTTTGATTACATCTATAACACTATTTTTTGTAGAGGTGACGCTGAATAATGTCTTTTGTGGATAATAGTTTCTCCAAATAAATGGGTCCCTTTGCCTTAAGAATGCATTTCATTTTGGTACCACCAAACTTTTTGATAACATGGTTGACACATCAATGACCTGCTTGTATCTCTTGGCAGGGCATTTTCGAACATTGTTCCCACCGGCTATGAAGGTTTTGGTGAGGAGTACTCCAGTATGAATGGATCTCACCAAGATGGATTTAGCAAGCTTCATGGTGAATACCTGAGGAGTACACCAAAAAGAAATTCACTTCATACAGGTTTGTCATTCTTTTACCTGTATGATGTCACAGTTCGGTATTATTGTTTGGTGAATGACCTAATATTTTGCTTTTGCAGGGTCAAGGAAGACATTGTCTCAAGGCCTTGCTACGGATAGCTACTATTCTACCTTCCACACTAACCCTGAGCGGAAAAAATTTTCGGAGGAGGAATATGCAGCATTCACTAGAGAAGAGACAAATAAAGCTATGAAACAATTGGTCTCATCGCCTGATTTCAACAGGTGGGCACTAGCAAACGTGGACAGGATATCTGTGACTCCACAAAGAACACCCCAAAATAGCAGGAGCCAGCAGCGGAAACGTTTGTTCGGACTGTTTTAAGCTGTGTGTGATATCTTCTATCTAGTAATCTGGTTTCCATTGCTAATCAGCAGATTTGAGCTGTATATCAGTTTTTCTTCCTGATATCTTCAGTGTGCTTGCAGCGGTAGGTGTTCAATGTATATGAATTGAGTGGTAGCATAGTAGCTGTAACGATGGTGTATTTGCTTTTGTGGAAGCAAATCTGTAGTAGCTGTAACGATGGCGTATTTACTTGTGGAAGCAAATTTTGCAGGATACCCTGTTAGGTTACTTGTTGGGTTGAAACATCTGGAGTATCTTAGTACTAACTTCTAGGTGCTACGGTGAGTCTCAAGTTGATTAAATTGTACAACCGCACTTCATCGTTGACTGCTTATGTAAACCGGAGGACGGCAGCTACCCGATACAGTTGTAGTTGTGGAACTTCTATGATGCATTCTTTTGTGAAGTACAGGGCTGTTCTGTTTTGCCACGTCAAACCTTAGATATATACAATTTTTAGTCTAACCTTTGGTTGGTTACCATATTTAGGCCCAGAGAGGAGATAACCTTTCGGATATTTGTGGCACGCTTTTTAAACTACTAAACGGTGCGTTTCGTGCGGAAATTTTTTATATGAAAGTTGTTTTAAAATATTAAATAAATTCATTTTTCAAGCTTGTAATAATTAAAACTCAATTAATCACATGTTAATGTTATCTCATTTTACGTGAAACACTTAATCTTTATCTTTATCTTCAGGACATTCAAACATCACCTTATGTCTTGCCACACTTCCATAGTTCTTGGGTTTACACCAACAATTGTGTGGTTTGTGGTATGCCACGCCTGTGGTAATGTGAGCTGTGATAAATTTATGATTATTCTTAGTTTTGCACGAAAAAATGTCTCTCTCTGGGGCTGCCTATAAATTATGGCCACATGACTGGTTTTACATACTTAGGGTAAGTTCGAGATGATAATTATGGGCTTTTCTTTTAAATTTTTAGATAAAATTTTAAAAACAGAATTTCTTTTTAGGGTCTATCTATTTGAGAAAAATCCCCCTCCAAATCTTATAAATTTTATATCTTTGGATTGCTTTAAGATTTGTATAGACTCCCCTAACCCTAGCCCCCTCCCTCTTATCCTTCCTTCTCTCTTGCTGCCACAAACACTCCCTCGCCTCTTGATTTGTCGCTGCTTGGCCTCGTTGGCTAGCCGAAAGGTGTGAACGGCGCTGGTGAGGTCCCTCCTAGCCGGCCTCCTTTCCCTCCTTCTCCCTCTTCCCCTGCTCTCCTCCTCCTCTAGCTACAACCTACAGTGAGGATTGTTTGTAGTACTGCATCATACAGCATACAGTAAGGATTGTTTGTAGTACTGTTGATGTAGTAGCAAACATTGATGTGTGGGTTCGGACCCACATGTCAGCCATTGCTACTGCATCAGTAGTACTGCAGAGGATCTGCATCCCTCAAGCTAACGCCGTGAGGTGTCCCTATCTTGTTGTCTTCTCCATCTCCGACGGCTCCCGCCGCCAGATCCGCCACCACCAATCACCTCCTCCTAATCACAAGCTTCAGTTTGCCCTCGCCACCAACGCCGTCCCACCCCACCACCCTCCTCTATCCCTATGGCTTCGGCACCGTCGATGCCTTACCACCCGCCTATGTCCACAGCCCACCGCCAGGTCACCGCCTCTGTCGGTGACATGGGACCGGGGGTGTCATGACTAGAGGCTTGGGTAGCCGCAGTCCTCCACGTGTCCCGACCCCCTCGGGGGGGTCGGGCCCGGGGGTGACGTGGCCGCCCCTTCCTCTGTCTCCCCGAGGGGTCGGGCCGCTCCCGTTTCGGCCCCGAGGGCTGGGGCGCCCCGACCCCCCGTGATCTTGGCGCCACGTGTGCGGGTTAGGTGAGCACAACAGGGCTCACCTAACCGCATTTATAGCGGATCAGGCGAGCGCACCACGCCGCATTCAATGCGGCGCAGCGCACGCTTATCCGGTCCGTGACCGGTCGCGGTGTGTGACCGATCACAGACCGGTCAGATCGTGGGTTAGGTGGCGATAGGCGGCCAGTGGCACGCCTCGCCCCGTCCCGTCGGAATGATGAGAGCCTTCTGGCTCTCGTCCCTAGCCGGAGCCGGCGTGCTAACTCCTGGAGTTGGTATGTCAGCCCCGGTCAGATCCAATCCAGATTTCAGCGCAGGCGTAGCAAGAAAGTCGCCGGCCATTGAATGAAGGTTGAAACGGGCGTCCACCGGGAGAGCTGGCAAGCGGCGCAGAAGGCATGCACCATGCTTGTCAGAGGTCACTTCCGGCTGTAGACTAGCCCTGATTGTAAAAAGAATGTTTCTTTTCTTAGGCAACTTGAGGCCCATGTGGTGACCCCGGATGGGATAAAAGGAGGCCCAGGCCTAGGAAAGGGAGGAGTCCGGCGAATGCGTTGGAGATAGAATTCCCTTTGTATTGTTGGAGACCCTCAAATCCACCAGAATACAGGAGTAGGGTGTTACGCTTCTCAGCGGCCCGAACCTGTCTACGTCACCCGCGTCTTGCGTGTTTCCTTTCTCGCTGACGTTCTTTAGATCGAGGGCGAAGAACCTCACCTAGCGCCCCCGGCCGAACCGGCAAAGGGGGGCCCGCGCGGTCTCCCGGTGAGGAGTTTCACGCTCCGTCAGCCTCCCATAACCATCCCCTTGAGCCCGACGATCTCCTCCCTCTTTCCCCCTTCTCCCACCCTCCCACCCCCCAACCCAACCCAGAACCTTAAACATTAACTCCACTGTCTTCATCGGGGTCATCGGAGCTGGAGAAGAAGGTGTCGTAGGAGTTGAAGAAAAAGAAAAAAAGCCGAGGTCACCGGAGCATGAATCGCGAAGCAAACCCTAATAATCTTTCGAATGCCATTTAGTAATTCTGTTTTTTCGTGGTTACCTAGAAGAAGTATACACCCTGCCTTGCATGTATACACTACACACGCTTATGGTTCTAGTGAAGGAAGAAGTCCATTTGGTGAAAAGCATCGACATTTCAGAGATAAGAGAGGTGGACTTGATGTGGGTGCACATTTTGTTTTTTGAGACTTCGGGTGTACATTTTGGTTTAATTATTGTAGTGTTCTTTTCCTCTTTAAAATGTTGCCATTTGTACTTAATCCCTCGATATAAGGGTTATTCCTATGTAAGGCGTCTTTTTTACTTAGTCCTTGTATCAACCTCGGTATGAACTAGTCATTCGGAATCTTCAATTTGTCTTGCACATAAGTCAATACTTCAACATATGCGAGAACTGTGAACATTTAAACTTTGCAACAATTAATGCTCTTCCTTTTCAAGATTTATGAGCAATTTGAGAATAATACAGTGAGTCGATCAAACCAATTACATAATACATGTTTTGCCTCTCACGGGTTGTGACTTGTGATGGACTTTTTGGGCATAGCCTATGCCTTGCTACCGCTCTGTCTCCTTCCCTCCCCTGTCTGTACCGTCTATGCCAGTGACGAGGGGAGGGGGAATTGTCTCACCTGATTTTCATTTCAAGGATTTATAAATTATTTAATAAATTATTTTTAAAATTTATATTAAATATTCAATAATTTACAAGTGAATTTAAATGTAGGAAATAAAATTTTTAAAATAAAACATGTCTGAATTTAATTTTTATTAAATTCTTCATGATTAATTACACTCTATAGAATTTTCTCGTACTTTTTAGAGCTCAATTACTAATTTTAATAATATAAAAAATATTTCAGTAAATATTTAAATAATAAATTAATAAATAAATGATCTGGTTATAATTTTTTAAAATACTTTGAGTGTTTAAGTAATTTTAGGATTTTTCTTGAAATTATTTGAGAAGTATTTTTGAAAATTCAAAGACCATTTTTCTGATTAATTTAATTGAAAATGTAATTAAAAGTCTCCTTTTTCTTCTCGGGCCGAAACAAGAAAAGTCTATTTTGCCTCCTCGCTGATCCTTCCTTTTCCTCTCGGGCCGGCCCTTTTTCTCCCGAAGTTTGCTTTTAGTCCCTCCTCCAATCGGCCCAGCCTTGACGCGGAAGTCTGTTTACCTCCCCTCGCTACACAGTGCCGTGCACTGTAGCCGACGCCACTCCCCTTCCCAAATCCAGCCTCCCGTTGCTCCCCTTTCAAAATTAGTTGCGAGAACGGATTTTCTTCGATCTCCTTTCTCATTCCCCTCAAATAATTGAAGAAATCCCTTAGGAAATCGATCCCGATTCGAGCTCGATTCGGTTTCTCTTGGAAACCCTAAACTTTCCTCGGTGAAATCCCGTCGGTGTGGGTTCGATCTCTCCCTCCCACCGCTATAAATAGGACCTCCTAGTCCTCCTCTTTCGTTTGCCACCTCTGTCTTCGTCCGCCGTCGCTCGTAGCACCGCTGCCACCACCATCTGTGTGTCGCCGTGCCTCCAGCCGCGCCGCCCATCGCCATTCGTTGTCGCCTTCGGTCATCGTCGCCACCATTGGATTCGCAAGGAGCCGAAGACCGTCGCCCTTCATTGTTGCCATTCACCACCGGAGCTTCGTCATCGTCGTCATCCCGAGCCGCCGTCGTCTCCACCTCGCCGTCGGTCGCCGTTAGCCGCCCTCTATCATCGCGCTACCCCTTGGTGAGTTCCCCGTGTTGCGCTCTTCCTTGTGGCGTCCATCCATGTCCTTTTGATTCGATCTCAGCCGTCCAAAATCAATGTATACCTTTTTCCCTGTCTTATCAATGACATATTGGTCTTTTTTGCTATATGTCATCTACCAAATTTGATCTTATCTTTTCCGAAGTTTATTTTTAATCTTTTCTCTCAGTTATAAATTATTTGTAAATTTTTTAATTAATTTAGAATAGTCTTTTCTTTAATAGGTTTAATTGAATTAAATCTTGTAAAATTCATAATGAATTCATATGAACTCGGAATGAGGCTGTTCAAGTCTCTAAATTCATCTAAAATCATGATCTACATGTTTATTTACTTTTTGTGTACTGTTTATGTGGTTTTTATTAGTCTTTTTTCTCGTTTTATGTGTTAGCTTGTCGTTTCGGAGGTTCGTGAGTGTGTTGGAAGTGTTCCAGAAGACGAAGTGAAGACCGATTATTGCAAGGCAAGTCTCACAGATCCTAAACACAATCCCTTTGCAGCATGTTGATCCTATATTTAAATACTCTATTTTTTTCAAATGTGCATTTATTTTCGAATGACATTGGGTAGTGTGAACCTATTTCTTTGTTATGGCCAATTTGCATTGATTACCATATTCCTTGATATCTTGGGTTATAATTTGACTAGTTGGATCTTATATATGTTGGTTCAATTAGAATTAGTTGTAATTGCTTAGCCATGCTTAGAAACTAGTATCATTTTATGTGGGAATAACTAATGATTCACTCATGATTATGATGGATATTTAATGGTAGCTCACGATGGCTAATCGTGATTGGTTAAGTAATTATTTTACCAACTAAAACTTGATTAATGGTGAGTTGTGAGCACATGGTTGTGTTGGTCATGCTCATGACAATTAAGGACCGGTTCACGAGCTACTGTTGTGAAGTATTAACCATACTAACTACAAGCCAACGTGGGTAATGGCTGGATCCGAAGTATAATACGTTCAGCAGGAGACACCACGGTATGTCGTTGTTCTTTTATCGTGACAGACAACTAAGTCCACAGGTGGCAGACAAGTAAGTCCACAGTGTTTTGGGCACTGAGTAGTCTCCCTGTCTAGGTAACTGGTCGTCCCTACCAGAGACAGATGCTTAGTGGGTGTCATTCTATTGTGCGTATTATGCGAAGGGTCTTGTCACAACTCCTTTTCAAGGAACCATGGTGGTATTGAGGCGCATGGCAATATGTGAGGTTGTGTCTTGTGGGTAAATTTGTATACCTCTGGTCAGAGTTTAAAATTATTTGAATAGCCGTGCCCGCGGTCATGGGTGGGTCTAGCAATGTTTTTCGTGATCAGTCCCACACTACTCATTAATGATAATAATATGGTGATGATAACTTGTTAGCTCATATTATGGAGATAATTCTGTGCAACCTGGATTGGTTGTCCAGAGATGGTTGGGTCTGTGCAGTATTGGTGTGTTGTTCAGTGATTGGTTAATATTGTTATTTAGTAACTCAACTGTTTTACAATTCTCAAATATTTTCTAAATGTTGCCTTTGCAAATGAACCCTCTTGTTGCCATCCTTTATTATCCCTGAGCACTTGCATACTTGCTGTGTGACTTGCTGAGTATTTCATGTACTCACCCTTGCAATAATCAATCAACCTCAGTCGAAGAAAGTTCCGAAGGAGAAGATGTTTGGTTTATACCTCAGTTGAGCTGTCTGTAGGAGTGAAGCTGAAGCCATTGCTAGATCGTTTGTTCATTGCTGTTTTCTTTTCTTTTGTAAGTATGTAACGTTATTATTGATGATTCTGTATATTAAATTGTCGATTTGTGTACCTCGGCTGATTCTTGGACAAGGATTGTATGCACAAATTAGTTTGAAAATTACTAGTGAATTTCCGGGCGTGACAGGAATCCCGTTTCTAGTCTGGCTCAAGTAAATTTTAGGGTTTCTTTCACTTCAAGTTTTCTGTATTTATATTAGAAATTCTAGGGTATGTCGTCTATGGTGTTTTTGAAGTTGGATTTGGTTAGAGTATTTTATCTTTTGTTTCTCTTTGTCTATTGTTAATTTGTTTGCGAGGTATCAACAAAGAGAGATAGTCTTCCCTATCGGGTTGCCGATGGTCCAATGGACAACATGGGTTTTAGGGTCTGGATCACCAATTTATATGATGACATCACTTTGAGGATCTACCAGAAGAATGAAGATGATGGCTGATGCTCGTTCATATACTTTTATGTTTGCCAGAGTTTGTTAGCATTGTGGTTGTAATCATCATTTTAATTTAATATAACATGCCCAAAAAAACCATAATATAGTGGACCAAAAAACATATTTTTCTTGGCAACATTGAGCCAGGCAACTGGCAACAGTGGACCTGAAGAAGGAATAATTACGGCCGTTGGATGTAGATGGAAGATGGGCCTAGTGACAAAATGGCTAGTTAGCGATCACCCGCACTCCTGTCCACCGCGTGATTGCACCTTGACAACCCAGCTTGGGTAAGTTTGTGTACGTGCAACTACAATATCTTTTTTTTCAAGTAAGTTTATACACACGAAAATTTATACACCAAAATTTACACATGAAAATTTATATGTATAAACTCTTATACGTATAAAGTTTTATGCATATTTTTTCTCAAATGGGCTAACATGCTGCTGAATTCATTCCAGATTATAGTTACAGTTTTATAAGTACAAAATTTATATGTGCAATATTTTCTTCACACATATGGAAAAATTATTTATGTCAAAAGTTTCTACGCATAAATACACTGTTGAATTTATTTTAAATTTATATATAAAATTTTTATATGTTTCTATTCACACTTTTATTAGTATAAACTTTTTAATATATAAAATTTCCATGTATTTACTTTTTTTCTAGGCCAACACATTGCTTGTGACTCAAAAACATGTGAGCTCCGAAAGGGGTTGTGTGCTTTTTTTGAGTAGGATTTGTTCGTACATGTAGGCTCGACCTTTTTCCCAATCGGGAATTCCCTCCTACACATGTGAGCCTGTGTTCATGATTGCGAGCGCCACGCGTGCTACGTTACCCAGCCTACCCATCTGCTGCTCTTCATCAAAGACTACACTGCCTTTGTCTAAAGGCCATTTCTAGTGGAAGATTTTATTTTTACTTTTCCAAGTATGCTACATAAGTTAAAACATTTAGTTGATGGTTGAAATATCACATACAATGTATCATTTTATTTTTGTTGTTTTGTAGACAATATATGCAAGAGACAAGTTAGATTTGTCGTTTGGAACAATGTATATATAGTTTTCATCTAGATGAAACCTATCTTATCTCTCTCTTCATTAATTTAGTATTGATACATCAATAAAAATATTAATGTGACACCCTATTTACTAAGACTGACTATAAGCTATGGTGTTAGGACAGTTGAACTATGGTTGTTCGACTGCAGCCTATCAAAGGGGTTGTTCGGCTGTTCGGTCCTTTGACTGCAGCCTATCAAAGAGATTGTTCGGCTGTTCGGTCCTGTTGAACAATGATAGTTTGATAAAACATTATCGAACACCCAAAATATCATGCAATAATACTATACGTTATGGTGTGAGGACAGTCGAACACGGCTGTTCGATTGCACCCTATCCAAAGGGGCAGGGCTGTTCGACCTATCGGTCCTGTTGTTAGTTTGATAAGATATTGTCAAACAACCACAAGTCGACACGTGTGTTGATGTGGTGCCTCCACGACCCAAGACCAATTGATCTTCAGCAGTATGACAGGACGCTTATCAAACTTCTAAGTGTGACAGGCTACTAGTTCTGTGATTTCTTCAAAATACCACATATTTTATGATTTTTCAATAAAATAATGTTATTTTTTAAAAATCACTTGATGGATATGAACATGATTAAAAATCAACAAATTTTGCTACAGGACAGTCAAAATTTATATAATTTGCTAGTAGACATGATAAAAACATGTCACAACTGAAAGTATAAAATTGACAATTTACTAAAGGACACTTTCGACTCAATTGAAGAGAGAAATTCTTCAAATTAATAACAATACCCATAGGGTCATAGGCTTCAAACATGGCGTTGGAGTGCAAATGTAGAAATTCTGCAGCTCTAATTGTGCAATCACCCAAACACATCGCTACCATACATCATATTCCATTTTACTTTAGTCTTAGAGCGAGTTTAATAGTAGAGCTAACTACTAAATATAAGTCAATCTAAAAGTTAACATATATAATAGATTAGTTATAAGGTTGTCTCTAATTTTTTCTCCTCTCTCTATGTAATTAATGTATTTGCTTAGGAAAATGTGTATAGTTAGCTCTTGCACTCACCGTTTTCCTTGCTCTTGCTAGGTCAAAAGTTTTTGACCCTAAAGGCATTCTCTTCCTTTTAAAAATTTTTCTCTCTCTAATTGAGTTACCAGTGTTTTTAAAGTATCTTTCAGCCTAATACATTTTTGCGCTACCAGCAAATTAATTACTCGGAATATCCGGTTCCGACGACAATAGTATGAAAAACCGGACTGAAGATTGAACCACTCAAGTTGCTGGTTCACCGGTTCACCGGTCGTACCGCCGGTTTTTTTCTGGTCCCAAGCAATGGTCCCAAGCAGGATCACTCTTCCCTCTGACCTTTTGCCGGGAACAGATTTCTTGTTAAGTTTTAGTAGCAGAGGAATCCTCTTGAGATTGTGGTTGTTTTGCCGGCACAACTGGCGATAGTGATTATGGAGTGGATAAAGAATCCATTGCTGCAAATGGATGAACATGGGGTCACAAATCTAATGGAGAAAAAAAATCTGCAGCAAATCAAGTTCATCGTATATGCAATACCAATTTTAGATATGATTAGGTGATGAACAGAACGAATCAAACATCTGTAACTAAGCTAACTACTAACTACCAACAGATCTGGTGCAAACAGCTAGTCAACTACACATGCACATACCTTTCTTGAGGCTAGAACAAGAAGCAGCTAGCACTAGCAGTGACGTGCTCTTGAACCCTTGTGCAAACCTTGTCACCGTGCTTGCTCTGCTGCCGGCGTGACGGCCATCGACACCTTGGTAACTTCGTGCTGCCGGCTTACCGCACTACTGCTGTGAAATGTGGATGTGAGACCACCGGACACTGCGTCGAGAGAGAAATCGCGAGGTGGCAGCCGGCAGTGGGGGCGGCGGCCGGCGGCGCGAGCGCACCGAGCTAAACCTGAGCAGTGAGCTCTCAGTCTCAGCTTGAGCCTTGAGAATGTGAGTGGATGAGTGGATTTAAATGACGGTCAAAATTTCTACAGGAAGTCAAAAAACCCTAGTGATGGCTTATCCATTTTTCAATCTTACCCCTGAGTTCAAAGTACAAGACAAGCAAAAAGAGGGATATTGTGTGTCCAAACACAGAACCGCACCGGTATAACGGTCCATAAAAAACCGCCCGGTTCATCTGGTTTTTACCGGTTTGACTTTGGGGACGGTCTTTGAGTTGAACTAAGCCGTCGAGATCGCTGGTTCCGGTTTTCTCCGGTTCAACCGCCGGCTGAAAGATTTTCTTAACTATGCCGAAGACCACTGGTTGGACTTCCACATTGACTGGAAGCGTGGGGCCCACCGTCGACACCAGGCGAGGTGTGGCTGTGGGAGGGGCAGACCAAGAGGGCGTAGCAGGGGGAGGAGTGGGCGGCTCGGCGGCCGGCCTCTCGTGTCGCCGGCGGTGAGGCCCAGAGATGAAGGGCGCGGGACCGCGGCGGGGGGAAGGGAGGCAAGGGCATTGTGGGGGAGGAGGCCGGCACTTGGTGCCTACTGTGAGCGCGAAGATGACGATGACGATGACGATGACGATGAGGTGGGGGTGGGGGAGGTTTCGTGCTTGGGTTTTTCTTGCTTCCTCTATTCCTTCTCAAACTGTTTCTCTTTCCGTTGCACAAAATGTTTGTTCTTTGATCCCAAAAAAAGGTTAGGAATATTTCTATCCCCCTCCCTATTCTTTGTTTTAATCGGGCGTTCTTTCTTCTATTCCCCTCCAGTTTTTTTTTCGGCCGCGTCTCTTTTTTTTGTTTGAAAGGAGCATGAGAGCCCATGAAATGCTTTATCGATGTTAGACTATTCCTCGTGAGACTTGGGTTGGTTTGTCTCTCTCAATCTTAGTAAGCCGGCCCGTTTAGAAGGACTTATTGGTTTGGAGTAACGAGAGATGAATGTAGCAACTATGTGCCATGCCCCAAACCTTAAAAGTCACATTTGCCACTTGAATCAACGCGCCATCTTCTATATTTATCTTATAGTTCACCAAGTTATTTTATTGTGACACATCCAACGATCAAAATCATCTGATAAGTTACATCCGACGGCTCTCCCGCACCTCCCTCCCTGATCCACTAAATTCGGTCGAAATCAACATACACATTCTATTTTAATCGTGCTTGCAGTTCCGATCCGCTATTTTGCCGGTGTTGTTCGCCATCACATTCATCCGTAGAGCCACAGCAGGGCGCACCGAGGAGCCAAATAGCAGCAGCAGTTGGTTCGGTGCAATTACACCAATTCTCGGTTGGATTCTGCTAGACACACATCAACGTATACAGGGAGTAGCAACAGCACGCACAGTAACAGAAGAGAGATAATAAGGAACGATCAGGGTCAGCGTTGGTTTCTGTATTTTATTTTGGTGAATTTGCCACGCAAAAACACGCTGCCACTGCATTGCCGATCCGTCGCCACCGCTTGCATCGCCGATCTAAGCCACTGCTGATCGAAGCCACCGCCTTGCCGACATCCTCTGCGCCTCCACCTCGGGGACCACACCGCTGCCTCCACGCCACAAGCAACCGGCGACGCCGAATCCCACCCTAGACGTCTCCGCATCACCACTGACCGTCAAAGACAACACTAGCAACGTCGTGGTTGATCTCCTCCACGGCGTTGCCGGATCGGCGCCACCGCTCGCATCGCCGATCTAGGCCGCTGCCGACTGGAGCCGCCACTTCACTGACATCCTCCGCGCCTCCACCTCAGGGACCACACCGCCGCCTCCATGCCGCAATCGACCGGCGACGCCGAATCCCACCCTTGACATCTCCGTACCGCTACCGACCGTCGAGGACAACACCAGCGACGCCGTGGTCAATGTCCTTCCCAGTTGCTGCCGGATCGGCGCTACCACTCACATTGCCGATCTAGGCCGCTGCCAACTGGAGCCGCCTTCACCTTGGGGACCACACCGCCGCCTTCGCGCCGCAACCAACCGGTGCCGCTGAATCACACCCTCGACATCTCCGAACCACCACCAACCGTCGAGGATAACACCAACGATGCCGTGGTCGATCTCCTCCGCGGCCGCTGCCCACCGGCATCGACGCCGCCAAAGCCCACCCTCGACATCTCCGCACCGCCACCGACCATTGAGGACAACACCAACAACACCTCGTTGATCTCCTCCACGGCCGCTATCCACCGGAGCTGCCGCCCACATCGCGATCCTAGGCATCAACATCTCCGCACCACCACCGACCGTTAAGGACAACATCAGTGATGCCGTTGTCGATCTCCTCTGCGGCCGCTGCCCACCGGCACCAGTGCTGCCGAATCCCATCCTCGACATCTCCACACCAGCACCGATCGTCAAGGACAACACCAGCAATGCCTCACCGATCTCCTCCGCGGCCGCTGCCCATCAGAGCTGTCGCCCGCATCGCCGATCCCAAGCATTTCTTCTTTAGTTTGGGATAATTGCATTATCTATTTTATTTGTGCTATTCATTGCAAGCGACCGAGCTTAATCGGATGCCTAGAAGAAACACTATTTTTTATCTGTTCGTCTTCCTGACAATTCAAATAAATTCCTTCTTTATCTATATGCACACTTATTTTTCTATTAATTATTCATTCCTATTGTATACGAGTAGTGCACTACAGGTACTTTCTACTCCATCAAGCAGATAAACCATGAACCAAAATTGAAGACATCATACTCTGTTTTTTCTATTCCAAACTGTGTGTTATTTTACTTCTGTAGGAAATTTCTTATGTATCCTTTTCCTCAAGATCTTTTGTCATTTATCTCTTTTCAAGTTATTTACATAAGGATGTATTGGTAATTCTTAAGGGTGAGTTCTTCACCCTACTTTCCCAACTCACATCTCTTTTTTTCCGCACGCACGCTTTTCAAACTGTTAAACGGTGTATTTTTTACAAAAAGTTTCTATACGAAAGTTGTTTTAAAAAATCATATTAATCCATTTTTCAAAAAAAATTAGTAAATACTTAATTAATCATGTGGTAATGAGTCGCTTTTCGTGCGTAGAGAATTTCTTCCCAATCCATCCAAGAACACACTCTTAGGGCTGTGTTCGGCTGTGTGACTTCCCAGCGCGTACAATACTTTTACCCACGCGCACGCTTTTCAAACTACTAAACGGTGTATTTTTTTGCAAAAAGTTTCTATACAAAAGTTGCTTAAAAAAATCAAATTAATCTATTTTTGAAAAAAAATTAACTAATACTTAATTAATCACGTGCTAATGAACTGTTTCGTTTTCCGTGTTTACTGTTTGCGTTGGGAAGTCATACCAACCAACACACCCTAAGTGTAGGCAATGATTCATGGTCTGACGTAGGTTCCCATGATGGAACGTGATTTCAATGATTTTTATGGAACGTGATATTTACCTTGATACCTCTTTACTGCACGCTTGCAATGAAAATTCATGAAATCAATTCAATCCCGTTGTAGTGATACAATTGATTGTAGGATTTAATTTCTAATTCCATTTTACTAGAAGTTGCAACATTGACGGAAAACACTAAAACATTGACGGGAAACACTAAGTGCTTTGAGCTCATTCATATCTGAAATTAACTAGCATGATATATTGAAATGAGTGTCTTTTTATGATATTTTTAGCTTACTATGTGCCACCATTATTTGAGTTCGTGTCAAATATTCTTCAACTTTTTTACTACCATTTGGTTCTGTCACGTCATTATTTGAGTTTTGTAGTGTATATATACTATTGTAATTCTTAATTGGTGCAAAAATTGGGGTTAAATTGCATTCAACTTCTAGTCAATAAATCAGGACCTGCCATGTTTTTTTGAATTCTGAATTTATCATAATTTGATGATTTCAGATTTTGAATTTTCCTGAGTGAATTTTCAAGAAATTCATTTTGATTTTAGTAATGAAGGTTTTTCACTCTAATTTTTCCCTTGTTTTTCATGCCATCATCTGGCAGGAGCAATTTTAATATGCCCGTGCAGTCAGTATTGATGTGAACATATGCTGTCAGTCATATATATCAACGATTTGCTTTCCCAAATGATGAATATATATGTTCCATGGCATTTTACAAGGCACTTTATGGGGAAACCATAGTTTATTCAAAATAGCTGATAGCCAACTAATTTTGAGAACTTATTTTATTGTTTACCAAATTAACCGATATACTATTTGGTGTGATATACAATAAACTTTCATGCAATAATGCAATAGATCATGTTGAGGTTGCACATAACCATGACATGAAATATATTGATCATGACGAAGCCACTCAAATTCAGCAACAAGGTTACAAATGTGTCATACTGTTTATTTTTCCGTGATTATTATAAATGCTTAAATTTTAATGCCAAACATTTTTTTTACTAGACGATGGGTATGAGTCATATTGTGTGGACACTGAGGGTGTTACCGATATTAGATCTGATAATCCATATGGCCACGTGTATCATAAACTGTTAAAGACACACCATATTTTAAAGAAAGTGTTTGACTACAAGTTCTGCAACATAATAATGTTTCAATTCGAGTCTCTTATATTCTGTTGATGATTGTAGGGGAAGATAAATGTAAAGGTTCCAGCAGTTCCTCCAGAGTTAATATGGTTGTTTACAAGTCAAGTGCATAATGATGCAAAGTATTTTAGAAGGCACATCCGGTACTTCAACTCCCATTTCTCATTCACGAGTCTTGGTGTGACCCTTGACCGCAACGTCAGCACTGCAGCAGGTATTGGTGTCTATACATTTCGTGTGCACGATGTGTGGTATCATCGCTTGAAGAATTTGGTTCCAGGTTCTCAAGAGCCTCGCGATATGCAACTTTACTTTTATGTTACAGAAGATGGAGATGCACTGGCTCATATGATTCGGAGGTCTTCTGACCTTGATATCAACCTTGTCCGGGTCATTCTAGGTATTTTGGCACATAACCCATACATACAGGCCTTCAACAGAGTTGGATCCATGCCTAACCTAGATGACTACATGATTGAGCTCAACACTAATGTAACGTCTGACCAACGAAGATATAATGCACCCACGACCTCCTAGGTTGCTGCTTTCTGGCTAGAAGGGGATGATCCAATAAGAACTTTTGATAGGCATGTCTTGGTACATGCCAAAGGTGATAACCCTAGCTATATCAAAACATGCCATGGTTATTATGATCCTTTAGCATATCCTTTATTTAATCCTAATAGGGAGATTGGGTGAAAACTGAAAATGTCATACGAGGATCCCAACAAGAATCCTTGTGATGTGGAAAGGGATGACCATGTGAGGCACCAACTTTTGTTAATGTTCATTCCAACGAAGAAAGTACTTTTGATGATCCTCCGGGTACATACACTCGTATTATATACCCTTATGTATTGTATATGTATATTAATATGTAAATTTTGATGCAGAGAACGAGGTTGTTGTCAGTTATGTAGACAATGAAGATGATAATGACGTTAATAGCGGATATGGCAACAGGAAAAAGGAAAGATTTGTCATAGCGAGGGAGTACTATTGCTTCAGGCTACAGGTTAGAAGGAGATTTCTAAATATCGTTTCGTGAACCATTGACATGTACATCAAAATAGAGTCTATGAGACTCAGGCAAGTTCTTTTTTAGAATATGTCGACGGGTTATATCCGTAGACCGTATTCTAAGGGCATTGGGGTACGTTGGAGCAAGGATCTACACGAAACGACATCAAGCACATGAAAGACAAAGATTATACTGGTTCAGGCCCCTCGTAAGGTAACAGTCCTACTCCAGTTTATATGAGATTATGACGAGAACCACAGAGATTACAATAGAGAACAATAGAAAGTATCAAGTACCGATAAGATCACTGACGAGAACGTCTCGACGAGATCCAACCGGTGAGTTGTCTTCAAAGTCCTCTGGATTGCCTCTGCTATGGCGATGGCTTGCGCTATGATTCGATGATCCCGTCCCCCCTGGGGGGCCTTGTATTTATACTGCAGACTGCCTTGACCTCTAAGTAGAACTCGGAAAGTATTTCTGGCATACGAGATCACATAGTTTGTATCTCCTCCGAATAGGACTCTAACGCCTTCTATTCAGGATACAAATTCCCTGTGTATTATCCAAATCCCATAATATTAAGGTAACCTTCTCATATTCTTAAGGGTATGCCGTATCCGTATACTTTGTAACCCCAAGGATAAGAGGTATGCCTTATTCGTAACCCTGACAGAATAATGTCACAGTCTTTTTTATTTTTTGCCACATGATTAATAAATAATTTATTTTAGGATTTGTTTGTATTCATATTAAAATGGACAGTCCATTTTAATTTTTTTATATGTATGACTATAGTGTACTTTGAGACGTGTAGGTATAAATTAATGTATATGTAGCCATTCTATGAATCTGTTTATGCGGGTATACGTAGCCATTCTATATCTATAATAAAGACCAGGAGGAAGATGGTACGATGGTTACTTTAGGTGTGCATGCTGATGTGACCATGACTACTATGATACAACCGTTGCTCACATCATATGTCAACAGAAAGATGTCAAGATCAAGTTGTCCAAGTTCTGGAATCCAATTTGGCCACCTGCTACAGTACTGATTTCAAATGGCCGCCAAATATGCATACGAGCTCCGTTTTGGGCCCATGAGTACTTGATGGAAAGCTCTTGGAGTCTTCTTTCCAATGGATCCAGTCTCATTTCCAAATTCCATCTTAGTCATCCGCATTTGAAGAAACAAGGTGTTGCTTCACCTATAATGCGCCTATGGGCTTGTAACTTCATCTGAGACCCCGGCCCAGGTAGGGCCCATATGGGGTGCGCCCTAACCTGGTGGAGCACAACCTAGGAACCCCCTTGGTCGTCCTCCGACCCCCTTAAGTAGCCAGGTACCCCTGCAGGGCTTCTCGAATTTTGTTTAGATTAAAGTTTATTTTCGCTACTTTGCCGTGTAATCCCGTGATCAGTTAGATCGTTGGTTTGCTCGTTACGAAACCCTAACTTATCATTTGTATTTAATTCCTATTTGTAATTCAGATTGCTTTTATCTTGTTCTTGCTTGTTTCTTTGATTTTTTTGCAGGAATAAAGTTGATCTGCACCGGCAAGATCAACAACCCACGGAGAGGTGTATCGATTGCTAAGACGCAACACAACAACGTCTCGTACGGTTGTAGTCGGGTCGTCAACGTTTCTCCCAAATCATAGTTATCATCAACTCACTGAAAGATCAGGACAACAAGATCCCTGAGTGTATCAAGTAGAGTTCAGGGTTTATCAAGTGGTATCAGAGCTTTCGTTGCTCGGTGAGTTTTTATCTATCTATAACCAGAAAATAGCCATACAAAAAAATACATCCTTTACCTAACCATCTTTGTGCCATTGCATTGTTCTTTTCAGTTTTTGTATTGTTGAGTTTTGTGTTGCATCGTCGTGTCGTGTTGCTGGTCTTACCGTCTAGTCTGTTTAGAGTTTCAAGTTCTAGTCACGTTTAGTACCACTGTCACCACCGTGTCTTCGTTGCCGTCGGGATCTTCGAAAACGGAATCGTGTCGTTGCTAGGGTTCCGTTTTTCTCGTTTCGGGTATTTCCTATCGATTGGTTTTTGAGTTGATCTGGCGTTTCTGTCGTGTGGTATGTGCTCTATCTGGCCGTAGTTTGGTTGTGTCCGTGCAAAAGGGTTTGTGCTTTGTCCGGCCATAGTTTGGTTGTGTCCGTTCTTCTGTTTTGCACACGAGGAAGAAGGAAGGGTGGAGAGTTTGTATATTAGATCAATTTAGTTGTTTTGTTTCTATCTAAGGCCAAGTTTCCTGCTTTGGCCGAGTCCAAGTCCCTCCCTCTCTCTCGGTCCCAATCAAGTCCTACTCCCTCCTCTCCTCTCAGTTTCAATCTATACCGTGACATCCCATACACCTTGGTGAAATGTTTTCGAGTGTCGGATTAGAGATATGTTTGCAAAAACAGAACCTATGGGACAAGAGCATTCCATTTTTGTATAATTTTAATTTTATGGTTTGCACTTTTGCGGTTGAGTCCCTATAATTTTTATATTTGCATTTGAGTCTCTGTAATCTTGCATTCAGGTCCTTGAGTCATTTTTGCTGAAAAAATCAAAAAAAAAATGCTGAAAGGTGCTAAAAAAAGAAAACAAAAGCCGCACCAAGAAAGAAAGGAAGAAAGAAAAGAAAGAAAAAAAGAAAGAAAAGAGAAATCAAATGTTATATTTGAGTTTGCTTTTGTATATCAGAGTTGTGCTTGAGTTGATCCTAGTTCTATCTTGTGGTATCATTTGTGTCTAGGCTCGTTTATCTAGTATGTTCTAGCCTAGGACCAGCACAATACTTGACTTTGAACAATTATTCAACTTTGCATTATCTGATTTGAGCATTTGCTATTTCTTGAGCGTATCAAGTAAAGTTTAGAGTTTATCATGTGTACAGTTTGATAAATGATTTTGGTATTTAGCCAATATAACTATGTTCCTTGTTTTTGTCCAAGTCAATGGCAGAGTTGTCCCCAATGCTTGGTATGTGAAGTGATGATCAGAGCCGGTGCACCTCTCAAACTGACTCACCAATGGATATCCTCATTGCTGAAAGTATTCCCTTTTTTACTACTCTTATCAGTATCACAAGCTCTACTCGATGGCCACTTATAAATAATTTAAATGTCTAATTATGTAGAAGAAACAGAACCAGATGAACCATTGCAGGTAATTCCACTTCGTTTAAAACTCTATGAGCATGTTGCACGACTTGATTAACATTCTTAGTCAATATTTCATTTCATATTTTTTAGCATAATATTTTTAAGGATAATACATCTTCATTATAGGATAAGGAATCAAAGGAGCACGTAGGATCCAAAGTCAGCATGCCAAATAATGATGTACAATTGAAATTGATACGATTTATAATTGGCCAGACTTATAGCTATCTCCCTCAAGGTACATTATTGACATACTTGTGTTTAGTATCATCTATCTATAACTTGTTGTCATCAGAAATCTCTTTTTATTTTACAGATTATGAATTAACCAACCAGGGTCTAATTACTCAAGAGACGATTGAGAGATCGGTTGAAAATTACACGCTGGTGAACGTGGGAGATTTTTATGTCAAAAAACATCACCTATTGTGTCTTCTCAGTGAAAAATAATTTGTGAACGACGATGTAAGTACAACTACATATGAGAATGCAATGTTAATATTTATTTAATTGTCAAGTAACTAAATATTTTTAATTGAATCTATAGGTCATCAGTGTGTACATACACTGTATAAAGAGCAAGTAAAGACCAATGAGAAAGTGTATTATGAAAACCCCTTTCTTAATGACATGCTAAAACGAGATGGGGTCTACAGGATAGATGAGGATAGTGACAACTTTATTACAAAAATAGTGAAGAACTACTTTTTTCATGAACTGGTAATGTTTGGCTCTCTAAATTTGATAGGATTTAAGTTTGTTATTATATACATGTACGTGTACTAACTCAATAACTTGTTTATCCAATAAATAGCGGAAATGTTCATTGGTATTTAGCGGTTGTCAACCCAAAAAAAAAGAGATACATATACTTGATTCTTTCTGTTTCTTTTTGTTGGGACTTCAATCGTGTTGACCTCCATAAAACGGTAAGTGTATATGGTATGTTTACTCTCTTATTTATTTAAATTGTAATTTATTTATCTATCGCTAATCGCAAATGTAATAATTGAATAGCTACAAGGACTACAGAACCATCTTGACATCATTGGAAGACAATAGGACTTGCCTAGCCACAAATGGGGAGATTTCAATGTCGTGACATGGCCAATCGTAGAACAACTACAAGAAAAAAAAACAAGAAGATGGGTATACTACAAATTATATCTCTTGAAATATTAAAATAAGATAAATGATATATTTTAATTGGCATACTCTTGTTTTATTTTTAATTGTTGTACTCATGTTTTACAATGATGTAATTCTTCATGTGGACAGTTCATGCTCAAATTTATGGAGTATTTTGTTGGAGATACACTTTCTCATCCTGTTACACAGGTGTATTTTTTAACATAACAAAATAGTTAATCAAATATTTTACATGTTTTTTCTATTGAACAAAGTTACTTTTTTCTATGCAAGTATATATCGAACTTTTTAGGTTCAAATTAGCCGGTATATTACTATGTTGGAAAACAAATATGGCAGCCAAGACTGCTGATGTTGTACAAGTCGAAGATACAGACAATTCAATTCAGATGACATTGTTATATTGGGCAATCATCCAAGTGAAATCAACTCTAGATGGGACATGAAGGAATCTAAAGTAGACTCGGCAACCAGTGACCACAGTTCCCTACTCTCAGTGGTTTCTTCGATGAGTTTACATGAGTTGATAGGCAGCTTTTTCTACTACATCCAACAAATAAATTGTTCCAAAACACTAGAGTAAGCCACTTCTATATAATGTATCCACCCTATAGCTTAAACATGCATTAACTTATTTTCTTATTGATTGACAGGAACATATGGGTGCAAAGTTCACAGCTACACTTCATTAAATTGAGTCTCAGAAAACTTCTATTAGTACTAAATAAGGATAAACCACTGGACCATGATTGCTTCAACATGTCCATATGTAAGTTCATGTATGAAAACATCCAGACGGTTCACAAAACTAAGGAAGCAATAACAAAGCATTGCCTGGACTTACAGTTTTAGTAAGTTTTTATAATCTACCCAATATTGACTTTTTTTGGTTATTTTTTAACCATTATTTTAAATCATATAGACTGCTACTAGATTTGGTGTATGCCCGAAGTTCCATAAAATATAAATCTTGCGGAGACGGTTGGTAGCTGGTCAGAAATTCACTATAAAGTTTCACAATGCAAATCGATAAGATAGCTATCGTTTGTTCTTATATAGCCGTGGTTTTATATTATCTTGACGATTGACTCTTTTCATATTATTATACCAGTACGACACGCTTAAAGTTTTATCCTGGTCATACTGGACCAAGAAAGCATAACACTCTATGTACTATACCCTAATCCGCTAATTCTAGCATACAAGAACAACCAAATATGAGATATACCAAAAAAATATTATGTATTGCCGAGTACTTCAGCAAAGCCATGCGGATGACATGCCCTACCTCTACTGGACCAAGGACATCAACTTGTGGAGCCAAATAATAGTCACAAAGGACATCAACTTGTGGAGCCAAATAATAGTCACAAATCCAATTCTTGAGACATAAGTTTTCTTCTAGAAACTCTTGTTCTAACCAATAAATTTATTTGTTTAACGCAAGTTAGCTAACTATTCAAATTTCTTATGAACTTGTCAGGTTGTCTTGTACATCTCTTCATGCGTGCCTGGAAAAATGAAGCACTACATTTGCTGGCTTTTAAGGTCAGTCCCGACTATCATTGATCATTTAGAATATTATATTATATTTATTTATTTTATAAATAAATACATTTACAGGATGGTGACGAGCTAAGGCAATAATTTTTGCTACATCTATTGATGTATCAACAAAATGAGTGCGAAAGCAACATTTCTAGCGGCGCACAAAAATTTTTAAGTGTATCGCAAATGCTAAACATTAGAGTAGTTATTTATCTGCAAGGTATATATTCTATATATGTATCAAATGCTTTATTTTTGTCCTTGTTTATGCCCGCAACAAATTAATGGAATAACTCTATATTTTTTAACATATTTTTTAAAACGTATATTGTCCTCTATATTGTATACTGAAGTGATTGTATATAATTAATTCTTTTCAAGATTTGTTGTGCCCATGAATATTATATTATTTTATTTTGTGTGAAATATATTTATGTACGACATGAATTGAATTAAACTCAATTGCACAAATTGTACCGTAACGTTTAGCATGAGAATATTACTAGTAACTCAAAGTTGCTCGAAGTTGTATTGCTGTGTATTTATTTCACATCACTAACTGTATATTCTGCGTTCTTTTTTTTCCCCATTTTTTCTCTTCCTCTTCCTTATCCTTTTTTCTTCCTTTTATTTTCTCAAATTCATTCGCACGACTCAAAGTACGCCGCGGAGCGAGCACTCGAGGTCCTATGGTCGGGAAGAGCTCGAAGCGCCGTCGACGCTCCGATCTTGGCACCAGGCCGAGCTCAACACTCGTGTTGCCGTCCTGTAACTCCGGTGGCCACCTCCCCTTCACACGGCGGCGACAGAGTGGAGGGTATAACGCTGCAAGTGGATCGATCCATAAACCTACTTATATGATAAATAAGTGGGTAGCCCAATGAGTTATTCATTTATTTGGTCTATAAGTGAGTTCATGGATCGAACCACTTTTGCAACTTTAGGAGGGGGATTGGGATGGTGGAGCTCAACTCCGGCGGCAGCGGCGGGACAGGAACGGGGGAGCTTGACCCTGACAACGGTTTCCTTAGCTTCCTCCTGCAGTTCCTCTCACGGGTGGTTTCCCTCGGGGAGGAAGCGTGCGGCGACGAGGTGGCATCGAAGGTTGCGGAGGCAATGATGCAGCGGCGAGGAGGTGGCACTGGAGGTCGAGGAGCAAACCACGCTGTCGACAGAGGTGTCCTGCCGCGGTTGCTTGAATGCACACAGTACCCGAGCTCGAGTTCTTTTGGGTATTTTATCGATCATCTTATGTGCACCACCGCTTCTCTCGCCTTTACCCACCACTGGCTCGTCCCGCGGCTCCACGAAAGCGTGCCGCTGGCTGGACTTCGAGAAGCAAGTGTGGAGGCGGCGAAATGAAGCATGGCGCGTGTCAGAGGTGCTAGAATGGAGTCGAGGCGTTGGGTGAAGCAGGCAGCGGGCGGAGCAGGAACACGTTCCTAGAGCTGTACAGCATGGCTCTGGTGACCTCTATGGCCCCAGGCCTCTGACGTCCGCGCCATGGCGACGCCGAGCATGATTCCTCCCTTGCGGAGGAGGTGGCGGAGCTCCAAGCCGCTCGTCATCGTCCCTGTCCTCTCGGCGATGCCACACGCATGCGAGCGCATCGCGGCGGCCACTACGACGTCGACGACGGCTCTTGCAGGCTTGCAGCAGAACAAGACAGAGGAAAAAAAGAGAAAGAAAAGAAAGGGAAAAGAGAGAAAAGGAGAAGGAAAAAGGTATACTGTAGCGCAAAAAGGGTGTAAATGCATTTTTCTTCTGCCACGGTGTGCTGTGAATCCTCGCCAGCGTGGAGCGCCATGTCACCAGTCATACCCGGTGAACCGAGGTTTGGGCCTTCTACGATATATTAGACCTAAATGTGTATTTTGCAAGTTAATGAACCTAAGTGACACTAACATCGTCCTGCAACCCGGTCATATATTTTACTAAAAAGAAATAATACATAAAGTGGAGATTGCACAAGATCATCGCCAATTATCCATCGAGCTGTGCTGGACTGTGTTCGGCTGCCGGTTTCCATACGCGCACATACGCGCACAGTACTTTTCGTCCGCGTACGCTTTTCAAACTACTACACGGTGTATTTTTTTCAAAAAGTTTCTATACAAAAGTTGCTTTAAAAAAATCAAATTAATCCATTTTTGAAAAAAAAATTAGCTAATACTTAATTAATCATACGCTAAGGATCGCTCCGTTTTCCGTGTTTACTGTGCGCGGGAGCTGATACTGCCGAACACAGCCTGGCTTAGCGTTTTAAGCTGACTTGTTGCCTTACGTGGTTTATAAACTGATGATTTTGAAGCTTTAAGTTTAAGAGAAAATCCACTCAATCTATTATGTATCCTTGAATTTTAGTTTGAATTTTTTCCATACTCTTTTTGTTAGTTGACCTTGACCATTAAATTCCTATCGAAAAGCCTATTTTGCCCATGGGTATGAGAAAACATATATAATTATATATATATATATATACATATATATTTATTGGAATATAGAAAAAAATTTATAAGATTTTTATATTTATGAGTTTGTTATGTAAGATATTATCTATGACAAAATTTATTTTTAAGATATGACATAAAATAATAATATTTATTTTTTAGTTATTAAAAAAGTATAATTCGCACATTTTTGTTGAGTGTAGTACAACATATTTGCTATATAAGACAAATATATGCTACATAAATAATTTTTAATAACTAATAAATAAATATTAATTTTATGTCATATTTGTAAACAAATTGTATCATAAATAATATCTTGCATAAAAAACTCATAAATATAATAGTCTCATACAATAAATTTCTACCCTCTAACAATATACTCAACAAAATATATGTGTTTCTTCATACCCAAGGGCAAAAAGGATTTTTTGATAGAAATTTAACGATCAACTCACGGTCAACTAACGAAAAGAATATGAAGCGATCCAAACTAAAATTCAGGGGTACATAAGGAAAAGAGCGAAACTCGATAGCATAAAAGGAATTTAGTAAAATTTCAGGGGGTACGTAGGGGATTTTCTCTACGTTTAATGCTGGAGTCCTACCTCCACTTCAAATAAAAAAAACTACTCCAACCTAACTTTTGGTTTAATTATAGTTATTTGTTTGTTTAGGCTTAGATATTTTATCTTATAAATCAGTTTATAAGCCAAAAAGCGAGAGTTGTCTTTCTCAGAGGAAAAATAGCAAGGAGACCTTGGAGGAAGAGCATTAGCAAACTGCATTTGGGCACCAAACCATGCAGCTGCTCCTCCTTTTTTCCCTCCCATATTGCATCTTGTGAGTCTCTTCGTTTTTTCTTTTGGATTACGTTGCACTCCTCGAACGTGTGAGCTTTGATTTTATGCACCGGACACCAATGTCGTACTGGGCCGTCGTCTTGAGGAGGAGGTCGCTAGGGAGCGTTTTTATCTTGTTCTGCGATAAAAACCTCTGACTGTGCCTTTCTCTTTCCTTCTTTATTACGACTGGATTTCTCACTTGGTTCCTGGTTGTCTTTTTAGCTGGTTGTTTCTCTTCCGCCGACTTTCCTTTCCCGTCATTTCTTCAGATGGCTTCGTCTGCGTGGGCACACCTATCAATAATCTCAAATAGCTTTATTGCGGACATCGCCCGCCTTGTTGCTAGTTCTTGAATTGTATAGCGATCTTGGATGCCTGACTTGAAGGTCCGTATTATGGATGAGTCGGTGATCTCGGGGATTGTGTTCTGACATTCGTTAAAATGTCAAATAAAATCTCCGAGAGGTTCACCGGGCTTCTATCTGAGGACGTGTAGATCGTCCTCGACCGCGTGTCTCTTGTAGGTGCCTTGAAAATTCATGATGAATTGCTTCCAAAGGTCTGTCTAGGAAGATATTGAACTTCGGGGAAGGTGAACAAGCCATGACCGAGCAGATCCCTTTAACGCTGTTGGCAACTAATTTGCAAGTACGTTATCGTCTGTGCCTGCGGCGTATAGAACAGTAGAGTATGCGTGTAAGCACTCCTCCGGATCCGTGCTCCCATCGTACTTCTCTACTGCTATGGGACGGAATTTTGGAGGCCAATTTACTTCTCGAAGGGAAGGCTTACAGGCTCTACATCCGCCTCCGGGTAGAAATGGTGGTTGGCGACCACGGAGACCACGCGAACCGCCCATAGATGATGATGAATAGGATGACGAGGGATCACCGTAGTTGGGTGTGCGGTCAAAAGGTCGGCGATCGCGACTTCGGCCACATCTTGGGGGCGAAGATCGGGAGCCCTGTTCTTCGTCACAGTGGTGACGTGAAGCTCATTTGTTGTCGCCTCGGCGTAATGGGGTATCCTGGCGATCACGAACTTGGTCACGATCACGGTTGTTGTCTCTATCACAATTATCGTCCCGATGACTGCCCTGTGTCGATGATCTTGGGGTTGTTGGCATCCGTCATCGTGTTGATCTTGTCATTGTCGCCTTCGGCCATTTAGCTGTTCGCGGAGATCGCAAGCATCTTGTCAAGAAGGCGCTTGCTGGGCTCGCCGTTGTGGCAATGCATTATCAGAAATGCGAGGTTCACTATTTTATGGGTCATTGGTAGCGCCAACATTCTCGGCAACCTCATCAACCTAAGGGGGAACATCTGGAGGTGGCGGTCCTGCCTTCGCGATGAAGGCAGAGTTGAGGTTTGTGATACTGGACTCCATTTGCTTTAACCATGCATCCGCTTTCGAGTGGGTTACTGGATCGAAAGGAGGTTGTCGGAGCAGATTATTGAAGGTGGTGAAGTGTTTGGCAGGAGTACGGACAGGTTCAGCTTGGGGAGGGGCTACGTCTCGAGATCGAACGAACTCGACCTCCTCCATGGAACTCTGTGGTGTACAGTTGTCTGCACCCCCTATCTTCGATCTCGACGTCAACCATGTTCCCGTCGCGTGGAGAAGTCGAACTAGAAGATTCCACATCGTCAAGGCTATGGAGAACAGATGATTCATCAGGATCAATTCTGATGTAACCCATCATGCGATCTGAAGGGTTATCGTTCATAGACATCGTACGAGACTGATCTCTACGATAGTGGATTGGGCAACATGGATCTCGAGTAATTGGTTTCGCAAGCTTTAAGAATACCTCACAGCTGGTTAGGGGGTGACTTGGATTTATGGATTGGGCACCATGCCTTATATGAAGAAACGCGTTGAATCCCATGCTCCTCGCAAGCGTCGAGTTCAACCTTTGCTTGTTTCGATATTTTGCTATTTCGGAGTGGAGGGAGTATGTTTTGCTATGGTGAAATTTTATTGCCATATTTCATCATGTGTATCCACTTTGGTTATTTTGAAAGGACCTTTTTTAAAAGATAACCATTCTATATGAAATGCATATATTAGATGGCCCTGGAACCAGAAGTGTGGCCATGTTGACAATCAATGGTTGCATAATGGCATGGATAGAGGACACTACACTGGATAAGGTCACCTGTGACGGGCCCAAACCCGCACCTTTGACGGATTTGGGCTTGGTCAGTGATCAGTGGTCACTGGTGAGTCCTGACACCTTTGACGGGTGGCCGGCCGACGGGTTCTAACTGGTCCTAAGCTAGCGGGGACCAACACCTCTGACGGACGTCTATTTATTTTCCCGTCAGAGATGTGTGTCACCTCTGACGGCCGGCCACCCGTCAAAGGTGTCAGGACTCACCAGTGACCACTGATCACTGACCAAGCCCAAATCCGTCAAAGGTGCGGGTTTGGGCCCGTCACAGGTGACCTTATCCAGTGTAGTGTCCTCTATCCATGCCATTATGCAACCATTGATTGTCAACATGGCCACACTTCTGGTTCCAGGGCCATCTAATATATGCATTTCATATAGAATGGTTATCTTTTAAAAAAGGTCCTTTCAAAATAACCAAAGTGGATACACATGATGAAATATGGCAATAAAATTTCACCATAGCAAAACATACTCCCTCCACTCCGAAATAGCAAAATATCGAAACAAGCAAAGGTTGAACTCGACGCTTGCGAGGAGCATGGGATTCAACGCGTTTCTTCATATAAGGCATGGTGCCCAATCCATAAATCCAAGTCACCCCCTAACCAGCTGTGAGGTATTCTTAAAGCTTGCGAAACCAATTACTCGAGATCCATGTTGCCCAATCCACTATCGTAGAGATCAGTCTCGTACGATGTCTATGAACGATAACCCTTCAGATCGCATGATGGGTTACATCAGAATTGATCCTGATGAATCATCTGTTCTCCATAGCCTTGACGATGTGGAATCTTCTAGTTCGACTTCTCCACGCGACGGGAACATGGTTGACGTCGAGATCGAAGATAGGGGGTGCAGACAACTGTACACCACAGAGTTCCATGGAGGAGGTCGAGTTCGTTCGATCTCGAGACGTAGCCCCTCCCCAAGCTGAACCTGTCCGTACTCCTGCCAAACACTTCACCACCTTCAATAATCTGCTCCGACAACCTCCTTTCGATCCAGTAACCCACTCGAAAGCGGATGCATGGTTAAAGCAAATGGAGTCCAGTATCACAAACCTCAACTCTGCCTTCATCGCGAAGGCAGGACCGCCACCTCCAGATGTTCCCCCTTAGGTTGATGAGGTTGCCGAGAATGTTGGCGCTACCAATGACCCATAAAATAGTGAACCTCGCATTTCTGATAATGCATTGCCACAACGGCGAGCCCAGCAAGCGCCTTCTTGACAAGATGCTTGCGATCTCCGCGAACAGCTAAATGGCCGAAGGCGACAATGACAAGATCAACACGATGACGGATGCCAACAACCCCAAGATCATCGACACAGGGCAGTCATCGGGACGATAATTGTGATAGAGACAACAACCGTGATCGTGACCAAGTTCGTGATCGCCAGGATACCCCATTACGCCGAGGCGACAACAAATGAGCTTCACGTCACCACTGTGACGAAGAACAGGGCTCCCGATCTTCGCCCCCAAGATGTGGCCGAAGTCGCGATCGCCGACCTTTTGACCGCACACCCAACTACGGTGATCCCTCGTCATCCTATTCATCATCATCTATGGGCGGTTCGCGTGGTCTCCGTGGTCGCCAACCACCATTTCTACCCGGAGGCGGATGTAGAGCCTGTAAGCCTTCCCTTCGAGAAGTAAATTGGCCTCCAAAATTCCGTCCCATAGCAGTAGAGAAGTACGATGGGAGCACGGATCCGGAGGAGTGCTTACACGCATACTCTACTGTTCTATACGCCGCAGGCACAGACGATAACGTACTTGCAAATTAGTTGCCAACAGCGTTAAAGGGATCTGCTCGGTCATGGCTTGTTCACCTTCCCCGAAGTTCAATATCTTCCTAGACAGACCTTTGGAAGCAATTCATCATGAATTTTCAAGGCACCTACAAGAGACACGCGGTCGAGGACGATCTACACGTCCTCAGATAGAAGCCCGGTGAACCTCTCGGAGATTTTATTTGACATTTTAACGAATGTCAGAACACAATCCCCGAGATCACCGACTCATCCATAATACGGACCTTCAAGTCAGGCATCCAAGATCGCTATACAATTCAAGAACTAGCAACAAGGCGGGCGATGTCCGCAATAAAGCTATTTGAGATTATTGATAGGTGTGCCCACGCAGACGAAGCCATCTGAAGAAATGACGGGAAAGGAAAGTCGGCGGAAGAGAAACAACCAGCTAAAAAGACAACCAGGAACCAAGTGAGAAATCCAGTCGTAATAAAGAAGGAAAGAGAAAGGCACAGTCAGAGGTTTTTATCGCAGAACAAGATAAAAACGCTCCCTAGCGACCTCCTCCTCAAGACGACGGCCCAGTACGACATTGGTGTCCGGTGCATAAAATCAAAGCTCACACGTTCGAGGAGTGCAACGTAATCCAAAAGAAAAAACGAAGAGACTCACAAGATGCAATATGGGAGGGAAAAAAGGAGGAGCAGCTGCATGGTTTGGTGCCCAAATGCAGTTTGCTAATGCTCTTCCTCCAAGGTCTCCTTGCTATTTTTCCTCTGAGAAAGACAACTCTCGCTTTTTGGCTTATAAACTGATTTATAAGATAAAATATCTAAGCCTAAACAAACAAATAACTATAATTAAACCAAAAGTTAGGTTGGAGTAGTTTTTTTTATTTGAAGTGGAGGTAGGACTCCAGCATTAAACGTAGAGAAAATCCCCTACGTACCCCCTGAAATTTTACTAAATTCCTTTTATGCTATCGAGTTTCGCTCTTTTCCTTATGTACCCCTGAATTTTAGTTTGGATCGCTTCATATTCTTTTCGTTAGTTGACCGTGAGTTGATCGTTAAATTTCTATCAAAAAATCCTTTTTGCCCTTGGGTATGAAGAAACACATATATTTTGTTGAGTATATTGTTAGAGGGTAGAAATTTATTGTATGAGACTATTATATTTATGAGTTTTTTATGCAAGATATTATTTATGATACAATTTGTTTACAAATATGACATAAAATTAATATTTATTTATTAGTTATTAAAAATTATTTATGTAGCATATATTTGTCTTATATAGCAAATATGTTGTACTACACTCAACAAAAATGTGCGAATTATACTTTTTTAATAACTAAAAAATAAATATTATTATTTTATGTCATATCTTAAAAATAAATTTTGTCATAGATAATATCTTACATAACAAACTCATAAATATAAAAATCTTATAAATTTTTTTCTATATTCCAATAAATATATATGTATATATATATATATATAATTATATATGTTTTCTCATACCCATGGGCAAAATAGGCTTTTCGATAGGAATTTAATGGTCAAGGTCAACTAACAAAAAGAGTATGGAAAAAATTCAAACTAAAATTCAAGGATACATAATAGATTGAGTGGATTTTCTCTTAAACTTAAAGCTTCAAAATCATCAGTTTATAAACCACGTAAGGCAACAAGTCAGCTTAAAACGCTAAGCCAGGCTGTGTTCGGCAGTATCAGCTCCCGCGCACAGTAAACACGGAAAACGGAGCGATCCTTAGCGTATGATTAATTAAGTATTAGCTAATTTTTTTTTCAAAAATGGATTAATTTGATTTTTTTAAAGCAACTTTTGTATAGAAACTTTTTGAAAAAAATACACCGTGTAGTAGTTTGAAAAGCGTACGCGGACGAAAAGTACTGTGCGCGTATGTGCGCGTATGGAAACCGGCAGCCGAACACAGTCCAGCACAGCTCGATGGATAATTGGCGATGATCTTGTGCAATCTCCACTTTATGTATTATTTCTTTTTAGTAAAATATATGACCGGGTTGCAGGACGATGTTAGTGTCACTTAGGTTCATTAACTTGCAAAATACACATTTAGGTCTAATATATCGTAGAAGGCCCAAACCTCGGTTCACCGGGTATGACTGGTGACATGGCGCTCCACGCTGGCGAGGATTCACAGCACACCGTGGCAGAAGAAAAATGCATTTACACCCTTTTTGCGCTACAGTATACCTTTTTCCTTCTCCTTTTCTCTCTTTTCCCTTTCTTTTCTTTCTCTTTTTTTCCTCTGTCTTGTTCTGCTGCAAGCCTGCAAGAGCCGTCGTCGACGTCGTAGTGGCCGCCGCGATGCGCTCGCATGCGTGTGGCATCGCCGAGAGGACAGGGACGATGACGAGCGGCTTGGAGCTCCGCCACCTCCTCCGCAAGGGAGGAATCATGCTCGGCGTCGCCATGGCGCGGACGTCAGAGGCCTGGGGCCATAGAGGTCACCAGAGCCATGCTGTACAGCTCTAGGAACGTGTTCCTGCTCCGCCCGCTGCCTGCTTCACCCAACGCCTCGACTCCATTCTAGCACCTCTGACACGCGCCATGCTTCATTTCGCCGCCTCCACACTTGCTTCTCGAAGTCCAGCCAGCGGCACGCTTTCGTGGAGCCGCGGGACGAGCCAGTGGTGGGTAAAGGCGAGAGAAGCGGTGGTGCACATAAGATGATCGATAAAATACCCAAAAGAACTCGAGCTCGGGTACTGTGTGCATTCAAGCAACCGCGGCAGGACACCTCTGTCGACAGCGTGGTTTGCTCCTCGACCTCCAGTGCCACCTCCTCGCCGCTGCATCATTGCCTCCGCAACCTTCGATGCCACCTCGTCGCCGCACGCTTCCTCCCCGAGGGAAACCACCCGTGAGAGGAACTGCAGGAGGAAGCTAAGGAAACCGTTGTCAGGGTCAAGCTCCCCCGTTCCTGTCCCGCCGCTGCCGCCGGAGTTGAGCTCCACCATCCCAATCCCCCTCCTAAAGTTGCAAAAGTGGTTCGATCCATGAACTCACTTATAGACCAAATAAATGAATAACTCATTGGGCTACCCACTTATTTATCATATAAGTAGGTTTATGGATCGATCCACTTGCAGCGTTATACCCTCCACTCTGTCGCCGCCGTGTGAAGGGGAGGTGGCCACCGGAGTTACAGGACGGCAACACGAGTGTTGAGCTCGGCCTGGTGCCAAGATCGGAGCGTCGACGGCGCTTCGAGCTCTTCCCGACCATAGGACCTCGAGTGCTCGCTCCGCGGCGTACTTTGAGTCGTGCGAATGAATTTGAGAAAATAAAAGGAAGAAAAAAGGATAAGGAAGAGGAAGAGAAAAAATGGGGAAAAAAAAGAACGCAGAATATACAGTTAGTGATGTGAAATAAATACACAGCAATACAACTTCGAGCAACTTTGAGTTACTAGTAATATTCTCATGCTAAACGTTACGGTACAATTTGTGCAATTGAGTTTAATTCAATTCATGTCGTACATAAATATATTTCACACAAAATAAAATAATATAATATTCATGGGCACAACAAATCTTGAAAAGAATTAATTATATACAATCACTTCAGTATACAATATAGAGGACAATATACGTTTTAAAAAATATGTTAAAAAATATAGAGTTATTCCATTAATTTGTTGCGGGCATAAACAAGGACAAAAATAAAGCATTTGATACATATATAGAATATATACCTTGCAGATAAATAACTACTCTAATGTTTAGCATTTGCGATACACTTAAAAATTTTTGTGCGCCGCTAGAAATGTTGCTTTCGCACTCATTTTGTTGATACATCAATAGATGTAGCAAAAATTATTGCCTTAGCTCGTCACCATCCTGTAAATGTATTTATTTATAAAATAAATAAATATAATATAATATTCTAAATGATCAATGATAGTCGGGACTGACCTTAAAAGCCAGCAAATGTAGTGCTTCATTTTTCCAGGCACGCATGAAGAGATGTACAAGACAACCTGACAAGTTCATAAGAAATTTGAATAGTTAGCTAACTTGCGTTAAACAAATAAATTTATTGGTTAGAACAAGAGTTTCTAGAAGAAAACTTATGTCTCAAGAATTGGATTTGTGACTATTATTTGGCTCCACAAGTTGATGTCCTTTGTGACTATTATTTGGCTCCACAAGTTGATGTCCTTGGTCCAGTAGAGGTAGGGCATGTCATCCGCATGGCTTTGCTGAAGTACTCGGCAATACATAATATTTTTTTGGTATATCTCATATTTGGTTGTTCTTGTATGCTAGAATTAGCGGATTAGGGTATAGTACATAGAGTGTTATGCTTTCTTGGTCCAGTATGACCAGGATAAAACTTTAAGCGTGTCGTACTGGTATAATAATATGAAAAGAGTCAATCGTCAAGATAATATAAAACCACGGCTATATAAGAACAAACGATAGCTATCTTATCGATTTGCATTGTGAAACTTTATAGTGAATTTCTGACCAGCTACCAACCGTCTCCGCAAGATTTATATTTTATGGAACTTCGGGCATACACCAAATCTAGTAGCAGTCTATATGATTTAAAATAATGGTTAAAAAATAACCAAAAAAAGTCAATATTGGGTAGATTATAAAAACTTACTAAAACTGTAAGTCCAGGCAATGCTTTGTTATTGCTTCCTTAGTTTTGTGAACCGTCTGGATGTTTTCATACATGAACTTACATATGGACATGTTGAAGCAATCATGGTCCAGTGGTTTATCCTTATTTAGTACTAATAGAAGTTTTCTGAGACTCAATTTAATGAAGTGTAGCTGTGAACTTTGCACCCATATGTTCCTGTCAATCAATAAGAAAATAAGTTAATGCATGTTTAAGCTATAGGGTGGATACATTATATAGAAGTGGCTTACTCTAGTGTTTTGGAACAATTTATTTGTTGGATGTAGTAGAAAAAGCTGCCTATCAACTCATGTAAACTCATCGAAGAAACCACTGAGAGTAGGGAACTGTGGTCACTGGTTGCCGAGTCTACTTTAGATTCCTTCATGTCCCATCTAGAGTTGATTTCACTTGGATGATTGCCCAATATAACAATGTCATCTGAATTGAATTGTCTGTATCTTCGACTTGTACAACATCAGCAGTCTTGGCTGCCATATTTGTTTTCCAACATAGTAATATACCGGCTAATTTGAACCTAAAAAGTTCGATATATACTTGCATAGAAAAAAGTAACTTTGTTCAATAGAAAAAACATGTAAAATATTTGATTAACTATTTTGTTATGTTAAAAAATACACCTGTGTAACAGGATGAGAAAGTGTATCTCCAACAAAATACTCCATAAATTTGAGCATGAACTGTCCACATGAAGAATTACATCATTGTAAAACATGAGTACAACAATTAAAAATAAAACAAGAGTATGCCAATTAAAATATATCATTTATCTTATTTTAATATTTCAAGAGATATAATTTGTAGTATACCCATCTTCTTGTTTTTTTTTCTTGTAGTTGTTCTACGATTGGCCATGTCACGACATTGAAATCTCCCCATTTGTGGCTAGGCAAGTCCTATTGTCTTCCAATGATGTCAAGATGGTTCTGTAGTCCTTGTAGCTATTCAATTATTACATTTGCGATTAGCGATAGATAAATAAATTACAATTTAAATAAATAAGAGAGTAAACATACCATATACACTTACCGTTTTATGGAGGTCAACACGATTGAAGTCCCAACAAAAAGAAACAGAAAGAATCAAGTATATGTATCTCTTTTTTTTTGGGTTGACAACCGCTAAATACCAATGAACATTTCCGCTATTTATTGGATAAACAAGTTATTGAGTTAGTACACGTACATGTATATAATAACAAACTTAAATCCTATCAAATTTAGAGAGCCAAACATTACCAGTTCATGAAAAAAGTAGTTCTTCACTATTTTTGTAATAAAGTTGTCACTATCCTCATCTATCCTGTAGACCCCATCTCGTTTTAGCATGTCATTAAGAAAGGGGTTTTCATAATACACTTTCTCATTGGTCTTTACTTGCTCTTTATACAGTGTATGTACACACTGATGACCTATAGATTCAATTAAAAATATTTAGTTACTTGACAATTAAATAAATATTAACATTGCATTCTCATATGTAGTTGTACTTACATCGTCGTTCACAAATTATTTTTCACTGAGAAGACACAATAGGTGATGTTTTTTGACATAAAAATCTCCCACGTTCACCAGCGTGTAATTTTCAACCGATCTCTCAATCGTCTCTTGAGTAATTAGACCCTGGTTGGTTAATTCATAATCTGTAAAATAAAAAGAGATTTCTGATGACAACAAGTTATAGATAGATGATACTAAACACAAGTATGTCAATAATGTACCTTGAGGGAGATAGCTATAAGTCTGGCCAATTATAAATCGTATCAATTTCAATTGTACATCATTATTTGGCATGCTGACTTTGGATCCTACGTGCTCCTTTGATTCCTTATCCTATAATGAAGATGTATTATCCTTAAAAATATTATGCTAAAAAATATGAAATGAAATATTGACTAAGAATGTTAATCAAGTCGTGCAACATGCTCATAGAGTTTTAAACGAAGTGGAATTACCTGCAATGGTTCATCTGGTTCTGTTTCTTCTACATAATTAGACATTTAAATTATTTATAAGTGGCCATCGAGTAGAGCTTGTGATACTGATAAGAGTAGTAAAAAAGGGAATACTTTCAGCAATGAGGATATCCATTGGTGAGTCAGTTTGAGAGGTGCACCGGCTCTGATCATCACTTCACATACCAAGCATTGGGGACAACTCTGCCATTGACTTGGACAAAAACAAGGAACATAGTTATATTGGCTAAATACCAAAATCATTTATCAAACTGTACACATGATAAACTCTAAACTTTACTTGATACGCTCAAGAAATAGCAAATGCTCAAATCAGATAATGCAAAGTTGAATAATTGTTCAAAGTCAAGTATTGTGCTGGTCCTAGGCTAGAACATACTAGNCAAACATGTCGGCCAATTACCTTTGACGGGTTTTAACTCTCTGGCCGTCACAGGTGGGGTGATACCTGTGACGGCCAGATAGTTAGAAGCCGTCACTGGTATTTCAGTGACGGCTTACGGTTCCAAGCCGTCACAGGTGAGGTCATACCAGTGACGGGCCGCAGCCGGATGTCTCACCGATGACGGCAAACATAAGGACCCATCAAAGGTGACGGTCATCTGTGACCAATCCGTAGGCCCGTCACTGGTATGCCGTCACAGATGTAGGGTTCTGGTGTAGTGGGAAATTATAAGCTCTTGATGTGTTATTCTGCTTCATGTGAATAATAACTGTCGTTTAAGCATATCAACCCACATAATTGAGACCCATTAGCCCTTTGCTGATAAGGGTCTACTTAGTATATATTGTTATGCCCTCCATCCCAAAGTATAGCTACCTTTGTTACTCAGTATATTATTGAATTATAAAGATAGCTATATTTTGGGACAGAGGGAGCATGTCACAAATTTAATGATTATTTTCTCAAATCTCTCGAAAGTTGTAGTTAAGGTAATGATAGGGACAAAGCCAAGGGAAGGTCTGATCTTCATGGCAGTAGGTATGAACAAGGAAAAATTGCTCCGAACAACGGGATAACACTACTACAGATTCTGTTTTTCCGTGCGGTCAAAACACGTTTTTTCGTGCGGAGGTCTTGCCCGTCTGCACCCAGGGGTCTGGGAAAATAAACATTTTCGCGTGCAGGCGGCCCAACCGCACGGAAAAATACAACTTCCCGTGCGGTCCACTTAACTCGACCGCATGGGATAATCGTTTATCCTGTGCGGTCCATTTATACCGACCGCACGAGAAGATGTATTATTGCAGACGCCCTAACACATACTAACTATTTGGAAAGATCTCATACGCACTTGTACTTTTTTTTGGTTGTGTTTACGAATGGTACACTAGCAAATCTAGTCGCAGTTATTCACGCTCAATTACAAACACGATTGAATTTTATAATGAAAATATCACAAGTTAAACCATATAAAACATCGATATATATAATTAAATAGCATATATACATGTACACATATGAAAGTAGCTACATTGCTAGTGTAACAAATATTACAAGTTCTGCCTCCCTCACAAATAGATCTTTTTAATATACTGCATGTTCTCTCTCCCACTCCCTTAGGCATTTGAATTTGTCATCGCAAGCAAGTCCGCGCACTAGTTGAGAAGCATTTTTTTGTCGAACCGGTTTGCGGTACACGGAATACTCGGGAGCTATTGAAAATAGAAGAAAAATGATATGTGTTAAAATCAACTTAAACAAACTAGTTCGTATATATAAGGAGCACAATGACTTACATCTGTAAACTCAGTTCTGTATCTCCCGCAGACTCTGAGCATCTTGCAAACGTAATATCCGCATAGGCTAGTGCCGGGGGTTGCTTGTACCACTGTGTAAGAATAGTAGACACGTCAGTATTAAAAACTAACAATCGCATCATTAAGTTAACGAATATATGATCACATACCGGCTAGCGTGCCTTTACGAGAAGCTTTGTTTTCTTTTGATCCTTTACAAACCAGCCATGTCTTTTGTAATAGTCGTGTTCTCTACAAAGATAAAATATTTGTTTGAACTAACTTTAAAATTACATCTAAGCAGTATGGTATGCAGGAGGTTTGTTTCAAACTTACAAATTCAGCAAGACAAGGAACTCCATGAACTTCTGCTCTTCGTAGTGGGTCGGATCAAGAATTATGACCAAGTGGTCCCTTGGATATATGAGGAATAGTATGTAGTGATCGCTGCAAACACGGTTTATGAATTACATAAGGCATCTGGTAGATATTTTGATGTGCTAAGATATTATATGAACGGAACAAAGGGAATGTTGCTTACGTTAGGTGGTATGGGACCATCAAGACTCTTTTCTCTGCGTGCATGAGCATAGCTTGTCCCAAGTAAGTTGCCACCTCGACCCTCTTATTCTTGTGCAACCTGTCAACATATGCTTGTCTTTCCTTCGGCGTCTTATCCTTTAGTTGCGGACCATCCAGATTTAGCCACACAGTGTGGGCCATCATGCAAACCCTCGTCAGGTTAGCGTAGCCTATTAAGGCCCCCGTTCTTTGGGTGTCTACCCATTGTGACCTAAGGAATTATGTAAGTTAAATGACTTATAATTTGTTGGCACACATTCGCTAACAACAAACAATAGCAAAAACTTACAGGCACCACGCGCCGACGAGATTGATATCCATTTTTTCTATCTTAAAGAAGGCGTGCAGGTCATTGAAAGTGATGATAAAGTTTCCGTTGGGTCCCTTGACAAAAGCGTTATCCGGGACCATGAAACTAATCATCCCAAGACCCTTCTCAGTTGCTCTTAGATACCAGTCATGCAGCAACCTCATTGGCCATGGGAGTTCGAGCATGACGTGGAACGGCAAGAATGGGTTGCCATATTCGTACACCTTTGGCACTTCTGTAGAATCCCAAGATTGCATTTTGTCTGCATGACCTAGTACGCTTTTCTGTACATCCGTTTGCGGTTCAGGTGGGCTTGGCTTTGGCGGACCCTGTCCCCTGAATGACTTGAAAACTATCCTCGCCTCATACTCTGCCATTTCCTTCGGTTTGTACGTGGAAACCATTTGTGGTATGAGCTTGAGGGCTTGCGAAGTACTTGGCTTTTGGATAGATGCATCTTCCTGGCAAGGTGGCACAGGTTGCACAAGAGCAGATTGTGGAGTAGGAGGCGAGTGATGAGCAAGAGACGGCTGCCGAGGTAGCGGAGTTGGGGAATCTGGTGCGGCAGGCTCTGCAGGTGGAGAAGGTACTCTTTTTGGGGACAGAGATCTTGGTGGGATAGGAGATCTTGGTGGGATAGGAGATCCTAGTGGGGTTGGGGAATTCGGTGGGGATGGCGGTGCTGGCGGGGCAGCCGTCTGTGGCACCGATGGAGCTAGGGTCGTCAACGTTGCCTGTCCCATGAGAATGATGTCTCGACGATGCCAAAGGATGAACTGGTTCACCACATCTCCGAGTAGTTCTATCCCTTCTAGTGTTGGGATGTTCAGCTCCAATGACATTTGATCGACATTAACCCTTCCCACTTGCACCCTTGCAGTCTTTCGGAATTGGGTTGTTATGGAACTGTCTCCCCGGTATCGCTAGTCCGGACCCAACCTCCTTTGTTTTCCCGGCTCTACCTATCGGAACGACAAGGCTGCACGGTGTCGGACTGGTAATAAGATCGACCGGCTAGGGTGTTGTTTCTACGGACCTGACACTGCTCGGGATCTGCACTGTCTGCTCGGCTTGAGGAACTAAGTTCGGGAAGGCTTGGGGATGTTGTGCGGCTAGCCTGTAGAACTGTTGGGTTACTTGTTCGGTGACTTCTTCACGCAACTTCGCTCTGTAGGCGTCCCGCTTCTTGTAACTTTTGAATTCCTTTGGAAACCCTACCTTCTAACTCGTCCTTGAAGATTTTCCTCTTATCCTCCCGGAGTGTTCGGCAGTCCCCAAAGCAGCGGTGAGCTCGTCATGCTCCCTTCTGACGACGAACTCCCCTGTCTTCTCCTTCTCGGAGATCTGTTGGAGAGACGTGGTCACATGCTCGATGTCAGGAGACTCGAAAAGCATCTCACCCTCATCCGTCACTTGCCCCGTACTTCGTGCCCATACCCAGTTTCGAGTGCACGGATTTAGGGGCTGGACCAACAACGGTTTGCCTTGAGCTGCAAACTTTTCCTCCATAGCTCGCCATTGGTCCACGTGACCGTCGTATCCACTAGACCCCAATCGGTGTGGATATATGTTTTTCTTCGCTAGGTCCGACATCTTCTTCCTCCTTGCCAGAGCTTCAGGTGTTGTCATCTTGGCCACAAACTTGTCCCATTCGACTAGCGGGATATTGCCGTATTTTTCAAATGGAGACTTGTTCTTCTGAACATAATAAGTGTTCATGCTAGACTTTCACTGTCGCCACTGATGGGCCATTGTACTCAACGCAAATCTGCTCCCAATGACCTCTGATCCAGGTGGATAGACAAGGTACTTCTGCAGCTCTTCCCACATCAAATTTTTGATGTGTTGGTTAACGTCCTTCCACTCATCCACGTTCAGCGGCCCATGAAGTCTTGCCACCGTCCCACATGCGTTGCTAAACTTGGCCATCACGTGTTTCGGCTCGACGGGCTTCCCATCTTCGTTCAGAGCAGCAATGTAGTAGGTCTCCTTTGGCAGCTGGTTCCTGCTCCTCTCACCACGTCGTTTCTTTGCACGTCCTCCTCCACTTGCTAACATGTCCGTTGGATCTGGACCTGATGTGGCTGTGTGGAGATTATGGGTACCATATACCCACACGACTAGCTTATCCGACAGACTATAGGGGATAGGTTCTAAGTCATAATCATGTAATAGGCTTAGGATTTAAGTATTACGTTACCTTGTGTATTAAGGAACGACTTATAGTCCTAAGTCGGGAATATTATGGAGTCTTATGTTGTATGTAGTTAGGTCTCCGACTTATGAGCCTGCCTTCTGAGTCTATATAAGGAGGGCAAGACATCCCTTGAGGAATATAGAGACAATAGCAATTAGCTAAGTTTCTTTTCATACACAATTCAATCATGAGATCAATATATAACTTGACGAATTCAATCCCCGAAACAGGAGTAGGGTGTTACTTCATTATAGAAGGCCTGAACCTGTCTAAATCCTTTTGTCTACTAACCCATCATGTTTGGCACTTGTGCGCTACCCCCTGTTTCTTATTGCCGAAATCAGGTTTTGACACTTGGCATTCCAGGTAGGGGTGCGTCAAGTTTTTCTTCTCGCCGACAAGCGCGATGGGATCTCCGTCAGGCATCGACGACTTCGCCTTCCCTCCAGGATAGGCGTACCGCTTCGGCAGCCTCGACTTCATCACCAACAACTTCAGCAAGATTTCTCTCCTTGACTCGGATTCGAACTAGTCGGGAGGAGAAAACTGCTCGGCGTTGTTTGGGTTACCAAATGCCACTAAGATCTACTCCAACTTTCTCTCTTCCGAGTTGGATCCGAACCACTCGGGAGAACTTTTTGCATCGTCATCACGTTGCGGTCCAAGCTCCAAGGAGATCGCCGTCATGATTCAACCTCTCGGATCGTGCTCATCTACCGAGATCGCTGACTACCTCAGCTCCTCTGACTTCAACAATCTTTACGATATCTCCACGGAGGACATCAACGACTCCGACTTCGATGACAACTACACTTCACTATTTTTCGATGTTCTCATGGCCGAAATAGGGGAGACTAACTCGGCTGTGGACTGCAGGGCTGCGGAAGAAGAACGAGCCAAGTTTGAAGAGGAGCGCAAGCGCAAGGAGGAGGAACTCAAGCGTAAAGAAGATAACGATAAGAGAAGGCGATATCTGAGAGCGGCTGGGCGCTTTGCTCACGACGCCATACTTCAGACCCGAGTCGACAACACCAACATCTTCCTAACGCCCCAACAGAACGTGGCCGCCGCTCTCACCCTCATCGACACCATCATGGACGTGGCACCCCCCAACGTCACTCCAATCTTGGACAAAGTCAAGACCATGGTCGCTGCTACAGCCCCACTCGGCGCTCCTACGGGCTCCGCTCGGGGAGCCACCGAGTCCATCGCTGAGACACCCGACGGCAGCCGTCTACCACCGATGCGCTCCAAGGATTACCGAAGACCCGAGCACAACAAGACCCCTGGCAAGTCTAATGACGTCCGCCATCATGCAACCTGGAAACATCGAGATCAGTCAGCTGACTCTCGTGAGAGATGTCACGGTCAACCACCCGTCCATGATCGAATCCGCTATGACCATAGCTCAAGTTACCAGAGTGGCTCTTGAAGGCCCACGCCGAGTGACTAGAGGGAGGTACTCGACCGACATTACCGCAAGCGCAATAAGCCCTATCATGAAGACCAAAGGAATTCCCCCGACAACTGTGATGAAGGAGTACCCACATGCACTCAGGACCTGCGTCAAGTGAATTGGCCGAGTGGTTTCAAGCCCACTGAGATTGAGAAATACAATGGCAAAACTGACCTCGAGTCATGGTTGACCGTCTACGCTCTCGCAATTCGCGCAGCAGGAGGAGATAGCAAGACCATGGCAAATTACCAGCCCGTCGCTCTCGCCGACTCAGCCACGAACTGGCTCGCAAGTTTACCAAGGGGTTCAATCGATTCTTGGAGCGAGCTTCAGGATCACTTCATCGCCAATTTTCAAGGTACCTTTGAAAGGCCTGGGACTCACTTTGACCTTTACAACATGACCCAAAAGCTCGACAAGTCATTGAAGGACTACATTCGCCGTTTTCAGAGAAGCGAAACAAGATTCCTGACATCACCGACGACGTCATCATAGTCGCGTTTCAGAAGGGTGTTCGCAATGAGTTGTTGATCGGCAAATTCAGGCGTAAACCTCCAAGGATAGTCAAGAAGATGTTCGAGACGGCCAATTCCTACGCCAAGTCAGACGACACAATTAAAGCATCACGACAAGACAAGCGATCCGGGAGTACCTGGCGCCCCAAGAAGGACAACGGCAATGGCAACAGCAACGGTGGCCAAAAAGATTGCAACGGTCGCCGCAACATCAAACTACCAACAACAGCGTCCATGAGTCAGCGCCTACGACAAGATCATGAACGCTCAATGCACTCATCACCCGAATCACAAACATGCGGCCAAGGATTGCTTCATCTACAAACAGTTTGCCGAGCATTATGCTACCCAACTCCAGAAGCCAACAGACGGAGCCGGTACCTCAAGAACCAAGAAGGATGACGCAAACAGTGGCTCAGAACCCTTCCAAGACCATAGGACCAAGTTAAACCACATTTTCGGAGGGCCACTAGCATATGAATCAAAGAGGAAGCAGAAATTGACTGACAGAGAAATCAATGTAGTTTAGCCTGAAGTCCCACGTTACCTACGATGGTCAGAGGTGGCTATCATGTTTAACCGCTCGGATCATCCCAACCGAGTGGTTCACCCGGGGCGGTATCCCCTGGTACTAGACTCGGTAGTTCGCAACATCAAGCTCAAGCGTGTCCTCATCGATGGCGGCAGTGCCCTCAATATCCTCTTCGCCAAGACACTAGACGAGATGCAAATCCCAAGATCTGAATTAAAGCCGAGTTTAGCCCTTTTTCGTGAAGTCATCCCAAGGCTGTCATCTATGCCGCTCGGGCAAATCACTCTTCCAGTTACCTTTAGCACTCGGGAGAATTTCTGCACAGAAAATGTCAGCTTGGAAATTGCCAACTTTGAAGCTGCTTACCACGCAATCCTTGGAAGTGCCGCGCTTGCCAAATTCATGGTAGTCCCGCATTATAATTATTTGATGATGAAGATGCCCGGACCCAATGCAGTCATCTCCCTGCGCAGCGACGTCAAGCAAGCCTTCACCTGCGACAAGAAAAGTTGCGACATGGCTCAATCTCACAAGAGATTGCTTGGCCAACAGGAGGTCCGACTGGCCGCATCAACATCAGGCGAAGGCGAAATCCCAGCAAAGAAGATGGCTAAGACGGGAGAAGGTGACGCCAAGACGAAGAAGATTCCACTTGATCCCTCTGATCCCTCCAAGACTGCTGTAATAGGCGCCGAGCTAGATTATAAATAGGAAAGCACGCTTATCACCTTTCTACAAAATAATAAAGATATATTTGCTTGGAAACCATCTGATATACCTGGTATTCCTAGAGAGGTGATTGAGCACTCACTAAATGTCAAAGAGGATGCAAAACCTATCAAACAACGGCTTCGCCGCTTTGCGCACGATCGAAGAGATGCTATTAAGGAGGAACTCACCAAGCTTTTGGCGGCTGGATTCATCAAAGAAGTTTACCATCCCGACTGGTTGGTCAACCCGGTTCTGGTTCGGAAGAAGACAGGACAATGGCGCATGTGTGTTGATTACACCGATCTCAACAAGTCTTGTCCCAAGGATCCTTTTGGTTTGCCCCGCATTGATCAAGTCGTCGACTCTACCGCTGGTTGTGAGCTTCTGAGCTTCCTTGATTGTTACTCGGGATACCATCAAATTAGCTTGAAGGAATCTGACTGCTTGAAGACATCCCCGTTTGGAGCCTATTGTTACATCACTATGCCGTTTGGTCTTAAAAATGCTGGAGCTACATATCAGCGCATGATCCAGAGATGCCTTTAGACCCAACTCGGGAGGAACGTGGAGGCTTACGTCGATGATATCGTCATCAAGACCAAGCGAAGACAGGATTTGATCGCCGACTTATTAGAAATTTTCTCAAATATTCGAGCCTTCAGGATGAAGTTGAACCCAGAAAAATGTACTTTTGGAGTACCGTCAGAGAAGCTACTCGGTTTCATGGTGTCTCATCGTGGTATTGAAGCCAACCCAGAGAAGATCAACGGCGTTCAGAACATGAAGCCGCCGAGTACCCAGAAGGATGTCCAGAAATTTATTGGATGCATGGCAGCATTAAGATGGTTTGTTTCTAAACTCGGGGAACAAGGCATGCCCTTTTTTAAGTTGCTCAAGAAAACAGATGAGTTCCGGTGGACTCCGGAAGCCCAGAAAGCTTTTGAAGGCTTCAAGAATTTCCTCACAACGCCACCCGTGTTAGCCTCACCATATTCTCAAGAGCCATTGCTACTCTGCGTTTTCGCAACTTTTCATGTGGTCAGCTCAGTCCTGGTCGTAGAACGAGAGGAGGAAGGACGAGGTCAGAAAGTTCAAAGGCCAATTTATTTCGTTAGCGAGGTGTTGGCTGGATCCAAAACACGTTACCCCCAGGTACAAAAGTTATTATATGGAGTTTTAATTACCGTAAGGAAGTTAACTCATTATTTTCAAAGTCATTCGGTTACTGTGGTTACATCCTTTCCACTCAACGATGTCATCCATAATCGGGAGGCTACTGGGCGTATCGCAAAGTGAGCTTTAGAATTAATGCCATTCGATATTACTCTCAAAGCAAGAACATCAATAAAGTCCCAAATTTTGGCCGACTTTGTGGCCAAGAGTTGCCTTCAGTTTTATGGTCATTACTGACTACGCCTAGTCGGGCTACGGGTCAGTCGCCTTTCTTTTTAGTTTATGGGGCTGAAGCCATGTTGCCGAGTGAGATGGAGTTAGAATCTCTTCGAGTTCGTAATTTCAATAATAAGCGTTATGATCAAGACCGAGTTGATGACTTGACCCGACTGGAAGAGGCTCGTGAAGCTGCACTTGTTCAGTCGGCGAGGTATCTCCAAGGACTTCAGCATTATCATAATCATAATGTTCGATCACGAGCGTTTATTGTTGGTGATATGGTTATGAGAAAGATTCAGACAACAAAGGATAGACATAAATTATCTCAATTATGGGAAGGACCTTTCATAATTGCTGAAGTTACTCGGCCAGGAGCGTATCATCTTAAGCATGAAGATGAGACAATTGTGGAAAATTCATGGAATATTGAACACCTTCGTCGATATTATACTTAACTTCAATTTTTTGTATTATGTTCTTCTCGACTGCCGACTTCAAGTAAGTTGCCTTCTTGAGTTGTCAGTTGGGAGCTATGCGTATCAATAAAGTATAAAGTTTTTTAACAATAACTTGTTTATATTTGGTTTATCATTGTTTTTTGTTCTGACTTGAGTTAAGTAATAAGGACTGAAAATTTTTTGATGACTTAATCAAGTTTAGGCTTCGTGACAGTCGGACGAAAATTTTTAAGAAATTAAATGCGAGACTCAAATCAGAGCATAAACATAAATAAATTGAGTAGTTACATGTTGGATCACAAGAGTTATTTACATCAAGCATCTATCCCTGGAAGTTTTCAATTACATCAGCAGCAATCTTCTTGGCACACTCTTGAGCTTCGTTTATTAGTTCTAAGGCTTGTTCATCAGTAGTGCCGTCTGCAAAGCCATCTCCTATAGAATTTATGTCTACTCGGGGATAGAGAGACTTTGTCATTGCTAGAGTTTGACTCGCACTCATGGTAGCAGCATCAGTAATATTTTCTATATATTTCTCCGGAGCTGTCCTAAGTTTGTCAAAGATCTCAAGTGCATCTTCAGCACTTGTTCCTAGGCCGTTCTGATAAATTGCTGACAAGATTGGCATGGCCGCGTTAGCAATATCATCTCTGATTCTCTTGGCTCTTTGGACCTTTTCAGCAAAGACTTCAAATTGAGCACGTGATTTAACCTTATTGGCTACAAGATTAGTAATATTCAGATTATATTGATGAGCAAGATGAGTTGAATCAAGGAGTATGAGTTCTATGAGGTTACCTTCAAGTTCTGCTATGGTTTTATCTTTATCTGATTCAAGCTTTGCATTGTCGTTTTTTGCCTTCTTCAATTGAGCCTTGAGGGATTCAATTTTGGATAAGTTGGCTAAAACATGAAGACATAAAGTTAATAGAGCTGAATGGATTAATCAAAAGCGGATGAATTAATGTTTCTTACCTCCAATTGAACCGCAAAGTACCAAGTTTATATCTCGAAGCTTGCTGATTTCTTCTCGCAAGACGGTTTCTCTAGCTATGGATTCCTCCTTGGCTTCTTTGAGCTCTTGTTGGATATTCTCTAAGGAATTGGCATGAGGAACAAGCTTTCCTAAGGTGTTGGATTTAGCCTGAGAACGACGATATATTCTCTGCATTGCAGAAATAAGTCAACCAATTGTATAGGAATTAGCAATTGAGATATGAGGAGTTTCCTCTCACATTCATCAGTCGGGTGGCTTCATTGAGGCTGGCAACAAGCATATCTCGTTCTTCAGCTTCTTTTTGCTTGTTTAGTATGATGCCTTGCTTCTTGCCTTCTGCATCGCGCCACTCGATCTTGACTGGAGGCAATGAGTCTTCCGTAGATTTCAAGTTTCTTCATTTTCTCCAGTTGTTTGTTCTAAAGATGATGTGAAAGATAGAATTCAGGAAGCATGTTCAAGATAAGAATTTGATGATTGATAGGTTTACCTGTTGTCGCTCTGGGATGATCTTCTTGAGTGGTAGTATTCCTAGTTGTTTGATCCTTATTGATTTCTTCGGTAGCTGATGTTGGATCTTCAACTGGTGTTTTTGGTTGACTGGAATTTGTTCTTCCTTGTTCGGCTGGTGTTCAGTCGGGGGTTCTTGAGGTGATGTTTGTTTAGAAGAATCCAACTAGTTTTTAGTCGGGGAAGCTTGACTGGCAGTCGGGGGCTCTTGTCCATGAGTAGTCTCACTCAGGAAAGGGTTCTGGGACCTTTGTTCTGCTGTCTCTTGGTTTTTCGGCATTGCAGTTGGGGTTGTTTTTTCTGTTTGGCCGGTGGGATCTATGTCTTAAGGTTTTCTGCAGAAGATGATACATGGTGATCAAGGAGGAATCAAATAAGTTCTCAGGAAAGAGACAACACCAGTCGTGTGAAGGATACCTGTTGGATTTTCTGATCTTTGGAGCGGATCTGGTGGATGGCCAAGGTGAGCTGATATTGGCCTTAGGCGTTTGGACTTCTTCAGACTCTTCATCTGAGTCATCAATGATTAGCTTCCTCTATTTGCTTGCGCGTTTGCTAGTTTCTTCAACAGCGGATGCAGCTCTTTTGTTTTTCGTTTGGGGCTTGATCTTTGGGCCGCCAGTTGGCTTTCTGGCAGTCGGCTGGGTAAGCACATCTTCATGATAAACCTTGTATGGTCGGGAGATGATCAGAGCATTTGCTTGCAAGTAATATTTTCTTTAAGAGACATTGAAGAACATGGCGAGATAAAAATCATTGAAGCTGTAGGGTTTACTTACCGGAGGAGGTGGTCGATGAATGTTGTAGGGAAGAACTGGCAGTTTATTGCTGTAGTCTACTACAATCCCAGTGGAGAAGATTTTGTACATACAAGAGCACAAGACTTGGAAGTTTAAAGATTCTCGATCTTCCCGGTTGGGGCACTCTGTCCTTCATATTCGAAGGCTGGCTTGGATCTTTCTTTGATGGGAGCCAGTCGGCATTTGATGAAGTGCCGAGTGATCTGTTCTCTTTGGAGACCCTTATTCTTCATATCAAGAATTTTTGCCAGAAGATTATTTGCCTCTATCCAGTCGTGGTTTTCGGGTAAGGCATTCCAGTTGGCCCGTTGGATTGGAGGAAGACCGATGAAGTCGGGCAAGCTGGGGGCTGGGTTGGAAATGTAAAACTAGTTCGCGTGCCAGCCCTTGTTGGAAGATTTCAAGGGAAGAGGAAAGTAGTCTTTGCGGAGAGTGCCGCGGAGTTGAAATCCGACGCCACCGACGACACAAGGGTTATCCTTGGTTGGATGGGCCTTGAGGGAGAACATAGGGCGAAAAAGATTGAAGTGGGGATAGATTCTGAGGAAGGCTTCACATACATGGATGAAGATGGCAATGTGCAGTATAGAGTTTGGGTTCAGATGATAAATCTTGAGACCGTAGTAATCAAGAATGCCGCGGAAGAATTCAGAAGTTGGCAGACCAAATCCACAGTAGGAAAAGTGGGTAAAGACCACAATCTCACCAGTATTTGGAGTTGGGAACTCCTCACCATACGTCGGACACCAGCCAATGATTTCCTTTGCTAGGAGGACTCCATCCTTCACCATTTTCTTCAGAGTTGATTCCTTTACGTCAAAGGTTGCCCATTGGTCGAAGGGGATTTCTCTCTCTTCCGCCATGAGTGAGATTTGAGGAGGATTGAGTTTGGTATTAGAAGCAAGGATTGTTGGGGAGGATCTCAGGAGCAGGATGAGCGCAGTGGATTTTAATGGGATTTTGAATAGCTAGATAAATGGATTTGGTGGAATTCGTGTTCTAGATTTCTGCGGAGGTGCTTGTGAACAGGAGCGCGAAAGGGAAAATTTTTCAAAAGTCGAAGCGGCGGGGAAGATGACGGCGCTTTGGCAATTTTTTTGGGTATTGGTAGGTTTTCCTTTATTTGGGCCAAGGCCCATGGGAAGCTTACAGCTCATGATTCGGGTGTAGCCTGTCACATGTCTTTAGGGACTTAAGCAAATTTGTCTTGGCAATATGCACGTATTGTTTTGCCTAATACCTTTAAAGTCCTTCCATACAGCGGTTATGCAACTTTTTAGGAGTTGGAGCAATGCAATTTGGAAGGTGACAACCAGTAAAGTTCTTTATAACTATTTTGGCAACTTTTCTATAAGTTGTTGAAGCTGTTTGTTTCTTATCAAGTAATTGATTTTATATTATATCAATGCTATTTTGCCACCTTGGTGTGTATTTCTTGGATTAAGATCAATATTATGGCTTAGGCTGATTGTATTTTGGTCATATTATTCGGGCGATTGGTAAATCCGTTTATGGGTTTTGATAACTCGGATTTAATACCACAGATGCCATATTTTCCTAAGGATGATGAAGTTGTGTGTTTTGAGGGGACTCGGGCATAACAGCTTGGGTAGCATGAGCTGAATGTGATGCCAGTACTTGGGGTCATTATGCACCGTGCTTTGTTTATAAGGTTATGTGTTATATGATTTTTATAACTACTTTTTGGCTTTGGCTAAGCATTTATTTATATAATATCACTCGGATGAGTGTGATTATTATAGTTCTTAACTATATGCTTAGTTTGTTTAACTAAACACATAGTCGGGAACTACACCTAATTAGGTGCATCTAGTCGATGCACCTAGATATATTTTTTATGACTTTTTAACCCTTCACAGCCTTCTTATTGGATTGATTAAAGCACTCGGCGATGGAGGCATTCGGCTATGGAAGTACTCGGATATGATTGGTTCGAGGTGGAGTTATCTCGTCGAATGTGAAGGTCTCAGGGGCTACTATGGAGATTATGGGTACCATATACCCACATGGCTAGCTTATCTGACTGACTATAGGGGATATGTTATGAGTCATAATCATGTAATAGGCTTAGGACTTAAGTATTACGTTACCTTGTGTATTAAGGAACAGCTTATAGTCCTAAGTAGGGAATATTATGGAGTCTTATGTTGTATGTAGTTAGGTCTCTGACTTATGAGCATGCCTTCTGAGCCTATATAAGGAGGGCAGGATGTCCCTTGAGGGATATAGAGGCAATAGCAATTAGCTAAGTTTCTTTTCATACATAATTCGATCGTGAGATCAATATATAACTCGACGGATTCAATCCCCAAAACAGGAGTAGGGTGTTACTTATTTATAGAAGGCCTAAACCTGTCTAAATCCTTTTATCTACTAACCCATCATGTTTGGCACTTGTGCGCTACCCTCTGTTTCTTATTGCCGAAATCAGGTTTCGATAGGCTGTGTCCGCCTTTGCTTGAGCCCTGGCAGTAATCTGGCCGGCCTTTCATTTCGACCGACGTCGAGTAGCTATCTGCACGAGTAAGCCGTTAGACGACTATGATCGGGAACGTTAACAAATTTAGAACGGTTAGGATTGTGAACTTACTGCTTGCTCGATAGGAATATAATCAGGGTCATCCTCGGGTCGCTCGGTGGCCATTTGTGCTAGTTCTATTTCAAACGGGTCGTTCGGTGTGCGCCAAGATTCCTCGCTCGATGCCACTTCATTTCCAATAGCTGCTTCGTGTGTCTTTGAGCGCAGATTGTTCGTGGGCTCTGCGCCCGATGCAGCTACGGGTGTCGGGGAGGGCTGATTGACCGTTGGTTCTGTGCCCGATGTTGGTACGGGTGTCTCGGAGGGAACTTTGTTCTTCGACATTTTCTTCACACACTAAGTCTACAAAATGCATATATATACATCAAAGTTAGTTGTCTTTGGATAGTACCTGATGCGTGTATGATTAGATAATGTCGTGACAACTCTTTTATGTTTGAAAGATGAGAATGCCCTTTTCATCAAACCATTGTTCATTTGTCTAGGAAATAGTCTATATAGGAGAAAATTAGAGTACGGTACGTATGCATGTCTTGACAAAGAAGTAAGAAAGTTTTGGTGTTCAAATTAACTATAATAAAATGATGAAATAATCTCCCATTAACATATAAGAAACTAGTATTTAATTTCAAAGACAACGCTGGTCGGCCAGATTATTAAGGATAAGCACGTGACTACTGATCAAGGGCAATTAAACCTCGCGTTATAATTCAGGCAAATTCAGAACTGAGATGATAATTAGCTTGTTAATCCAAAGACAACTAATTAATTCACAATGTCCACAATGTCCACGACTAGGAAGAACTTCTAAAATTCGCTTACTTATATATATCCACAATGTCCACAACTAAGAAGAACTTTTAAAATTCGCTTACTTATATATATCCACAATGTTCACTAATTTTTTAATGCAACTTAAGAAATATGAAACATACATGTATCACAAATATCTTGAAATAAGAATTAACAAGTCAGATCTCATATATCACATATCTTGCCTTAGCGTGTTGATTGGTGACCTTCGAATCACGTAATTCAACTTCAGAGTCGCCTGCGTCCAACCCTGACAACAAAACAAACATGTGGTAATTACAACAGTTGCATTGGACAACTAAAATATACCCAAGTTGTAAATATATACATCGATCGTTCGCTAGTACGTTCGGTCATTATTTCGCTCGGTCTTTCAGTCGTTCGCTAATACGTTAGCTCGTTCGGTCGGTCGTTCTTTCGCTCGGTCCTTCGTTATTTTGCTAATACTATACGTTCGCTTGTCCGGTCATTTACTCGCTCGTTCGATCATTCGCTAATACGTTCGCTCATTCGGTCGTTCGCTAACATGTTCGCTCGTTTGGTCGGTCGTTCTCTAATATGTTCCCTCGTTCGATCGTTCTTTCGCGCGGTCGTTCGGTCATTCGCTAATACGTTCGCTCGTTCGGTCGATCGTTCACTAATACGTTCCCTCACACATTTGCTATGATCGTTCGGTTGTTCTTTCGCTCAGTCGTTTAGTCGTTCGCTAATACGTTTGCTACGATCGATCGGTTGGTCGGCCGACCGCGGCGGTAGCGACAGTGACGGCGGTGGCAGCGGCAGTGGCGGTGGCGGTGGCGGTGACGGCACCATGGGGCTAGAGAAGAGAGTGGTGGAGGCGAGACGGTAAGGGTGGCGGCGCCGGCGTCCTCACCTTGAAGTGATGGCAGCGGCAGTGGCAACGGTGGCGGCGACGACGACGACGACGACGGTGGCACCTGAGCAGAGGAGAGGCGGCGACGGCGGTCGACGAGGAGGACATGTCGGCGGCGAGGGGATGCAGGCGGCGGCGTCGAGGGGACCAGCTAGGCGGCCGACGGTGAGGACAAGGAGATGAGGCGGCAGCGGTCGGCGAGGAGGCGACGGTGGAGGATTTTGGTAGCCTGGCGGTGGGCTGATAAAATTTCTCCGGACTTAGAAATTTTCGGAGCCCACCCATACCTTATATTGGGGGCGGTCATCGCGTGCGGGTGGCTTAAGTCGACCGCACGCAAAAATATCTTTCCGTGCGGGCGACTTAAGACACCCGCACGTAAAATTCTTATCCCGTGTGGGTTACTTAAAGGCCCGCACGGGATAATAGTCATTCCGTGCGGTCGGCTAAGACGCCCGCACGCAAGTGGACCGCACGCAAAAATAATTTTTCAAAAATATTTACACTACACAATTATTTCTTTATTTCCTGATCTTTCTTTCTTTTAATGGTGAAAGAAAGAACCATTAAAAAACTACCAAAATTTTCAAAAAAATACCACATATATAATTGTGTTACAAATTTTTTTCGCATAAATAAACCATACGACATAAGACACATGTGACATTTTTCCGCCGATAAATAAACCATTACAAAATATTTTCTTTTCCATGTGACAACGACATCTCACATATTTTCACAGAGATAAACGATTACAAAATAAACTTAAACTATCGTTTTACACTTTTTACAACACCGTCCGTCCGCTTCTTGCAAAAGTTGTCTTCATCAATCTTTCGCTCTATGTGTTTGATCCGGTTAGGAAGATCTGTGAATAATGGTACGTTGTCATATTAGTTGTAATCTGACGCATCTTCGATGTTATCAATGCCAACGATGTTATCGAGACGGCGACGAAGACTGTGAAGACGATGGAACTGACTTGGACCATGGCGAAGGCTAGCTGGGTTGGATCTCCGAGGCCAAGTTGGTCGTAGAAGCCCTCATCGAAAAATCATGCTCTTGAATTCATCTCGTTGAAACCTTTTAGCACCAAGCCTCCTACCTGGCGTGCCACTATCGACGGGCCATACGCCGACCATGGTATTTATAGAGTATGGGGATCGTTGGAATAAGAGTATACGCGAAAATAGATCAAGCAGATAAGGGACAAGGGTTTATACTGGTTCAGGCCCTCAAGATAAGTAATGACTCTACTCTAATTTATATGTATTATGGATTGGAATATCGCTTAGAGTACAATAGGGAATAGATGTGGCGCCCCAAACTTTGCTGGTCTAGAAAACCAACCGACATAGGCTGGAGGTCACAACATTACTTGTGATTACAGTACCAGTCCTAGGATACACAAGCTGGTACTCACAGAATAATAGTGGAATCCAGAAATACAAAGCTTTTATTACAACATTGGTGGAGGTCTCAAACTACTATCGTCGTGGACAAACCCCAGACTGGTAGAAATACTGAAACGACAAGGTATACGCAAGCGGAAGCATAACAATAGTGGAGGGCGACATGAAGCATAATGACAACCATAAATCCACAGGCTATGATTGGGAACTAGGCTTGAAACCCAGAGAAATCGTACTCGGCTTGCTCCTGAAAGTAGGCCTCAACTAAAGGGTCGGGATATCCTTCTTCTAACTCTATAAATAATAATAATAGCAAGGGTGAGTACTCAGTGTACTCAGCAAGCCCGGGAAAAATATGACATGCAAGGCTAATAACAAGGGGTGGAACGGTTTTATTTGGAAAACCAAGATTTATAAATAAGTTAGTTGTAAACCTCTAGTGTGACAGTTTTTAGTTTCGAAGTAAGGCTCATGCCTCACTCCATTCCATAGGTTGCTTTGCAACAATCTTTCACTGTAGTACTCCTCAATATAAACACTTGTGCAATCTCAGCACTATTCGGCCATCTCAGCCACTCTACCTCGGCCATCTCAGCACTAAACCACAGTTTGGTGCCCATCGACACCCCGAGTCACACAGGCTCATTCCCAACCACGAAGGTCGGCCGTCCGCCACAATGGCAAACCCTGGTAACGGTCCCCATCCTAAGAATCAATTTATTAAGTTTAAAACAAACACTATGCTATGAGAAACACCTCACATCTGCTCATAACCGTGGGCACGGCTGTTTAAATAGTTTGACTAAACTCTGCAGAAGTTGCACGCTTTACCCACACGCTGTGAACTTCTCACATTACCGAACACATGTGGATCAGACATGGCCAACAAAGGATAGCTCACTACAAGACTTTTCCATAACCAACCCATAAATATCCCGTGTCCCACAGTTGGGCGGAATCTCTCCACCAAGCATCAGGCCAAATTTCAAGCCCTCATCTACTCAGGCCCCACCGTATGGACTCCGACACATCCCTACGGCAGAAGATTGTCATATACGCCACCATACCAATGCTCCTCAACCGCTAACATACTGGACACCTATGTTTTAGCTATTTACTCGGCCAGGGGCATCCCATTATACCCGTGTGGTCGTACTGTCACATGTTCGGATGAATTTCCCAAAGGAAACAGTCCTTATGGATAATGCGTAGTCAAACCACCAAGGTACTAACTCCCGCATCATCAGGTTTTTACAAAACACTTCTCTTCTTCATAACCATATCAACATCTCGCCGAGTTTTCAAAATAAATGAGCAATAATAAGTATCCCAGTTTTCCCGCACGACAGAACAATCATGACCTGTAGGTAATCTACTTTGGCATTGTGAATGCCAATGCAAAATATTTAGTGGAGTTATAAAGGGAAGGGGTCATCAATTCCTATATAGTAAAAGTACGACTACTGGGAAGGTCCGACGATCCATATTCGAATCGTGGCCAAAACAGTGCAACCTAAAACATGCAATTTGGCAAACAAAATACTTAATTAAAAATATAGGTGCAACAAGTAGTCAAGGGGGGTGGGGCTTGCCTTGTTCCGTGACAATGAACGGAGCGTCAAACTCCTGCGCGAATCCTCCGTCCGTCTCGGACTCTAAACGCGAGAAAACAAATAATACATAAAAGCACTGCTAAAGCAAAATAAAACACGAAAAAGACAATGTCCTTAAATAGAGGGGAATTTAGAAAGATTTTGGAATTTGAACGGAGTCAAACGGAGTTCAGGATGAAAAGTTATAGATTTTTGAAGTTTTGGGGATTTTTGGTGGGATTAATAGAATAGGGAGGAATATTTCGAGTGGGGCCTAACTGTCAAGTCAAAGGGGTCAAAGGAGGGATGAGGAGATGTGGGGCCCATGGGTCCCACTACATATTTATTTTTTTTTCTTTTCTTTTCTCCCTCTTCTCTCTCCTTCTTATCTCTTCCTCTTTCTTTCTTTCCTTTCTCTGTTCTTCTCCTTCTCTCTCCCGAGCAACAGGAGGAGGGGTGGGCCGGCTTGGCGCAGTGGGGTGGTGGCGGCCGGGAGGCGCGCGGCGAGGTGGCGGCGACCGGCGGCGGGGCTCGGCGCATGGCGGCATCGGCGGCTAGCTTCTCAGCGCCAACGACGGGGAGGCCTGGCGTCGGCGGCAGCGCGACGCATGGCAGCATCGGCACCGAGCAGGGGAAAGGAGGGGGCGACTCGGTAGGGGAGGAAGAAGGAGGAGGACCGGGCAGGAAGAAGAAGAAAAGGGGAGAAGGAGGTCGGCCACCTCGACGCGATGAACTCCGAGACTTCGGCGAATCGGCTCCGGAGTGGTAAAAATGGAGTGGTGAAGTGGCTGAGGAACTCCACGGTAAGTTCCTTGGGTATTTATACTATCCATGGTGATTCTGGAGGGAGAACTTGGCGACGAGAACGGCCATTGATGCATCTGTGCTTGCTTCTCCATCTACAGGCTTCCTTGGCTGTTGTTGCTGCCTGACTTGCTCGGCGTGCGGCGCAGAGCGGTGCCTAACCTCAGCGGAGAAGACGGAGACGGTGCCAAACTTTCACTGTGCATTGGCAGGACGGTGCCTAACCATTGGTTTTGCAAGGAGCGGTGCCTAATCTTCAGGTTTGCAGGGAGTTTAGGAAAATAGGGAAAAGGAAGCATGTATGCACGAGTGTTGGATGAACATAGTCTGCTTGCTTGACTTAATGAAGGTGCAAAGTACTCCGAGTGCGGGAAAAAAATATTAAGGAAAAAGGGACGGATAATCACCAGGCGATAGAAGTCCAAAAATATTTCGGAATATTTGGACGGAAAGGAAATGATTTGATACAACCGAGAAATAAATAAAAACAAGATTAAAACTAACTTTGAAATTTTTTGGAGATTTTGAACAAAAAGAAAGAGCGACGCTAAAATAAATCCTAAACTGCGGTTTTAGAAAAACGCAGGCGTTACAATAGAATAATTGGATGAATCCGCCAACTAGAAACTGTCGAGAACTACCCGACAAGATCTATTCAGCGAATACGACACTGATTTCCTCTGCATTGTTTCTGGGTGTGTCTTTGGCTATGGCTTGTAACTCGATCCCCCTCCCTGAACGCGGGGCCCTTGTATATATAGCAGAGATTATCTTCTTCTTCAAGTAGAACTTGGGGAGATAAAATCGGATTTGGGTCTAAGAAAACCTTGTCTTCCCCGACTAAGACTCTGACACCTTCTATTCCGGGAAGATAATTTTCTTATTTATTAGCTGTATTTCCTTAATTAAAAGATATCTTCCCATATACTATCGGGTATATGGTATTACCGTATCTTATTAACTCGTGTATAGGAGGTATGCCTTATCCTTGACACTAATAGATATCATCTAGTATTCTATATAGTTAGAACCAAAAGTTCAACATTGAGCCACATCATTTCCTTTGGATGATTGGATCCTTCTTATGCTTTAATTACAACCATCTATATATCATGTGCATTTACAACCTACTTAGTGTACTTATTACTTGCTATAAAGGTCAACATGAATTGAATCACATTACTTAGAAAATAATAGCTGCTGGATCCATCCCACCGTTGATCATAACCATCTATGTGTCATGCACAATTGTAGTTTATATTAGCAAGTCTAGGGCTTGTCTTCCATGGTGTTTTTTTAAGTTGGATTTGGTTAGTCTTTTGTCTTCTCTTTCTCTTTGTCAGCGGTTACTTCGTTTGTTTGTGAGGTATCAACGAAGTCATAGATAATACTGTCTCCTGGGTTGCCGATGGTCCAATTGGCATTGATGTCTTTAGGGATTAATTTTCACCGATTTAATTGATGACACTAGTTTGAGGACCTATAAGGAGAGAAGACGAAGATGATGGCTGATGCTCGTTCATATACTTTTACATGCGTCGCGGTTGGTTAGTATTGTTGTTGCACTTGTCTGCTCATATATCTCTTATGATATTTCAAGACATAGAGTCGTTTTGTTTTCTTATAGTAACTCTTATGTGTATGTTTCTTACAATAGCATGGTTGTAATCATGACTTTAATCTAATATAATATTGCTCTATTTTGGAAAAAGAACATAACACATGAGTCGTAGATAATGCTTGTTTTTCTCGGGAACAATGGGCCAGGTTACCGGCTTGACCCTGCGTCGAGCCTAAGCAATAGTGGACCCTAATAAGAAAGAATATATAGTTGTAATCATTGGATGGAGATGGAAGACGGGCTTGTTGTCTGACAGCGCTAGTTAGCGCCCGCCGCGTGATTATATCCTCACAACTCGGTTTAGGTAACCGCATGTATGTGCTGCTAAAATATATTTCGTTTTCATATACATTTATACACACAAAAGTTAAATTTATACATAAGAAAATTATGTGCATAAACTCTTCCACGTGTAAAGTTCCATGGACAGACTTTTTTCTTGGGTGAGCTAACATGCTACTGAACCGTTTCAAATTTATACCTACAAATTTTGTATCTACGCCAAAGTTTCTACATGCATATACAAAATATCTATGTATAAAGTTTCTATGTATATATATTTTTGAAGGTCAATTTATTGTTTGCTATAGGAAAAACATAAGTGGGCTCCAAAAGAGAAAGGAGATGCACTACTACAGAAACAGCCTTTCCGTGCGGGCCGAAAGGCGCCTTTCCGTGCGGAATGTCTGCCCGCACGCGCGAGAAGGTCTGGGAAAAGACCATTTTCGCGTGCGGGCGGCCTAACCGCACGGGAAGATCCATTATCCCGTGCGGGCCGCTTAAGCAGACCGCACGGGATAAGCGATCTTCCCGTGCGGTCGCATTAAGTGGACCGCACGGGATAATAAACCAACATATAAAATAATAATTTATATGCACATAAAATAATGGGTGGATCGCTTATTCCGTGCGGTCCACTTAACGCGACCGCACGGGATAAGCGATCTGCCCATTATTTTATGTGTATATAAAATATTATTTTATATGTTGGTTTATTATTTTATGTGAATATATTACCTTATCTCTCCCCTCTCTAGATCTCCGTCTCTCTCAGTAATAGTATACATACACATCGCACGTATTAAGAATTAAACGTAATTAATTATTTTTTCATGGAATTAAGATATTAAATTTATACGCATGCATGACATATGTGTATATATATATATATACGTATCATCGCGTCTCGCAATTTACAGAAGTTTAAAAAACCACATAAATATATCCTTAATTAGAAATATTTGTACTAGCTACTATACATATGTTCTTTTTCCCACTCTCTAAGTCGTTTGAAGGTATCATCCGTCGCAAGCTGGCTCTCCGGATCGTAGAAATCGCCCAAATGGTTGCAGACATCGCGGCGGATGAAGCGGCAAATATCTGCACACAAGTTTAGTATGGTTCGATCGTCGAACCGGTTCGCTACAACTGGAACGGACGGGATCTGTTTCAGAAGGAATATACATTGTTATAGTTAGGAAAGTTATACAAGATCTTATAATGTGTGAAAAGATATTTTCTCTCGACTTACTTCTTCAAACTTTGTAGTGTATCTCCCGTTGAGTCTAAGTATCTCGCATATGTAATATCCGCATAAATTAGTCTGTGGTGGTTGCTTAAAACACTATGTTGAAAAAAATTGTATACATCAATATTTTGAGTGAAACAAGTATATGTAAGAAATGTTGGAACAAGAGACATGTAATTACCGGCCATCTTGTCTTCACGAGAAGCTTTTTCTTTTGTGGATTATTGATTGGTCCACCGTGGTCTACGTAATATCTGTGTGCTCTATAAAGACAAAACAATTGTTTGAGTCAATTATGTGTATTCGAGAGTACAATAGCCAACATTTAGTAAATGGTGCATAACAGGACTTACAAATTTAATATAACGAGAAACTCTGTAAATGTTTCCTCGCCATAGTGCGCCGGATCCAGCACTACGGCCAGGTGGTCCCGTGGATATACCAGAAAAAGTATGTAATGATCGCTGCAAAGAAGATATGTTAGTTGTATGTGATATCGTACTAAAACATAAGTACTACGGAAGAATCATACGTACTGCAGCGCGTAAGGGACGAAGAGGACAGTTTTGTCTTTGTGCGCAACCATCGCTCTGCCCAAGTACAGTGCTACGCTGACCATCTTTTTCTTGTGCATTTTTTCGACGACCTCTTTTTTCTCGGACGTCGTTTTACCTTTGAGCTCAGCGGAATCTGCACGAATATTCACCGTGTGTTCCGTCCAGCAAACCCTTGTTGGGTTGATGTATCCTACTGGATGGTTGGCCTTTTCAGCGACGTGGAATTGCATCCTAAGTAATAAAGCGGGTAATTTATCAGAAGTTAGTTAGCAAGTGAATTAATATATGACATTAATTACGAATGACTTACAGGCAAAATGCAGCAACGAGATTTATATCCATTTTGTCCAGCTTGAATAATGCGTGAAGGTCGTTGAAATCGATTACCAGCATCCCATTTGGGCCACTGGTGAAAGCGTTATCCGGGACCTTCACAGTAATCATGCCCAGGCCTTTTTTAGATGCCTTCAGATACCAGTCATGCATCAGCCTCATTTCCCAAGGCAGGCCTTCCATGAGCTTCGGGGCAGGAACGGCTTCCCGTGCACGTACTTTGTTGGCACTTCGTCGGAAGTCCAGTTTTGCAGGTCCTCCATTTGATTTTTCATCGATTTTTGTGAATCCGACAAATGTGGAGTTTCATCCTTCTTCTTGTCAGTCGACGCTCTCCCCCTGAAAGCCTGAAATACTAACCTTTCCTCGTATACGGCTATTTTTTCCTTATCATAAGTTGACTTAATCATTGTCGGGATAAGCCGACGAGGTTCAAGCTTGGTCGGACTTGGAAGACTTGCGCTTCTCATAAGAGGCCTTTCAGGTAGCGCCAATGCAGACTGTGGTGTCAGAGGAGGTTGTTCTGCGTGGACTTCAGGGGCTGATAGATGTGGTGAACCTGGACCTAAAGGATTAGGGGAGGAGGGAGGTGGGGAGGCAGGCCTATTAGTTGGCGAATCTTGCCCTGGTGGAGAAGTTGGTGCAGGCGCAGCAGCAATCTTTGGAGCCGACGGGCGTGGGGTTGAAGGCGATGGACCGACCAGCAGTATATCTCGTCGATGCCATAGTATAAACTGATTCACCGCATCCCCAAGCAATTGTATCCCGTCCGGTGTTGGAATATCTATCTCTAAACTGGTATGCTCTGCATGCACCTTGGCCACTTGCACCCTTGCATATTCTTCAGGGATTGGCGTGTTCTGAATTTGGCGCCCTGGTATCGCAAGTCCTGTACCCACCTCCTTTCTCTTCCTGGCCCTTCCTATCGGCACGAGCAGGCTGCACGGCGTCGGGGCAGTTATGTTGTCTACTGCATAAGGTGCGGTGTCCACTGACCCGACACTGCTTGGCACCTGTACTGTGGGTTCTTCGGATTGATGGAACAAGTGCGGGAAGGCTTGACGATTTTGAGCAACAAGAGAGTAGAAATGTTGTTCAACTTGTTTTGCTATCCTCTCTTCCAATTTCTGTTTGTACCTGTCCCGTTTCTTGTAACCCTTAGCTTCCTCCGGAAACCCTTCCTTCCAGCTCGTCCTTGACGATAGGCCCCTTACTCGTCCGGAATGTTCAGGGTTGCCTAATGCAGCTGTTAGTTGATCATGTTCTCTCTTGGCAATGAATTCCCCTATTTTCTCTTTTTCCGCGATGTCCTTAAGACTACTGGTCACACGCTCGATATCCGGATCCTCGAACTGGATCTCTCCCGCATCGGTGACTTGCCCTGTGCTCCGTGCCCAAACCCAGTTTTTGCTTCTTTCCTTTAGGGCATCTACAAGCAGGGGCTTGCCTTGGGCGGCAAACTTCTCTTCAGTCGCTCGCCACTTCTCTACGTGGCCATCGTAGCCGCTCGAGCCCAACCGGTGCGGGTATTTGTTCCTTTTAGCTAGATCGGACATCTTTTTCCTCCGTGCTAAGGCTTCCGGGCTTGTCATCTTTGCGACAAAGGTGTCCCATTCGGCCTGCGTAATACCACCGTAGTCGGCGAATGGACTCTTGTTCTGTTGCACGTAGTGAGTGTTCAAGTCCGATTTCCACTGCCTCCACCGATGCGCCATCGTTTTTAGGGCAAATTCTTTTCCCATAGCCTCTGAACCAGGCGGATAGACAAGCCACTTCTGCAACTCGTTCCACATGAAGTTTTTCATGTTGTCATCCACCTGCTCCCAGGAATCTACATTCAAAGGGCCGTGCGTTCTGGCCACCACACCGCAGGTGGTGCTGAATTTAGTCATTGCTACCTTGGGCTCTACTGGTTTCCCATCCTGGTTCAAAGAGGTGATGTAGTATGTCTCCTTGTGGGTTTGTGTCTTACTTCTCTTAGCACGTCTTCTCTTTTGACCGGACGTTTCTCCGGTGTCGGTTTCTAGCTGACCGGACGTTGCCGTGTCCGTCTCAGCTTCGGCTATTACGGCAGACTTGGTAGCCTTTCTTTTTGACTGGCGTCTTGTTTTCATCTGTTCGTATATCAGAAAAAGTTAAACGCGACCGAGAGTGAGACGACTTAGTTTATAACACTACAACTCGACTTACTGCTTCCTCCATAGGGATGTAGTCGGGGTCTTCTTCAACCGGTGGTGCTGGCGTAACTTCGACATGGCACATCGGATCGCTTGGTGTCTGCCATGTGCCTTCGCTCGAAACCTCTTGCGTTGGTTCGACGATGGGTGCATCGGAGGGAGCTTTCTCGGTCGACATTTGATCTACGGTTGGTCGTAACACAATTAATTTTATTTTCATCTTATTTTAACAAAAATACCAGGCAGAAAAAATATTATACATAATATTAGCATTTTTAGAGTATTAAAATTTGGGGCAAAATTTTAAAAAATGCTAAAATCATACATATATTAAAAAATGCTAAATATATATTAAAGTATATTATACATATATACATAAATAAACATCTAATTTACAAACATCACATATATTATACATATATTTACAAACAATGCTAATATTATGTATAATACAAATATTACGTATATTAAAAAATGCTAATATTATGTATAATACAAACAATGCTAATTATATTTTGCAACATAATTAAGTTTTTCATATTTCAGAAATAAATCTCAACATATTTCCATTAATCAGTAAACCTAAAATCTAACCTACAATCTAAAATTCATCAAAAAATTCACATCAACTAATGGAAGTGCTGAATTCATGATCATCGAATGTTTTTTAAAACAAAAATTTCCTAGTGAAATGGATCGGAGATGATGCTTCAATTTCTCGTGGAACTCGTACACGATTCCATTGTTGTTCTAAGCTAGATGCATATGGTCCAGGCTAGGGCGTTTAATTTTACGTCTCTTTTTCGTGTTGACAGATTCGGAGCTGTTGAAACAGATAAGCAACTATAGTACTGCTACTATGCGCATGCATTGTCACCTTCAATCACTTTCATCCATAAATCTCCAACAGTTTTATTTATGCATTTGCGAATGGCGAAAACGATCTTTTCTTTTTCTTATTATTATTTGCATATATATATATATGTATTTTCATCTATGTATATATTAATGTATATATTAATTAATTCATTAATTATATACAACACATACTTACTTATATATATATATATATGTATTTTTCATCTATGTATATATTAATGTATATATTAATTAATTCATTAATTACATACAACACATAGATAGATAGAGATATCTCGTCACGAGTGTTGGTGAGATTACCTCTCTAACACAAATGACCAAATACATATTATATAAATGAATAATAAGCTCATGAGCACACAATTTTACTACATCACAAAATTAATACTTGCTTATATATAAAAAAATTCTACTGTGATGAAATTTACGAAAAAAACAACATCATCGCTGGGAGTTTCAATCATCTCATGCAAACAAATATCACATCTATCCCTTGTAGGCATTTCGTCGAACAGTTGACGTGCCATCCCACATCCACCCAATCCATTAATCCGATCCATCCCACATCCATTTCATTCACAGGCATATCATCTCACCTTGCGAGGAGGGACGTCGGCGTCGGTTGTGTGGCGTCGGCGGCCGGGTGGCGTCGTCGGTTGTGTGGTGTCGGCGGCCGGGTGGCGTCGTCGGATGGGTGGCGTCGGCGGCCGGGGCGTCGTCGTCGGTGGGCGTCGTCGGATGGGTGGCGTCGGCGGCCGGGGCGTCGTTGGATGGGTGGCGTCGGCGGCCGCGGCGTCGTCGTGGGTGGGCGTCGTCGTCGGGCGTCGGTGCGGCGTCGGCGGGGATGGGCGGCGCGGCGGGGGCTGGCGGCGATGGGGGGGCACAGATCTGGGTGGGGGGGCTTGAGGCCGGCGGGCGAGAGGGCGCCGAGAGAGAGAGAGATGGGCGGCGGCGCACGGCGGCTTAGAAATTTTCGGCAGCCTGGCGGCAGAGATCTGGACTCGTCGGGGACTTAGAAAATTTTAGGGATCCCGCGCGACTATATATAGGTGCCAATTATCCCGTGCGGGCGGCTTAAGAGCCCGCACGGAAATATGTCTTTCCGTGCGGGCCGTTAAACCGCCCGCACGGAAATATATCTTTCCGTGCGGGCCGCTTAAACCGCCCGCACGGAAAGACATATTTCCGTGCGGGCTCTTAAGCCGCCCGCACGGGATAATTGGCGCCCTTATTTTAAAACTGTAAAACTAAAAAAGATATGAATGCTAAAATATTTATTAACATATTAATTATTGCATTTATTAATTGTCCCATGTAAAACTATAAAACTAACAAATATGAATGCACATGCTAACATATCAATGTAAAAAAATTCAATCAATATAAATTCGTCACATATTAATATATCAATTGCTCACACCATAAGCTTGATACATTCGCGTGCAAAAACATATTGTACAAAAAAAGAAACTAGCGTTTCACTATTTTTGGATTAACATCCTTCCGCACGGATGCAAACTTTGATTCGTCGAGGACACTCTCAATGCGTTTCATTCGCGTAGGAAGATCTGTGAATAACTCAATGGCGTCATACTGGTTATAATCGCGTGCGTCTTGAATGTTGTTAATTCCAATGATGTTTTGGTTGCCCGATACAATAATGTTCATCTTTTCATTGGAAGGATCCTTCACATAAAAAACCTGTGCAACACGCTCCACAAGGACCCATGGATCATCCTTATGTCCAATTTTACTCCGTTCGGCACAAGTAAATCCAAATTTATCTACCATGATGTCTTTCACCCATTAGCATCTGAAAACAGGGATCTGAATGTTTAAACCGTAGTCAAGTTCCCATATTTCTTGTATGATCCCGTAGTAAGACTTGTTCTGCCCTGTTGCGTCCAACGCTACGACACGAACCCCACTGTTCTGCGCTGAGCTTTTCCTATCTTTGCTGTTTGTGTAAAAAGAATATCCTCCGATATCATACCCTTGCCATGAGGTCACAAGGCTTGTTGGGCCAGCTGCAAGTCTTTCTATCGTTTTTTCCTCGGTTGATTCTCCACACGGTAGCTTTTGATCCTTCAGCCACTGGGGAAACGTGCGCTTCTGTTCTTTCGAAACCCAACCGTCGGATCGCCCAGGATTGCATGCTTTGAAATCGGAAGTGTGTTGCTCAATGTAGGGCGCAACGATGGCGAGTTGTTGAAGAACACTGCTGTGTGCATCTGATACCGTTTTGTAATCATTGTCGTAGAAGCATTTTCTTCCCACAGTACCCTTCCCAGATAACCTTCCATCATGTCGAGGCACCGGTGTCCCAATGGGGTTGACATCGCTCATATAATCTAGGCAACACTCGACAACCTCCTCAGTTGTGTAACCCTCTATCATCGAGCCCTCCGGATGAGCACGATTACGGACATACCCTTTTAGAACGGCCATGTATCGCTCGTACGCCCACATTTGATGTAGGTACAGAGGACCAAGTTCAATAATTTGAGGGACAATGTGAACAATGAGATGTTCCATCATGTCCCAGTACGATGGAGGAAAAAACATTTCTAGCTGGCAAGCGGTCTCGACTGCGAATTTCTGAAGGGGTCCTAATTCTTCTGGATCAAAAACTTTCTGTGAAACTCGATTAAAAAAATAGCACAGCTTTGTTATCACTACCTTGGTGTGCACTGGTTTCACCGCCCTTATAGCGATAGGGAGGAATACCGTAAGCATCTTATGACAGTCGTGAGCGTTGTATCCAGAAATCGACAAATCTTTCATTGATACTAGTTTCCGGATATTCGATGAGAATCCAGTCGGCACTTTCAATCCACGAAGACATTGACAGAAAGCTTTTTTCTCTTCTGGTGACATTGAGTAGCATGCCGGTGGAATCTCAATCTTACCATTCGTTAGCTCTATCGGGTGGAGATCTTTCCTTATGCCCAAATTGACCAGGTCGTTACGTGACTTCAACCCATCCTTTGTTTTACTTGGGATGTCAAGTAAAGTCCCGATGGTGCTGTCGAACACGTTCTTCTCGAGGTGCATGACATCGATGGCATGGCGAATCTCCAGGTCTTTCCAGTACGTCAGGTATTTGAAAAAGATTGAATGTTTCTTGAAGGGCAGCGTGTTTTCTACCACTTCTTTCTTCCTCTTGCCTAAAGCTGTCTTTCCCTTGCCGAACACGACCTTTATATTTTTTGTCAGCTTGAACACCGTGGAACCATCCTTTACTTCGGGGGCAGTACCTTCCTCAACAGTTTTGTCAAAAAAGGTAGCCATCGCACGATACCTATGCTTCTGTGGTAAGAAACGACGATGACGCATGTAAACTAACTTTTTTGACGAGGTTAGGTATATGTACGATGTGTTGTCCACGCATATAAGACATCCGGTCTTTCCTTTAATCTGTCCTGAGAGAGAAAAATTTGCTGGTAGATCGTTTATAGTAACGAATATGATAGCACGCAGAGTAAAATGCTCCTGTCGGTACGCATCAAACAATCGTAGACCCTCTTCCCACATTTCTTGCATATCCTCCATCAAAGGTTCAAGAAACACGTCTAGATCGATGCCAGGCTGTTTTGGCCCTTGTATAAGGACAGTCAACAAAATATACTTTCGCTTCTGACATAACCATGTCGGAAGGTTATACATGGTGAGCAGAACAGGCCAAGTGCTGTGCGAGCTGCTTAGGTCACCAAACGGATTCATTCCATCCGTGCTCAACGCAAACCTTACATTTCTCGGATCATTTGCAAATTCTGGATGCTTCGAATCAAAGTTTCTCCATTGTCGAGCATCGGCGGGGTGTCGAATCATACCATCTGTTTTCCGACCCTCTTGATGCCATCTCGTCAACTCGGCGTCGGCGGGGTTCGAGAACAATTGCTTCATGCGATCTTTCACTGGCAAGTACCACATCACCATGGCCGGAATCTTTTTTCCTGGCTCAACCAATGTATTTGGTTCGGCAACAGCACTATCGGTGGCACTGTTATCCTTTTTGTACCTACTCGCCTCACAAGTTGGACACTTGTCCAAGTCAGCGTATTCATTGCGATAAAGTACACAGTGATTAATACATGCATGGATCTTTTCCACACCAAGTGATAATGGACATATCAGTTTCTTGGCTTGGTAGGTGTTAGCTGGCAACAAGTTAGGCTTAGGAAGTATAGCTCTAAGGAGACCCATCAATTCATTAAAACTAGTATCAGACCAGCCGTGCCTGGCCTTCAATCTAAGAAGTTCTAGCACCGACCGCAACACTGTATACTGTATGTCACATCCCTTTGATTGATCGTACAAAAGATCTTTCGTTGATTTCTGCAACGCCTCCCAATTATTTAAATCTTTTGCTTTCTCTGTTAGGACCTCTGGTTCAGCGTGCCGCAACATAAGATCAATATCAACCTCTGCGGCGTCAAAACTAGTGCCGCCAAAATCACCAGTCATTTGACGAGACATGTCATCAATTATAAAATCCTCTGCCTGATCGAACCAAATATCACCAATCTTTACAGGAGGGGCGACTTCCCCGTGATAAATCCAAACTGTATATTTCTCCACAAATCCACGCTGAATTATGTGTCCCAGGATTACATCCGGATCTTTCCACATCTTCTGATTCTTGCAATCCACGCATGGACAAAAAATATCCTTCCTACTCTCTCTCAAAGCTTGTGTCTTAGCCTTGTCAATAAATGTTGATGCTTCTCTCATGAACACCGGATGAGTTCTCCGTGTCTCATACATCCATGTCCGATCCATCTAAAAAATTCACAGCATTAATTAATATTATATTGCCGGTGTTTTCTAAATAAACAAATTAAACTTAATTCATACTTTTTAACTAAAATCTCATTCACAACAAATAATAATACGGAGACAATATTAGCTACCAAAAAATGGTTCAATCAAAAAAATAAAATATTTGACCTACAAATTACATACATATATAGCACAAAGTACCAATTCGCACAAGTTTACATATCTTCGCATTCAACCAATGAAATTTTACAAAAACGGAAGCAAATGAAGGAGATGATCGAACACATTACCTTTTATATTGATTTCAATCGAAGATTTTAACTCTACAATCTCCCACCAAAAGAAAATGCCTATTTTTGAAGAGAGAAACCGAGTTAAAATAAATTCAAATATCTTCACATTAAGCCAATAAAAACTTTTAAAAGTGGAAGCAAATGGAAGAAAAGATCAAGCATGGTACCTTTTGTATTGATTCCAATTGAAGAATACAAGTTGAAAACCTTCCCCCCTATAATTGCATTTTTTTGGAGAGAGAAACACCAAGTTCAAAGTGGCACTATCGGGGGGTGGGAGCTGTTTTATAGTGCATCATCGCGTGCGGTTCACCTAACGAACCGCACGGGATAATCATTATCCCGTGCGGGTTCTTAAGAGGACCGCACGGGATAAGCATTATCCCGTGCGGGTTCTTAAGCGGACCGCACGGGATAATCTTATCTCGTGCGGTCGGCTTAAGGAAGCCGCACGCGATAATGAGTTATCCCGTGCGGTCGGCTTAAGCTGACCGCACGGGATAACTTATTATCGTGTGCGGTTCAACAGCCGGCCCCCTCGAGACCGGTTTTTCCAGGCGCGGCCACTTATGGTCCGCCTGAAAACTGTTGGGGGCCTCGTCCAGAAAGCCCCTTTCTGTAGTAGCGATGGTCAGATTGTGAGAAGGAAAGAAGCTAGATTCACAGTTAGGAATGTGTTTTCCTGTCAAAAGAAGTAATTCATATCTCGTACCAGCAGGTAGTTACAAATTAAACATTAGATGCAGATAGATAGACAAGATTACATAAAATGTAATCTCTGCGTTATTAGCTACCTATAAGCTATGATACCTGGATACTTCTAAAATCCGGCGTATCCCATATCGGATACGTACTGGACACATATCAGTGATTTTTACCTTTTCAAAATAATAAATTAATTCCAGATACTTCTCGAATACTTGATCAACACTTCCAGTCTTGATATATTACATATTTGAAGTTCATGGAAACCCTAAATCAAGGTTTCAATTAACTAATCTAATGTCCAAAATATAAGACGTCCATGTATTAGATACATTAATATGTAACTTTTGACTAATAGTTAAGCTATCAGTATATTTGTTTAGTGACATACCAGTAATAACATTAAATTTATATTTGAAAATACCTCCAAGTGATATTAATTTCACAGTTGTTAATGTTATATAATGAAAGATGGTCAAAGTATTAAAGATGGGGCAAAAACTAATACACTTTGTATCTTTGAGATGAGGAAATATGTGATTGTCGTATTAATAAAATTGAGTAGCCACCTCTTTTATATTGAAAACATTAACCTTTTATTTCTTCCTATTATATTACGTTTTAATTTTTTATTATATATATAGGCGTGTCCCCGCATCCATGTTTTTGAAAATATGGCGCATCGCGTATCTATATCCGTATTAGAGTATTCGTGCAACATAGCCTGCAAGGCATAAGATCTGGTTCCTTCTATTAGGGGTGAAAATGGAATGGGTATTTCCGGTCGCCTGCCCAACCACGAGGCTCTGGGAAGGATATTGGAGAAAAAAATGGGACTCTCGGTAATATCCGAGTTTGAACCCAAATTCGCAAAATAATACTCCCTTCATCCCAGAATAAGGTTATTTTAGCTCCTCTTATTTATCCCAAAATAAATTTATTTTTAAAATTGAAGTTTGTGAAAGTAGGGATAAATGCATTGAGAGTAGATAAAAGTGATAAATAATTAGATTGGGATTTGATAAAGTGGGAGCATTCTAATCTTTTTGTTTTGTATTGGTACGTGTGGGTTAAGTGAAAAATGAATTTATTTTGAGACAAAGGGAGTATGAATTAGGATCATGGAAGAGTTGTATTATTGTCAAATATATATATGAAACTCTATTATGAATTCACCATAGGTCAACAACTATTTTACAAGCTCATAGGTATTTTTAACAATCTAATTGACTCATTAGATTTAATATCTATGATGAGGTACAGACACTAATAGATATTAGATATTCGTTCCCGAATCTAATTATAAAAAAATATATGATAGAATATATGATAAGTGGTATATTATGAAGATTATTTATATCAGTTTCAAATTTGTTTGGAAAATATAGGTTAGATATAGGGTCGTTTTGGATTGATATGAAAACTTGCCTACCATCATCTTATTACATGGGTGTATCAAGACAAAAAAAACTAATAACTTTTTCATATTATATTTATTACGACTACAAACTCAATACATGAACTATCCTCACTATTTCCTACTCAATAACAAATCAAAACATTTCATGTTGGTTTTAAATACTTGTATGCATAGATGCATACATCAATATTTGTTTACTCCAATGCACAAATAACGAAAAACTTAGTGAATGACCACAAATATTATGATCATTTGAGAATATCCTCAACAAAATTATATGATAATCAATTATGAATGAAGGAAATATGATGATTTGGTTTGAAGCAAATTAGTTGGCAATGCCCATACTCAATTGGCACAAATCTAAAAGCTTCTTCACCATGGTTTCATATATTGGTAATAAAGAAAACCAAACATGAATAATATATCTCTATCCTATCAAAAACCAAACATGAATAATATATCTCTATCCTATCAATAAGTTGATAGTACCAAAATTTACTAAATTTTGATATAATCAATAAAATAAAATGATACTATTAAAAAGAAGGATAGCCATAGAAATACCACAATCCGCCCGATTTCGCCCCTACCTCCGAGGACTGGTTCGACTTCCGCGCTGACTGGACCCACCGCCGACGCCTCCTTAAATTGGGCGCCTTTCCAGTTGATCCGGCTGAGGTCCTCTATTCAAAAATCGAAAAAAAATCCCCTCCCCTCTCCCACCACGACTCACCAGCTTCCGCCCTAGCGTGCTGCGTGCACGCCCTACTCGCGCCGCGCCACCACCCCACCCCCCCTATGGAGATGGAGGAGGCGGAGGGGATCGAGGCGGTAGACGGCAAGCAGGCGAAGCGTGGGAGGGGCAGGCCGAGAGGACGGCGCAGGGGGAGGGGCGGCCGCCCTCTCGCGTCGCCGCCGTCGGGGCCCGGAGACGAAGGGCCGCGGCGCGGGGCCGCGGCCGGGGGAAGGGCGCTGAGGGAGAGGAGACCGGCGCCTGGTGCCTACCGCGAGCGCGAAGCTGATAATGAAGACGACGACGGCGGCAACGATGAGGTGGGGAATCCCCTTTTCGTTCTTTGTCTCTTTACCTGGTTCCTCTCTCCATTTGTTCCTTTCTTTTAATCTGTTTCTCTTTCCGTTCTCTGCGTTCTGTTCTTTTTTGCGATTGAACTGTATCGTGTGAATTTGTTATACCTACTTGAGTCATCGCGCATAAAGTTAGATCTCTGTATGCTCCTCTATTCTTATTCCCGCTCTCGTTTTTTTTTCCTTTTTGGCATCCGCCGCTTTTTTTTTCTTTTCGTTTTAAATTTTGGGGAAAGCAGCAGCAGCAGCCCATAAAGATGGGTACGCTCTTCGGCGCGAGACTGGGTTGGTTTGGAGTAATAAAATCGGGTAGACGCGCATAAGATTTTCTGTTGATTTGAGGAATTATGTACCAAGATGATTAGGAAAGTTGCGGTTGTTGTGACAAATTCAGCATTGCTTGACTAATTGATGGATTGGCGAGCGCAGACAGATAAATGCGTGCAATTTCTCCACGTATTTTTGTTGCCCTCCAATAGTTGCGAGATCTGAAATCTTTTAATTTCATCCCGAACTCGTCGTTGTTACCATCGCTGTATCAGTGATTCTTTAACGCTGTACTGATGTCTAGTGCGTCTTTTTTTTCGGTTGACTTGAAGCTTCATCTGACTGATTGCTATTTTGCTAATAGCACGATGAGCAGAATGATGATGGTGCTGAAAAATCAGATAATCAAGTTGTGGATTCTCTTAATGAGCCCAACAGAAGTAATGCAGGGAAAAAGCGGGGAAGACCAAAGAAAGTGAAAGCAGAGCAGGAGGACGGTAACCAATTCTCCAACGGGAAACACCTTGGCGAAAACAATGGGGTAATTACCTAGCCTTCACAGTGTTCTTTGAGTGGTTTTGAGCCATATACTGGCCCCTTCCTGATACAAAATTTTAGTTCTGTAATGCTATTGACGATAAATATTGAGATACCTTGTCACTTGTTATAGTCATGACGTTAACAGAGTCAAAACAACACAACATTTAGCAATTCTGATTCAGTTTTTTGGAAATCTAATGTTCATCGGTGACTAGTGAAGGTGCCATGTTAGCAATGTTTTTCACTTCAGTGATTAGTCAACATTTGGGGTGAAAACCGTCAGGAAACAGCACAAACCATTTCCTAAAGTCTAAACCATGTTTTAAGCTGTAGAGCAGAAATTAAAACATTGTCGGAACTATCAGAACATCGGAAGGGGAACTATAGGAGAGGAAACATGACGGTATTGATAGGAAACAAATAATTCATGTTGGAAACACTGAAACATAGTATTGTAGAATGTAGATTGATGTATTCGTAGAGAACAGCAGCATAGTGAGGGGAAACTACACATTACTATATGCAACATGTTACACATGTATGCCTAATGTTCCTACTATGCACAATTTCCCACCAATCTAGATGGTCACTGAAGGTAGCTTTGAAATTTGAACCCAGAAACCAAGGATCGGTTCTCATTATTTGCACCTTTTTTGATATTTATTTGGATACTATGGGCCTTTTTCTTGGTGGAAAGGAGAAATTTGGCCTTACAAAGCCCATTGCTCAGGTTAGGCTAAGACCATGGCCTCTATTTGGAATTCATAAATGGTAAACTTTTTGATGGATCAGTTGAGTTGAAGTGAAAAGCGCACTCAAGGTGCAATGGCATTGTATACCCTTAGGCATGAAGCACAAAAAAAGCACATGCCTTATACACATGAAGCGCAATATAAAAGCATAAATGTTTACCCTTAAGTAGGATTATACAAACCTTATTCTTGCAGCTATTGAAGTTGAAAAACAACAAAGTCATAGTTAAGAAATATATAATGTCTTAATATGAGAGTAGCAAACTGCAATTAAAGTAGTCTTAGGCTGCTATATTATACATACATAGGCGTGAAAGCAGATGCCATGCTTTAAGCTACTCTAGGTGCTCTAGTCTGATTCCTTTGCCTTTGCTTCTCTGTGATTGCTTTTGACCACGCTGGGCTGAACGGTAAACAAGTGAGATAGATTTCTGTTTCAAACAATTAATAATCTTGATCATATTGCACCTTTCTATTTAGATAATGAGTTTGTTCTATTGATTTTCGCCCCCAGTAAAAAAAAACATACCCTTGTGATTTCCTACACTTGCTTTTCACTTTGCAGTATGATGATTTGATTGTCAATAGTTGACAATACCTCTATGGTGTTCTTTTTACTTATTAGGAAATCAACAATCTCCATGCAAATGTTTGATCATTACTTTTTCTAATTATATATTTTTCATGACAACTATTGATGTCATTTTCACATATGTACTCCCTTTGTTCTTTTCTTTGCCCTTTTGGGCATTGCCAGTCTTCGACGCACAAGTTCTATAGTTGCTTTTATACCATATTTTTTTAAAAAAATATAACTATATGAAAGATGAATCTACTAATGTCATTTTTACACATGAAATATCAATATTTTTTTCAATAAAAATATATCTTTTGATATACTAGTGACTTAAGATTTTGACGTTTGACCACACACATTCTAAAGCGTCATCTATTCAAGAACGAAGCGAGTATATTTTAGTGAGTTAAGCTTTCAATATTTTGCTATTTGGGAGTGGAGGGAGTATGTTTTGCTATGGTGAATTTTTATTGCCATATTTCATCATGTGTATCCACTTTGGTTGTTTTGAAAGGACCTTTTTTAAAAGATACCCATTCTATTTTTGAGTCTCATCATATGGTTATGTGAAATGCATATATCAGATGGCCCTGGACCCAAGAAGTGTGGCCATGTTGACAATTGGTGGTTGCATAATTGCATGGATAGAGGAAACTATAAACTCTTGATGTGTTATTCTGCTGCTTGTGAATAATAATTGTTGTTTAAGCATATCAACCCTCATAATTGAGGCCCATTAGCCCTTTGCTGATAAGGGTCTACTTAGTATATATTGTTATGCCCTCCATCCCAAAGTATATCTACATTTGTTACTCCGTAAAGGTAGCTATATTTTGGGACATGGAGTATGTCACAAATTTAATTGTTATTTTTTCAAATCTCTCGTAAGTTGTAGTTAAGGTAGCTATATTGTTACATGTATTTTCTCAAATCCTTTATCTAACTTTGTTGCACGTCTGTCGGCCATCACGCGCCTATTGGGCGGTTGTGGCCGTGGCTTGCCCCATTGCGGCTAGAGCCCATTTGGCCTAATCATGGCCGCCGTTTGTCGCAGATGGTCGTGGCCTCTTCGTCGTGGATGTTTGTCGCTTCTCCGTCATGGTTGTCGCCTATCATGGTTCCCTGATGTCTTCGTTCATCATGTAGCCGTGGCTCGTCGACTTCTTTGTTGCGCTTACCGTCTATTGTGGCTATCGTGCACCTGCTGCTCATCAAGACTGTTGTCACCTGCTACAAAGGGTGGTCATAGATATTATGTCATTTCTATCAATGAAAATTTTCGCTATACTTTCCTAGAGTTTACTACTCCGTTAGAGTATTTTGGTCCAACTCTAGTTGTCATTATTTATTTCATGTCTTTTCCCAATTTTCGGCCAATAAAGACACTCTTGGTGTTGATGCTCAAAATGGTGTAGCAAAACACCATCATCGTCATCTCATGGAGATTGCTCGAACACTCCGGGTTTCCCCTTTTGTTCCTTCTCATTTCTAGGTGAAGTTGTTCCTGTTATAGTTTATCTTATTAGGAAACAACCATCCTCCAAATTGTCTATCCAATTTCAGTATATCTTTGGGTTTTTGGATGCACATGTTCGTTCTACTTGCACAATGTGAGTGGACTAAGTTGACCTTCCAATCAGTTGAGTATGCTATCTTGGGTATCGTCCTCTCGTTGCATACTTGCTGATTCATTGTTTCTTTTATAATCTCTCCACTCAAACCTCATAGACCCCAAAAGAGTCTGTCTTTTTGTCTTCCTCCTAATTTCATCTAGTGATGATGTCTCTACAACCCTTAATCCTGGTACTTCTATTTCCATCACACCTGCTCCTGAGCACCCTCTACCCACTTCTGCTCCACCACCACCCTCATACACCTTTCGTACAATTATACACTCATTGTTCAACACCTCCCACATAGCACCTGCCTAGCCCTAATGCTTCTATTTTTGATGATTCCAACAATATTGATGGGTCACAAGTCACGTGCAAGAATAATTTGGGGCGGAAGGGGATAAGATTAGATTACAGTAGGAGGAAGTAACAGGAATGGCTCGGGACCTCAAGGATGCAACGGAGCAAGATCATGTCACGCTGAGCATGTCACGTTGAGAAGACAGGTCAGTGTGGCACTGGGATAAATCTTAATATGATGCCTTTCTAACATGGGCTAGTGTCTTTCCTTATATAGATGAGGAAAGTTACCTAACTGGCTCTATCTTAAAAGATTTTATCCATTGACCTACATATGTTGCATGAGGGTTTGGGCCCAAGACTCCCAGCCCAATGTCCATCACATTACTCCCTCCTTTTTGAATAACTCGTCCTTGAGCTGCAACATGCCCTTCTAGACTCAAGCGACAGACTCAATCCTTTTACATCGTGACTTGTTATATAGATTATTGTGAAAGAAACCTAAGATTATTGCGGACAATGTCACCACCGTAAGGCCTTTGGTTTGGTGGGGATTAAAGGGGATTGAGGATGGATAATTCCACACCACAATAGGTGTATAATAAATCCCCTCCAATCCCTTCCTTATGGGGATTAACCGATTATGGTCTAATGGGGATGGCGGTACCAGGGACAAGTGTTGGTGGACCCTATCCTGAAGCCCTTAAAGAAAGGTAAGCTCTACCCAATATCCAGATCCTTCAATATGTTTGCTTGTCGTAGTATGCCAAACCCACGGAAGTAGAGCCTAGTCTTGAAGCTTATTGAAAACAAATATACCAAATTGGCCCATTCGGATGACCTAGTTGAGGGAAAAGCGATCCTATATCTCCTCTCGTAGATGGCGCCCCAAACAACCTGCATCGTTTGCGATAAGCATAGTAAAAAAACCATACCAACCATTGAACCGCTCGTGCTCCGGTTCATCGGCTCAACGGTTATTTTGATCAAGTTGATTGCTGAACTGGCCAAAGCTATTTAGCATACAACATGCCTTTAAACAACCTGGCCAACTTGGCCAGATTGTTAGATACATAGGGTCCCACCGTACCAACCTGTGTTCAACTCCCAACTGCTCCATCTTTTTTCCTCATTCTTTAATAAACACCTTCCTAGGTTGGCCCATCTCCTGGCCAAACCGCTGGTTCAAAATACCCCAGTTTAGCGGTTTTCCTCAAAAACTGCTCGGTTCATCTGGATCACGTTGGTCCAATTGAATGGGTGGTCCTTGAAGCAAACTGACCTGGTGAGTGCTGGTTTTTGTTTTTTCGGTTCAACCCAGTTTGATTTTTTGTACCATAGCGAGAAGAGAAGTTGGTCCATGCAAGAAAATCGCCCCAAACTCTCGTTTGAAGACCTTGCCCACTTGCCGTGCCTGCAATTCGCGTCACGTGCATGTCGCTTGGAGATCCCATTGCGCAAGCCATGCTTGATGTACTTTGCTTCTCCTATATGTGGATGATATGTTGATTATGAGGGATGGTGTGGGCCACATTTCTCATGTGGAAAAGCACCTTCTTGAGCAATTTCAGATGACTGATTTGGGGCCTTAGCTCTTTATTAGGAATTGAGGTTTTGCATTCTCTACAGTCCAAATACATACAAGAATACAAGATCTTATTGCTCAGTCTGGCATTACTAATAATAGGATGACAACCACCCCTATGGATCTTCACTTGCAGCTGTAACCCTTATGGATCTTCACTTGCAGCTAGGGATGAAAATAGGTTGGAAACGGATGGAAACCAGCTCTACCGTTTCCACTTTCATATTTTTTTTGGGAATTGGTATTGAAACTGGAAACCTTGGATACGAAAACAGAATAAAATATTATTGAATACGAAAACAGAGCGAATACGGAAATGAATATTTGTAGGAATATGAAAACTCCAAATGAGCTTCTCATATCAACGAAGAGGTGTAGCTCATTATTTCTGAAAACAGTAAATCGACATTTCTATTTTTTACCAATTAATAATAATACAACTAATTGTACACTTCACTTTTCATGAGAATTACAATAAGCAAGAACTATATTCATCTATATGTAAGTAGTATGGCCTAGCCTAGTAAAACAAAAAAAAGTCATTAGGCAAAAGAAAAAATAGATCTAAAGCAGCGGACTAAAAAAAATATCTGGCATTCATCTAATTACCTCAATCCTCGGTACAAATCTGAACATCTAGAGTAGAGAAGGCTAAAACTAATCAGCTGTATATGAAAAGTAATTTGTTTCCGATTCCGAGAAAGAAGTCCGAATTCATTTTCTGAAAGTTTTTGACTGATTCCGGTTTCCAACGGATAGTAGCCTTACCGAATTCGTTTCCCGTTTCTGAGAAAAAAATTCCTAATTTGTTTCTGAATTCGAAACTTTCTGAAAAAATTCCGACCGACTATTTTTGGTTCCGAAAACATATCTGAAAACTGGATACTTTCTGAACCGTTTTCATCCCTCCTTTTAGCTGCATTCTACTGATGGTTCACCTATTGAGGATCCCTCTTGATATCACCACATTGTGGGTAGTCTTGCTTATCTCACTGTCGCTAGACCTGATATTGCTAATGCTGTTCATATTCAGTCAGTTTATGAGTACTCCTACTTTAGTCCATTCTGGTAATTTGCTTTGTGTGCTAACATTCTTAGGCTCTGTTCGGGAGAGCTTTTTAGTTGGGCCAAGATGCTGCACGGAAAACGAGATGGTTAATTAGTGCTTGATTAATTAATTATTAATAACTGTTATAAATTTGGAAAATAGATTTATTTGATTTTTTCAAGAAACTTGTAAATAGAAATGTAGTCCACATTATTTAGCAGTTTGGGAAGTATGCTCACAGAAAACGAGGAATTAGTCGATTTGAGTAGCTGTTTAGAACTCAGCCTGATTATTCCACTCTTCTCTTGCATCGTAGTCCAAGAAGTAGGCAGCTGTATCTCGGTCTAGGGCAGAGGCAAAACTCCGAGCACTTGCCACTACTACAACGGATATTATGTCTTCGATGGCATGCATGGATAGTGGTGAACATCTATAGATTCAACTAGCAATAGTTCAAATCAACTAACACTCAAAAATTGGAGACATGGTGCTGCTGCCTCATGATGTCCCAATTGGGCGCAGGGCTGCCTTGCTGTTGCTTGTTGCTGTCATTGTCACATCCACTGTTGTCACTACCATTGTTGCTTGTTGTAACATCCACTGCTGTAACTACTATTTTAGAGAGGAGGTTTCTAGGGTTTATGGTTTGAAAGGAAGTAGATTGGAGAAATGGGCCTAGTTGGCTGGGCCAGGCCATTTCTCCTTTATCTATTTATTACCTCTTCCTTCTTGTTGTTGCATGGCGGAACACATTCAGTCTTTGATTAATCTGAATTAGTTCCTGCAACTGAGAAAGGGCAAAATGCTTTGTATCCTGCTTTCCTTGCCAGGCAGAATACTCTGCCGATGAGTAGGTCTGCTGACCAAGTGAGCATTTCCCCATTTATTTGATCTTGAATACTAGTTGGCTCGTTGGTGCTCTGATGCCTTGCCTGGCCTTGATAAGCAATCGTTTTAGCTCCAATTTTTTTTTCTTGTATTATAACTGTGCTTCTATTCTGAGTCCTGTGCTGTAAACCTTACATCATTGGTATGTGTGTTGTTTTATTTTATCATGGTGCTTGTAAAACCTTTAATAGGATGCTAGTATTATGTAACCTCTGGGAGGTGTATACTTTAGCTAAGAGCAATACAAAATTTAGTGAATTCTGGTGAGTGTAGGTCGCTAGGTATTGCTACTAAAAATCTGCCTCCTAAGTCTTGACCATATTTTCAGTACTTACAATTACCTTCTTTGACAGAATGATGAAGTGACAATGATGAAACCTTCAAAAAAATTGAAGCAAAGAGGTGCAGGAAAGAAACAAAAGGAAGAAGAGAATAAGGCCATATCCATTGAGGATGAAATGTGTGATGCAAACAATAAGGTAATGCACAGATTTTGTTATATGTTCTGTATGGAATTTCTACCTTTTTTTATGAGTACACTGAAAATTATTGTGTGGTTTTGATCATATAGAAGGGGAAGAAGATGCTCACTGGGGAAAATGCTCTGATGTGCCACCAGTGTCAAAGAAATGACAAAGGGAGGGTGATTTGGTGTAAATCATGCAAGAATAAGCGCTTCTGTGAGCCATGCATGAAACGATGGTATGTCAAGTTGTCTCAATCTTGTCTTCTACTAATGGGACTACCCATATCCATTGTATCATGGCACTGTTCAGAAATGTTATTATAGTTTTACTTCATTTATTTTCTTTTGATGACTGTGCTACACCAGTTTTGATGTTCATTTATTCCCTTTTTGTTGGCCATTGATCTATGGCTATATACATTGATCTTGTGCATTGCACTACACTAAAACTTTTTTTGATAAATAGGTATCCAGGTTTGTCAGAAGTTGATTTTGCTGCAAAATGCCCATATTGTAGAAAGAACTGTAATTGCAAGGCATGCCTAAGGATGATAGGACTTGAAAAGGTATGTACTTGGCATCCCTCCTAGTGTTTCCATATTTTCTACAGATTTGTTTGTGCTCAAAAGATTGCTTTACAGTCTGTCATTACTAACTTGTCCTGTTCTATTGAATCAGCCCCCTGAAAAGAAGATTTCTGAGGAAAATCAAAGACGTTATGCTTTTCGTATTGTAAACTTGTTGCTTCCTTGGTTGAAAGAACTTCAACAGGAGCAGATGAAGGAGAAGGAATTAGAGGGTAAATTACAAGGTATGCGCTGTTCTGGTGTTCCTTGATGCATTCAGGTATTGGAGGATTTTCTAACTGCTGATTTATTTTTTTATTTGCAGGTGTTTCTATGGATGAAGTAAAGTTGGAACAAGCTGATTGTGATATGGATGAGCGTGTTTATTGGTTCAACCTTTTCCTTGTTTACATTTTGCCATAAATATTGTCGCACTGACCATCTTATCAGCCTTTTTATTCTTGTATTGTAGTGATAGGTGCAAAACTTCGATAGTTGATTTTCATAGAAGCTGCAAGGCTTGTTCGTATGACTTGTGCCTTGCATGCTGCTGGGAGCTTCGCAAAGGTGAGGTTCCTGGAGGAGAAGAGGCAAAGAGTGTGCAGTGGGAAGATAGAGGCAAGAAGTATGTTTTTGGTAATGTTCGCAAGCATAGGAATAGAAGGGTCTCTTCGAAGAAGCACAAGGAGACCCCAAATACTGAATCTTGCAATGACATGGCTGTTGCCGGGGACCCAAATAACCCTTTGTTACTGTGGAAAGCTAATAGTGATGGCAGTATACCCTGTCCACCAAAGGAAATAGGAGGCTGTGGTGCTTCATCTTTGGAACTCAGATGCTTACTACCAGAAAATATGCTTTCTGAGTTAGAACACAGGGCTAACAAAGTTATTAAGACAGAAGCATTTGATGAAGCAATAAACAAAACAAGTGATCAGTGCCCTTGCTTTTATCACTCAAGCAAGATAGGAACAAATGCTATTCGAGAAGCAGCAAACAGAAAGGGCTCAAGTGATAACTACCTGTACTGTCCAGATGCCAATGACATCCAGGAGGATGACCTGTTTCACTTTCAGATGCATTGGTCAAAAGGTGAACCGGTTATTGTTTCTGATGCTCTTCGGTTAACATCTGGTCTGAGTTGGGAGCCATTGGTTATGTGGCGGGCATTGCGAGAAAAGAAAACCAATGGTGATGTTGAAGATGAGCACTTTGCTGTTAAGGCAGTGGATTGCCTTGATTGGAATGAGGTTTGGAACTCTTAATTTCCTTGTTGCATGAGTGTTCAGTCTTGATTTTATAGGCTGTACAACTTTGATTATCCTTTTAGAATCACATCATCCCTAAAAGAACACTACTATATATTTTTTAGGCATAGAAGTGGATGGTCCTTCCTGACTAGTACTATTTTTCTTGGGCATAGAAGTGGTTGGTCCTTCCTGTTTTTTTACGTGAGTTGGCAGCACTGTGTCTTCTAAATTCCCTCTGTTCTTTTCTTGCGGGCCTTATTGTTTACAGTTGGTTTAGACAAATAAGATTTGGCAGCTCCTGCCTTGAAATCTGGTTTCTATTTATCGAAACTTTTTTCAATTTATCAATGGATTTAACTTGAAACTTCAATTTTAAAAACATGATATCCATGCCTGTTTTTATTTAGACAGACCTTGCTTTGTTTGATACTGCAGGTGGAAATTAACATACACATGTTCTTTATGGGGTATATGAGAGGTAGAAGGCATCCGATGACCTTTTGGCCTGAGATGCTTAAGCTAAAAGATTGGCCACCATCTAGTATGTTTGACCAGAGGTTACCTCGCCATGGTGCTGAATTTATCACTGCATTGCCATTTCCCGAGTATACCGATCCACGATATGGCCCGCTAAATCTTGCTGTCAGGCTTCCTGCTGGTGTACTGAAACCTGATCTTGGGCCAAAAACTTATATTGCTTATGGATATTATGAAGAGTTAGGCAGGGGTGACTCTGTGACCAAGCTTCATTGCGACATGTCTGACGCGGTATGTTATTCTATAATTGGCATGGTGATATTTTTTCCCCAGATTGTTGTTATAATTTTTACGTCCTGTCCAGAATAAAAATTTCTTTGCCAGGCCTGCTTACCATAAATTATTTGTTCTTTCCCATTATATCTTGATTGGGTTTCACTGGCTTCTCATGGTAAAGGTTAATTACAAAAAGTGTTTGGTTTGACCAGGTAAATATCTTGATGCACACAGCTGAAGTGTCCTATGACACTGAACAGCTTGACAAGATAGCAAACACTAAACAGAAAATGAGAGAACAGGATCTTCAAGAACTGTTTGGGGTTTCAGAATCAGGCGGCAACGGTAAAGCTGATGATGAAGCATCGAAAATCTCATGTAACATGGAAAACAAACATACCTCTAACCAAAGTACCAAGGGTAAATAATAAAACTTTACTTGTTAAAATCATTAGCTGGCAAGAAATTGAATTGTTTGTCTGGTTATGGTTTACTCATTTCTTTTCGAGTCATGCAGGTTTGGACATTAATGCTTTACCACCTGATGATTCTGGAAGTGATATTGGGGATAAACTATCATTTTGTCAATCTGAGGTAGAAAATGAATTAACACAATGTTCAAAACACAATCATGAGGTTAATAGTTCTGGCAAGATGCATGCTGGAGCTCATTGTATTTCAGACAACCAAGGATACATTGACAGGAGTGGATTCCAACGCACAGATTCAGACTGTTCAGACCAACAGAAAACTGGTGGCGCTTTGTGGGATATTTTCCGAAGAGAAGATTCTGAGAAGTTACAAGATTATCTTTGGAAGCATGCCTCAGAATTTCGGCACATACACTGCAATCCAGTGAAAAATGTACTTTTTTTTGGTCCAATCACATTATGTAGGAATTCTATATGTTTTATTTTTCTTATTCTGAGCAATAGCTCTGTACAATGTTCAGGTTTCTCACCCAATTCATGACCAGACTTTCTATTTAACTGTGGAGCATAAGAGAAAGCTCAAGGACGAATACGGTTAGATAACATTCTATTTTGAAGCCGTCATCTCTCTTCCAATGCTGTTTATAACACTGATATAACGTTGTTTCTCTTGTCTGTTGGCATGCATAATTTTAGGTGTTGAACCATGGACATTCGAGCAGAAGCTAGGCGAAGCAGTTTTCATTCCTGCTGGATGTCCACACCAAGTGAGAAATTTAAAGGTGCAGCTGAATACTTCCCTCTGTCTCCCCCATCCTGTGGTATTTATTGAAGATATAAAGTTTTGGTGGTATTTATTGATACCACTTTTCCCATTAAATGTTGCTGAATGCGGCATCAAGCATCTGGGTTCAGAACCAGAAAACTAAGACCATTCTGCTTTGTGCAGTCTTGCATCAAGGTTGCTCTAGACTTTGTTTCCCCTGAAAATGTCGGTGAGTGTGTTAAGCTGACCGGAGAGTTTAGACGTCTTCCATCTGATCACAGGGCTAAAGAAGATAAACTAGAGGTTAGAGCGCGATGTTATTTCTGTTATCTGGTTTGCTCGTACAGTGTGATGTTCTCTGATGACTACCCTTATGCTGATTGTGTTCTTTAACAAAGTGTAGATTAAGAAGATTGCTCTCAATGCTCTTAAACAAGTCGTAAATTTCTTGGATCCTTTATCAGATGGGTAAGAAAGAATAACAGATGTCTTGGTTTTTTGAAGTTTGTGGATTAACATTAGCTAAAGTATTTGGCTACTGTTTTCTGTGATTGATCAGGTCAAAGAACAGGGATGAAGTGGTAAATGTGACTAAACCAAAAAGGCAATACGGTAACCGAAGAGGTGACCTGAAGAGTGGGAAAGACCATCCCAATGATGGAGCAATAGAAGAAAGGAAGCCTAAAAAGCGAGGCAGACCATCCAAACGGTGATATGAAGATTGAAGATCCTGTCCAACAATGAACCAGTAGATGACTAGATGAGAAGCCTAGAAAAACAATTAATACTCTTTTGATTATTCAGAGGCACTAATGATTGGACTGATATCGTTTTGGAATAGACTAAGTTTCGACAGTTCAAGAATCACCTCAGACATCACCATGGTGTCGATTTTGTTCATATGTGGGGTGATTGCTGTCACTAAAATGATGTGATCGTTTGTTGCTGATAGTGGCAATTGACTTGGAATAGCTTTGATGAAGTTATGGCTCATGCTGATGCTTATTAATTTTTAACTGCCAGTGATTATGAAATGGTATTTACCTTCATGGTCGGTCTGTTGTACCGAGGCATGAATGCATCCACTAGATCAGCGTGCCATAGCTCAAACCAAAGTCATATTTTATCCGTTGAATCGACGCGCTATAACTCAAAAAGTTGCTCGAAGTTGTATTTCTGTGTATTTTTACATCACTCAACTGTATATTTTGGTCCGTTTGTCTTAACATCTAATACGAGTACAGGCGCAGCATGATAACTAACTAGAAAATCAATGTGCCTGTTGGCGCTTAGGTTAGTTAGCCCATGTATAATATTTATAACTCATCTACAACAGAAAAGTTGTATAATTTTTACATGAGATACCTTAATGTATGTAATATCATACTTCTAAAAGGATTTATTAATGGATTTTAATTTTCTGCTTGTCGAAAATGGAAATGAACTAAAGTAGGTTCGTATTTTATGATTATCAAATATTTTTTGGGTCGTTTAACTTTGCCAAATAATTATAGATGCTATTAGAAAAAAAATAAAGAAACAATATGTTTTCTCAAAATTGTAGTGATTTCATAAAACCTATAAACTTCACACATTATTCCTTAAAATTTCTAGTATTAGCTAAACAAATTATTATAAAATGAATTTTAAATGACAAAAACAATCTTTTACATTATTTATGTCGTTTATTTTTCTAATTTCTATTTTTATTTTATAGAAATATAGGATATTAGTGCGGTCAGTGCACCTGGCTCAGTTTTTAGTTTAACCTATAGTATGTGGTTTTTATGTAAGTACTTTTTGCAAATCTATTTGTACTTGATTCTTTTTTTCTTTTTTCCTTGTTTTTCGGCTTGTTTCTGTGCACGGGATGGATTAATTAAGGGCAACGCGCAAGGGGCCCTGGCGATCAGGCCCAGCTGCACTGAGTTGTACAGCCCAGCTAGATATCAGCCAACCCACCGCCCGGCAGTTTGTTATTACTTCCTTTTCAAAATATACGACGCAGTTAACTTTTCACATAATGTTTGTCTATTTGTTTTATTTAAAAATTTAATATAAATATATAAAAGTATAAGTTAAGACTATATTTTATTTGATGATAAAACAAGTGATAATAAAATAAATGATATTTATATAATTTTTTAAATAAAATAAATGGTCAAAGTCAACGGCTATATTTTGAAATGGAAGGAATATTTCTTTTTTCTTCTTTTTCTTTCGCTTTTTACGCTGCAACTTCCAGATTAATCGAGAGGGTTGAATCAGATACGTGCATTACCAATAGCTCGCAAATTACTATGCCACATGGACCAATTGAACGTCGGCTTGAGATTAATAGATTTTCATCAGTTTTTGCGCGCGCTCTCTCTCTAAATTAAGGTTCTCGTGTGAATTTTTTTTACCATTTCAATTTTTTATCAGAACGGAGATTTAAGATTTTAGAAGGTTCTACATTTTTTTATTTTAATTTACATTTGAGAAGATTCTTGATTTCTTCTTACGTAGCTATTTCTCTCTGCTCCTTGCCTAGCGCCAGGGGAGTTTTTCCTTTTCTTCTTTTTTTTTACCATATGTAATTGCATGATTTGTCTTAAATTCTGTTGGTGCCACATGGTCCAATCATCAACCGGCAAACCTGTTGGCTTGAGAAGGATTGATTGATTCGAGTGAATGTTAAACTATGCTAACATTCACCTAGATTAACCAGCCAACATTCTTCATAAAACCTTGAGGAACCGAAACCTAGGTTATGAAACAACTAGTAGAAAGACCTCACTTTGCTAGCCTTTGTGTAACCATGTGTCCATGTCCGTCGAAAGAAAAACCCATAGTAACTTATAGCCTGGAAAAAAATCAAGCTAGATTCAAATCTTGAATTTTCATGGCCGGTTAATTTCTTTCACGCCCACCATCTTTACCACCTCTATACCATCCATTTCAACCATGACCTTCCGTCGTAGCATTGCCAGTATAAGAATAATGCTAAGACGTAGTTGCGATGAACACTTCTCTATCATTTCTCATCACGGCACCAACAACATCTCTCTGTTCTCTTGCTAGAAAACCTCCATCGGCATTTATTTCACACAGCCACTCGAAGGCTTTTCTCAGATTTGTATCGGATGGTTAACAACGATCGTCTTTCATTAATGTAAATTGGCCCATTCCACAAGCTGATAGGCATTTCTTTCTGCAACATTAATCTCTCCGATTGTTGACAACTAATAATCTATACTATATTCCCTCCGTTTTCATTGTTCTTGATGTTTTAGACAACGATATGGTCTTCAAAATATACTTTGATTATAATTTTCTATTATAATATATAAAAAATACTTTGATTATAATTTTCTATTATAATTTTCTATATTACGTTGACCAAAGTAATTGGTTGTACCATGTTTTCGGTAAGCCAGTGAAAGCGATTTTCACTTTGAAAACGAAAAACAACTCTGCAATGTTGTCATCACTTCTATTCATGTATCTACAAAGGCTCATCCATACCGTTAGTTATGTGGTGAAATTTTAGGTGAATAACTATATCTACCAACCAGAGTTTAAATCACGATATGCCTACATTCAAGTTGTGTTTTATTAGGAACTATGCTAAACTACTCAGTTTGAGAAAATCATAAAATATTTTTGTACTAACTGAAGAAGGCCCTCAGAGAAGCGCTTCCACGGAAATTTCAGGAGGCCAAAGGCTAGGAATTCACATATTAATCAGAAAAGCTAAAATTTCTCACATTAATAACAAACAGATTCCCAAATCAATAAAGAGTCAAAATGCTAATAAACTAAACAGTTTTGGTAAAAATATGGCACCCATTTTTGGTTGATTTCAATCAATTTTTTCATCATGTGATTGCAAACTAAAGTTTTGTCATTGTCCTTTTTGCTTATATTATAATGTGCACTAGTATTTTTTTCAATGATTCAAGCAGATAATTAACAGTATACTGAATACAAGAACAATTACAGCGAAAGGTTTGAAATATATAAAGGATGAAGCTAGGTTTGATTTGCATGGTGTATATATAAAGGATGAAGCTCTGCTTGCTAGCTTAATTGCATTCCCATCATCTTCCTTGTACTAGGTAGGGGAGTAGAAACAATGTCTTCCTCTACAAATCTCATGATCAATCTTCTTGTGTTACTCGCTCTAGCCTGCTTGCTCTCTCCTGCACCTGCAGTGTGCTATATCCATCCAGGTGCAGCAGGCAGCGTCCGTACTCCGAATGGCACGCCGCCAGCCGCCGCCTACCGGACTTACATCGTGCTCGTCGACCCGCCGCCGCACGGCGAGGCCACGGATGACGACGGGCACCGCCGGTGGCACGAGTCTTTCTTGCCGAGCCGGCGGCGCACGGACGCCGATCAGGCACGGGTCATCCACTCCTACACCGAGGTGTTCGAGGGCTTCGCCGCGAAGCTCACCGCCGCCGAGCTCGACGACGTGGTGTCCAAGAAGCCCGGGTTCGTGCGCGCGTTCCCCGGCCGGACGCTGCGCCTAATGACGACGCACACGCCGGCATTCCTCGGGCTGACGAGAGGCGCCGGGTTCTGGAGAGACGTCGCCGGCTACGGGAAGGGTGTCGTCGTCGGGCTGCTGGACACCGGCGTCCACGCCACGCACCTTTCCTTCGACGACCACGGCGTCCAGCCACCGCCGGCGAGGTGGAAGGGCTCCTGCGTGGGCTCCACGGCTCGGCGGCGGTGCAACAACAAGCTCATCGGCATCAAGTCCTTCGTTGACGGCGACGGCGACGACGATGATGTCGGCCACGGGACTCACACCGCGTCCACGGCCGCCGGGAACTTCGTCGCCGGTGGCGCCTCGGACCGTGGCCTGGGCGCGGGAACAGCGGCCGGGATCGCGCCCGCCGCGCACGTCACCATGTACAGGGTGTGCAACGGCTTTGGCTGCGACGACGACGCCATACTAGCAGGGTTCGACGAGGCCATAAAGGACGGAGTCGACGTTCTCTCGGTTTCGCTTGGTAGGTGGTCCAGTCCCCCCTTCGATGAGGACCCCATCGCCATCGCCGCCTTCAGCGCGGTGGCGAGGGGCATCGCCGTGGTGTGCGCGGCAGGCAACGGCGGCCCCGAGCCGTCGACGGTCTCGAACGACGCGCCGTGGCTGCTCACGCTCGCCGCAGGCTCGGTCGACCGGAGCTTCTCCACCACCGTGCGGCTCGGCAACGGCAAGCTCGTCGCCGGCCAGGCGCTCGCTCAGCAGCCCAACTCCTCGAGCTCATTCAGGTCTTCGTACCCACTCCTCTTCTCGGAGAAACAACTGAAATGTAACGAGCTCGCCGGAATTGTTGGAGATGGCGTCGCCGGCCACCTGGTGGTTTGCCAGTCCGATCCGCTCGAGGACGAATCCGTCGTAAGTGCCATGATGGCCACCGGCGCCGGCGGCGTGGTGCTGATCAACACCGAGAGCGAAGGCTACACGACCATCCTCGAGGACTACGGCCCGGGCATAGTGCAGGTGACCGTCGCCGGTGGCCACAACATCACGGAGTACGCGAGGTCATCATCAGCCGGCAGCAGCAAATCCAACGCCACCGTCATGTTCGACAACACGTTGCTCGGCGTCCATCCGGCGCCCACCGTCGCCTCCTTCTCGTCCAGGGGACCGAGCAAGGTCGCCCCCGGCGTGCTCAAGCCGGACGTCCTGGCGCCAGGGCTCAACATCCTCGCCGCATGGCCGCCGCACCTCCTACACGGCGACGGCAGCGGCGGCGGCGGCGGGCTCTTCAAGGTCATATCCGGGACGTCCATGGCGACCCCGCACGCGAGCGGCGTGGCGGCGCTCGTCAAGAGCAGCCACCCGGACTGGTCGCCGGCCGCCATCAAGTCAGCCATCCTGACGACATCCGATGTCGTCGACGGCGCCGGCAACCCAATCCTGGACGAACACCACGAGAGGGCGACCGCGTTCCTCACCGGCGCCGGCCACATCAACCCCGCGAGAGCCGCCGACCCAGGCCTAGTGTACGACCTCGCCATCGCTGATTACGCCGGCTACATCTGCGCGCTCCTCGGAGACGTCGGGCTGGAGACGATCGTGCGGAACGAGAGCTTGACCTGCGGGAAGCTGGCCAAGATACCGGAGGCGCAGCTCAACTACCCGACCATCACGGTGCCGCTGCCGCGATCGTCGACGGCGCCGCCGTTCAAGGTGAACCGGACGGTGACGAACGTCGGGCCGGCCAGGTCGACCTACACGGTGAAGCTTGAGATACCCAGGTCTCTAACGGTGCATGTCTCGCCGGAGAAGCTGGTGTTCTCCAGTGTTGGCGAGAAGAAGGGCTTCAGCGTGACGGTAAGCGGCGGCGGCGGCGGCGAGGTGGTGGAGGGAAGCTTGAGTTGGGTGTCTGGGAAGCATGTCGTGCGCAGTCCGATTGTCGCCGTTCCCCACCGTACCTAGGAAGCTAGCGGGCGTTAATGACATGATTCTCTTGTTTTAAGTCTCACCTCCAGGTGTTTTAACCATTAATAATGTTCAGTGTCTGGCATACAATATAATTAATATGGACAAAACCCTCCAATTAATGATACAGAAAAAGTTTCTTGCCTATGGAAGGAAATCTTATCTTAACTACTTAAAAAATTTGCAACTTTCCGTTTGTCACACTCCGATTGGTCCGTCGTCACGTCCGTCTGTGCGTGTCTAAGCGTCCGTCCCTCATCGGTTTTCAACCACCCCATGCGCGGATGCGCCTACGCCTTCGCATGGTTACCGAACCCAAAGATCCCCTTCTCCGATTCCCCTCCTTCTTCCTCCCTCTCTCCCTCTTCCCCCAACATGCCCACTCTCCGATCGATCCATTCCCACACGAGCCTCGCGCCTTCCCGAGGACGACAGCATCGGCCTCCCCCATTCTCCTTCCTCTTCCCCAGCGTTGTCCCGTCTTTCTTGTGGTTGTTGCCCGACCTTGGTGAGCTAGAGAGGAAGGGCGTTGACGAGCGGCTGAGTTTTAGGATCCGGTGGCGACGAGGAGGTGAGGAGTGTGCTAGCTCAATCCAGCGCCAGGAGGTACGAGGTCACTCGATCTTGCGGCGTGCTGCCATCAGCTTCGATCCAAGCTTCTCAAGAGGAAGAAGAAGCAAACGAGACAAGAAAATGGATTCGAGTGGATAAATCGAGGGGAGGCGAGAGTGTAGCCTCAGGGGCACCGCTGCCGACGCCGAGCGCATCCTTGAACCGCTCACCAATCCTCGCTATCAATTGTTCTTGCCCTTGCCTTCCACAACTTGTCCGACCAGTTTATTGATTTTCTTTTCCTGATTCGGTTTTTCTTGAACGGCTCATCCTTGCACGTGTTCTTCATTCTTTGGGTTTGGGAGTGGTTTCCGCTCAATTGTGCAGATATTCCTTGCAGAAACCTGTTAATAGTTCCGTCAAAATCCCTTTTTTTGGTGGGGGCAAGTTGATTCAGAGCAGCGCCTTTTTGGGCTGCAGGAATGCAAGGAGGAGCCGGCTAAGCTGCTATATCAGTTGGTTAACTATGGCAATGCTGATGGGATTCTGGTCCTCTGGCCGCAGGTGTAGCCGTGCATGTCTTGAGGCAAGAATAAAACTATGTCTTCTCTGGTTTCTTTCCTGTAGATTGCTTAGTATAACAGTTGACGATAGATGTTTGCTTGCAGTGGATTGACAAGGAAGGGAAGACGCCTCTGATGGTCGCAAGCATGCGGCTTGGTCTGCTTAACTTGGTTCCATTGTTGATTGAATTTGCTAAAGATGTGAATGCCTACTGTACTGGTATGGTCCGTATGGATGCCCCTGGTCATCACTTCTAACACATTCTTAGTTCAACACACATTCTTAGTTCAACTTAGATTAATACTATTATCTCATAAAACAGAGGGTATGTCCAAATTCCACATATATTAAGTCCTTTTTAAAAAAATATTAGGCCTAGTTGTAGTTTGTTTATATTAATACTATTATCTCATATAACAGAGGGCTTATCCAAATTTCACATATATCAAGTCCTTGATTTTAGTTTAATTCTTTTATTGGGCTGCTTCAAAGTTGGTTCATTTGGAGTCTGCCTGCATATACTTGAGATATGAAACACACCTTAAAACTGATTAGGACTGAACCTGCTAACTAAAATAGACAGCATGGGTGAATTATGAGCAAGTAAAAAAAATATTTCGCTCTGATTTGCATTTTAATAGTTGCATTTATATGTTGCACAATCAAATGAGTAGACCTGCAATATTCCATTATTGATATATATGGCGCCAGCTTGAAAGAAGTGTAGGATATGTTTGAGTTGTTGTCCATATATCCAATGACATGTTTAGGGTTGATTTTCGCTTTGATATTGTGGGTGCTTTCAGCTATAGTTATAGTGTTGTCCCTGGAATATAAAGAGGTCAAATGGAGCAGCGACGGAAGCTTCAGAGTTCTGTTGATTTTTTGCATCCTGACAATACAAATAGGATCTAGAATGTACAATCTTGCCCTTCTGGTCTGATGGAGGTGTAGTTTCAACCCCAGGTGTAGTTTCAACCCCTTTCTGAATGACATGTTTATATGTATCCCCCAGTGTCTGTGTCAGATACAAACACACCAATTCCTATTTTCACATGTAATCCTCGTAATTTTCTTCTTTGAGAAATCTAGAATTGCCATTGCACAAATGATTCAGGCAATACAAGATCTCTAAACTATCTTAAATTTACTGTTTACATTGTATAAGGTTAAAAACACTTCTATTCTTTACTAATTTGGTTTTATGGTAATATTGACAGCAAAGATCATGCCCAGATTGGTCTCACAGCATCCTCCAGTAGGATAGGTGCAAGCAACAAGAGAGTGATGACCCTTAGCAACGTCATGGTCTTGGGTGCAATGCAATAAAGATGAGTAGTATAATCCAAGTTGATTCCGTATCCCGTTGCAACGTACGGGCATATTTTCTAGTCAAACATATAGAATCCTAAAAATCGTGGTCAATAAAACAGGAATAGAAATCCGGACCATTGAAAATATTTTATCAAAGAGAGAATTCATTATATGCTACTGAATTTACCACAGGTCTATGATTTGTCACTGACCTTGTCATATTCTACAATATGTGTCATTGACTTTTGTTTAACTTTTACGATTTACTATCGTCGTTCAGTTAGCCTCCATTAGTAATGTACAATTTCTGAAATATCAAATTTGAAGTTTTTGACCAAATTTTGGATGTTTGTAATCTCATGTTTATAATATGATATTTCGGAATTTTTGTCCAAATTTTGAAACTTTTTGTCCTAAGGGTATTTTGGTCATTTGAATAAAATTGTACAGCACTAATGAAGACTAACTGAACGACGATCTTAAATCATAGAAATTAAGCTAAAATCAATGACATATTATACAACGTGACAAAGTCTGTGGCAAATTGTAGAATTAGGCTAAAGTCAATGGCATAAAATAGATTTTCGCTTTAAGAAATTGCATGGTATTGCTAAATTTAAGACGCTTGAAAAATCTTTGAGACAACTAAAAGACTACTGTAAGTTTTTTGAGTGAAAAACTTTATAATACGATTATAATATAATTTCACAATAACTATAACTATAGTATAACTATAATATTAACTTGTATGTAACTAAAGAAATATATATATATATATATATATATATATAAAACTTTATACCTAACTTATATGGAGATTACAATATAGTTACGGTCACTATAGTTACAGTACAATGTAACTATATTATAACTGTAGTTACACTACAACTATTCCATTTGAAAGTTCTTTACTCAAAAAATTTGCAACATTTTTTTAGCAATTTCCTAAAACTTTAGTCACCTAAAATTACATATTTATAAGCCTAACATTGCAATGCTATACATGTAATTTTATAGTTACCATATTTTTAGTTGCATTTTTTTTGTTATATATGGTTTTAATTTATTTTTATCTAAGTATATGAATATTTTTTGCATGTAATTTTGTAAATTTTATGAATAGTATGTTTATTTCTTGTAATTTTTTATGTTCAATATATTGTTCAACCTTTAATATGAGGAAAAAGGAAGGGCTAACGAGAACCACTTGATTGTTATCTAAGGGATGAAAAAGTGACTGAAATCTAGACACTCCCCAAATTGCATCATGCTGGATTTATTTCTCGTTGATCTTCTTTTGCTTTGGCGAAATTGTAAGTCAAATTATATCAGCATTAATTAAACTAATTAAAAATGAGAGTCAAGATGGAAATTTAATAAGATGTAAATAATTAATTATTTGATAACATTTACTAGGAAAAGAAAATAAAAGAGAATAGAGATTCTGAAAAAAATATTTATAACAAATCATTTGGCTGAGATTTGAATTCAATTCCATCTCATATAATTCAAATCTCCACTACTTCCTCCGTTTCATATTATAAGATATTTTAACTTTATTAAGTTAAACTTTTATAAGTTTGAATAAATTTATAGAGAAATGTAGTAACACTTACAACAACAAAGGTATTTGATAGTCTATTTGTTTGGCATTTGATAGAAATTTGAGGATGAAATCTTACAGATTTTCAGCACCGATGATACCCCCAACTCTAGCAGGCGACAAGCAAATTAGGGTTAGGGGGGTTGGGAGAGGGGGAAGAGGGGGGGTTTCCTCGGGGCTTAGAGGGATGGCCATGGCCAGCAGAGGACCGACGATGGGTAGTGGACATCGGCGGGCGACAAGGTGCCTACGGCGGCACCGGAGTCATGGGGATGGCAACGAGCAATGTGCCGGCGTTGGCAACGGTGGCAAAAATGGCAAGACTGATTAGGAGGCGGTGGCCGATGGTGGCGGATCTGGAGGTGGGTGGTGGACACGGGCGAGCCACGAGGTGCCTGTGGCGGTGCCAGAGTTGCGGGGTTGGCAATGGGTGATGGGCCGGTGTTGGCGGCGAGGGAAAAACGATGAGACTGGTTAGGAGGGAATGGCCAATGGTAGTGGATTCGGTGGCTGGGAGCCACCGGAGACAGGGAAGACAGCGGGGTGGGGGCAATCGGTGCTGCTACCTTGGGAAAGAGAAGGGGGTGAGGAAAGAGGGAGGGGTAAAAGGCCGGCCGAGGGGGGCTCGCTGGCAACGTTGACCCCTTCGCTGGCGACACGTCGCCCTGGCCCTATTCCTTTTTGCTGACACAGCTAACTTGACTGCCTCATATTTCGCCACCTCTTTCATGCATGCAATCAAGCTGTAATCTCGATTTGTTGCTCCTGGGTTACAGCTCCGCAATAACTTAATGCTACCGCTCGCTGTCTCATCGGCGAGCCCACTGCCCTGCGTAGCTGACCGAGGAGAGGCCTTAGTCCACCCCGGGGCAGGGAGTGCCATTGATGGGGCTTTTTTAGGTCGAGCCCAAGCAAGAGGCGCTTCTGGGCTCGCCTTCCCACATTGCAACAATATTATTGAACCTTACTTTGAGATCATACCCGTGCCCCACACTATAGTCTTTGGAGGCAAACCACAAGCCCGAGGCACAATCCATGCTTGGGGTACTACCGTGCGCGGGGCCCACAAGTACTTCTAGGGCCCCGCGCACTCTCCTACTGCTTGATGAGATGTCTTGTTAGCTCTGACAAGCTTCTCAAAGATATCATTGATGAAGGAACTATAATAAACATGACCTCGGAGGGTATGCTAAGTATTGAAGTACACCTGCTTCTAGGTACCTTAAAGATGTAGATCTTGTAATGGCGTCAGGCTCCGGGGCCCTAGTTAGGCCAGGCCTTGACTCCTACATTACACCACATGTGTAGGTATCTACAATCTTCTTGATACCTTGAAGATGTAAACCTTGTAGGCATCCACACTCTTCTAGGTACCTTGAAGATGTAGATCTTGTAGGTCTCTACATTCTTCTTGTTACCTTGAAGATATAGATCTTGTAGGTCTCTACACTCTTCCTAGTACCTGGAAGATGTAGATCTTGTAATTGCGTTGGGCTCCGAGGCCCCGGTTAGGCCAAGCCCCAACTCCTATATTACGCCACATGTGTGAGTATCTACACTCTTCTTGATACCTTGAAGATGTAAACCTTGTAGGTATCCACACTCTTCTAAGTACCTTGAAGATGTAGATCCTATAGGTCTCTACACTCTTCTTGGTACCTCGAAGATGTAGATCTTGTAATGGCGTTAGGCTCTGGGTCCCTAGTTAGGCTAGGCCACTGCTCCTACATTATGCCACGTGTCACCTGCCACCTTAACACTCTGGCCGATAATGAATTTTGCATTTGGTACAAAATTCTTGTGGGCCCATAGTATACTAGATGCCTGGGGCACTGAGACCCTGATTCCCATTACTCCAACAATAGTGTTGACGCAAAATTCCCCGTTCACATGAAGGATTGGGATGGGGGTTCGAGATATAGAACCAGTTTGCGTGCCAGCCCTTGTTGGAGGATTTCAAGGGGAGAGAGAAGTAATCTTTGCGGAGAGTCCCGCGGAGTTGAAAGCCAGCCCCGCCGACGACGCAGGGGTCATCCTTGGTCGGGTGTGGCTTGACATAGAACATACGGCGAAATAGATTGAAATGGGGAAGGATGCCTAAAAATGCTTCGCACACATGGATAAATATTGCAATGTGGAGGACAGAATTGGGATTCAAGTGATAAATTTGAAGGCCGTAGTATTCGAGGATACCCCGGAAGAAGTCGGAAGCGGGAAGACCAAATCCGCAATAGAAGAAAGAGGTGAAGACCACAATCTCACCGGTGTTTGGAGTGGGGAACTCCTCGCCGGCCGCCGGACGCCAGCCGATGATTTCTTTGGGCGGAAGAACTCCGTTCTTCACCATTTCCCGCAAGGTCGACTCTTTCACATCTGAGGTAGCCCATTGATCGAAAGGGATTTCTCTCTCTTCCGCCATAGATGTGAGTTGAGTGGAGTTGGATCTAGCACAGGAAATAGGGATTTTTTGAGGGGATATTGGCAATTGGATGCGGATGATGGATTGTGGTGGAACTTGAGTTCTTTGATGGATGATTTTGCGTGAGCACGAGTTCTCGAATTCCTCAGCGCGGCTGATGAACAGGAGCGCGAAAAAGGGGAAAAATTTCGGGAAGATGAAGCGGCAGGGACGACGCTGGCGCTTTGAGAAAGATTTTAGGGTTTTTTGCTGGGTTTTCTCGTATTTGGGCCGAGCCCATGAGAAACTTGCGGCCCATCTTATGAGTATGGCTTGACATATGTCCATGAGGACTTAAGCAAATTTGCTCTGGCAATATGCGTATGTCTCATTGCCCGATGATTTTAAAATCCTTTCATACGGCAGTTACACAACTTGTTGAAGGTTGATATGATGCAACTTGAAAGGTGACAAACAGTAAAGTTTTTTTTATATAACTGTCCTGGTAACTTTTTTATAGGTTGCGGGAGCTGTTTGGTTTTTTATAAAGCATTTGATTCTTTATTTATCAATGCTGATTTGCCACCTTGGTGTGCTCTTTTTATCAAGACCAATATTATGGCAAGAGCTATTTAATACCTTGGTCATGTCTTTCAAATGACTGATAAATTTATTAATTCATATTTTATGTTCATGAGAATGGATTGAGTTGTATGTTCCGGGACGACTCGGGCATAACGATTCGGATAAGCATGAGTTTGCCGAGTGGTCGGATTCATTATACACTATGCCTTGATTATAAGGTTATGTGTTATATGATCTTTTATGATTGCATTTGGCTTAGGCTAGGCATTTATTTAACTCAGGAGAGTATGATTCATGTAGTTCTTGACTATATGCTTAGTTTATTTAACTAAACACATAGTCGGGGGCTACACCTAATTAGGTACATCAGTCGATGCACCTAAATTTTTATGTTTGAACTTTTTTGAATTGATTTCAGCCCTTCACAGTCTTTTCTTGGATGCTGAAGCACTCGGGAAACTCAGGCAGAGGTGATGGAGGCACTCGGCAGTAGAGGCACTCGGCTAAGAAGTCACTCGGCCGCGTGTTATTCAAGTTTGAGGCCAAGTTATCTCATCGACTGCGAAGGTCTCGGGGGCTTCTGTGGAGATTATGGGTACCGGATACCTTCACGGCTAGCTTATCCAACTTACTATAGGGGATAGGTTATGCTTCATGATTATGTAAACCGGCTATGACTTGGGTATTACGTTACCATTGAGATAAGGTAACAGCCCATAGTCTATAGTTGGTAAGATTAAGGAGTCCGACTTAGAATAGAATAGGTCTCCGACTTGTAAACCCACCCTCCGGGACTATATAAGGAGGGTAGGGCCGTCCCTTGAGAGGGAGAGAGCAGAAGAAAAATACACGGACAGACAGAAAACTCGCGAGAGCCCCTATTGAAAGAGATCAAGAGATCAATAAATACTCGGCGGATCGAATCCCCGAAACAGGAGTAGGGTATTACCTCTCATTAGAGAGGGCCTGAACCTGTCTAAAACCTTTGTCCCGACTAACCCATTGTGTTTGGCACTTGACTGCTACCCCCAGATTGATATTGCCGAAACCAAGTTTCGACAACTGTCTCGGTTTGGTCTAATCTATCAAGATTGCTTTTGATAAAGAATGGTTTATTGATGATTATGCATAGTTTAGTTCTAGCCGATGATAACATAAATCTCATTGTTTATATGATTATTTGAATCTATAGCTGATTGATCAAAACTTTATAGACATCAGCTGGCTTCGGTACATCCCATCGGCTTATTGGCCGATCGGCTCCTTGATCATCAATCTATCTATCTCGTTAGTTGTAGGATCAACTAACCGACATGCCCTAAACCCGATTAATAGGACCCGAAGAAAGGCCTCCAAGGAGAACAAATCACCCGGCACTTCATCAAGAACCGACTAGCTCCCATCAAGGAAAGATCTAAGCCAGCGTTCGAGTATGAGGGTGAAAGCGACCCCAATCGGGAGGACCGCAATGCTCTGAGTTACCAGGCCTTGTGCACTCGCATGTACAAGATTTTCTCCTCTGGAATCACAGTAGATCGCAGCCACAAGATGCCGGTTCCTCCGTTCAACCTGTTCCGACCTCCTCCTCCGGTAAGTCGACTCGGGTCTTCAAAACTCTTTCAATCTTGCACACATCCTTCAATATATCTCAAAAACTCTACTTGCAGGCAAACGCTCTTATTATCTCCAAGCCATACAAGGTGTACCATGACGATATACCAACTCGGCCTGCTGCCAAAAAACCAACCGGCGGCCCCAAAATCAAGGTTGAGCCTCAAGAAAAAAGGGCCGCCACCAACGAAGATATCAACAGGCGGGCGAGTAAAAGGAGACTGGTCGTTGATGACTCGGACGATGAAGAAGTCCAGATTCCACAATCTAACATAAATCCTCCGAAACCAACAGCCAGGTCCACTCCTAAAATCAGGAGGTCCAATAGGTATCTCACATAACCAGAGTCAGCTTCTTGCTAGAAATCTTTTTCACTTCCAACTCAATTGTCTTTATCTTCTTTCTTGCAGGAAATCTCAAGATATTGATCCCACCGGACAAGCTGAAGCCATCAATCCATCTGCAGCGTCAGAAAAGCCAAGGCCTGCAGAACCAAAAACTCAAGACCTTGTCCCGAATGAAGATGCTCCTGGGGCGGAATCCTTAGGCAAAGACGCTCCTGAGGCTGAGCCCCCAACTGCCAGCCAAGTCTTCCCAGCTGGAAACCAGTCGGCCGAAGAAGAACAGCCCCCGACTGCCAGTCAAGATGCCCCGACTGGAAACCAGCCGGACGAAAATCCATAGGGCTCGCACAGTTAGGAGGCACCAATTGAGGTTCCGGCTCCTAAAATAGGTAAATCTCTCAATGATCGCCAGACTCTTGTTTTCATCATGCTCTTCGCTCTTTATCCTTATTTGGCTCCTCTAAATCAATCAGCCGAAGAGGAGGAAATTTCCCGACTGAAATCTTCAACCGACTTGGTCCCTCCTATCAAGATCGAGTGGCACGATGCCCAAGGCATAAAGCAAGGCATCGGGTTGAATAAGCAAAAAGGAAAATGAAGAATGCGATATGCTCGTGGCCAGCCTCAACGAAGCGACTCGGCTAATGAATGTAAGTGTATCTCCTCTTTGTCTTGTCATCGTTGTCTAATGTGATTGACTCTCTTCATCCCCTTATGCAGAGAATATATTGTCGCTCAATGGCCAAATCAAACACTCTCGAGAAGCTGGTCCCCCATGTAAATTCTCTGGAAAATGTTCATCGAGACCTCAAGGCCGCCAGAGAAGAAGCTGCAGCTCGAGAGGTCGTCTTACGGGCAGAAATCGCGAAGCTCCGAGATGAGAACTTGGAACTCCGTGGCTCAATTGGGGGTAAGCCAAACTACCTTTGTACTTGCTCTGTCTTCGCATATAATCTGTTTTGATCCTGATGCTTGCACAAATCCCCATGCTGTAGCAAATTTATCTGAAATTGACTCCCTCAAGGCCCAGCTGAAGAAAACAAGCACCAATAAAGCCAAGCTGGAGTCTGATAATGAGAAAATCCTGGAAGAGTTTGAAGGTAAGCCTTTTGAGATAGCACTCCGTGACTCATTCGGTCTTGAATATTTACGTAATCATATCCCTCTTGCAGCTTATAAAGTCAAATCCCAAGCACAATTTGATGTCTTCGCCGAAAGAGTCCGAAGAGCTGAAAGTGTAAGGGATGACATTGCCAATGCTGCCACGCCGATCCTATCAGCACTATATAAACATGGACTCGGGACGAGCTCATTGGACGCCGTAGAAATCTTCGATAAACTCAGGACGGCCCCAGCTAAATATATGGAGAATATCTCTGACGCAGCCGTCATGGGTGCAAGCTTCGCTCTCGCGCAGACGAAATCACTCTATCCCCGGATAGACGTGGACTCTGTCGGAGATGGCTTTGCAGCTAGCACCTCAGATGAGCGAGCCCTGGAGCTCATAAGTGAAGCATAGGAGTTGGCGAAAAAGGTAGCTGGTGATGTAGCCGCAAACTTCCAGGAGTAGCTGACTTGTCTTGAAGTATATGACTCGCTGTAATGTTGACTTGTAAATATATAGCTTATTTATGTTAATGCCCTAATCCGAGTCTTCATATATAATTTCTTAAGAATTTTCGTCCGACTGTCACCAAGCCTAGGCTTGATTAAGCCATCAAAAAATTCTCAGTCCTTATCTATTGGACTCGAACCAAAACACTAAACAATGATAAACTAAATATAAACAAGTTATCAAAGAAAATAATACTTTATTGATATATGTATAGCCCCCGACTGACAACCCAAGAGGTCATCCTGCTTGAAGTTGGCAGTCGAGAAAAACATAGAGACAAAAAATGCCTAAGTATAATATCGACGAAGATGCTCAATGTTCCAGGAGTTCTCCACCATGGTCCCATCTTCACGCTTTAGACGATATGCTCCCGGCCGAGTTACCTCAGTGATTATGTAGGACCCTTCCCATAGTGGAGATAGCTTGTGGCGATCTTTGGTAGTTTGAATCTTGAGTAGAACCATGTCTCCAACAATGAAGGCTCGTGACCGAACATTGCGGTTATGGTAGCGCCGAAGTCCTTGAAGATACCGTGCCGACTGAATCAATGCGGCTTCGCAGGCCTCCTCCAGTCGGGTGAGGTCATCAACTCTGTCCTGGTCGTAACGCTCGTCATCGAAGCTACGAACACGAAGAGATTCGTACTCCATCTCACTCGGCAACATTGCTTCTGCTCCGTAAACCAAGAAGAAAGGGGATTGGCCGGTAGCCCGACTGGGCGTGGTCCGCAATGACCATAATACTGAAGGCAACTCTTGAACCTATCTTCCGGCGTACGGTCGTAGTCTATCAAACACTCGGGCTTTGATACCTTGAAGAACTATACCATTAGCTCGTTCAACTTGTCCGTTGCTCTTGGGGTGTGCCACCGATGCATAGCAAATCTTAATACCGAAATCTTCGCAGAACTCCTTAAAAATGCCTCCAGTGAATTGAGTCCCATTGTCAGTTATAATTCTGTTCGGGACGCCAAACCGATGCACGATGTTTAGAATAAAGTCTCGCGCCTTGTCCGCAGTTATCGTAGCAACCGGCTTAGCCTCGATCCACTTGGAAAACTTATCAACCGCGACGAACAGATGCGTGAATCCACCTGGCGCCTTCTTGAACGGACCCACCATGTCTAAGCCCCACACGGCGAAAGGCCATGATAAGGGAATTGTTTGGAGATCTTGAGCTGGAACGTGGCTCTGCCGAGCGAAGAATTGACAACCTTCACACGTGCGAACTACCTTATCTGCATCGATGACCGCCGTGAGCCAAAAGAATCCTTGTCTGTAAGCCTTGCCCACCAGAGTGCGCGCCGCGGCATGACTGCCGCAGATGCCCGAGTGAATATCTTGCAATAATTGTCGTCCTTCCTCTGGGGTGACGCATCTCATCAAAACTCCAGAGGGGCTTCTCTTGTATAGCTCTGAGTCAACCATGACATAGCCTTGACTGCGACGTCGGACTCGTTCCGCATCATCCCGGTCACCCGGCAGCTCTTGCTGCATTAAAAACTTGATGAACGGCGTCCTCCAATCAGCGTCGAACATGGCGACTTGGCTGGTAATTCCTTCATCGGAGGTTAGTGCTTTGGCAACAGTCGGCTCATAGAGATGTTCCAAGAAAACGTCAGTCGAGGTTGCTTCGCGCTTGGACCCAAGCTGTGCTAACTGATCTGCCGCTTCATTATTATGTCTCAAGACATGGGATAACTCTAATCCGTCAAACTTGTCTTCAAGCTTGCGAACTTCCTGTCGGTAGGCCTCCATGGTCTCATTCAAACAGGACCAGTCCTTCATCACCTGGTTAACCACCAACTGGGAATCTCCTCGCACAATCATCCGTCGTATCCCGAGTGAAACAGCAAGTCGTAGGCCGTGAAGGAGGGCTTCATACTCGGCGACGTTGTGTGAGGCGGGAAAGTGGATGTGAAGGACATACCGTAGCTTCTCCCCAGTCGAGGAAATCAGCACAACTCCCGCTCCCAAGCCGGTGACTCTTTTGGATCCATCGAAGTGCATGGTCCAGTACTGCAAATCTTCTCTAGGTTCATCTTCTTGTTGTTCGGTCCACTCGGCTACAAAATCCGCCAGGACTTGAGACTTTATAGACGTCCTCGCCATGAAAGATATGTCCAGCGGCATCAACTCCAGTGCCCACTTCGCGATGCGTCCAGTAACCTCCCGGTTGTGGATGACATCGCCGAGTGGAAAGGGCGTGACGACAGTGACCGAGTGGCTCTGAAAATAATGGGCTACCTTCCTAGCAGTGATTAAGACTCCGTATAACAATTTTTGTACCTGTGGATAGTGGGTTTTGGCTCCTGCCAGCACCTCGCTAACGAAGTAGATTGGCCGTTGAACCTTTTGGGTACGGCCTTCTTCCTCACGCTCGACGACCAATACCGTGCTGACCACCTGGTGAGTTGCGGAGACGTAGAGCAACAGGGGTTCTTGAGGGTGCGGTGATGCCAATACGGGTGGCGTCGTGAGGAACTCCTTGAAGTCTTCGAAAGCTTTCTGGGCCTCAGTGGTCCATTGGAAATCATCGGTCTTCTTCAGTAACCTGAAAAAAGACATACCTCGTTCGCCGAGTCTGGAGACAAAACGGCTCAATGCTGCCATACAACCGGTGAGCTTCTGGACGTCTTTCTGGGTACTCGGGGGCTTCATGCTCCGGATAGCGTTGATCTTCTCTGGATTTGCCTCAATGCCACGATGTGATATCATGAAACCGAGCAGCTTTCCTGATGGCACACCGAAGGTACACTTCTCCGGGTTCAACTTCATTCTGAAGGCCCAAATGTTCGCAAAGGTTTCTTCTAAGTTGGCAATCAAGTCTTCCTTCTGCTTGGTCTTGATGACGACATCGTCGACGTAGGCTTCCACGTTTTTCCCGATCTGGGTCTGAAGGCACCTCTGGATCATGCGCTGATAGGTGGCCCCGGCGTTCTTCAAGCCAAAGGGCATCGTGATGTAGCAATAAGCTCCAAATGGGGTGATGAAAGATGTCTTCAGGCAGTCTGATTCCTTCAAACTGATCTGGTGATAACCCGAGTAACAATCCAAAAAGCTCAGAAGCTCACAGCCGGCTGTTGAGTCGACGACTTGGTCTATTCGAGGTAGTCCAAAAGGATCTTTGGGGCAAGCTTTGTTGAGATCGGTGTAGTCCACGCACATGCGCCATTGCCCTGTCTTCTTTCGGACAAGAATTGGGTTGGCTAGCCAGTCGGGATGGTAAACCTCTTTGATGAACCCGGCAGCTAAGAGCTTGGCGAGTTCCTCCTTGATGGCATCCTTTCGGTCTTGAGCGAAACGGCGCAATCGTTGCTTTATAGGTTTAGCGTCATCTTTGACGTTTAAAGAGTGCTCGATCACCTCCCTAGGAATACCCGGCATGTCAGACGGTTTCCAAGCAAAAATATCTTTATTATTCTGAAGGAAGGTGACGAGCGCGCTTTCCTATTTAGGATCTAGCTCTGCGCCTATTACAACAGTTTTAGAGGAATCAAATGGATCAAGGGGGATTTTCTTAGTCTTGGCGTCGCCGTCTCCCGACTTGGCTATCTTCTTGGTAGGGACTTCTCCTTCTCCAGATGTCGATGCAGCGAGTCGGACCTCTAATTGGCCGCGTAGTCTCTCGTGAGACTGGGCCATGTCGCAGCTTTCTTTGTCGCAAGTGAAGGCTTGTTTGACGTCACTGCGCAGGGTGATGACTCCATTGGGCCCGGGCATTTTCATGATGAGGTAGGTATAATGTGGTACTGCCATGAACTTAGCGAGCGCCGGTCTTCCGATGATCGCGTGGTAGGCTGCTTCGAAGTCGGCAACCTCAAAAGTGATGTTCTCCGTTCGGAAGTTCTCCCGAACCCCGAAGGTGACTGGAAGAGTAATGCGCCCGAGTGGCGTGGATGACAGCCCCGGGATGACTCCATGAAAGGGAGCTGAACTCGGCTTCAACTCGGATCTTGGAATCTGTATCTCGTCCAGCGTCTTGGCAAATAGGATGTTGAGAGCACTACCGCCATCGATGAGGACGCGCTTGAGTTTGATGTTGCGAACCACCGGGTCTAGTACCAGGGGATACCGCCCCGGGTGAACCACTCGGTCAGGGTGATCCGAGCGGTTAAACGTGATAGCCACCTCCGACCATCGTAGATAATGCGAGACTTCAGGTTGTGCGGTGTTGACTTCGCGATCAGTCAGCTTTTGCTTCCTCTTGGACTCGTACGCCTGCGGTCCCCCGAAGATGTGATTTAGCTCGCCCACGGGGTCTTGGAAGGGCTCTGTGTTGCTAACCGGGTCGCTCCTCTTGGTGCCCGATGGGCCGGCTTCGTCAGCCGGCTTTTGTCGTAGTTGTGCCGCGTATTGCTCAGCGAACTGTTTGTAGATGAAGCAATCCTTTGCCTCATGCTTGTGGTTTGGATGGTGCGTGCACTGAGCGTTCACGATTTTGTCGTAGGCGGCGACTCGGGGATGCTGTTGCTGGTAGTTTGATGTTGTGGCGACCAGATCCTCGGGCTTACGCTTGCGATCCTTTTGGCCCCCATTGTTGTTGCCGTTGTCCTTCTTAGGACGCCAGCTGGTTCCGGATGGCTTGTCGTCCCTCTTGTCGTGCCGGTCTTGTCGTGAGGCCTTGATTGCGTCGTCAGATTTGGCGTAGGAGTTTGCCATCTCGAACATTTGCTTGACCGTCCTCGGTGGCTTGCGCCCAAACTTGCCGATAAGCAGCTCATCACGAACGCCTTTCTGGAATGCAGCAATAATGACGTCATCGGTGATGTTGGGAATCTTGTTCCGTTTCTCTGAAAAGCGTCGAATGTAGTCCTTCAGCGATTCGTCCGGCTTCTGAATGACGTTGTAGAGGTCAAAGTGAGTCCCAGGCCTTTCGAAAGTACCCTGAAAGTTGGCGATGAAGTGGTCCCGAAGCTCACTCCACGAGTCGATCGAGCCTCTTGGCAAACTCGTGAGCCAGTTCCTGGCTGAGTCGGCGAGAGCGACGGGTAGGTAGTTGGCCATAGCCTTGCTGTTTCCTCCTGCTGCGCGGATGGCAAGGGTGTACACAATTAGCCAGGACTCGGGGTCGGTCTTACTGTCGTACTTATCAATCCCGGTGGGTTTAAAACCACTCGACCAGTCCACTCGATGCAGGTTCCTGGTGAAAGCGGGCACTCCATCATCGTAGTCGTCGGGTGATTTCCTTCTGTCTTCAGAAGAGCGCCGTTCACGTTCCTGGTAGCGTCGGTCGAGTACCTCCCGCAGATCACTCGGCGGGGGCCTTCGCGGGCTGCTTTGGTGGTTGGAGTTGTTGTAGCGACGATTCCGGTCGTGGACGGGTTGTCGGCTGTGTTCTCTCTCGTGAGAGTCAGCCGTATGAACTCGTGGCCTCCATACTGCCTCGTGGCGAGGGTCTTTAGATCTGACTGGTGTCTTGGTTTGCTCGGGTCTCTTGTAGTCCTTGGACCGCAGCGGCGGCAGTCGGCTTCTGTCCGATGTTTCAGCAACGGACTCGGTCGGCCTTCGTGCGGAGCTAGAAGGATGGCCGTTGGCCGTAGCTACGACGATGGTCTTGATCTTGTCCAGGAGCGGCGTCACCGTAGTCGGCGCCGCTTCGATGACGGTGTCGATGAGGGTGAGGGCAGCGACGGCGTTTTGTTGAGGCGTCTGGAAAATATTGGCGTTGTCGACTCGCGTCTGCATTATGGCCTCGCGGGCTGAGCGCCCAGTCGCCCTCAGGTCTCGTTTCTTTTTGTCGGCTTCTTGCTTCTTCCTGAGCTCCTCCTCCTCCTTGCGCTTACTCTCCTCCTCCGCACGCTTGCGCTCTTGCTCCAGCTTGGCTCGTTCCTCCTCCACGCGCTTGCGCTCTTGCTCAAGCTTAGCCCGTTCCTCCTCCGCGATCCTCCGGGCCATAGCCGAGTCGGTCTCAGCTACTTCAGCCATGAGAACGTTGAGAAGGTCCGGATCGTAGTAGTCTTTATCTGCGTTGTAGCTGTTGATTTCATCCGTGGAGATGTCGTAGAGGTCGTCGAAGTCGGTGGAGCTCATATGTTCGTCAATATCTGTGGATGAGTACGACCCGAGTCGTTCGAGTATGACCGCGACCTCTCGTGAGGCCGGGGGACAGCATCAAGGCGATGATGACTCAGAAGATTCAGAAGGTTCTCCCGAGTGGATCAGATCCAACTCAGAAGACAGGAGATTATGATAGATTTTAGCGTCGTCCGGTAATCCGAGCGGCGCCAAGGAACTTTCCCTCCTCGACTGGTTCGAACCCGAGTCGAGAAGAGAGAGCTTACCGAATTTGTCGGTGACGAAGTCGAGTCCGCCGAAGCGAAGCGCCTGCCCAGGGGCGAAGACGAAGTCAGCGAAGCTTGATGGAGATCCCATTGCGCTCGTTGGCGAGATATTGAAGAAGAACTTGACGCGGAGCCCCTACCTGGCGCGCCAACTGTCGAAACTTGGTTTCGGCAATATCAATCTGGGGGTAGCAGTCAAGTGCCAAACACAATGGGTTAGTCGGGACAAAGGTTTTAGACAGGTTCAGGCCCTCTCTAATGAGAGGTAATACCCTACTCCTGTTTCGGGGATTCGATCCGCCGAGTATTTATTGATTTCTTGATCTCTTTCAATAGGGGCTCTCGCGAGTTTTCTGTCTGTCCGTGTATTTTTCTTCTGCTCTCTCCCTCTCAAGGGACGCCCCTACCCTCCTTATATAGTCCCGGAGGATGGGTTTACAAGTCGGAGACCTATTCTATTCTAAGTCAGACTCCTCAATCTTACCAACTATAGACTATGGGCTGTTACCTTATCTCAATGGTAACGTAATACCCAAGTCAAAGCCAGTTTACATAATCATGAAGCATAACCTATCCCCTATAGTAAGTCGGATAAGCTAGCCGTGAAGGTATCCGGTACCCATAATCTCCACAACAGTATAAGATTAAAGTTGATAAAGATAGATTTAACTAAAAATTATACAAGTTTGGATATAAACCGATGTAACTTAGAAGTAGCAATGAGATAATATGGTGTGAACCAATTGGTCAAAGTTTATATAATGTGATAGAAATAAATCCGATGGTTAAAACATACATCAGCTGGTGATCCAATATAAGTAAATTAAAATGTATATCGGCTAACTAACTGATATATCTGATAGTTGAAGCCCAAGATAATGATAAGTCATCGGCTAGCACTTCGATGAACGTTGCATAAAAATCTATCGGCTTACTAGAATTAAACTTATCAACAACAATCTTAATAGATCGGACCTAACCGATATAGTAAAAGATTGGAGACAAGAAGAAAAACCTATTTGGCCAATAGATCTATACAAACGTGATGGATATAACAAATCTATCTAGAACAGCAGTACAATTAGAGGAATATCAACTTAGGCAGAACATCAGACCTAACCGAGAAAGTCCTAACTAAGCCGATACAACTCTAAACAGCAATGCAGTGAAAGATAGAATCAATATATCATATAGGCAATACTTGCGTCAACCTAGATAGAATATCAGACTTTACCAAGAAAGTACTAGCCACGCCGATACAAGCGAAGTTGATGGAACTTACTTCTTCACCGGAGATCAAACTCAACCGACGCAGCCCAACTCGAAACTAAGAACTTGCCGAGATAAAAGGGTCGCAATGCGTCGAAAATAATTGTATTGATATGTGAAGATGATTTACAAAGACCTGGGTATACATATTTATACCCTCAGGTTGATACTAGTCTTGATCGGACACTAGATATACTTCCTAAAAATAAAAGGAAAAATACAAGTCCTGATCGAACACTAGATATAACTTCCTAAAGATAAAAGGAAAATTACTAAATCTTGTCTAATTAATAGATAGAATTAAATTGTCATGCCGTGGTCTTCACGATTCCTTCTTGAACTCGGTCTCTTATGGATAAACTTCCATCGGTTGATTGACCTCTTTCCTTAACCAAATCCACTAAAGAACCTTACCAAAATTTGGTGTTAACAAGTAGCCGCCAGCACCGTGGCCGAGCCGAAACACTGCTGCAGCTTGGTAAGGGGCTTCTCTTCAAAGCCATCGTCGGGTCAAGGCTACGGGCCCCAACTGCTTGTGTGGATGTGACGAGCCAAAGTAGCATCCATCTCAATTCCTATTAGGAGCGATTCCAAAGATTTAAACCATGTTCACATGCAGTCATTATTTCCCATTACCACTCCGCGCTTCGAGGTGTCGTGTGTGTGGAGGTGAAGCAGCGGGGCAAGGGTTTTTAAAGCCCTCTCCCTCCCACTATTTCGCCTTCCGCCTCAACTTCTCGTTCGCCTAACACTCGCCACCGCCATCTTCATCGTAATCCTTGAGAACTCGCAGCTGCCATTCTTCCTCTTCACAATCCCGCGACCATGCTGCGTGGCAACCGCACAGCCAAGCCCCTGGAAGGGAGCACTCTCCCACCCTCTCTCTTACACGATACGACCGAGAAGGAGAGGACGAAATGGCTGATATTGGCCTCAAATGCGCAGTGGGCGACAATCATCGTGCAAGCAGGGGGTAAATGCACCAAGCCCCAAGAGTCGCAGGAGGTGGTGTACTACACCACCTACACAGCTGGGGGCCTAGTTCCGCCCTTCTTCGAGTTCTTTTTGCAAATCCTAGAAGTCTTCGGGCTGCAAATGCTGCACCTGACGCCTAACGCCATGATGGTGTTGGGCATCTTCGTGCATTTTTGCGAGATGTTCGTGGGAGTTCTGCCATCGGTGGATCTATTCCGCCATTTTTTCAAGGCATGGCACGCCCCGATCAACAAGACGACGGGCAACTAGATTGAGTGGGGTGCGTCTTCTTTAGCGCCTGCTCCGAGGGTAAGTTCATGCCGATCCCCGTCAAGACCAAGTGGGATAAGTGGCGCCAAAAGTGGGTCTACATCGGGGTAGAAACCCACGACCGCCTCCTTCTTCCCATTGGCCCCGCCAAGATCCTGTCGTCGTGGAAGAACATGCCAACACCAAACCCATGCCTGAGCCCATCTTCGCTCAATCACTGAACTGGTTGAAGCCAGAGTTACAGCGTACATGGTGGTTGATGATTACCACCATCAGAGGTTGGCACCTCTGAACCGTCGGAGCCGCGCAAGCTGGCTCTATACCAACAAAAGGGATGCCACCAGGATGCACCCCGATGACCTAGGCGAGGCCAGGCTGGACATCCTGGTGGCTGCGTCGCTGAAGGGGGGGCACAACTACTGACCGCAATCTTCCTCCCAGGGTTCTTCTGCTTTGCGTGGACGGCTGTCGAGTACAGATCCAGAGTGCCTTCTCCGACTTTGACGCAATGGGAATTGCAGTGGCCAGGGGTGGCCCCATGGTGCCCGACTTCGCCGAATCGAGCCCTTCTCGGTCCAAGATTATCTTCCTCACTCGAAACCCGCCCCAGGCAGGGGCTATTGGTGAGGTAGCCATTGCCCCGGGCCGCACACCTGCCAAGGGCAAAGATGCCTCAGCCAAGAGGGCCCCAGGCAATGACCCCTCTAGGAAGAAGAAGGAGAAGAAGAAGAAGAGAGAAGCCTCGAAAAGGACTTCCTCAGGAGAGCCCGTCACGGGTGGCATATCCCCGAGACTGTGCTCGCGCGCGAAGACAGTGGCTGACCTGGGCCCCAGGAGGAACCCCTTTGAGCCACAGAAATGAGCCTACACAGGTCCCTTAGAAGCGTAAGCCTTCTCCCGTGTCCTTTAATTATATGGAGTACACCGCATATTTTTCTGGTCTTGTGTTCCACATTTTATTTTTGACTGATCCAGGGACCTGGAAGAAATAACTGCCACCCCGCCACCACCTACAAGGAATGACCCCTCCTCCGCCACTGAACCGGCCGCCACGGAGCAGATGGGGTCGAAACAGCAGCAACCGGAGAGGCACAGCCGGAGCAGGCACCAGCGGGAGCAAAAACAACCACGAAGAAAACATCATCTGCCGACCCAATCGCGCGACGCCAACATGCACGGCGCTAGTACCGACAGGCACCCACAGAAGATTGCCCACAGGTGTGCGGCAAGACGCTCTTGAAGGGAACTCTGCCGCCAAAATGGGCTCGTGCCCCGTGGCCCCAAGGGGTGAGAAGTGGGCGCTTGACCTTGGGATTCGTGAGCCGTCTACATAGGTCGACAAACCTTTCCCGCACCTCTCTGCCGCTTTGGGCTAGGCTAAGGCCGCTGTGGGAAATGTTTGCAACGCGGTGGCCCAAGAGTGGTTAGAGCTCTCCCGCTGCCTTTTGTCTCTCATTTCATGGGATAGGGCTGTGGAAGATTCCTTAACACGGCTCAACGTCGACGCCATGGAGACCGCCCTCACAATAGCCTTGAGCATGACCGACCGTGAGGAAGAGCTAGCGAACGCGGAGGCTCGCCTTGCCGCGATATGGCGCAAGTTCGCACTAAGCTCGCGGCGTGCCGGTCCCGCGCAGAAGAATTGGATCTGCGCGAGGCACGTGTCGTAACCCAGGAGGAAGAACAGACGACTGCGGCACGTTGCCCCGCGGCTAAAGAGCATGCCGACAACAAACTAGCAGCTTCCCAAATCCGCACAAAGGAGTTGGACTCACAGGAGTCACTCCTCGGGGCTCGGGAAGCCAAACTGCGTGATCAAGAGCTGGCCGCCGAGGCCCGAGAGGCAAAGCTCGCTTCCCGGGAGCAACGGCTGACGACTCGTGAGCAGATCATCACCATGCGGGAGGAAGCCTCTCTGCACTTGGTGACGTACCCGGGAACTGATACAGGGCACCATTCGCACGGAGCAATCCCTGGCCACCTGGGAGGCCAATCTAGTGGAGAAACGGGAGGACTGCTACCGGGACATGGATCAAATGGAGCTATTGCAATCCATGTTTGAGATCAAGGAAGACTTGCTCCTATCCCGGGAGTCCTTGGTAGAAGACCAGGAGGTGAAGGTCACAGCTCGCGAGCAACACATGGCTGACTTGGAGCATGACGCGGAGGCCTCCCGAAAGAGGGCCGCAGATATCAAGGTTGTGTCCCGGGGATCTGCTCTTTGGGCCGCTCAAGGACCAAGCACCACCTCCAACCTTAGCAGAACCGGAGGCGGGGACAATCTCGCGACCGAAAACAAGTTGAAGGAGCAAGTGGCTCAGCATCAGCATACATTGAACTCAAAGATCCAAACCGAAGCTATGCTCGGGGACGAACTTGTGGGGCACGTGGCCAGATTCCATGACATCGTCCACCACTGTTGCCTACCAGAAGCCAATGTCTGAGGCTTGTTGGGTAGGCCCCTCACTCAGTGCGTGGGCGAGGTTAACCGCATTGCGGACGTGCTAGAGCGCCTCCCTGAGCACTTCCACAACTTGGCAGCCAGGGAGGGTTGTGAGCTTGCGAAAGCGATGGTAGAGCACATCCTGAGCTGCTTCCATGCTCGAAAAGCCAACTTTTCCTCGTCCCGGCACTGAGAGGGTTTCCTCCAGGAACTAAGGAAGAGGTGAGGAAAGCCGTGTAGGAGGATGCCGCCACTATTGCCTCCTTCTTCGACCGTGGGGCGTACGTCGACGTAGAGACCGAAGACAATGCCCCGGACAGTGAGGAAGAAGAAGAAGAAGAAAGCGTCGTTCCGCCTTTTGACTAGTAGCTCGCGACGCACGTCCACCCTCTCGCTTATCTTGTCAATTGACTGTAAATAATTTTACTTGATTATGTATTTCATTTGCTTGAAATTCCAACCTGAGGATTGAATCTTGCAACTCTCTCTCTTTTTTTGACATTGATGCTTGCATGAAACTTGAAGCACTTCAACGCGCCTAAAGCAGGCGCAAGCCCCTAGCCCCGGGTCTCGGGAGCCAAGAGCCACAGAAACCCTTAGCACTCCCTAGATCCTATTGCCAAGGACCCATAACCCCTTTGGATCTAAAACCTGCACACTGCAACATCCAATAAGTACGTTATCATGCCCTCGCTCCTTCCTCGCTACAAACCCTTGCCAATGCATTCCTTTCAACCGCCTCTTCCAAACCTTGGGCTTACCACGGGGAGAGACACGCATGACAACGCGCAAAGACCGAACCCACGACATAGCCCCGAGCCAAAACTGACCAGTCCGAGTACCGCTGCCCACCAATGAAAACTAAGCTGCCCCACGGAGAGGCGTGCCCGAGGTCTCATGGCTTTGATAGTAGCCGGGGTTTAGTTCGTGGCAAGGGCTTTGTTCGGGGCCCGGCCCCATGGTTATCAGCGTAACTTTTCCTATGGAAACAACAAGAATTGTATTTTATAGTCGGGGCGATAGCAGGGGCAGCAACACGCGAAGGGAGACAAAAGACGCGAGAAAAAAGAAAACGTAGTCTGAAAAATGAACTACAAAGCGATAATAAAAGCTTACTGAAAACCGAGATTAAAATTTTATAAATAATGTACATGATGGTATCCCCCGACCAAAGTTAGGTTCGGAAAGAACGCAACTTTGGCCCAGGCACTAACTAACTTACAACATTGTTAAGGATAGAACTTTCATAAATGCTCAATATTCCATGGGTTTGGAAGCGGTGTTCCTTCTTAGGTAGCCAGTCTTAGTAAACCCGACCGGGTGACACCGATGACCAGGAAGGGGCCTTCCCATGACAGGGATAACTTGTTTTTTCCGACGCATGTCAGGACACGGCGGAGAGCCAAGTCCCCAACTTGGAGCGTTCAGGCCCAGACCTTGCGCTGATCGTAACGCTTTTGGTTCTACTGATACCTTGCTGCTCGTAATGTTGCACGTCTTCTTCGCTCTTCAAGATAATCCAGGTCAACCTGTTGGAGCTGTTCATTTTTAGGGCCACTGCCGTGTAGTTTGACCCGAGGAGAGCTGAATATAAGCTCCGATGGGAGAACGGTTCCGGCCTCGTACACAAGGAAGAAAGGGGTCTCTCTTATGGCCTTGCTCGGGGTTGTTCGGTTTGCCCACAGGACTGTTGGGAGCTCCTCAATCCACTCCGAACAATGCTTCTTGAGGACGTTGTATGATCTTGTCTTGAGTCCCTTCAAAATTTTTATGTTCGCCCTCTGAACCTGCCCATTGCTCTCAGGATGGATGGGGGAGACAAACCATAGTTTAATTCTGACATCCTCGCAGTAGTTCCCAAACAAGTCGCTCGTGAACTATGTGTCGTTGTTTGTTATGATGCGATTGGGGACCCTAAAGCAGTTCGTGATCCCCCTTATGAATTTGAGCGCGGAATGTTTATTGATTTTGATGACCGAAAAAGCCTCCGGCCACTTGGTGAATTTGTCAAGGGCCTGAGGATATTCAGCCCTTAGACCGCAAAAGGCCATGATAAGGGGGTGACTTGAAGTGCTTGCGCGGGCTGACGCGCTTGCTTGGCATGGAATTGGCATGCCCGGCACTGCCGCACTAGGTTTGCAGCATCTTGGAGCACTGTGGGCCAATAAAATCCCTGTCGAAACGCCTTTTCAACCAGGGCGCAGGACGTGGAATGGCTGCCGCACTCTCCTTCATGCACATCAGAGAGGATTTCAAGGTCCTCCTCTCGAAGAATGCACTTAAGGAGGACACCATTAGCACTACGTCAGTAGAGGTCCCCTTATACCAACACGTAGTGCTTGGCGATGCGTCCCACTCTTTTGGCTTCCCCATCATCTTCGAGGAGATGGGATTGGAGCAAATAAGCTCGGATCTCATCCATCCACGAAGAAGAACTGGCCTTGGCCCCAAAAATTTCAATCGGGGCATAAGGACTCAAGCCTGATTTGACCCGGGCATATTTGTCACGGTACGAGACATGGTAGAGCTCGAGGCCGTCAAAATGACGGTCGAGCCAACGCACCTCGTCCACGTTAGCCACCATCTGAGGATTTGTGCATTGATACTCCTTGGAAACTTGGTTGATAACGTGTTGGGAATCACCCCTCACCAACAACCGGCGGACCCCCAAGGACACTTGCCGCCCGGAGCCCAACGAATAGGCCCTCGTACTCCGCCATATTGTTGGTGGCCTTGAAGTCCAACTAAACCATCTAATTCAGCTCGTCTCCAGTGAGTGATGTGAGAACCACTGCAGCCTCAGCCCCATTGTAAGTGAGAGAGCCGTCAAAGTTCATACACCACTGAGATGGCACGTCGCCCGATAATCCGAGCCACGGGGGCGACGCGTCGAGCGCATCATCCACATCGGGCATCGGTGTCCACTCGACAACAAAGTCCGTTAGGGCTTGACTCTTGATTGTGTGGTGTGCCTGAAATGAAGATCGAACTCTGCTAGCTCGATCGCCCACTTTGCGACGCGTCCTGTGCCTTCTCGGTTGTGCAGTATTTGACCAAGGGGATAGGACGTCACCACCGGTACCTTATGAGACTAAAAGTAATGTCGAAGCTTCCTGGACGCAATCAAGACTGCATATAGCATTTTTTGTGGCTATGGGTATCTTGATTTCGCGTCCCTGAGTACTTCACTGATGAAGTACACGGGATGTTGTTCTGTGCGTGAGCGCAATTGCCTGACCGCCGTGCAGGGGTCTTGGTGGTTACCAGAGGGCAGGCTCAGAAGCCTGCACACATCCGGGTTGTTGTTTCTGAGCCCTAGAATTATTTCCTTTCTGGGATGTTGTAACATCCTGAAAATCCGTAATAATAAAAATACTAAAATTTTGAACTTTTTAAAACTTTTGCATCATGCCGGATGTTATGGTTGCTATTGTTTGCCAAAATGTAAATTGTCACAACAAGAAATCAAATTGAAGGTAAACATCTAGGTAATAAATACAATTTACAAGAATATTATTATTTATTTGCGGATGCGATAACAAGCCAAATATAGAACATGTTAATTATTAAGTTCATGTAATATAAATTACAGATCCAGTACTAGATTATTGAACCATGTCGATAACTCGGTCTCATGAGAATGCCAAGATTAAACTCTGAGTACCTAGACATAAATACACTACATGCAATGACGGTCATCTGGACTGTATCACATGAAATGATAAGCCCTTCGGAATATCTCATGAAATGCAAGTACATGTGAAATGATAATCATTCAAATGAACTAAGCCCTAGGTATAAAATAGAATTATGGAGTATTTAATTCGATATGTAGACCAATACTGCACCAAGTTCCAAATTGCATTGAGAGATTGTAATTAAATAGATTAAAACTGTCCGCGTAAAGTACATTGCCATACAAATAAGTTCAACCAATGTGCTATTACATTAACAAAGGTCACCTTAGAATATTTTGATTAGTTTTAGAAATATCAAGAGCCTCCTAATTATCGGGACTAATTTTGGGATTTAACCTCATTTGAATAATGCAATAAAAATATATTGGTGTCATCACAACTTTTGGGTAAAATTTAGACTTTTGGACACTAAATATTAAATTTGGTTGCCTAGAAAATTTACGGATTAAACTCTCCTCTTTTTCCTATTTAATTTTTCTCCCTAAACCCTAAAACGAAAAAATCGGCTAAATAAACAATTAAAGGTATAAAGTAAACTAAAATATGTTTTGGGCAAAATTATAGTAAAGAAAATATTCTACCTAAATGTCATCCATTCACTTGGAAATATAAATTTAAATAGAAAATTTTATATGTAAAAATATAATTATATATATATGTATGTACGTATGTATGTATATGTATATACAAATATATGTATGTTGAGTACGAATATAAAACTTGGTGACATAAAATATTGGACCATTCTTTAGGGCATGGTGATATAAATTCAAATGGGCATTTTGTATATATATATAAATATATATATAGAGGCATAAATATAAATCCTAGGTATATAAATATATAGACATACATACATATATATATATAATGAATATAAAAATAAATTATGAAAACATCGAAATTTTGAGTGAAATATTTAGGAACAATAGAAATATTGAACAACATTCATTTAGGTGAAATTACAAAATTTTGGATGGATTTTAAAATTGAAAATCACTCAAAATCCGCAAAAATGCAAAAAGCTACTGTTCATTAGCCGCCTAATGTTCGGCTGGGGACCTAGCCCGTCCCGTCACCGCCTGCCATGCCGCACGTCCTCGCACCTTGAGCCGTTGCTGCCGGCCGTCGCCATCGTCGCGCCCGTCACCCCGCGTCGAGCCCCGTGCGCCGCTGCCCCCGCGTCCCGTCCGCCCCGGCCGCCGCGCGCCGCGCGCTGTCGCCGTCGCCTACCGTTGCCTACTGCCGCCTGCCGAGCACCCTCGCGTCTCGCCCCGCCGCGCCTCGCGGCCCGCGTCGGCCGCGCATCGTTGCCCCCCTCGGCCTCCTTTCCTCCCCGCCTACTCCCCCTTCTCCTTCCTCCATTTTCCCCACTTCTTCGCTTCTCCACCGCTCGGCGCCGGTCACCGCCGTCCTGCTGCCGTTGCGCCATCGCCGCTAAGCCGCCCCGGGTAAGCCCCGCCCTCCTATTTCGCCTTCCCTGCGCCGCCGCCGCCCGCTAGAGCCGAGAGAGAGAGCTGGAGGGAGAAAAAGAAAAAGAAAGGAGAGAAAGAGAGAAAAAGGAAAAGGAGAAAAAGAAAAGAAAATGGAAAAAGTGAAAGAAAATAAATAAAAGGAAGAGGAAAATTTAGGAAATCGGTAAATTAATCGTCGATTCTTTCGGCAACTTCTAGAAAATAAATCGGGATTATTTAGTAAATCGAGATTATTCGCTTAATTAGGGTTATTGGTTAAGGGGTTATTTATTTAGCTAATTACTTAGATATTTATTCATTAGGTTATATAAATACGTGTATATTAATCGGAGGATTAGTCGTCGACTATTTTTGAAAATTCCTATATAATAAATTGCGATTATCTATTTAATCGATGACTTATTTAGGTATTTGGTCTACTAATTGTCTATTAATTTTTCTTGTTAATTTATTTACCAATCCGATTATTCAATGTGGTTATTTGGTCTTTTGTTAGGGTTGATTATTATCGGAACCTAAGTATTAAATATGCGGAGTATCTTATTTCGGATTAAAGTATTAGGGTTAACTATTATTAATCAGAATCTAATTTATTCAGAATCGCGTAAATTAAATTGAGCTAATACTTTAATCGGTTAACGCAAATATGTTAGGACAAAATGGGTTAAAAATAAATGAATTATGAACAGTACCTTTTCACAATTTCTCATATTAATTCAAATTTGAATCTTTGAACGAGCGTAACTTATTCATTTTAGCTTCGATTCGAGTGAAACTTGAACCTAAATTCGTAAGCTTTCCAATAGTATATAATTTACTGTTTATTAAAATATATTTATATTTATAAAATAATTAATATCAAATGATTGGATAAATAACTAACTTAAAAATGTGCTAATAAATAAAAGTGATATTGTTATGTAAAGTAGATATAATAATATTTGTCTCTAACATGTTTATTCACTATGAAAACCATGTAGACTAATTGGATGTATTATTTCAAAAACTTGCTAGAGCTTGTAGGAAAATACCAGTGCCATTTATTATCACTAACCATATATATATGATTAAACCCATGACATATAGGTTATTTAAATAAGTTTAGCCTTGTAATTTTGTAGGTAAAATAGGAGTACCCTTAGGTTAGTTCATAGCATATTTTCGAGAAATAATAACAGCGCTAATATGATTAAATCACTTATACGAAATCAATAAATGCCATATTGTATAGAGTACTGTATATATAATTTGGTTATACCCACTAAAACGTAAATTATGCGATAGAATATCTAAGATAGATAAAATACTAATTATAAATCTTGACCTCATATAATAGTAGCCCAGCGGTGAATTAGGATTATTCATTGTAAAATTATAATCTGCACCTCTAATATTATCAACCTCACAAATCTAACATATAGAGCTTGGATAATTATTAACCTATTATAATGTCAGGTAGAACCTATCCATAATTATAATAATGGCTCTATTGATAAAATAATCAAATAATTCACCGAAGTGATTCATTGAGCCGACATTGATACTATGACCATTGAATTTAGATAGAAGCGAGCAATATGAGCAACCCTAGTGCGACTCCAACATTTATATTTGTTTGCGCATGTTTGATTGATTGGTTGAATATTGGTTTTTCTCGCGTATTATAGTGTTGGTGTATCGATTAGTCGTGAGGCAATGGGCGCAACTTTCAGGAGGTGAAGGTTGATCAAGATTATAGAGTAAGGATTATCCTGAGCAGGCAAATCATCACTAATCCTTGAACATATTGATCCCAAATTGCGAACTTACTTTGTTTACAAATAAAACTGCATGCGATGATGAATATCCTACTTGTTATTATGCTATACCTTTGACTATTGTTTACCTTCTTCCCTTGTACCCATAAATACGTGTGATGTTCCGAGTCACTTATGACAAATGCTTAGTAATGCTAATTTAGATTCATGCATTCTCATATTTATTAAAAGCTATATGCTCGAGCAATTACCTTTGGGAAAGTAGTTGAGATGCGGCATGTGGAGACATGAGCGCCACATTGCCATGACAATGATAACAAGATTTGTGAAAGGAAAATAAAACTAAACAACTATTTTCAACTGGGGCGGCTGGATGACTTGGGTGGTGTCCAGTAAAGGCTAGTGCCATCCCTGGTCAGTTAAGGACCGAACCATGAAGCTAAGCATGAAATGACCCCCCGTACAACCGTACTTCTCGAATAGGCATAGACCTAGCGGAGTAAATAGCCGAGCGGAGACAGTATCCCTGCATAGTGGTCTTCTTGATGTGTATGAGAGGCGAGGCCTACGGTGGAGTCGCCACCGGTAGGACCGCCACGTGTAAACCTAAATTTAATAATAACTTAATGCATGTGTGAGTCTTCCCTTCCCAAGAGCGCCAGAACTACTCTCACTGCTAGAAACCGTGTACGCCTAGAGTGCATGAGGATGTAAGTTCATGGAGCGGGTACTGCCAATGTGAGGTTATTGAAAGGCTTTGCCGTGACGCATCTCATTCGTTGGGACTTCGGCTCATGTATTGGGCAAGTCACGAAGTACGGGTAAAGTGTACATCCACTGCAGTGTGAGTAAATCAAATTTATTCGAATAGCCGTGCTCGCGGTTATTGAGCACCGGGACATGTATTACACTTGGCTAGACTCTAAATTCTTAAACTGATTGGGAGGGGACATTGCATGATGATTTTTACACTGGTGGATCCACTTCTCGGAAGGCGAGAAGGGGTAGACCCCAGAAAACCATGACGACACAATGGCGGGAAGCTATCCTTTGAATCACAATGGATGGTGGATAGAACCGTCATTGATTAATGAACTATGGTATTAAAATTTGATCAGTCTATGCTAGGTTTTAGGCTTGTGAAAAAATTTACAAAACTTGCTTTACACAAAAGAACAGGAAGCCATTCCTTGAAATACCCTCTATCATATGCATTTTTGTGTGGTGGCTTGCTAAGTGCTTTTGTACTCATTGTTGCTCCATATATATCTTTTAGCAGAGTGCTTGAAGAAAAGCCCTTGTTAGTACGCTTGGGTAGCTAACAAGATGACCGGAGTGCGGTCCCGTTCTAGGTCTCGTTCCCTGTCGACTGCTTGTGGCATGTCAACCGGGCCCTTGTATTGTTTCGTCTTCCGCTGTTGTTCTCTGATAGTCGTTGGCCTGCCTGGCCCTAATGTAAGCACTTAACCCCTTTAGCCTGAATTCATCCGTGATATGTTGTGATTCGGCTATGTGTGTGTACCAACTACTGATCCAGGGATTGGTACGGATAAACACATAGGATTTCCAATTTCCAAAATCGGGGGTCTACAGATGTTGTCCTTCGGATCCCTGTACCTCGGGCATCTACTGAGACGCCTTGTCTTGGACCTATTTCCCAGGAGCCGTGGAGTCCTGGCCCCTGGGAACCACAATTCTTGGTCGTCTTCTCTAGGTACCATGTCCTTAGGAAGCATTCACTCAATGACAAGAGCCATGCTCACCACTTGAGGGGTTGTCACGATGTAAAGCAGCAACGGTTCTTTGGGGGGTCGGGGCCACGAGGATAGGTGGCAAATATAAATACTTTTTTAACTTGTTCAGAGCTACCTCCGCCTCGTCCAGGTGAACCCCTAGCCTTCTTGAGGAGCTTGAAGAGGGTCAAAGCCCGCTACCCAACCCTTGAAATGAAGTGACCAAGTGTTGCGATGCACCCGGTCAATTTCTGCTCTTCTTTGAGTCGTGTCGGTGGCCGCACATGTTCGACAGCTCTAATTTTCTCTGTGTTTGCCTCAATGCCACGACTAGACATGAGGAACCCAAGGAGCTTGCCCACTGGGACGCCAAACACGCACTTATCAGGATTCAACTTCATCCTCGTAGTTCGGAGGTTGCATAAGGTTTCGGCCAAATCATCGATCCTGTGTCTTCACCACCAAATCATCGACGTAAGCTTCTATGTTACTCCCAAGCTATGGTTTAAAAGTTATTTTCACAGAACGCTGGAAAGTGGGACCAGCATTTTTCAACCCAAAAGGCATGCAAATATAACAGTAAGCCCCCAGAAGGGTGATGAAGGCTTTTTTTCCTCACCCTCTATTGCCATGCGTATTTAATGATATCCTGAATAAGCATCTAAAAACACAAAAGGTCGCACCTATCTATACATGGCAAAGGGAAGGGATCCTTGGTGCAAGCCTTATTGAGGTCAGTGTAGTCGATACACATACATAACTTCCCATTCGACTTGGGGACAGCGACAGCATTGGCAAGCCACCCTGGGTGAATGACCTCGCGGATGAAGCCTGTCGTGACTAGATTGTCGATCTCCTCCTGAATGAAGGCCTGGCACTCCGGAGCTTGTCGTTGCACCTTTTGTCGCATGGGGCGAGAGCCTAGGCGAACAGACAAGCGGTGGTCAATCACCTCCCTAGGGACCCTGGGCATATCCAATGGTTGCCATGCAAACACATCAGCGTTAGCCCGGAGGAAGGCAACGAGCGCACTTTCCTATTTGGCGTCCAAGGAACCACCAATCTTGATGGTCTTGGACGCATCCTCACTGAGGGCAAACTCCTTGATGACCTCTGAGTCGATTGTAACGATGCGCTGCTTAGAAGTGGACGCAACAGATGGTCAAGCAGTATCCGTGGCCCCCGAGCTGGCCAAGACCACGTTCGCCACTCGCTGCTCCGCGCACACCAAAGCAGATTTGATGTCCCCCATCACTGTGATCGGGCCCAACAGGGGTGTAGGATCTTCATGGATAGGTACACATAATGTGTCGCTGCCATGAACTTCACGAGCGCGGAGCACCTAAGGACAACATTGTAGGGCAGGTTGCATTTGGCAACATCAAAAATGATGCGCTCAATACGGAAGTTGCCCCGATCCCCGAAGGTCACGGGCAACTCAACCTGGCCAAGTGGCCAGGTGAACCCTTTTGCGACCCCAATAATGCGAAGCGAGGGGTTGAGTTTCGTCCCCAGGGCCTTGATTTGACAAATGCCTCGGGGGACAAAATGTTAAGGGCTGCACCCCCATCAACGAGGGCGCGACCCACCTTCACATTGTAAATGGTGGGGGAAACAACAGGGCGAGCTGGCCTTCCCCGTGAACCCGGGTCGGGTGGTCTTTAGGGTCGAAGATGATTGGAACATCCAACCAATTTAGCCTCCGAGACACCTCAGGCCCTAGGACCGTCGCCAGCAGCTCGCGTTTCATAGCCTTGAAGCTACGATGCGAAGCGTGGGCGCATGCGCCACCATCAAGGGTGGCGACAACGTTCTCCGGTTCCTGGAACCCAAGATCCACCTCCCCTTGCTTAGGAGCGGGCTTGGCATGCCATAGCTCCTGGTTGTACTTTTGCACGCGCTTGCCGATGTGACGGATAGCATGGTATTCCGTCAAGTCATGCATGCCTGTGTCATGGACGAAGCACCACTTGCCCCTCGGGGCCACCAGCTATGCAGCAGGCACGGCTTTTTGCCGCTCCCGGCCGCTTTCGTCACCCCAAGAGTTGTCAACTGCCAAGGTGAAGTTTTCGGCAGCCTTCTTCTCCTTCTTGCACTTCCTCTGGTTTTGTCGTGAAGCAGAACGGGAGGTACCCTCGCGGGCATCATCGTTCCCTAGGGAGGATTGCTCAGGGCGCGGCTTGTTCCACACCCGCGCCTCCTCCTTCGGGGCGCAATAATTGGCGAGGCTAAAGAGTTCAGCCACAGTGTGAATGACCCGTGTGCCCATCTTCTCCAGCATGCGCTTGTCCCGCACACCCGATCTAAATTCATGAATGACTGCGTGGCAGGTGATGTGCGGGATGGTGTTGCGAACCTGGCTGAACTGTTGCAAGAAACCACTCAAAGTCTCGCCCTTACGCTGGTGAACAGCATGGAGGTCCACCTCTGTTCCAGGATGAGGAAAAGTCCCCTGGAAATTTGCCACAAATTGGCAACACAAATCTTCCCACGAGTACACGAAGCCCTCGAGGAGGTTCATCATCCAAAACCATGCCTGAGCGTTGAGGGCGACGGGGAAGTAATTTGCCATCACCTTCTCATCACCGCCCGTGGCCTGGATGGCCGTGGTGTAGATCTATAGGTACTCCGTCGGGTCGATGGAGCCGTTGTACATTTTGGGCAGGCTAGGCCGGAACTTGGACGGCCACTGTACCTGGCGGAGCTTCGCGGACAGCACCATACAGCCGATGGCATACGGCACCTCCACAAAGGGGGTCATTCAACCGTCCCCAGGTTGTCCTCCAGCAGACGATGCTTGGGCAACCAACTGTCAAAGAACGGATCTCCAACAACGGGGAAGCGCGGACCACCCCCTCCTTTGAAGATTCGGCCATGGGGCGAGTTGAGTAAGCACGGAGAGATCACATAAAACAAGAACGCAGTGAGAAATATCCAAGTTCGGGCCACACAGATGCGTAAAGCCCTACTCCTGTGTTTTGGGACTAGATGTGAATGTGTTACAAGAACTCGACAAGCCATAGACTAGATGCTTAAAAAAATTTTCAACCAACCCCTAAGTTGCATGACTCCTCCTTTTATACTCTGAAGGGGATCCTGCCATTACATCTTGCATGGGGATCTGTCTATGCTTAGTCTTGTCGATGTTCCCCTTGTCACACCAGTCCAAAATGTACTCATTGTTGCTGTCTGGGCTAGTTCTAGTACCCCAGGGAGCTGAACAGGGTCCTGGGCCAGCTGGAACAATGCTTTCGACACCACTTGTCGCAAATCTGGGCCCGGTGGGCCTAAATGAGAGAGCTGGGAGTTGTCCGCCCTTCATGAAGCCATGCAACCAAGACAAGCACCACTCGCCACCGCGCGACATGTCACCCTGGCCTATTCCTTTTTGGTCACACAGCTAACTTGACTATCTCATATTTCGCCACCTCTTTCATGCATGCAATCGAGCCATAATCTCGATTTGTAGCTCTTGGGGTTACAACTCCACAGTAACTTAATATTATCGCTCGTTGTCCCATCGACGGGCCCACCGTCCTGCGTAGCTGACCAAGGAGAGGCCTTAGTCAACCCCAGGGCAGGGAGCACCGTTGATGGGGATTTTTTAGGTCGAGCACAAGCAAAAGGCATGTAACATCCTGAAAATCTTAAAATAAAATCTGGAAACTAAAATTTGGAGACAACAATTTGTTTTTCAAAACTTGCATCATGCTGGATCTTCCTGGAGTTCACTTTAATTTTCACCAATGCCAATTTAAACATCATTGTATTACAAACCATCTATGATCAACAAAACCGTCAAAGGAAATTCCTAAGGAAAAGGAATCTTCCTTCTAAGTCCTTTCCTCCTCCCTGGGCTTAATCTTCCTTCCCCCTCTCTTTTCTTTCTCTCTCAGCCCAGCCCAATCGCCTGCCCTTCCCCTCTTCTCTCTCTCTCTCATAGCCCAGCCCAGCCAAGTCGGGCCGGCCTCGACCCGTTTCACCCTATGCCCCAAAGTATATTTCTAATCCCTCCCTTGCCTTTCCCCACGCACGTTTGCGCCCTTGGCCACCGCACACGCACCCACCAAGCTGGCGCCAGGCCCAGCCCACCCATCAGCGATGCACGCGAACGCCTGCCCGAGCTAGCATCGTGCGGCCGTCTCCTTCCTCGCGCTCCTTTTTGTTGGAATTGATATATGGGCTAAGGCCCATATGAAGATTAATTCTATGAAAAATCACAAAAGCCCACCTCATGGGATGGCATGCATAGGGAGTTTAGTACCATCTTGCCTATTCTAGGAGAGGGAGACCTCCTTATAAGGGAGGATGCTCTCCTAGCCACTTGAGGCATGTGTGGTGGAGAGAACAAGAGGAACACACGCGCGCGCTCGCTCGCCTCGCCTCGCCAGGTGAGGCGAGGCGGCACGTGTACGCGTCATGTGCGTGAATGGTCCGTCAAATTGGTTCCTTATCCTTTCGCAGATGTGGTCTCCTTTTGCAGCTTTGTTTTGCTGCAAACAAATTCGGCTTAGTTTTTGGAAACACATTGAATAATCAGATGCGTGGAGCAGCGTGGAGTCGGGATAAGTTATGCGCGACATATCCGGTTCGGTTACGCGGAGTGGAGATCGTGTAGGCGCCCTGATCAAGCGTTGTGACATCTCTATATAAATGGAACCGCCGTCTTCACGCAAAGTACGTGAAATCAATCTAGGGTTTTGCCTCCTTCGCTGTACTGCGCCATCACTCGTCGTCTACTCCATCCCATTCGTCGGCGTGCACCGGCGATCGGGAGAGCAGGTCTCCAGAACCTTCGCCTTCGACGTCCTGCACTAGGAGAAGGTGGCAATAAGGTTTTTGGGAAGCGCTTTGCACGACTGCTTGCTGTTCGTTCATAACAGCCCATCTTCCTCTTCGCTCGGGTGTTGCGCGCTGTTGTCAACGCTTGGTACCGCGAGTCCTTCCCGTTGTGCGGCCAAACTTCCAGAATTCTCGGTACAAATCAAACATGTTTCGCGTATTTGATCTGTTCATGTTTTACTGCAGGGGATGAAGGCACCTGCAGGGCAGACCCCGAAGTCTGCCAATGTGACCATTGGCAACACTGGAGATGCAAGCAGGTATGGTAATTTACCTACTATTTTCTCAGTTAATTAGTCTACAAACTGATGGGTTGATACAGGGGCCAATGTACATGTTTGTACTGACATCTCGCTGTTTTCTTCTTATCAGGTCGCACGGGATTCCTCCGTTCTAATGGGGAATGGGTCACATGCTTCTGTTCATGGTGTTGGCATGGTAGATCTGAAGTTTACTTCGGGAAAGATCGTGCAGCTGAAGAACATGCAGCATGTCCCTACTGTCAACAAGAATCTCGTTAGTGGTTCCCGTCTTTGTAGAGACGGATTTAAGTTGGTGTTTGAGTCTAATAAAGTAGTCGTGTCTAAACATGGATATTTTATTGGTAAAGGCTATGAGTGCGAAGGCTTGTTCCATTTTTCCCTTTCTGATTTCTGCAATAAGTCTGTGAACCATATTTGTGGCAGTGTGGATGATGAGGCTAATGTTTGGCACTCACGTTTATGTCATATTAATTTGGGCTTGATGTCTCGGCTTTCCAGTATGTGTTTAATTCCTAAGTTTTCCATTGTTAAAGGTTCTAAGTGCCATAGTTGGGTGCAATCAAAGCAACCTCACAAGCCTCACAAGGCTGCCGAGGAGAGAAACTTGGCACCTTTAGAACTCCAACATTCAGATCTTTCTGAAATGAATGAGGTGTTGACGACAGGTGGAAAACAATACTTCGTAACATTGATTGATGATGCTACCAGATTTTGCTATGTGTATCTTCCTATCAAGTTAGTTTTCAACTTCTGCCTTATAAATTTTAAAATAGTTGAAAACCAACTTGATAGGAAGATAAAAAGACTTAGGTTTGATCGTAGTGAAGAGTTTTTCTCAAACGAATTTGACTTGTTTTGTGAGGAACATGACATTATACATGAGAGGACGCCTCCTTATTCTCCTGAGTTTAATGGGATTGCCGAAAGGAAGAACCGCACACTAATTGACTTGGTTAATGCCATGCTGGATACTGCGGGATTACCTAAGGCATGGTGGGGGAGGCATTGTTGACCTTGAATCTGTTGGCGCAGAATTTAGACCCGCCTCGCAACAAAACGGGTTCTACGTTTCCACGGCGGCCTGGGAGATCTGCTTAACTCCAGTGCAGGTCCAAATTGGCTTGCCTAGTCGTGCGCAGAGCGTGCCAGTTGATTTGATCTGCAATCAACAAGAAACGAGTAAACCATGTTAGAAAACAATGGTCGATCGGCCAATAGGCCGATGTCACATTGTTATAGCCCAGCCAATAGGGCAAAGCTGTATCGGCTTACTCAAGATTAAATTAAATTGACCAGATCTAATCTCATCGGCCCATGCTAACATATCTATGGCGAATTGCTGGAATCGGCCGATGAGGGTTTCATGAAGATAAATACACTAGCTAATACTCTAGTGTAAACTTATACAAGACAATCGGCCAATATAAATACACCAACCACAGAAAGATCTTAAGAACACCCTGCAACTGATACATTTATATTCATCGATCCACATATATAAGCGGCAAATACATGCAAAAAACATAAATAATCACATGCATTAGGTAAGACCGGCTGAAACCCCGGCGCTATCCTTAATTACAATCGAAAGCAGGCTTTGTGTTAGATCTCAAAATAGGACTAAGGTCGATAGCAACTCAAAGTGTGAATCGAGACTTAACACAAAGAAAACCAAGCCATCGATTGCTTTTGGGGATGGTAAATGCCTTAGATAATCTAAACGAGTAAACTAATTCAATCGTCATCGGCAATAAACCCTAAAACGAGTTAACCGCTGGCGAGATGGAATTAGAAAACCACATCGAGATTAGCTAAAACACGATAAACGACGATCACATCATCAGGGCTTAACGTGCCTAAAGCGACACGCTAGCCCCGACGATGTAGATAGTCGGGTACGAGTTCTTACCTCTGCTCTAGGGAAGCAAGAACTTGTCAGGAGTTAACCTCTTGCGAGGGTTGGCGATGCGCCGAAAATAGATTAATTTGATTGTGTGATTGATTGAGAGAGAACTTCTATGTACATACTATCGGGATATTTATACCCGAGATTACAACAGAACCCTTGTAGGGCACGATCTTATCTACAACTAACAAACAAGTCTTTGCGGCAGACTTTTGCCACAGATTAGATCTAAACCTACTTAATTTACAAAATACAATTGCCTAAAACCGAGCTTTATCTCTATTTGGCAACTTCCCTAAAGCTTATCTCGAGCCCAGACCAAGCCCACATTGACTCTGTCAACTTACAACCCGTATCGGCCCACGACCACACCGAATCCGTATCGGCCGATACGCTCTTTATGGCAACGCCTTTCCCAGTCCGATACGGCTACCGGGTCCGATACGAAGCCTGGTCTGACTCCAACTCAATCCTTCCTCTCTGCTTCGGTTTCCTCTTTCCTTTCCAAGTCGGTTACCAAAATTCGCCGTTAACAGAATCATGTGTTAAATAGAGTCCCTAACAGAAACGAAGACAAAACACCATACGAGGTATGGATTGGGAGAAAACCATCACTTTCCTACTTGCGTACATGGGGGTGCTTGGCAAAAGTCAATGTACCAATAAAAAAGAGGCGCAAGCTTGGACCTAAAACAGTGGATTGTGTCTTTCTGTGATATGCTCACCATAGTATTGCCTATAGATTTTTAATAGTTAAATCTGAGGTACCTGATATGTACGTTGGTACAATTATGGAGTCTCATGATGCTACCTTCTTTGAGAGCTTTTTTCCAATAAAGGATACACATGGCACTTCTAGACAAACTTCTGAAATAATTCCCAGTTCAATCACACCTCCAGAACAAACTGAACATACACATGAACATGTCACTCAGGAGGATGACAGTGAAGCTCCTCGAAGGAGTAAGAGACAAAGGACGGCTAAATCCTTTGGTGATGATTTCACTATGTACCTCGTGGATGATACTCCTAAGTCAATTTCAGAAGCATATGTATCTCCTGATGCAGACTACTGGAAGAAGGCTGTCCGTAGTGAAATGGATTCCATTATCACTAACGGAACTTGGGAGGTGACAGAGCGACCCTATGGATGTAAACCCGTGGGGTGCAAGTGGGTGTTCAAGAAGAAACTTAGGCCTGACGGTACTATTGAAAAGTACAAGGCTCGGTTTGTTGCAAAGGGCTATACTCAGAAAGAAGGCGAAGACTTCTTTGACACTTACTCACTTGTTGCTAGACTAACCACAATATGTGTGCTACTTTCCTTAGCAGCCTCACATGGCGTCAAAAGGACGTTAAGACAACTTTTCTTAATGGAGAGCTAGATGAGGAGAACTATATGGATCAGCCTGATGGGTTTGTAGTGGAAGGTCAAGAAGGCAAGGTGTGCAAACTCTTGAAGTCTTTGTATGGTCTGAAACAAGCTCCTAAGCAATGGCATGAGAAATTTGATAGAACATTAACATCTGCAGGCTTGGCAGTCAATGAGGTAGATAAATGTGTATACTATCGTCATGGTGGGGGTGAGGGAGTTATTATGTGCTTGTATGTTGATGACATACTCATATTTGGGACAAATCTTGAGGTGATTAATAAGGTTAAATCATTCTTGTCTCAAAATTTTGATATGAAGGATTTGGGAGTAGCTGATGTTATCTTAAACATTAAGCTAATTAGAGGTGAGAATGGGATTACACTCTTACAATCTCATTATGTGGAGAAAATCTTGAGTCGCTTTGGCTACCTTGATGGCAAACCTTCTCCAACACCTTATGATCCTAGCATGTTACTTCGTAAGAACAAGGAAATTGCTAGGAATCAACTGGAGTATTCCAAATCATTGGCTCACTTATGTACCTAGCTAGCGCAACTAGGCCTGACATCTCTTTTGCTATGAGCAAGTTGAGCCGGTTTACCTCTAATCCGGGAGATGATCACTGGCGTGCGCTTGAGCGAGTGATGCGCTATCTAAGAGGTACTATGGATTTGGGGCTTCACTATTCTGGGTATCTTGTGGTACTTGAGGGATATAGTGATTCAAACTGGATCTCCGATGTTGATGAGATCAAAGCCACTAGTGGATATATTTTCACACTGGGTGGTGGTGTTGTTTCATGGAGGTCTTGCAAACAGACCATTTTGACGAGGTCAACCATGGAAGAAGAGCTCACGGCACTACACACTGCTACTGTTGAGGCAGAATGGCTACATGATATATTGATGGATCTGCCTGTGGTTGAAAAACCGGTGTCGGCTATCCTTATGAACTGTGACAATCAAATGGTAATTGTCAAGGCAAACAGTTCTAAGGATAATATGAAATTGTCTAAACATGTGAAAAGACGATTGAAGTCTGTCAGAAAATTGAGAAACCCCGGGGTTATAACATTGGATTACATCCAAACAGCTAGAAACCTGGCAGATCCCTTTACAAAGGGACTATCACTGAATGTGATAGACAATGCATCGAAGGAGATGGGTATGAGACCCATGTGAGTTATACTATGGTGGTAACCCAACCTATGTGATCGGAGATCCCATGAATTAGGACCTAGGAAAAACAAACCATTAGTTAGCTAGAGGAGAGTATTTTTCTAAAACTCTTTCTAAGTGAAGATGCATATACTCTCATGAGCTGCAAGGCAGGTTGGCTATACCTTAATGCGTTCTGTTGTCTTTAATTAGCAAAGATGCTATCCTGCAGAGCATTCTTGAAAAAACGCACCTAAGTGAGCTTGACTGTTGGTCATAGTCTATGGAGATTTTGGATGAATCTTCTAGGAAGCTCACTAAGAGACCAAGGAGTATGACTTATACGCTCCACCCAAGGGGTAGTCTACTGACGGCCTAGTATTAGATAAGACTCTGAGTGAAACTTGCTTACACAAGACTTGCAATTCAAGGCGTAGTCCATTGTTCAAGTTGTGAGTAAGTGTAGCTTGGAGTAAGGAGGACGGCCAACGGAGCTGCGCAAGGACGAGAAGGCTGTCGGGGACCGTGACCAATCGACGTCACTACCATTGGACAAACTGCACGCTGAAGTGAGGAAGAGACGCCGTCCTAGTTCTGTATCAACCATCCCCAACCCGTACTTCGTCGCCCATTGTTCCGCTCTTCCTTTTGCTCGGTTGCGCCGCTTCCCGGCCGCCACATGGTGAGCATCATGCCCTTCATTCCCCCCTCTCTCTTCGGCTACCGCCGCTCCCCGTAGCCGTCGCGCTGGGCCACCTTGGCCCTTGCGCGTGCCGCTGTTAGGCTCGCTGCCTCTCGCTGTAGGACGGTGAGGTCCGGCGACCCCTCCCAGGCCACCGCCGGCCTCCCACGCTGTCGCAATCGCCGATGCTCGTGCTCAGCCTTTCAAGCCGAGTGGCACGAGGAAGAAGGAGAAGGGGGTAAAATCCCCTCCCTCTCCGACTAACATGTGGGCTCATTTGGTTAAGCACGGTGGTTAGTATCCAATGGTAATTAATTAAGTTAATCACTCCCTTAATCCGTGGGCTCCTAGCGTATTTATGTTTTAAAAGAGAGATTAGAAGTCCGTGTCATCGACATGTGGGCCCTAGGCCATTGATCGTTCCATATTGACTGAGTCCACCTCGACCCCGGCCCCACCTGTCAGTGACTGGAGGCTTTTCCTTCATAAAAATAATTAGTTTAATAACTAAAACTCTGTGGGACCCACCTGACAGTGAGCTAAGTACCCTCAGCCAGTAGGAGACAAATTAGCACACAGTAACTTATTGCAATATCTTGAATTAATTCAAATTTGAATCCTTAAACCCTCATAACTTCTCCATCCTAGGTCCAAATCCAGTGAAACTTTCACCTAAATTCATCTAAAATCAAGATATACCTTTTGGCACTGATTTGGTTTTTTCCCTTTTTGCTGGTATTTATTCCCCTATTAGTTAGCCGTGAGACCGTGTTTTGAGTTAGTAAATTCGATGTTTAGGTTATGTTTACGAGGAAGAACCTTTTGACGCTGAGGAGGAAGTTGTTGTAACTGAGCAAGGCAAGTCACCACGTCCCCCTCCTTCGAACATGTTGACCCTATTGCAAAATGTTTTGTTTGCAACTAAAATCGCATACTATATTAAACTGTGTTCCTATATTGTTGCTGATGCATGTCCTTTGATATTGTTGCCCTGTACCTTGGTGCTATACACTACTTTATGTTCCTAGTCAATTATTGACAAATGCTTAGACATGCTTAATAGATGATTCATAGTTTCATACCTTACATTGTAATAAATGGAATGGGAATAATCACTCTGGGTAGGGAGTGGCTACATTTATGCAAGTGGAGACATGAAATGCCACTTGCGATACACATGTGAACTGTTTGAGAAAAACCAAGGTTAATGAACAAAATTGTTTTCGGCTAGGGCGGCAGGAATTGAATTGGGTGGTTCCTGGAAAAGGTTAGTGCCGACCCTAGCCAAGTAAGGACCAAGTCAAGAGAACAGGCAAGAAACCAACAAAGTTACAACTGCTTTTCTCGTATGGGCTTAGACCTAGCGGACTAGGTGATTCTAGTGGGGCGGCACCCTAGTCATGGCCAGTTCTGAACACCATGCGTTGCATTGAGAATGGAAAAAGAGGATAATGTGCAAATTAATGACATGTCATGTAAAATGAACCCTTGCTCGGTTTCCTTTCCTTTGATACCTCGGGTCCAAGACTCTCCTCACAACTAGAGCAGCGGGATGAAGGGCCAAGGGGTATATGGGGGTTCATAGTCTTTGGAGCGGGTGCCGCCATGCTAGAAGATCCGAAAAGCTGGGTCGTGATTATCTCATGTGTTGGGACGAGGCTGATGTGTTGGGCATGTCACGGACTGTGGGTAAAGCGTGCATCCACTGTAGTGTGAATAAAACCAATCTATTCGAATAGTCGTGCTTGTGGCTAATTGAGCACCAGGACTTGCACTACTCTTGACTAGACTCTTAAACATCAAATTAATTAGGATGGAGACTTGGGTAAACTCTCTCAAAAGACGAGAGGGTGAAGTTTGAGATATGAATTGGACCACGAAATTAAAGCAAACCAAGTGGAGCTTGCCAAGGTGGACACAACCTTCATGGAATGGTTAAACTACTTGAACAATAGTGAACCATTTTTGGTAAAATGGCTTGGTCTTAGGTTTGTGAAATGATTTGTGAAAACTCGCTTTGTGCAAATAGCCCTATAACCTTCCTTTGAAACCTGTGAGCACTAATGCATGTTGTAGTGGTGGCTTGCGAGTACTTTGCATACTCACCATTGCTATTTTCCCCTTTTTTAGAGTTAGACCCCGCAAATGAACCATGTGAGCAATTCCCAGAGGAGGAAGACCCGAAGGAGGCGCCATGGGACCTAAGTTCCCAGTCAATGCTTGTGGACAAGCGTAGAACCGCTGCCGCTTAGCTTCCGCTGTCTTATCTACCTATTTTGCTAGTTTATGTCAGTCCATTTGGGCTCTTGTTGGGCAACCTTTTGCATCCCTACTATATTGTAAGACTCTGCGGCGTTGATGGCAATATATCAGTACTGTTATGTATGTACAAACCTACTGATCCAGGAAATTGGTACGAAATACACATGGGGTTTCCGGTCTCAAAAACCGGGTGCCGACAAGGCACTGTCGGGCTCGCCTTCCCACATGCAACAATATTATTGAACCTTACTTTGAGATCCTACCCGAGCCCCACACTACAGTCTTTGGAAGCAAACCACAGTCCTAGGGCACAGTCCATGCTTGGAGTACTACCCGTGCACGGGGCCCACAAGTACTCCCAGGGCCCCACGCACTCTCCTGTTGCTTGATGAGACGTCTTGTTAGCTCTGACGAGCTTCTCGAAGATATCGTTATTGAAGAAATTATAATAAACATGACCTCAGAGGGTATCCTAAGTATTGAAGTACACCTGCTTCTAGGTATCTTAAAGATATAGATCTTGTAAATCTCTACACTCTTCCTGATACTTTAAAGATATAGATCTTGTAATGGCGTCGGGCTCTTGGGCCTCAGTTAGGCCAAGCCCCGGCTCCTACATTACACCACGTGTCGCTTGCCACCTTAACGTTTCTGGCCGACAATAAATTCTGTACATGGCAAAGCAATCTTGTGGGCTCATAGTATACCAGATGCCCGAGGCACTGGGGACCTGGTTCCCATTTCTGTAACATGCATGAAATCCAATGGTCCATAATTTGCTAGATTTGGAGGGAGTTTTCTGTCAAAAATCACGTAGACAGTCCCAAAATATATTATTTAGGACATAGTATCGTTATTATCCATCTAAATCCCTTTTTTTTCTTGCAACAAACCAAATTTGGACGACAGCAAAGGTGTTTGATAGTTTTCATTGGAGGAAAAAATGAGTTCTAACCAAATTTGTCATCCAAATTTTGCACTTGCACGAAGTGGGGGTAGCTCAATTGGTTTGGTTTTTTAGTGGAACCAGCTTATCCGGGTTTAAATTTTAAATTTGATACGGGTGCTAGCATTTATGGCTAATTTTTTTTTTTAGTGATAGTCGACCCGTCGACAGTGAGATGCCCATGGTATCTTTTCCAATCTCAAAATATGTTAAACCAGTCTTTCAAAGATGCTTATAAGCATAAAATATGCGTGTGTGTGACTTTGTTACTCATACCAGTAGGATATACGTGTATTCATAAAAATAAAAATGAGTGTACGCGCGAAAAATGATTACGCTTGCGCAGGTCGTCCAAATGACCAAACGGCTATATATATCCATCCACCTGCATGTGCAGCAGCATGAGTGCATGACCCACCCGGTTTCCTTCGTGGGCATATTATTTTTTCCCCCTTGCAAATCAGGTCCTCTTCCAATTCAACAGCCTCCTTCCTCGCCGATACTCCTATCTCCCTAGTACAGGCCAAGTGGCCTACTGCCTGCCTGTCTGCCTATATAACCGCCAATCCGCTCACTGGCAGTACTGACGAACGCCAAGAGAAGGGGAAAAGTAAGCCTACAACTAGACTACTCGAGAGAGAGATGAGCTACTACGGCCAGCAGCCGCCGGTCGGCGCGCCGCCGCCGCAAGGTCTCTCTCCGGATCCGTCCCTCCCACCCCTCGTCTCCTCCCCTCCTCTTCTTGTGATTGGTCGGTTGGTTTGATTCGTCCCGATGTGGAATTCTCTTCTTGACGTGGTTGATCGATCTGATTTCGCAGGGTACCCGGGGAAGGACGCGTACCCGCCGCCGGGGTACCCGCCGGCCGGCTACCCACCGCCGGCGCAGGGGTACCCTCCGCAGGGATACCCTCCGCAGCAGGGGTACCCGCCGCAGCAGGGCTACCCGCCGCCGTACGCGCAGCCCCCGCCGCCGCAGCAGCACCAGCACCACAGCAGCGGGCCTTCCTTCATGGAGGGATGGTACGTCCTCCTCCTCCTCTCTCAGACAGTTCGGTCTTCAGGTTTCTAATGGGGATTTCCTCGCCGTCGTGACGCTCGCCGGCGGTGTGGGTGGGTTGTTCTGTGCGGTGGAGTGGTGGGGACTCGACGACGACGGGTTAGGCATGCGAGTTGGGTGGAGGTGGCTCGTGACTCGTGACTCGTGGCCGGACCGTGCCCGGCTCACTGACTTGTGGGCCCCACGCCTCCTCTGAACCTTTCTTTTTCGTCTCTTTTCTTATCTGTCCATTCGCCCACTCGCTCCAATATGACCCTCTAACTGACGACTAAAATATCGAGGTCCACACAATCGAACTGTAAACGAATACTCTCTGTAAAAAAAAAAAAAGACTCAAACCTTAGCATCTCAAGAAAATTTTAAGAAAAAAACAAAAAATCATAATATTCTTAATTAATGTGAAAGTTATATTGGTTGATAAGTAGGCGAGGGATCTTAAAATAATAAAATTTCTCGTTTTACGGATTAGTGATAGGTAAGAAGGTAGAAGTTGATTTATTTCGAAACAAATTTTAAATTTTAAAAGTTGGTTTATTTTAAGACGAAGGGATTATTCATATTGGGCTATATGCCTATCCTATGTACGCAGAGGGAGCATCGTCTGACAATGACACAGATTGTTTTTTTTCTTCTTTTTACCATATTCACCAAGTTGCCTGAAACTTGTAATAAACCATTAGGTGAAGAAGTATTTTATTTTTCTTGTCTTTTTATTTCAACTTGCGATATGTTTTCACTGGTTAATTTTAATTCTATGGTTAGTTCACACGACGATTGAGCAGTTCGAGTGGACCAACAAAAAATCACACGATTTTATAAACGTTGACAGCAATGCGGCACCGCTAGCTACCTAGCCGGCAACTCTCGCTCTGTAAAGCACAGCTGGAAGGATATGATCGGTAGTGGTTGGTGATACTGCCAAGAGTAGCGAACACACAACTTGTTGGTCCATCTGGGATTTGTTAATTAGTATGGGATTTGCACGGGTAATAGCTGTATTTTGTCCTTCTGTTTCGGCGCCATAACTGAATCTGCCTTTTTTCTGATTCGCACAGCTTGGCTGCCCTTTGCTGCTGCTGCCTGTTGGAGGCTTGCTTCTGACCAAGTCTCGATCGGCACAGCCCTGGGATTGATGTGGAATTATTGTTCCTTTGAAAAGAAATATATGGAATTGTTGGGACTGGCATGTCGTGTTGATTACTTTCTTTGATAAGATTAGTAGAATTTTTCTACCATCACAGCGTACAATTATGTGTGTATTGCCTGTTCACATGATAAGTGTATACTCCCTTAACGAAATCGTTGCATTTGATGAAATTAATGAATTAGTTCATCTAGTTTACTGTAATCTCTCATTCTGTCCCCGTGTTAGTGACTACAAATCGAGCCTCACATCGAGACGCGTCATTTTTTTCAGACTTTAAATCCTATGATTTCATCTCGGTTGTTTTAGGTTAATCCTAAGTCCAATATTTAAATCCTTAACCATCAATTATATAATTTAATATCATACGATTTATATTTTTATATTCACATGAGAAACACTTTTATATTATAACATATATAACTCATATGTTGATAAGTTACCCGGATTTTTTTAAAAATAATGAATAAATATAGACATGTTTGATTTAGAATAATCGTAAAATAATAAATAATTTAAAACGAAGGGAGTATTTAGCCATATGTTCATCATAAGTCTTGATTGTTTGCTGACTACCCACAACCGCACACATTTGAGTCTTTGCATCAACCGTATAGTATGGGAAGCCATTTCTAGTGAAAGTTTCATTTTGTGATTCTTAAGAGTGTCACAAATTTGGCTTAATTGAATAAAACAAAGATCTACAATGCACAATTTTATTTCATGGTTTTATATGTTACACATAGTATTTAATTATTGGATGGTGTTATAAAACTATTTGGTCACAATAGGATTTTGTTTTCGTTTTAAAAAAAATAGGATAAAATGATTTAGTCACTGCAAGGCTTCATTTCGTTTCCAAGGCATTGGTAAGCATATAAACCAAGTTTTATCTTGATCAAGGTAATAAATCGTATTCTTAATGCCCGTTATAGCAGTAGCAGATTTCTACCGTTATCACTACAAGGTAGCGGACTGAAGATAGGTGCAGTAACTTATCGGCTGCTATAACGCTTCGCTATCGTTATAGTCACTTGCTATTAACTTTGTTGGACCACTATAATGTTTAAATGTTGTTCTTCCACGTATGGATAGTAAATCTTTACATCGTGCACCCTCTTTATCTTATATATTTATTTGTTATTTTATTTTTATGTTATAAATATAGGAGTAATTAAGTATGTATTGTAAATTCTAATTTTTAAAGTGATACTTGATGTTAATATTGATATATAATAGAAAATATTGATATATAATAGAAATTTATGGTTATTTGCTTAAATCCGCTATTGGAACTTATTGTTCACTATCCGCAATCCACAATCCATTACCTAGACATTAATCCGCTAACAACCCGCTATACGTTATTTATTTATTAGCTTGATCATAAATTTTCTGACATACTATTAGCTTGTCCTTTATGATATCTAATTTAATGCGATTAAGAACTCTTATGGAACCCGCACTAGCAATGGCCTAATAACACTTTGTTCCCAAGAATTTTGAGGGTCATACCCCCACGTTAGGTCCGCACATGGCATCTCAAGTCTCAACATGACTGCTCAAGAACCAGATGCCGCGAAGCTGCCATATAACCAAAAAGTTGCTCGCATTGCACCCATTGATGCAGCTTCTACTAAAGAAGCACAACCACATTGGTGATCGGCTACTCACATATATACCATACACAATTTATACAATGTACAATCGCTTTTGAGGTTATCATAGAAGCCTCATGAGCAACACTGGGATTGCGTGCAGTATCATCTGACAGCAAAATCGTTGACAGCCATCTGCCCAATCTCTGCTGCCCGGAGCCGCTTGATGTAATATTTTGATCCACGTGAAAGATCGATTCTTTTTCTCCTCTGCGAAGGCAGGGACTCAATCGAACACTCCTTGAAGCCACGCCGAACAAACCTGTGGAAATGTAATTATAAATGAGCGACACTCTGCGTCATCCGAAGTCCAAACGACGACTGGAAGTACATCCAGAATTTTGTTAAGAAAAGAAAATTTGCACCACAAAATTGTTACCAAATACAGCAGGTACTAAGTTGACTTAAGTTTAATTCATGTCGAAACAGTACTGGGAAGCACCTTAATGGCAATGCATATAACCATGTGTCAGGATTCGTTAAAAGGAACTTTAACATAAATAGAATTTGCGCCATGCTACAGCATAAGTACATACCAGTCTGCTGTTCGTGTGGTGAGCAAGAATATTTTCTCAAGACCAAGCGATAATGCCTTCTTCTCGATGTAATCTAAAGGACAGATCACCAGGGTAAGTATAATGCATAGTGATTGACTGTAGAGCAAACAAAAATATTTCAGGAAACATGAACTTTAGTATTGAGACTTGACAGTCTTGCAACTACCCCAACCAAGCAGAAACATGGATGCCAAACTTGTCGACTGTAAAATAGAAGTCCTTGGATCAATTTTCGTCCACTGTTGTAAGCAGGGATATTCATTTTGTTTTCTTTGTCTTCCTATGCATATTTATTAAGGAAATGAATAATGCAATGAAACCACAGGTCAGGATACACTATTCTTGAAAAACTGACACCATGTTCATTAGAAAATCGAAAAGGAAATATACCAACCACCACATAAATGTTAATTGCTCATGGTGCTATATGATCTATGAAAAATGAAGAAAAAATTGTCAACACTCAAGGTAGCAGACATGCCAAGGTGTTCTTTTTCTCATTTTATTATGGAAGTATTCAAGTTGTACTAATGTATGTAGGGTCTCATTTTTTTGTACTGGGGCAAATCCTGAAACCTGCTTGGTTCTGGCCTTCTAGGAAAGCAGCGTTTTTGGAATTTCTCAACATATATTTTTTAAAAAAACAGAGATTAAACAACACAAAACAAAAGGCAAATGATGCAGGACCAGCTAGCAAAATCATGTTGCAACCAGTCAGTTATCACTGGTTTTCCAAACCCATGTTGTACAAACACTTGATAGCCAAACTGGTATCTACTAAAGAAATGAAAATGCAGAAATAGTACCAAGTAACTTATCCCCTTGACCCTGTCCTCGACATTCTTCAGATACAGCAATAGCAGCAACTTCCCCAGATTTATCCTCAAGAAATGGAAAGAGAGCAGCACATGCAATGATTGAACCATCTCTTTCCACGACAATAAATGACTTCAATGCTTCTAGAAGCTAATAACAAAACAAAAATATGTTCAGTTGCATAAAAGGGAATGTCTGAAATTGGGATTGAACAGTAATGGATTTATATCCATTGCTAAATGTTCACACGATGAGATAGTAAATGTACCTCTTTATCTGTTCGCCGCACTAGGACACCAGATTCTTCTAGGGGTCTGATGATTTTTCTAATACCAGAAAGATCTTCTTCTCTAGCCATCCTTGTTCCTTCATACATGTCTCTGCGAGAGAAGCACACAAGCATCATTTCCTTGCATGTTGCTCGTGAAATATACAAAAAGAAATTACTAGTCACAAGAAAATATTCCATGGACAAAAGATCCTGTTTTCCTAATCAAAAGATCAAAGAAACAGAACCAAAACATTTTGTCTCCAAGAAACATGAACTATAAAATGGAGAAAGTGGCAAGAAGATAAACATATTATATAATCGAATATTGTACATTGTCACGTACAAAATGGATAGAAGTCCAGCTTTCTTTTAGCACAAACCAGGGAAGCAACTGTTTTGTGAAAATAGATTAAATCACTTGTTCAGGAAAAATAAATAGGTATAATGCAGTTATAAAGTTTGCTGGTTTGTACATTAAAACTGGCATCTAGAATAGAGAAAGTTCCAAACTTCTGACCTAGCTATCATCGTTCCAACACCATCTCTTGTGAATAATTCCAACAACAACGATCCGCCAACAGTGCCATCTATAATGTGAACCCTTTGAACGCCACCCTGACATTTAGAAAATAGGATATCAGGAGTAACAAAAGAAAATTAAAACATTACTGATGCAACTAAGGCACATGTATACATCACATAGTGTTGCCTCATGGAAACATAATAATCCAAGGATCACGGCAAATATCACTTCCAACACGTTAATGGGCATCCAAGTAATATTAGACAAGGAAATGGCCCATCGCGCTGTTATAAAAGATAATCCAGCAGAATGGTGGTCCAATATTCTAATATATGAATAGGAACATAATGGCACATACCACTGAGCAAAAAATCCCACTAGAAACATATTCATAAGCAGTTTAGGAAGTATGAGCATCAGAAAGTGCAGGGTTCAACTTTTCCCTAATTTCTGAAAGAATCTCACGCTTTCTCAATCAATAGCAAAGAACTGCAAATTTTAAGGAACGGGATTCTGTAAGAAGCTCAAAACTTACATTGCATACATATGCTGCTGCTGCCAACTCTGAAAGGTAACCGTTTGACCTACTCAGCCGCTCTTCCCCACCAATTGCAAACCCTTGCTCACCAGACAGACCATTTCCATTATTGAAACCCACACCATTCCGGAAAGATGCAGTATACCCATCAACAAAGTCCCTTCCAATCAATCCTAATTCTTTCTCCTCTTTGATAGGAAGATTGCGAGCATAACTAATATCCTCCTCACCTACAACCTTGACATAATTTGCAGCAATCTCACTCTGCTTAGCACGTGTTCTGATCAACATGTCTGCTTCTTCAATAGACATGAAACGATTGACTCGACCATGCTCATCAAATATTTGACCATCAACAATGCAGATAAGCTTGTCTGCCTCAATAGCTAAAGCACAAGCTGTAGCAACTTCATATGTGCTGAAAGTAAAAAAAGAATAGTTATGTCAGTACTTACTATAGAAAAATGGTGCAATCATCTTCTATTTCTTATGGAATTCTCCATAAGGTATATGACATGGATGATAGTGAATTTTAGATATCTTAAGAATTATGAACACAGAATTCACAGTAATCACAACAAAATTTCAAATAATAGAGTAAACATACTTGCAATTCAACACCTCGCCAGAGCTGGAATATCCCATATTGCTCACAACAACTATGCTATCTCTATCAAGTCTTTCTTTTATCCGTGAAACATCTATTTTCTTAACTTCACCAGTGAATCCATAATCAATGCCACCAACAACCCCCCGTCTCTGCCAAAAGAGTAGAGAATCAATTCACCATTTCAGGACTAAAAATTATCTTTTAAAACAATTGAAACAAAGGGATTTATATGACTTGCTAGCTAGAGATGCTTATTAATTGCTAATTTCGAGTCTCACTTTCTCACCTAAGTATGTTCACATTACACAATTGGGAATGGAAGTGCAAACATTAACCCACTTTTGGATTCAATAGCTATTAAATTGTGTAAGACCTCATGTATTATTGAACTATGCGTCTATTATCTGACAGTCATCATTGTCCTCGTTGCACACGGCTGAGAAAATAAATCAACTCAATTCGTTCTACTATCCTAGAAGTGATGGATATGATGAACAGATTTCTGATCAGAAAATCCGAAGAAAATAATGATAAACATTTTTTTCTCCCTCCCTCTGTGCTTGGCGCTTAGCAGAACAGATAGACACCAAAGAAAGCCAACAATATGTAATGTTCAGAATGTATATTCACCTTAGCGCCAAGAAAATTTCCACTTGCAACATTATCACATATTTCATGCCACCGACCATTAACACCATGCCGACGAAGATTCAACATTGGGGGACCAGGGGATAGTTTTGCTTCTATAGTTAAGCGTATTCTGCCTGCTGCCTCCATTGCAGCCTCTAATGAATCAGAATCAGTAATACGGTAACGACCAGCATACTTGGCCTTCTTCCCTGAGAAAACAAAAAAGGGGCATTCAGTAATCACTACCATGTGCATGGCAGCATAGCAGACATGGAAAATCATACATTATCCTAAAATTTAACTTCAATTTATAGTCGCATGTTAATGTGAGGTTGCAGATGCAGGCATCAACTGCAATTCTAATACAAGCAGAAGCTGTTGGAGTCCTGGATTTTATGTATATTGGCACAAAATGACAAAACTACTATAAAACTAAGATCGGTGATATAGTAATAAGGAGTGGAATTCACCACCGGTACTTTTATTATTCCAAATCAATGTATTCAAATATCTAGTTGCCTACTTGGTAAATGCTTTTGATTTGTACATGCATATGCAACGTAATCTAGTGAATGTATAAAATAATTGAGTCAGACTCACTATATGTTTTTGCTTTGCACATGCAAAAATCATAATCTAGCTGTACCATGTTTTCCTTCAACATCCAAAAATAACATTTATATCTATACTCCTTGAAAAGAAGGTAGTGGTGGTGGTAGTGAATCTGCCACCCCACCTACTCCCATTGCAAACACCCCCTTGAATTTCTTAATATTAAGAAACAATCAAACCTAAATGGATAACATATAAATTCAAACTAAGGTGAATATTCCCTATAAAGAGAAAAATAATCATGGAAAATATATTTTTTGTATTTTAAACAATATGATAATATATTTTCTTTTATCCATAGCAAAGCACGAGCATTCAGCTAGTATTCAAAAAATGAATATAGAAAGCAAAAAAAAACTAGGGTATGCAAAAAATGTTTTTGTGCTAGTGAGTTGTAAAACACAACAATATCAGTTGTTTGATCCATTTAAACATACATGTGTAAACATCCAAAGCCTCAGCTAACCTCTCTCAGATAGGAGCTTATCAATCTGAACATGTGTTCCAGGAACAAGAACAAATTTGATCCCAAGACCATGAAGAAGTGAAATATCCTGTGAATTAAAACAAATGTAATTTAGCAGGTAGTAGGGAAAAAATAACAGTGCAGAGATCTCCATAATTCATAAAATTAAGTAGCAAACTGTTCTACCTAGCAAAACAACCTTTCATATAACCCTGGTACAACAGTCTTTACAGGACAATATTGACTGGAAAGTGGAAACAAAGGGCAAACAACTGAACATGGGAATTTGACATCATAATGGCCACAAACACAAGACAAAACGAATTATTTGTCCAATGCAAGCAACAATTAGATGTACCATACTTATTATCACTGTCTTTATCTAAACCTGTAGCCGGTAGAAAATAGGCATTTAACAACTACACACTAAAAAGTTTGACCTGAAAACTGGAACTCAGTACTTACCTACCACGCACATAGAGCATGTATAAGGTTGATCACACCAACTTCTTGCAAAATAGGACTAGACAAGTTAAACGAAATGTCACAAGTTGGTACCCAAAAAAAAAAAGAAGAATGCATGGAACTTGCTTTGAGTTGAATTAGCAAAACAACAAGACCGACAAACTCAAGAACGATAAGTTGTATTTACAAGGAAAAAATGATAAAATCCAAAATGGGCAGGTGATATCAACAAGATGAAAAATTCCCGTAAGTTAGTTATATCTTCTTTTATTTTAATCTTTATGAAAACAAAAAGTCATTTTTTTTAATAAGCTCTTCTCGGTGAGCAAAGCAAGTGGAGCTGGTCAACCTATCCAAGATTTTGCCACAAGTAATATTCAACGGAGGCATTCACATGAAAAGGACTGAAATAGGTGGTGAAAAAAACAAGGGAAAGTAACACACGTGCAACTAATAATCTTATCTTTCTTGCCTAGTTCAATGGAGAGCTGGAACTTGTTAACTTTAATTACCTCAACCTTGCCCTAACAGATCGAATAAGAGCCTAAGATCTTCCAACGATGTTGCTCTCATGGAAGCACAAAAACAGTACAATGATGGCAGTGATACCCGGTGAAGCAACAGGACAATTTAAACCCATGATTGGACACGCCACCCAAATAGTCTAAATTTATCTCTCATGTAATGTAATCAGGCAGCGACCAGCGTGCTACAGGGTATGAAATGGATCAATTCATTCCATCCACTTAATGGAATAGAACAAATAAAACATCTCAAGAAAAAGGTAGAAGTGAACAATTTTTGGATATATCGGTAGACACAAATCATATGCTAATAATCTGTTTCCTAATCAATTTCATGAATCGCCGCTTCTCCAACACGGTTCCATTGCCCCTTGAATCGAATTCGACCAAAGAAGGGTAAAGGGAACAGAAGAATGTGTACAAATCCGCACAGTTCAAACCATCAATTTCCCACATGATTACCGCACAAATTAAGCAAAACTAGAGTGCAGAGCGAGGCGATACCTGGAGAATGCCGTCGAGGTGGGGCCCGGCGACGACCTCACCGGAGACGACGACGACGAAGGTGCTCCCCCGGTGCCCCCGGACATAGGGCCAGGCCTCCCGGAACCACCCCACGAACCTCGCCCCCTCCTCCTCCTCCTCCCCCCCCCCACCGCCCCGTCCCCGTTCCCGAAGGAGACCCGGCCCGCGGGGCCGGGCCCGCCGCAGCGCGCAACAACGCCCGTGGCGCACTGGCGCGGGGGCCGCCGCCGCATCGCCACCATGCTCCCGGCCGACCGCGGCCGCCACGGCCCCGCCCCCGCCGCTGCTGGCGCCGGGGACGCCTCGCCGGCGAAGCGCGCGGCAGCGAGCGACGCCGCCATCAAAGGGGTCGACGAGACGAGGCCGCACCCGCAACCTCTGTGGTAGTAGTCTGTACGCGGCGAGAAGTGAATGGAATGGAGTGGAGCGGGGAAAGCGAGGGGGAGAGAGAGAGGGAGAGAGAGAGGGGGAGAGCGAGCGGTGGAGGCAGCGGGCGATTTGGCGCGCAGCGACGGGGTTCTGGGTCGGGGAAGGAGGAGGCCGTTTAAATAAATAGTACGCGGCGCCCGTGTCGGATTTGGTGTTGGATTTTTTCGCTGGGTTTCTTTTCTTCTTCCGGTGAGTGAGTGATCGATCTCTCTGCGGTGCGCCTGCTTTTGATGACTCAATTTTGCCCAAGTTTATCATTTTGTCCGGGGAGAAGGCGCCAGTGCAGTGACGTGGACGGTGTGTGTCGCGCGCGGGCGGGGTCGGGTCGGCTCGGTCACGCACGCGAGTACGCGACGCGCGCGGTAGGTGGTGTGTGACTGGTTGCGGTGGGTGTGCGAGTGACCGTTGGCTGGCGTCCTCTGCGCACGTGGAAGGGCGCCGCCGCTACAGGGGCGCACGCCACGACACCTGGCGCCTATGCTAGTCCCGGGCGTACACAAACACAATTGAGAGGATATCAAGGGAGATTGGGGAATTTTTTTGAGAAATAATATTATTTTAATGAAAAATCGTAAAAATATATGTCAAACGGATAAAATTGTAAAAATAGCGCTCTGTCGTCATGGGGGAGAACGACAGGGTACTTGTCGACATGTGGTATGCCGACAGGCCTGTTGAAGGACCCTGTCGGCATACCCCATGCCGACAGGGGTATTTTTTTCAAAAAATACTGTTCATCAGGACCCGTCGGCATCCCCCATGCCGACAGGGGTATTTTTTTCAAAAAATACTGTTCATCAGGACCTGTCGGCATCCCCCATGTCGACAGGGGTATTTTTTTTAAAAAAAATACTGTTCATCGCAGCAAAATTTCGAAAAAAATACCCCTGTCGGCATGCGGTGTGCCGACAGGCCTGTATGAACATTGATGAACAGTGATTTTTCGAGAAAAAATACCCCATGTCCCCTGTCGGCATGGGGGATGCCAACAGGGTCCTCCGACAGTCCTGTCGGCATACCACATGCCGACAGGTACCCTGTCGTCCTCCCCCATGACGACAGAGTACTATTTTTGCAATTTTATCCATTTGACATATATTTTTGCGATTTTCCATTAAAATAATATTATTTCTCAAAAAAAACTCGGAGATTGGGTCCCGGGGAATATCTCCTAGTATATGTGAGGTGATCTCTCGTATTATTGTTAACACCAGAATTTGGTAAGCCCCGAAGTCCTCATCGGCCCAGGATCTATATCGGCTCAAAGCTAATATCGGCCTAGAGTTCTACATCGGCCGATGGGGGTTATCTCGAACCAACCACCAATAGCAGTCGGATTCTTGTTAGATTCGGAAAGATCTTATCCAGAGAAGACCGAATTTGAGGAGGATGCGGCTTGTATCTTTTAATTAGGAAGAGTTTGTTAGTTTTATGTTTTATCTTTAGGAAAGTGTGTTAGTGTCCGGCAAGGACTTTATCTTTTTCCTTTTATCTTTAGGAAAGTTTGAGTTGTATTCTGTTAGGATTTTTGTTAGCCTATGGGTATAAATATGTAAGCCCGTAGTTCATGTAATTTGAATCTCACGATCAATCAACTTCGGCGCATCGCCAACCTTTTTACTTTCGTCTTCTTCGGCGAGTTCATGCCCTTCACACGAAGGGTAAGTCTCGTTATGGCTGCCTGCGCTGTCGGGGCTAGGGCTTCAACGTTCTGATCTCGTCAACGTAAGCACCTACTATCATATATCTTAGTCAATCTGGTTCGGCTTCTTGATTTAGTCTTATCGGCTGAGATTCGCTTTAGGGTTTATGCCGGTATTGACTAAATCACCTTGCTAGATTAGATTGGCTAAGGTATCCACCACCCTGAAAATCAGTCAAGGGCTTGATTGTCTAGGTCTTGCGTTTCTTTTCATACTTAGTGCTGCATCAGACCAATTTGATCTACTAAGTCGTGATTAGAACCGTAATCTCTAGCCTGCTTGTTGGCTGCCAATAAGGGTTTCACCGGGGTTTCAGCCGGTGAGTTATCTGGACGTTGCATCGGCCCAAGAGTTTTACGTATAGATTGGATCTGGCCGATGACAACAGAGTATTTATTGTTTATCTGCTTGTTGAGAGTTTATGCCATCGGACTTCTGGCCGATGTGTGCTTTAATCTTCATATCAATGTTTATCTTATATTTATCTAGATTATGCTATATCATATTGCTACATCATCATGTTATCGTCAGCCGATCGTCTCTATATAGATATTTGTTCAGTACATCGGCTGGAATTGTGCCATCGGCTCATCGGCCGATCGGTTGTTTTGGCTATCGGCCTATCGGCCGATACGTTTTTGCCCTATCGGCCTATCGGCCGATAGACTTTCTGTTATGTTGTTTTGCATATCTTATCAGTGGCAGGATCAAACTGACTGGCACGCCCGCGCTTCATCAATTTTAGGACCTGCACTGGAGCTAAGCAGATCTCCCAGGCCTTCGTGTGTCCGCACGCCGGATCCTCATCGGCGGTACGGATTTGGCGTCAACAATTATGGTGACCTTGTCGGGTGGGGGTCTTTCCTGCATTTCTTACATTTTTGCCATTTTAAAATTTTAGTTTATAAATAGATTCCTACATTAACTTATTTTATTAGGATGGATCCTTTTCTCCACCCTAGTGACTCTAGCACCGAGGTCTAACATCTCAATACCAATAACGTCGGCGGGTGTTATAGCTGGCCAAATAGGCTGTGCTATGCTGGGCCGGCCTGGGCACGGCCTTATTGTAGCCGGCACGGCACGGCACGTCGGCCTATGGGCCGTGCTGGTACGGCCCATTTGCCCGTGCCGTGTTTGGGCCAGCACCTTAGCCCATGGGCCGGCACAGCACGGCACACTTGTCGACGGGCCGGCACGAGCACGACCTAGCTGGCCCATTTATTTTCCCTACAATTTCTTAATTTTTCTCTTATATTTCTCATATTTTTTTTCTATATTTTATCCTATTTTTACCGTATATTTTATGATATATTTCCTATTTTTTGCAATTTTTTCTCACATTTGCCCTATCTTTATCCTTTTTTCCTTCATATTATATTTTTTCTGTTTTTTTCTTTTTTCCTCAAATTTTAAATTTTTATGGGCCTATGTGTGCTGGTGGGCCGGATACTGAGCCACGTGCCGCAACAGTAGTCGTGCTGGCCCGGCACGGCCCGACGCCTCCTTGGGCCGTGCTTGGGCTGAGGCCTTGGCACGTGGGCCGGCACGACACGGCTGCTACAGTGTCATGCCTTAGCGGGCCGTGCCACCAGTGGGGCCGCCCATTTGGCCTGCTATAGCGGGTGTCACTAGCACAGAGGTCTAACATCTCAATGCTAATAATGTTGGCGCCGACACCCATATCCCCTAGCAACCAAGATGTAGAGAGGTTAACGTCAAAGAAACTGAAGCCAAGAACCTGTTTGTAAAATAAATTGTATAGAAAGGATCAAAAGGTTTTTTTTCTTTCGAATCGTCGAGGGCTTATTTGTAGAAAAAAATTTTATATTTTGACTCTTTTAAAAAAATGTAAATAGGTACTCGACACTAGTCTCTTTGGTGCCGACCCCCTCTACGTTAGCGACTTAGCTATCAGGGTGGTGAGGGTGTCGGTGCTAGTGTCATTGACGCCGAGACATTGAATCTTAGCACCAGTGATCCTGGTAATGAGAAAAAGGGTCCAATATGCTTTTCCGGATGTCAATTTATAAAATAAGTTTTCAAGAAGGGTCAAAATGTAAAAAAAATCAGGGGATGCCAATCTATCATTTTTTTGAGTGAGTTATACTTTGGATCATCCGTTAATCAATCTTGTTTTTACTTAGGAACGGGTAATTTCGCTACTTTTGCATTTTAGACCACCTAACTCTTTTTTCTACCCATATATAGCCTACACTCGGCAAAAATATGTCCTATAAATAAATGTGGGAGTTCGTCGGTGTGTTGGAACTGAAGGAGCTTATTCTGGGTGATTCAAATTACAATCATGACAAAATTATCCGGTATAAAGTAAAAAAGATTGGTTCAAATAGTGAAACGTGGGCAATAATAAAATGTGACTCAGATTGCAATTTGATGTTTAAATTTTTTGACAGCTCAATCACATTAAGATTTGTACAAGAACAACTCCTACTTACCCAATATCAGCGCTGCTGATCATACCGTCGTGATGTGCGATCACGCATCTCCCTAGCCCCACCTTCTTCATGTGGTGACGCCTGCTCTGGCTATGGTGAGCCCCTCAGCCATGACCTGGCTACCATCTTCCCCACTCCTCCTCATCGTCCTCCCACACCACCACATCACCTTTCTTCATCATCTTTGGCATTTTCCTTCACCCCTCCTATATCCCCGTGGCTCTGGCGCCTCACCATCCGCCCAGCCCTCTAAAGCCATCCCCGTCATCCTTCTATGCCACTCCCACCATCTCCAACTCCAAAAACTATCTCCAATTTTTTTTCTGCATTGAATGGACTAATCGTGTTTGTTTTTGAAACTTATCGGTTTATCCACTGCGGTGTGAAGTCTAGATAAATTACGTGCGATCTATCCAATTCGTTTACAACCGTTTTCTTAGGTCATTTAGCATCATAAGAACCATTAAAAATAGTAAGAATAAAACTGCAATTTTCATTCGACCTCTCCTGGTTCGACACACTCATTAGGATTCCCTTCATCTCCATCCACGCAAAATGGGAGAAAAATCGTACTGATATAAATCAATCGACCTGCCCCTATCATAGAGAACAAGAAGATAAAAGAAAACATCAAATCCCAGTTCCCGTTGGACATTGATCTCTACCAACATTATCGCCATTGTCGTCGTCTCCGGCAGAGACATGACTGCAATGAAGAGCACACTTGAGCTCAAATTGGCCATTATACCCGGCAAAGACCTCTTCGTAGAACAGTGAGCCTGATGCTCACGGGATCGTCACTGCTCTGCTTTATTAGATTCCATGCAGATCTTCCTTGTCTTCGATCAATCGTGCCTCGTGCGTGGGTGGGTACCATCTTGATTCTTGTCCATTTCTTTTTGCCAAAATAAATAATTTTATAAAGGAAAAAAAATCGTCCACGTCAGACTGATTGGAGGCATGATGACAAGAGCTAGCTAGCTAGCGAATCTTAAATTTTGCGAATTGGTCATTGAAAAAAGAGGACTGCGTTTTCTATATCTTGGAATTAATGTAGCTGAACAGTGTGCAGAGATTATGGACGACCTACAACTACAAGTTGCAAAACAAGAAAAACCTCTCTCGCGTGAAACGAACCAGCATGATTGGATTGGAGAAGCAAGCGTGATAACGACATGTTGAGTAGTGGATCTGGATAAAAATAATCTACACATAAAAATTGACTCATAATCCTCTATTCATAAATATAAACATTTCTAGCATCTAAAATATGTCAACAAATACCGTCTAACTACTTCTTTTTATATTATAAGTTATTTGACTTTTTTCTAACAAATCTTTTTTAAAGTTTTACTAAGTTTAAAAAAATATAGTAGTATTTTCAACCTAAAACAAACATATTATCAAAATATATTCAATACTAGATTTAATGAAACTAATTTGATATTTTAGATGTTGCTAATTTTTTTATAAATTTAATCAAACTTAACAAAATTTGATTAAAAAAAGTCAAATGACTTATAGCATGAGACGGAGGGAATACTTCTTATGGTTCTATATTTTTTGTTGCATGGCTAGGTACGATCTTTTTTCACTCAAGTAGGATCTTAGAGGCATTAAAATATTTTACCTTAATATTAATCCCCGCTAAAACTCCTAAGACAGATATACATAGCCATCGGCGGCGGCCATACATATGCTCATATGCTACCCGGAATGCAATCTATCGTATATGTGGCCTTTGTTTAAACTAACAGATTTGAGCACGCACGACCCCGATTAAAATGGTGTTTTGTGGTACTTATTTTTGCTGACATGGAAGATAATAGATAACGCAGAGAGAAACGAGAAGCGAGGAGACAGTTGACATACCCCTCCGTCTCCTAAACTATAAGGATTTTTTTAGTTTTATATGATGATTTATAAGTAATTAGATGAAATTAAATGGACACGGTTATGATTGAATGAAATAAAAAATTTTGTAGAAAAATTAAATGAGAGATAATAATGCTTGATTGGGACTATTGAATAAGTGAAGAAGTTGTTATATATGTGATAAATTTTAAATGATAGAAGTTGTCATATTTCAAGACGAAGAAAATAAAAAAAATACACCGAGACGGATAATAAATGTTGAATGTCATACGCCTCTTGTACATGTCCTTGTACATATATTACCATATTTTAATTGATGTTAGTTAGGATTAATTGATCAAACATGTCTTAGCGCATCGTCTCAGATTAAACACATGTGTCTTACTTGGTCAGCCAACGGCTGAACTTGTTCTCAGTGCTGGACTTTCCAGGAAACTAGCTGCACCAATTATAATAGTAGTATTTGGTCCACGCAAGCACATGGATCATGCGGTCAATGAGGATACGAAGAAAGCACACCTCCATGTCAAATTGCCTACCAAACAATGATATATATATCCTCCAAACAACTTCGTAAACTAATAAGATAAAGTAATCCATGATAACATATTTGACGCCACTATGGCCACCCTACCTAGCAGAGTAAAAAAAAATCAAGAATTTGGCGTCTTAACGTAACCAGATAATCCTCATGTTTATGCGCGTGACTTTGGTCAGAAGAGTCGTACAATGATATATGCTGATAAACCCTTCGATGTCTCGTGCTAGAGGTTTCACCGAAAACACGCCGAAACGCTCTATGAAGTAAAACTGAAAATAAAATGCTAAAATGGTTCTATACCATCCAAATATCAAGTAAATTTAATAAAGAATAAATCATACATTGCATCAGATAAAGCGTACCTTGTTTCACTTTGCACCAAATTTAATACATATTTTCACTTTACATCAAATTATATTGAAATAAGTTTCACTTTGCACTAGGTGTTGTATCATATATTAAAGACAAATCTTGTAAAATATGATTAAAAATTATAAAACCTTTTTGAATTTAGACCATGTTTGATGAGGATTTATTCAAAATTGATGAAATGTCATGAAAATCTTGTGTATTTGATGATGTATGCTGGTATTAAGTGAAACTTAAATTATTGAACCCTAGTGTAAAATGAAAGTATGTACTTCACCTGATGCAAAACGAAACAAAGTGCATTTAGGCTGTGTTCGTTTTCCACGTGCACGTTTTTCAAACTGCTAAACGGTGTATTTTTTGCAAAAAGTTTCTATACGAAAATCCATTTTTTAAAAAATAATTAACAAATACTTAATTAATTATGTACTAATGAGCCGCTCCGTTTTACGTGATGAAAGGGGAGGTCCCAAGTCAAAATAACGAACACAGCCTTAACCTAGTGTAAAAGGGTAGTTTTCTCTTTAATAAATTTTTATTGGCCTGACATGTCAGTCCCTAACCTTTTTGTTGTACTAACTTCCCCTCTTTCTCTCTTGTGCATGGAGACAGCCGTGTGCTGGTGCTGCCCTCCTTGGCTCCTGCAAGGCACACATCCCAAGAGGAGTCTTAGCCTACATTCAAATTCGTAGCTAGAAGTTGATTTTTTTATAGGACGAATGAAGTATATTTTAAAAACTCTCTAAACTAAAAATCTCTGGAGTAGATAAGGTATATATAGAGAGAGTATTGGTTAACAACAATAAAGAATAAAAGAGTCACTTAACTTATTTAGGTGTGTCAGATAGATCATTATACTTTCAAAATATATATCTAGGTCACTAATTATGAGTTAAATGAGTCATTTGCTCATCTAATTATTTACATGAGCGAACCTTGTAGATATGACATGCCATCTATGATTGAAAAAAATACTTTCGGACATGTGCAGAAAATTACATGTGTATTTTTTTCTCACAGCACTAGCACTTGAAAGTATATGAAATTAGGGAAACCAAATCATTTCACTTGTGCTTGTTTTGATGAGTTCTCGTAGTTTCCAATCCCCTCTCTCTCACTTGCCATGAATATAAACAACGATGGAGGAGAAATCCTAGGTGGTGACGATGACAAACTTAAATAACAGCGGAAGCGAAATCATACCGCGGTTGCGGATGCCTAAATAATTTTTTCAATCCTGTGTGACACGTAATATGTACGAGGCGTGCTGATATGGATAGTTATATGGTTAAATGACTTACTTAGCTTACATTAGTGACTCATATATGTATTTTAAAAGTAAAGTGTTATATATATATGACACAACTAAATATACTACTGCCCGCAGACATCATCAGTCTCGCATATGAATGCGTGGCTCCTACTACTACTACTAGTTGCATTTGTGGTACCAGTTTAGTTCACTCTGAAAATTTTTCTATGGTTATGCACGAATACACTCTGTACTTCAGAAACCATAGTTCTAGGAAGATTTTAGTTGCTTCTGCTGTTTTGACGCAAAACTGTAAGTCGACGTGATTTTCTTAAGGAAAAAGTCTATTTTACATACATGCTTTCTTAGTATCAGAAAAAAAATTAAATTCTAGAGATGAATTTAGACAGATACATATCTAGAGTCATCTTCAAAAATCATCCCTAAGCATTTATTTTTCAACTATTCATCTATACTATTTTAAAAGGAGAGTCGTCCTTCTTTCATTCCTCCTCCAACATGCGCAGCACATCTGTATAAAAAAGTAACCACTGATCCAATGTTTTATCCTTAATTACTCTTTCAATCTCTCTCTAATTATATATGCCTGGCCCATTACAACACATGTGCTACTAGTCTTTTTTTTTATGGGTCTGACCCATTACAACGTAAGGAGATGTAACTAGTTATTTTAAAACTTTGCTTTTCATCTGTCAATCAAAACCTAGTTTTAGCCCATATGACGCTTACGTGGCGTGCTAATCAGCAAATAAAAACATGGGACCCACATTACTAAAAAACTAAAAAACGATTTTCTACAGCTAGGCCCATCACCACGGCGTCCAACTGCTCTTGATGTTGTTTCATTTGCATGTTAAAAATACAGTGAAAAAATGATGTAGATTTGCATGTGTTGATGTGTTTGCTATGGATGTGAATTTGAATGTGAATTTACATGCTGTGAAAAATATATATTTTTTCTTTTTTGGCACAAAATCTTTTTCATAGGTAGTCCTCTTAACAGGTATATGTACAAAAATCAATTTTTATAGGTAGACTTATGACCGTTTGCGAAAGTCGACGATTTTCGCAGGCCTTTAGATACCAGCAGAGTATTTAGCCGCCTAAAAAAACATGTCTTGATCACCTGTAAAAATATTTTTTCTAGTAATACCTGCTGCATGTCATACTCCTTTCCACAATTTCACACTGACAGGGCACACGCTAGGCCAAGCCCAAAAGCCGAGACATCAAGAGAAACGCGAAATCACCCCAAGATCGATACGTGACAATGATGACATATCCTATATAACCATTAATCAAAAGGCAAGCTTTGATTCATCTCTTAAGGACAGGACTACGTAGTGCATGTGTACTAATTAGTGCCAACTAGCTACCATCTCGACAAATGTTAAAATAACATGAATCTATTTCCTGTGCAGAGTACGCATTTATGTAATAAGAAAAATATTCCTATCACCTTATATTCAAACAAAATCTTCTCTTAAATTACTTATTCAATCCACAATTCAATTACACCACCGTGTTCATTACAATTAAATCTCGTAACAAGATATTATACGATTATATTCTGATAAAAGAAAATATATATGCTGTGAATTACTTTTAATACTTTTATTATATATAAAAAATACTTTTATACTTGATTAAATTACTGGTAAGACATTTGTAATGTTATGAATAGTTTATTTTATTAGTTAGTTCAATAATTTGTGTTAATTAAATTTATTGTTTTGATAGACTAATGTTTTTACCCCAACAATAGATTTACTTTTATTACCGTGACAATTTACTTTCTTTTTTGTTTTAAGTTACTTTTATAAATATATGTAAATTACTTTTGTAATATATATATTATAAAAGTAATTTGTAATATTTTATTCAAATATAATCATATGAGATAAGATTTAATTGTAACGAACATAACAGTATAATCCGAACGTAGATCAGATAAATAATTTAAGAGAAAATTTTATTTAAAGCTTAGGTGGTAGGAATATGTATTTTTACTTGATGGACTAGTAGTGTGAACTAATTAAGTCCAAGCCACCGTTTAGATTTTCTAGAACAACGTGTATGCAAATCAGATGGCTCGTAATGGGTCGCTCTTTAGGACTAACTATTTAAATTTGCCCTTAATTAACTAGAAGTGGATGCGTGGCGCGCACATGTTAGATTTATTTGATTGAATGTTTCTCATTATTTTCACTTAGTAAACAAGAGAGCTCTGAAAAATAGATATAATTAGTAGAGTGATTCTGTAAATAAAGTGTCATGACTTCAATACAAAATCTAGATAATCAGTATAACATTGCTGCTAACACTTTATAAACATAGGTGCACTGGTCAATAGCAAAACTATCCTTGGTTATTGGCATTCAAGAAAGTACACCATGCCATGTATTCAACAATGGGTAACAAACACAAAAACATGGCATTAGCATTCAACATTGGTTAAACAACATCAAACTATGACTGAGCTACCAGGGAGAGCCAATAAGCGAATCCATGTGCTCATAAAACATTTTATAGCCCAATGTATTTCAAATTAATCAGCCAAAGTGTAACTACTAAAGAATTCCATCAAGGTACTCATTTGTTTCAGAAACAGAACTAACCATCCAAGGATGGACCTTCTTAACACCATCAAGCTTCCAAGCCCTTTCTAACATGGTAGAAACAACCATTATTAAGGAATGGCTTGGAAGCTTACTGGTGTACCAAATTGCAAAATCTTAATATGATGAATAGACTTTCATAATATAGATAATTATTGTTTGTGCTATTGCTTCGGCGCTACTGCTAATCGCACATGAAATTCAGGATTACGGATGCTTTAACATGTTTCTTGTACTTTTACATAGCACATTAATGACAGGCGTACGCAACCTGTATAAAGCACATCAAATAAACGTTTTATAGCAAATAAAGTTTAAGCTCTACAGTAAATTAAGGATGCCTTTATATTTCATAATCATATATATGGCTAATTCTAAAGTCTGTACATAAGAAAACCTCGTTAGTTTCATATGGCATTATTATTGCCCTACCACTCACCAAAAGCAATGCACAGCCAGCATCCTCACCATAGGAATTGCAAAATTATTCTGAATATTAGCAGGGGTTTAACCTTAATTCATAGGCAACCTTATCTTGTAGGAAGATAAACTTATTGTGTAGGAAGCACTGGTACAGTCTTGATGGACCTAACTCATGTTATGCATTATGTACAAATCAGGTTATTTCCAAATTCCTTCTTCTATTCTCCACTTGACCATTGTTGACGGTCCTTAACTACCAAATTTGACCATCAATTCCTGCATAAAACATATCAATGTCTACCACCAAATCTAGCGGTAAGGATTTATTACTAACCACTTCCACAAGTGTTGGTTGTGCAAATTAAGAGAAAGCACAACTCCAACCAATTAGAGAAGAGTACATGGATCAAAGGACCCACACCAGAAGGAGAATTGCCACAACTTCATCCAAACACCCCAAACCGACTTGAGGGCCCACTAGGCAGTGACCCAGACGAAAGGTGGCGAAAAGGAGCTTGACCAGGGGTCAGCCAAACCTGGTTCAGCCAAACCAGGGGTGACTCCCCTCGGCCGCAGCTTCCACGTGGCGCCTCACACTGTCCTCATGAAGTCGGTGGCGCAAGGCCCAACCGCCATAGAATGTCGGCTGTGGACAGGTGGAGGCTTGAGAGGGGTTGGAGGGATAATATTTCCTTAGCATCTCCACTCTCCCAAGTCACCTCCACACTATAAATAGACTTCATACTCCTCACTCCTAACATACGCCAAGATAGAAGAACATATGTTACATTCCAAAGGTGAAGCTCTACTTAGCTAGTGCTTAGAATAGGGAGAGAGTGAGGGGAAGTCTAGAGAAGTGTCGGGTCTATTGGCACTATTCTCCTGGGGAAGTGTTGGGTCCGTCGGCACTCTTCTCCAAGGTTGTACCTCGATGGACGCTTGACTTCATATAAGTAAGTGTTTGTGATTCCTTTATGGTATTTACTTGTCTTATATAAGTAAGATATATTCTCATCATTGTGGGTTCATCGCTCTGCTTAGGTAGAGTACCTTAATCCTCTATTAACGTGGTACCGAGATTAGGGCAATAATTAATGGCATAGACGAGGTGTCTAGGCTAGATATTACCTTTGTTTGTTGTGTGCTTCACGAGTTGTAGAGGTAGGCGATAGGTGGTGACAACTCTGTCCGTCCTTCGCGATCCTCCACGTTCGGGTAGATCATAGAGTTGTAAGCCAAAGTCTCCTTGGCAAACCAGGGGTAAGCCGGTGCCCGGAGCAATTGATAGAATTTTACCTTAACTTAAATTAAGATAAGTAACCCATCAAAATCCTCTCTATCCTCGCCTATCATTTATCTTGTGTCCTTGGGTAATCTAGATAGAAGACTAGTTCACACACGTTTCCTGTGGATACGATACCCTTGAATACTCTTAGGTGAAGGCTACAACGTTATCTATGTGCTTGCAGATTATTCTGTGTTCGTAATAAATATCAGAGTTAATTTCATTTTGAATCAACTTTTATTATTGATGTTTCTCTTTGGACCACCCTTTAATCAACGTTTTCATTTTAGATCAGGTATTTTTACCTTTGAGTCACTTTAGACCACCCTCAACTATTTTATCCATTTACATCCAACTTATCATATATGACAAGAAAATGGTCTTACATATAGCTATGAAAGTTCATTGACGAAGAGGAACCGACGTACTCAAAATTGTTCATATGCTTGAGAAGAGAGTTGGGTGGTCTAAAGTAAAACAAAGGTAAAAATACCCGGTCCGAAGTGAAAACATTAGTTAAAGGGTGGTCCAAAGTGAAACATCGGTAATAAAAGGTGGCTCAAAGTGAAATTTACTCTAAATATCAACAACCACTTGAGCAAACTTGGTGATTTGATTCATTCTTATATTCACTGTTGATCTGGTATTGACCAGCCCATTAGCATGTTTCATTGCCATAGACAATAACCTTAATGGCAAAGAGAGTAAAGATATGCAAAGATTACACAAAAATACTCTCTATAATTTTGAGTTTTAAAATTCAATGCCAACGGATTAGTTCACATTTAGAATCATGATAAGCTGAAGCGGTGTATGCAGAACAAGAATTCCCTCTGTCATTGGGGCACGAGGCAAAGAAGGCGTCCCATCGAGCAACACAAGGATGTGTCACCTTGGAATGGTGTACTTGACCACTAACGAGTTCTTTATTGTCCGCCGGAGTGGTTGAAGACCTTGCCATCATGGCCGAGATGATGCTTCCTGACAGATCGCTCGCGTCTCGCCCTTCAGATGTGGCCATTGTGGACGGGTCCACCTTGGATGCCTAGGGGGAGGGAGAGGGGAAGTCAGGTTCCTAGGCCTAGCAACCAGCAAGCTTTCAGCTCTAGCCCTCAAGCTTGATGCTGCTTTCCCCTTCAGCTTCGCCATCACCGCCGATCTACTAGCCGATGCACTTTCTTTGACTTCCTTCTTAGGCGTGACAAAGCCTCCTTGGAGCTCATCGATCATTCCCCTTGCTAGTGAGGTTGATCAAGAGGACGACAAGATGGTGAACGTAGAGGAGAAGCTGAGGAATCTTGAGTGTTGTCAATGGATTTGGGGCAAAGCATATGTGCGTGGAGGAGAAGCCAACAAGATGCTGAGCTCAAATAGGGTAGGGTTGGAAATTACTCCTTTGTGGCTATTGGGCTCTGACCACTTGCATTGTTGGCTCAAGAAGTTTCACCATGTGGCTTTAGTTTGAGCAGGGTCCAACTGAGGGTACTCAATTGTGTGAAGGAAAAAAGTTCACTTTAGGTCCCTCATCTAAGGGTTGAGTTTCGGTCATGTTCCTCAAGGCAAAACCGATACAACGCTCATCTTTCAAGACTAGTGCAAATGTAGTCCCAAGACAGTTTGGATAGCGGTTTTGACTGACGTGGCATCCATATGCGATGGACAGAGAGAACGACGTTGAAGGTGGTGCTTCTCGACGTGGGCAAGCACAACGCGTGCACCTCAGTGTCGGCGGTGGTGAAGTTTTGCTCCAGCTTGGGGTGAGGTGGTGAGCATATCCCCTCGCCGCTGCTCCCCGGTGCTCGACTCCCCATATCTCCCCTATTGCCATTGAGCCACTTTGCCCCACCCTTAGCCTAGTAGGCAGGATTACAGGAGCTCTCGCCTGACAAGGACAATATCAACAACGTTGCTAGGCTCCGACCGAAGCTCCTCGGTGTCACCTCATTATTGTTGTTTTGGATTGAGTCCGCCAGGTCCTCCTCCTCCTTGTCCCGCCACATGCTATAGCCTCAGCCTCCTCCCGCGGTAGAGACCACCTCTCGTGGATCTAGGAGCGAGATCTCTATCGCTGTCTCCTCCCTTTGCACTGACGAGAGTAGCCACCTTGACCAGAACAACGGTGATTGAACCTACAGTAGCCAAAGGTTATCGGTGGTGGAGAGGCTCCTCTTGCCACTGGGGCGACTGATGCTCAGTGAGATGGCGTCGCATCCTTCGTGGTCTCCATGAGCACTTGGCAGCGGGAGGACGGAGAGGGGTCTAACGCTAGGATTGGTGAGGGCATGGCAGAGGCAAGCTAGGGGGTTCGGTGCTGGCGATGGAGTAGTGCACACCGACAAACCACATCGTCGAGCCTTGGCCTCGTCCCCTTCTCTGTCTCCTCTCCCTTTGCCTCCCCTTCTTGTGCGAAGTCACCACTGGTTGGAATCCACCATGGAGATATCCACGTGTTGTGGTGCGCCTCCTGGCTTCGACGAGTTCGTCCCTAGCTCCGATGAGCGCACGTCGCCGCTGACATCGAGGAGGCCGCCACCGTCATTATCCAATGCCCACTGCGGTGAGGAGGAGCTCTAGAGAGGAAGGGAGTGAAATAATTACATTTACTGACATTTGGGGCCCATGGATTTTTCCTATTCTTTTATACTATTGTCATGTAAGTGACACATCATCACGAGTGGACTAAGTTAACATTACACGTATGACAAATCCATCGTCCAAACAGCCAATGGACCTTGTTTATGCTGGTTTTGCAATATGAGGGATGCGTTATATCCGGTTTTGTTATACTGGGTTTTATATAGTTGAGGGACGCCATTCAAACTCGACCATTAGATGGAGATGCAAAATGAACTTTTTTCTTGTGGGAATGAGTGGCTAATGGGTGGTGTAGCCCATATGGCATACGGGGGTTCTGGCCTGCATTGGGCATGGCCTAAATGGGCCGACCCGTGGTACGATCCCACGCAATGTTGTAGGCTTGCAGTTGCAGCCACGGCGAAGGGGCAAACTGGGCAGGTCTGGTCACCTAGTACCGTCGACTCGTCTCTCCATTCGATCCCCAACCCCAACCGAGGCGCGACACACGCGACACGGCAGCCGCAGCCTCTGCCCTCTGCCTCCCCGACGGCGGCCGCCGTCTCCTCCGCAGGCGCCCCTCTTCGCCAGCGAGACGCCGTGCCCCCGTCGCCGACGACAACTGCCGCTAGCACCCTCCCTTGTTTCTCCGGCCCAGTAGCCGTCACCAAGCGTCCCCCGCATCCTTCTAGGTCAGGGGCCAAGTTATTACCTGATTGATTCATGTGTGTTGCTGACTTCATTCCTATTTATTATTAATTTTACTGTTTTTAGTTGTTGATTGGTGAGATTTGGTAGGCAGCAATTTCGTATTACGGGATTACTTCGGGGGCATTTGTATTAACCAAATTTCTGAAAATTCGATACATGTCTCTACTTGGATTGTTGATTTCATCCTACGAAATGGTCATTTCTGCAACATTTGGAGTCAGTCGTCACCTCTCTCCAACGTAATTTGTGCATAGCGCTTCTGAATTTTTAGCTTTCCAACAAATCTTCAATAACAGATGATATACAGATTCATCTTACAATGAGTTGTGACTTGTGACGACACCTTGTATTGTATGTAGAACCGTGCAACCGTGGCATTTAATCTGCAGTTCTTCTCCGCAAAAGCTATGACTTGTCTTATGGTTATTTTGGACAGTTCGTAGCTCAGAACAACCTCACAGCGAGCTAAAACAATCATGTTTCTGAAAAGCAACTTCTCAAATCATTCTTAGAAAAGCTGCTTCTTAAAAATTCTACATCCCTCTTAAACAGACTTATTTATTGTTGATGTCCAGGAAGAAGAATTAATTGCTCGCTATCTTCAGGAGGAGTAACAAATGGATGAAGAGGCAAGTGGCGTGGATAATTCCTCACTACTCTGTCGGGTTGAAGATCTACAACGTGGTAATCTCCTTACCTGATAGTATTAGTTGCCACATTCACTATTCAAGCTGCTTTCCTCAGCTTATATGGTAGTGTCAGTATCTTCATGCTTTCTTCTTGATGGTTGTTATGCATGGCGGAACACTTTATGTGGTGGATCCAATTTTGTTTTTTCAAAGGGGAATATTTTGTTGAGACTATTATGTGATGTGCTGGTACTTTATCAGGAATTTGGTAGCCGTTCTGTAATTGATTAATAGTCAGTCAGGGAGAGAATTCCATAAGAACAGAAAATGGTAGATGATTGTTAATTTGGAGAGGAGGGTTAAGTTCATGTTCCTCAATGTTACCCCTCAGAGAGTTCTATTGTGTGTGCTGTTTGCAGCCTTGCTTCTTATAGTTGAGAAGTTCTGCTGCAAATGTTGGTGCTGACTGTAGGGAGTTTTATTTTTTTTGTTTTTCTCGAAAACGCAGGAGAGTTGCATTTCATTTCATTAAGAAGGAAGATATGCTACTTAATAGTGTATGGAGTACTGGTGGTAGATATGTGAACTACCGAACTATGCAGTGAGCAATGAAAACTATGGAGAGCATGTGCCATATTACTTAATAGTGTATGGAGTGCTGGTGGTAGATTTGTGAACTACTGAACTATGCAGTGAGCAATGAAATTTATGGAGCCTAACATGACCCATGGCAGGGATAATTAAATATATCATCTGGACATGCCTCTTGCTTATAGTAGTTCATAAATTTGATTAATACACTATAGGTAATTTTGAAGAAAATTCTAGGTAATATTTATGCTTCAACACCGAGGCTTCCTTTTTCAAGAGGCACTTGTATTAGTATTTGTGAATGACATCTTTGGTTGATGGTCCTGTTGGCTGTTTGTTTTCCTTAGCCTTGCGCACATCTCAAAGTTTTATCTTGTTCCTCATAACAGACCAGGCAATTCAATGTGCATGCGTTTTCAGCAAAAAAAACTATTGTGAAGTTTGAACTGAGTCAATCTTGAGGCATTCCTCATAGTAGGACGTGCTCATGCTAAACATACCTGGTGTGCACATGCAGTGATGAAATCCCAGGGTAGAAAACGTAGCTGGTTGGGGGACATAGGGGATCATTTGTAGAAAATGTATTGCTTCTCATATCTACATTGCTACAAACCATTTGTGTAAATGAATAGTGTCTTGCATTCTGTTTCCAATCATTACCTTTTTACAATGTTCTGTCGCTTCATATTCTACCCTTTCCTTTCCAATGTTTCCCTGCCTTCCCAACATCTAAGTTCAGGTTCCTGTTACAGTGAATGTAAAAAAACATGTAAAGAGTTAATGTGAGAAATAAACATAAATACGCAAATTAAGGGCCTCTTTGTTTAGGCTTAGGCTTTTAAGTCAGCTTTTTGGCTTATATGATTTATAAGCCAATGGATTTAAAGTCCTAAGTTTAATGGTGGAGTCATACCTCTACCTCACATAAGCCAAAAAATCTTCTCCAACCTAGCTTTTGGCTTAATAGTGTAAGAGTGGCTTACGGCTTTAAAAAAGCCAAACAAAAAAGCTGCTTGTTTGTTTAGGCTTAGACTTTTTGCCTCATAAGCTGGCTTATAAGCCTAAACAAAGAGGGCCTAATCGTATTTTCTACTTATTTGATGTGCAGTGCTTGTATTTTGTTTTATGACTTGCCCACTGTTAATGTCTTTTTATGTTCTAATGCAATTGCTTGCATATAATTAGCTTCTTTATATTTCTTAAACAGAAAGAGATGAAAAGCAGCATGCTTTGGAAGTATTTATCCGTCGGGTTGAAGGGCTCCAATATGGTGATTTCCTATTTGACATTTATATACTTGAATTCTCTGTTCTACGAAAATGAAGCTTCCTTTACTGCTAGATTTCTTGGTGATTCAGCACTTGCCAATGTGCTTCTATTGTAATGATTATTGGTATAACTTGAAATCTAGATTACCTGATACAGAATGATTTAAAGATGTTCTTACTGCTATGTTTATATTTTATAACCAGTTAAAACTTCTGGGTTCCAGTTTTTTATCGCCTTCCTGTGGTATTCTAGTGTTCCTGGTGCTTAGCTAGTGACTTTTTTCTCTTCTATCTTGATTATCTGATTGTTTTCTAAATATCATATTATCAATGTTGATTTTCGAGTCATGCATGACTCGGAACCTACAATTTCTAGCTACCTCGCTTCTAACACTTCGTGGAATCTTGTCCTGACAAGTCAATTTGTATTTACTCATAAAAACCACTCTCCTATGATACTGTTGGCCAATGCTACGCATCTGAGCATTGTTATGCTAGATTGACCAGTTCTCTTGTTGAACCCTATTGCAAAAGTGGGCAACGATCCAAGTATGGGCTTTCTTATTTGATCTTTTTCTCCCTCGGGTCTTGCATACACATGGTATTAATATCTATGAACAATTGGGATATCAATTGCATTTGTTGATTCAGGATTTCAGGAACATTGGTCTTATTCCCCCCTCCCCCTCTTTTTCCCCCTCTGCAGATTTGGATGAAAAAACAGACCTAGTTGAAGTATTAACTCGTCGAGTTGAAGAACTCCAGCGAGGTACTCACAACACACAAGATTCTCATTCATTAATCAATTAATTTTTCCATGTAGTTCTCAGCTTCTCATCAGATAAACTCTCTAAAGTTCTTTCTCTGCTCAAGTAGTTCATTCATAGGGCCTAACTTGTAGGACGGTGTAACTATCAACCACTAAAAAAATTAAACTAAGGAAATCTGGCAGATAGTCTGCTGGGGTTGCTTTTTTACATGAATTCTGTTTTAGCTTATTTTCTGTTAGGTTTCAGTAGTTAAACGTTTGAAGAATACAGATTTTAATTTGTACAATAAAAAATAAATATTATCCTGGAATCATGAAGTTATAGTATTTAAACTTTGGCAAGAATATGTGCCATACCTAGATTGGTCATATGAAACTGATGAGTAATTTTGTTCCAATGAAAAAAATCACATTAATATAATTTATATTAGGTTTTAGCAAGTAAGACTATTCTACAGGCACCCTTAGAAAAAACCCACTTCTCTCTCCTCCTGTGTGTTGCCCGTTCACCAATCCTATATGAGCCCCTCGCTCCATGGCGCAGCAGTGAAGCGACTCTCCTCTGCACATAAAGGCCAACACTGTTCCTGGCCTTCTCAGCACACCATGTGAGTTATCTGAACACGACTGTAGCTGCACCTAGTTACACCATCTGTTTTGACTTGCCACTTGCCAGGTACCTGACACATACGGCAGGTAACAAAAATGGTAGTAAACAAAGTGCAAAAGACTATTTGAGCTGCTGCCTTAGATCATGTCTCTGTCTGAGGATAGTAACCAACTGAAGCATATAACCCTACATTGTTTGCATTTAACACATTTGCCAAAATATATACATATACACTACAGATGATTGTACCCTTTGTAACACCCCATCTTCCAGAATCCACCTATGCGTAGTTACCCTAGTCTTTTGGTTGGTTTCAACCACGCATACACATAGCAGTCTGCTCATACTTTTGCCCTTGCATGATGATCCTTTGGGTGTGTTTGATTATAGTAAAATGAGATTAATGGTTATCTTAACATTCCCTGATATCCTAACTGTGGAAATTTGATCACAGGGAATGTGACATTCCCAGCATGCACGCGTGAGAAAAGATTCTGCATGCTGGGAATCCAGCTAACAATTTTTACAACCAGACACACCCTTAGATCATAATGTGCAGATAAACATCTGTTGAAATGAAGTTGGACGGTGAGGACTTGAAGTAGAAACAATGCTAGGTGAAGGATAGATCTAAAATAGCCGGCCATGCGGAAGGCAAAATCTAGAGTTTAGGGAGCGGATAACTTGACCCTCAAGAAGCTCATCTTTATTCCTTATAGTTAGGAGTTGATGGTGGTTCTGGTTTGTCCTACCATTCTTGATCTTCGGTGGATGATAGTTATGTGTGCTATTTTTAGTGCCATTTATCGCCATTTGTAAATGGCTGCATTGTTTGTTTGTGTATATTTTCAGGTGGTTGTATTTCTTGCGTGAATTATGCACACAATACCTTAAATTTGATTATCACAAGTATTTTTATATTTAAAGTTTGAGATTTGTGGCATTTCCGATGACAAATGACTGGTTGTTCCATCATATATCATACTGCAGCTTTGTTGAGTGAATAGAACATTAAAATCTGTTTCCAGAAAGTTGCTCATGTTGATTTCTTTATTAAATAGTTCTTTGTTTCGTTCTGTTTTATTTTGGTACTGAACTACAGGGTTATTATTAATATATACTTGGTTTGACAGAACGAGATGAACTTAGGAAAGATATTGAGCAATTATGCATGCAACAAGCTGGTCCTGGATATGTTTCTGTTGCAACTCGAATGCTTTCTCAGAGGTTCTTCCATATCTTCTGTTCATATTCCACAGTTGTTTACAGTAACAGTAGCATAAATAAAGCAATATGTTTATTCTAACTGTTCAGGACAGCTGCTTTGGAGCAGGATATTGAAAATCTTCAGAAGAAGTTAGGTGGATGTTTAAGAGAGAACCAAAATTTGCAAGAGGAGCTTGCTGAGGCTTATAGAGTTAAAGTGTGTTCCATGCCTTCCCCTCCTTTCTCTCTATACCATCCTTTTCTTTTCTTTTGTTCTGTCTTTTTATGCTTTTGTAATTTAAATTTCAGAGTCAGCTTGCCGAATTACATGGGGCTGAGCTATCAAAGGTATCTTACTTTGACTTATACATCTGGCTGTTCTGCTTTCTCTAGAATGTGTTGATTTTTGGTATCAATGAAAATTTTCCAGTGGCATGAGATGTGCTTGTCCTCTATTATCCACAAGTAAGCAGTATAGTGAGTAACAGTTTGGTTATTTTAATGGGTGAAGAGTCGTGAACTTTAGCTGCAACTGAGAAATTTTTCTTTCTAGTCACAAGGCACAACTAATGCATCCTATAGTAACTTAAATCTGGCTAAATCACGAGAGAAATCCAAATGGAACCCTACATAACCTGAGGAATATATGGATTACTTTTCTTCATATAGCATACCTTCAAATCCAATGCTAGTTCTACTTCAAAACCTGCAGCGCGACAATTAAAAAAGATTTGGAGCCTGCAGTCAATCTTTACATATTTAAGGTCTTACTTGGTGTTTGTTACTTAAGGAAATACATCAATTTTCTAAGTTCTTTTCATATGCATTCATGCTTATCTTTGAGGTGACATTCTTTTCTGAAACAACAATGCAGAACAAGGAACTAGAGAAGCAAGTAAGGTTTTTCCAAAGCAGCGTTGCTCAAGCATTTGCTGAACGAGACAATTCATTAATGAAGGTTTTTTTATTGAGTTTACCTGCCAAATCTAATTGTGCAGCAGGAGAATTGATAACTGCATACGTGACTTTTGCTCTTTGTTACAAATTGCATGTTTTTCTGTTGAAATTGATAGTGTGAGAAAGCAAAGGAGCGAGAAGAAGCAATTTTACAAAAGTTTGCCAAATTCGAGGAAAGGTACCATAATTTCCTATTCAATTTGTTTGATAGGTACCCTAGATTTATTTGTATTTCTCCATTGGAATGCTCTAGAGAGGCTTGGTTTTCGTACTGGATGATGGAATTGATAGGATGGCGTAATTTTGCCGTGCTTTCCTGCTAGTAACTTGATAGGAAGAATGTAGAGAAATTAATAGGTAGCAATTTTGCTCTAAGATCTACAGATGGCTGGTATATTGATACAGTTTTTGGTAATAAAATATTACTAGCTATGACTGCAGCAATCTAAAGGACTGAAATGCATTGCAAGCGTGTGAAGAAGTATATATGGTTAGTCTTGTTCAAGTATGGATGGTTCTGTATCTTAGTCATTTCATTAAGAAGAACAAGAGTACAAGACCTACAGATTTTTGGCATGGAAAATGGAGTTTATATGGCTGCTGCTTAAATCTTCCCCTATTTTTGCTATGGCCTTTTTTTTAATAAGCATATGGTTTATCACTTTGTGCTTTTTCGCTCTGCTTTTGTTAGTCCCTACAATTTATTTTTGGATTATTTCATGTATTTTATTTTTGCATTGTTGTGTCTTTAACATTTCAGCAATGAGAAGTGAAATGCTAACTTGATGTTTTAAAAGCTATTCTCATTATGCTAAACTTGCCTGCACAAGTTTCTGACAAGTGTAATGCATCGTAATGATTACTTATTGGCAGGACAAGAGAATATCAATCATCAATTGATGATCAGAAACGGTCAAACGATGCCTTGCAAATGGAGCTGATGAGGCTTAAAGAGCAGACTCAATCTTCCTTGAAAGTATGTAATTTTGTCCATTAGTGCGGTAGTGCCAATATCATATATCAGGAAATTCCTGCAACAACTGACGTCCAAAATCTTGGCAGTAACCTTGGTTTTAAAAGTCAACTTGTTCTAGAAGACTGCTAATCCAGGGTGTGGGTACAGAGATTTCTGGCAAAACCGATATTTAGAACCTTGAGAACAACTGATATATACCCAGCCTAAAAACCAAGCAGAAATCTATGCTACCATATACCCAACTAAACAATCTAGTTGGTCCCTGTCATCCAGCATCAACCCATTCAGGCGAACCAGCATCACATACAGTTTCAACATCATTCCACCAACCAAGCATTCATGCCTTTTCTTCTTCCAACCTTATTGTGTTTCTCAACCGTTTATGTTAAATCTAGGATTTAAGTATTCATGCCTTTTCTTCTTCCAACCTTATAGTGTAAATTTCTGGTACTCTGGGGCTCCCTAACTAGGGTGCTTCAGACTAACCAAAACAAATACAAATATGCATTTAAATTCTCAAAAGAATTAGTTGCATGGTTTAATTGACCATTCCACAAAATTTCAAATATAAATTTGATGCGCACATTGAGAAACAAAAAGGACAGATATGTGACCAAATTTATGTTTTATTTAGCACTTTCTTTTCAGCATAATTTGTTGTATTTTGTTTCTCAATGTGTAGATTGAATTTACGTTTGAAATTTTGTGGGCTGATGAATGGAAGTACTCTATCTATCAAATTTGTTCCTAATTTGTCATTACTTTCCGTATGGATTTTTATGGTTTGGTGCACCTTAGTTGGGGTGCTCCATTGAGCAATAGAATCTTCTCATTTTAATCAATAATAAAATGTGATCTATCCTGTCTTATACTAAGTTGGTGTATTTTAAATTTGGAATTCCTTTGTAACACATGAATATACAATGTGGAATTAATGCTAGATTCTGTTTCAGGTTATTCAAAAATTTTATGATGTTCGTTGTAGAGACTCTGAATGCTCTGTGAACATTACTCTTGAAGAAAAATGTTCAGTTCTTCTGGACGACTCTGCTGATAATTGGAGTTTCAGCTCAGATGGAGGAACCTCAACTTCGAAGTACATTGTAAACTTAAAGCCCTTTATCCATTTCAATAATTCAATTCAAATTGAGTTATTTACACATATTTATGAATTGTTTGATTCTATATCCACTATTTAGGATACATTTGTCCTGGAGTACGCTCCAATTCTATGGTGAAAATAGTGCAAAAAATGAGGGCCATGTTGATACTCTCTCTCTATTTTTTCTCTTTTTAGAGGCATTTATGCTTTGATCTTAAGCTTTCTTATATAACCCCCTTTGTATACATACTACTTGGATGCTTGATGATTGTCTGGATTTTACCGTTAAACAACTTTGCTATTCTACTTGGTTAAGTTAAATTATGCTACAGTTTTCATTTTATTCTTTGACAAAGGATGCAAAGTCTACAATGACTTACATTCAGAATTATAGGCAGTAGTTTGTAAGAACATGCCCCCTTCGCTAAGTAACTATTCTTTTTTATAGGCATCTCTAGAAGAAGAGAAAGATTCATTGAGAGCTAAAATAGCTAAGCTTCAAAACAATCTAAGAATGGTAAGACAGATTTTTTAAAAAAATGGTAGGAGAAGCATAATCTTTTGGCTTTGCTGACGTATTTTTTTTTGGATGTTTAGGGCCTTGAAATTGAACAACATTTGCAAAGAAATGCACGAGTATTAGAGAAAAGACAGGTATAAAAACTGAGATTATATTTCTTTGTCATGACATCTTTAATTTATGTAGTTCACTTTGGAATGCAGGCACTCTATGATGAGTTTATGAGAAATGTCCTGTCAGCTCTTCAAAAGTTGTATATACAACAAAGGGATGAAATTATGAAAATATTGGAAGAAGAATCATCTCAGTTGAGCACTGTTGTTAATGAGATTCAAGATAAGTTAAGTAAGATTCGTATCAACCCTGAAATCAATGAAAACCCTGTTGGAGAGATGCAATGCTGTGACAGCAGTTGTAAAGATGTGCATGTTACTACAGATGTCAGTCCTGGCATCAGCCCTAAGGTTTGTTCAGTACACAATCCCAAGTCTCTATTGATAGTAAGACACTCTTCCATGATCTGGATATATGCTCACAGGATGCAGCATACTCTCTGCAAATCGGCAAATTACCTAATACAATATGGTCATATCTTCTCTCCATGAACTGAATTTTTTTTGAAAAAAAAATTGTCTGGTGGCACATCAACAAAAGGTCTTTTCCGCTTGTTTGGACTTTTGTTGGGTTTTAATATGATGGCCCCTTCCTATTCTAACTTTGCTTTTCTATTGTTGACTTGTTGTTTGAGCCACTGTAGAATAACATAGGTAGAGCTTCCGCATAGTTCATATTGCTAATAAGTAATTAGCTAGACTCAATAGTCCATAATTTTTCATGACGCAACCTTTCCAGCTTACATGATTGAGTTGGTGATTGGTGTGCTCTGCACCCTCTTCTCATATGTCCTGTGTAACAAGTTCACAGGAGGGCATGATCAAATAACAAGATAAAAATTTGCACTGCATACATTAACCAGCATAATTTCTTATGGTATAACATAAGAACTTGGTAGTTCAAACTAACATAATACCAAACAAATCATGCTGACATATGTTTACTAATGAACACAAATGAAAGATTTTGCATAAAATCATTATAGCAATAGCTGTTCTGAAATAAACACAAATTATCTAATGTCTTCTTGTGTTTAAACTCATCTTGAACCATGGAGGATGGCCTTGGTTTGTCTTTAGAAAACAACACACCGCTCGATATCCTTGGATGATAAACATAAACTACTTTGTTGGAATAGATGTTCATCGCTTCCCCACTTTTCTGCAGATTGGACAGCTAATTCTGGGTTCTCTATAATTCCCTTATTAACTAGATAAGTTGTCTGTTTGGTTGAAGGGCAAGGTTGGATGAGATATGACCATCCATGTTTTTAAGGATGAGGATATCCAAGTTTTCTGTTTGGTTGTATGGATGGGATAAGCCAACTTCTTGTTTGGTTGGTAGGACGAGGGTGGATGGGATGAGATTAATTAACTAATTATAATATCTTAATTGGCATAATATTATTTAGTTATACACTTACCGGTAGAAATTAACACTTATCAACACTAATCTTGCCATGCTAATTACTAATTAATAGCAAAACATGCTAATATCATTAATCATACTCTAATCAACTCGCTAATCATGTACTAATCAGCATCCTAAAGAAGGTGGATGGCTTCATCCGGCCAAAAGAACTAGATCCCTTCATCCAGCATATTGAGAGTATTCTCTTTTCTGGGCACCACATTCACCCTGCCCTCCAACCAAACACCTCAAAAAATCGGGCGGCCATATCCCATCCAGTCCGATCCACCCAACCAAACACACCCTAAGATAGTGAGATGTCACCAAACTACTACTAGCCATAACTTCCAGAAGACATTTGATTTTTCAACTATGGGTTTCCTCTTGTTTCTATCTTTTCCAGGAGTTATCCTTAGTAGTGACCCTTTGCATTGCCCGGGCTTTCAGTTGCTTTCTAGCAGCCTTTGCAGCCTGCTCATGGCCACATCATCTGAATGGTAGTGACTTCTATAAGACTAAAATGGATGATTGAAGATGCACCCATGACATTAGCATATTGAAACATGATTTTTTGGTTGTGTAGGTTCTCCATTGGTGCATAATTAGACCAAGGACAATTCGACTTAGGCCTGCAATAAATAAGATATGACGTCAGGATGGGTTGAGTTAAAAAATATGAGACCAAAGAAAGAAACTCTATGAAAATTGCTCTCTCTGTTGGAGTTTTCCACCAATCCTTGTTTTGCCAGAATTGTTTGCATTTGAACAGCTCAACCTGAACTGGTTGCTGTATTCTTTAAGGTTTTATAGCTCATGTGTCGTTGAAAGAGTTATCATAAATTTTCTTTTTCAACTTTTCAGCAAGGTTCTTGTTGCCACGGGGATTCAAAACTGCATCTTGTTTTATTTTCATCCCAAATTTCTTTGCTCCATCTAGTTCATAACAAATTCTTTACTTTATTAATTCAAGAAAATAATGTGATGGGAGCTAAAAAACTAGTGGGATGTGTTTTTAGATAGAACTAGTATGTTGTGATGTCCAGTAGCTGTGTGAAGTACTCAAACTGCATACTTCATGTTACCAAGGATAAGTATGGTTGCTGTAACTGGAGAAAAGATGTTATTTCTTTAATTTTTCCTTATTTTACATGTAAAATTAAATCATCCCATATCTAACACATGGATCGCTACTGGCCTACTATACTATTAAGGAAAAGGTTAAAAGAAGTTGGCACTGTTCACCCTCAAGACCTAGAAATCACTGCCATAATGGAAAAATAAGAGAAAAATGTATGCCATTTACCATGGTGGGCCTAGATTGCAACGGTATAGATTAATTATATATTTATTAGATCTGCTGCATTACATGTATTTTCAGTAACAAACACAAACATGCAATTCTTGTTATTCTAGATGCAAACATATTTTAGTATCTAGCCATCCAATTGTACGGTAAATTCTGCTTTAACTCAAGTCATTTTATAATGTATCCATGATTGGCTAACTATGATTAAGCTGGCTTGGACCATGGTGGACTGTTCCTTTAGGCTGGAGAAAAATGTTAGATAAGCTGAAACTTCGGATGAAAATGCCTTCCCTTTGAAGTATTGAATAGGTCAACATAGTTATGTTTTCAAGTGTACATTAATCTAATTCCAAAAAAGTAGGAATCATAAACACCAGTGAACCAACTGTTTAACCCTTGACCTTCTGCTTGGTCTAGTGACTGAGCCAAGTCCAGGTGTCCTTCATTCCGTTCTGTACTGAAAATAGAAAGGAGGCAGACAAGGCTTTCAGACTAATAAGACTACAAGTAGGCTTTGTACTGGATTCTTTGACTTGCTTGACACCAGGCTTGAGCTTTCCTTTGCTATACCACTTTTGGCTGAATAAAACAAGGGAACTACTCAATTTACAGACTTAGATTTGCTTGCTGAATTCCTCGTCTATTGGGAAAGTACTTTGCTTTTCAGATGAACAATAAGTTTTCTTTCTGGAAAGGAACTGACCAAGTGAAATTTCCTGCTTGAGTAAGGTCAAAGTAAATCCTCGATGGTAGCTTTTATAACATAAAGACAAATAAGTAGAAACATTAATATATTATAGTTGGCATATTTGAAAAATACATCTGTGTAATACCCAATATTCATATTTTCTATGCATAATACCATCTTTCCCTAAGATATCTGGGTTTGGATGCCTATGTTCTACAGTGCCTTACCTTTTTCTTAAGGAAAACACTTTCTTCATATGTAATTATTGTTTATGTGATTGCTTGTGTTGAAGGGGGACATTCCTTCTGATTGTGCAACATTTGGTGAATCGGATGTGCTTGCGCAAGCTTTGCATGAGAAGGTACATTTCCATTGCTTTCCTTTTCTTTTGATTCTCCCATGCCCACTCGTGAATTGTGATACGAGTTAACTTTTGTCAAAAAAAAAAAGTTCTGATAGTGTTCTTTGGATTGAATAACCTTACGTTATGTTGATATCTATTACGTACAGATGGAGGCACTTATGCTCTTCTCACAGGAACAAGAAAGATACCTATTGGAGAAGCAGAGAAACCAAATTGTTATCGAGGAACTTCAGAAGAACTTATCTCAAGTAGTACCCCTATGCTTTTGATGTGGCCTTACCTTTTTAGTTACAATCTTTACGAAATGAAGAATTCTGAATAATGGAGGGACACATTGCAATGATATGCGATAGTTTTATTTGGCAGTATCATAAGATTATACCAGTATATTCTTCACTCCTTGAATCATTATTTGTTGGAAAAGAGAATTTGAACCTTATGGTTCTTTTTTTTTCAAAAAGAATTATAGATAATATGATTATGGGATATATTTTTTTGAAAATCTCCAAATTAGTATGTACACAAATAGACTGAATATACTGCTGGTTGGTGAGATCCACCATGATTAACAGAGTGATTCATTTTGCTCTATGTCATTATTTGATAACTTATTTGGAAAACTAATTTACAATCTTTATGTATTCACCTCATTATTCCTGCAAACTTTGTATCGTTTTCTTGAATTTAGGGGGGATTGAGGCCTATTTAGGGTAGCTTGATTAGAAGGCAAAGCTTGCCATAGTGTACAACAATTCCCTTGAATGAGTTTGACTAAGTTATGTGAGTTGTGGCTAGATTTCTTTTTATGGACTTTGTGGCAAGATTTCCTTAGGCAAGTTGCAGTTCGGTTATGTTTCTTATACTCATGTTTGACAGTCCTGTTTTAAATTCTTCTAGTTGATAGCATCTCTGGAACTTATGTTTAGCATTTTATAATAGTCTGTAGAGTTGGATGCATATATGATGTGTTGTAATGACTTTAACCTGTTGTGTACAGGTAAAAGAGGAAAAGGTTAAAATCTTGGTAGAATTAGCAAAACTTAAAGAAGAATATCTGATGTTGAAAGGGTAAGCCGCTTCAGTACTTCTTTTGTCTCTGGTACTTAACCCCATGATGCTGGTCAAATCCTTCCTGCACATGATCATGGGGCTGGTGATATCCTTGTAACTGTGATATCCTTTTTGCTGATACAGAAATTCAACACCAAAGGATGGTCATGGGGCTGGTGATAATATGAAAATCATTCCTGCACATGATCGACAAGGGATGTTTAAAACTATCATGAATAGAACATCTCTAAGACATTGGATAAAAAAAGAAAACACTAATATTGGGCATGAGTACTCTGATGAAAACGATCATACAGTTAGGAAACAACACTTAGTGGATCTTGCAAGGTTTGTGCTCTATATTTTCAACATTGTTCCTATTATGTTTGGAGGCACAATAACATTGGATTATCTTTTATTATATTATTTGGAGGTATAATGTTTGATAATATTTTCCTTGCTCCTGCTGTCCAAAAATAGTAAAATGGTTGGTAGATGTAAGTCCACTCAAAGGAAGGAAATCACTTAAGAGAAACATTGACGGAAATGTTTATTTTTTGTATGCCACTCTTCAACCGTTGACTTGTGCTGTTTGCTTTATTTGGTGCTACCTACAGGGTTAAAGCTGAAAATGCTGCTCTTTTGGAAAGTGTTGCCACTATGGAACACCTCACTTCGTCAGTGCATAGACTGCATATTGTGCTTATGAAGGTAGTAAACTCTTTTCTCTGATAGATGCAGCTTACTAGAAAGATGCAAAATGTTGGAAAGAAATATGGACAGTGCATGATACTTGGATGAACTTTGGGTAATTTGTTCCCTTTAAAACAATATTCGCATATTCAATGGGATCATTAATCAAAGCTATTAGATTCAAATTGTAGATGTATCTCAAAATCTTCGATGATACAAAACAAAAACAATCAAAAAAGCTTTATGGGAAAGCAAGGTTCCATTTGATCAGAAATTCTGAAATGCAATCCTTTCAATTCTTGAATGTTGAGGATTTTTGCAGTTGCAAGATTTCCTATGATCAACAAATAAACATTAGTTAGTAGATATTATTTCTGAACTTGCATTTCATTCGGCGTATGAGGCACTATTTCTGCTGCCGTGCTAGACAAGCTTAAGCAATAATATGTGGTGCAAAATCTTTACCTGCAGACTGTAATAATCTTTTTTTTTGGCAGGCCTATGAGGATGTCAAATCGGCTCACTCTTTAGAGAGTACGTACGAAGCATTGAACAGTCTCATAACCGAAGCAAACCTTATGAAGACAGCTCTTGGGGTAGCTCTCCCCATAAGCTGGTTAGGGGATTCGTCAGATGCTATTACTTGTGATGCTCTCTATGATCCATCTGAATCACCTAAATCATCAAAGTCAGAGAAACAAGACCCCCTCAGCTCTGCGGGCATGGAAATGGTGGAGCTACTAATATTAACTGCTGATATCCTCAAGGAGACCTTTATATTGAATAAATAGGTGTGGGGTACCGTTTACTTCGCTACATTTTGTTTATTAGGTTGTAAAGATATAATTTGATGACAAAAGGGATAATAACTGTTTGGTGTATATGTTTAGGTGAGAAGGATTTTAGTCCCAAAAAGGATTACTGTTTGGTGTATATACATCAATAATTGGAGTAATCACATATATCCTATATAATAGAACTATTAAAGTTGATGAAATACGGATTATCGTGCCCTACCTCCATGAGTGCATGTAATGCTGCATCCCTATATTAATTTACTGTATAAACTATTTTCTAAGGTTCGAAACGGTACGATTTAAAAGAAAAAACTTTCTTCATAACTATTTCTTAGAAATCATTTTGAAATAAACTTTTCGTTGTCACTAATATTTAACTCATTTAATTGTCATAAACACATTTATCTATCATCCATCGGCTACGCCCTTTTCAGCTTACAAATTACTCCCTCTTTTAAATTTTAAAACATAGGTATATTTTGTTACGTTAACATAATATTGTTCTATTAGAATATTATTTATGGTTTTTAAAAAATATCAGTTATACGATACAAAAGTATAATCATAAGCAAATACTTTTAAATATAAATCTAACAAATATATTTTTGTGTTATAAAAATTATATTCTTATAGAGTAATCATGATCAAAACATTATTAACGAAACAAAATATATTCTATATTTTAAAACAAAGAGAGAAACAAAATATATTCTATATTTTAAAACAAAGAGAGAGTATTAATTATCATAAGGTAGATACATAACATCTTGTACCCAATTTCTCAAAGTGGTTTTGATTGTTCATATTAAAATTTGAAACCGAATTAAGTCCACATTCACATTAACAAAAATTTAATATGAACTCTGAAATAGGCACTTAAAAGGTATTATACGTGCAGCTCTATGTGTGACTAGAACTGAAGGTGCTTCTAGAAGAGTTACCACTTTTTTTGAAACATAAGCTGAGCTGCTGAGGCCAAGCCTCAGATATTTATTGAAAGGCCAGCTGAAAGGTCAGCTAGAATTACACATAAGCCCCTAAAGAAAGGGCAGATTACAACTTGAGCACAACATATGCAGACAAAGACTTCAAAAGATAAGAAAAAACAATCAGGTCCTTAGTCTTGCTTCTTCCTATGCATCGGTACCTCGATCGATGACGGCACCGACAGCGAGCTCGCAAAAACCATGGCAAGCTGTAGAAGATTTCGCCAAGTAGTAAACCCGGATGGGGCCTCCTAGAGATGGAGGTTACAACTGCCTTGGCACCATGGGAGAACTTTAGTTGTCACTTTAAGACCCGTCGCGAGAGACAAAGAAAAAGACCAAATACAAAGCAGGAAGATCGTCGGAGAAGGGGCTGTCGGCCGGCGCTACCGTGTTGATGTTTGGATTGAGGACAAAGACAACAATCCGAGCAGATCTATTGCTTCTTTAGCTGCTAACGTCTTGGAAAGACCCAACAACTCCTAGATAGAAGGACCTCGTCGAAGAGAAGTCCGGCAAGTTCCTCCATGGCCAGAGTTCCTTGGGACAAGGAAGGCCAGACGCCAACGACCTCCTTGAACTACACAAAAGAAACAGGATGAACCAGAAAAATGGGAAAAACCCGATTACACATACTACTACTTAGCAGAGAAGGAAGGTCCGACCCCTCCCCTTCCCTCACCGGCGGCGAATCACCGGATTTGAGGAGGAAGAGAGGCCGGAGAGAAGAGGGGATTTTCTTTCGCTAGCAGCTGGGCTTCACGAGAGCTCTCTAGATAAGACCGAGCACCCTCCCCTCTTGGAACTTGTTTTATCGTTAACGGTACTTCAAATATATTTATATTTTTAAAAACAACCTCATGTCCAAAAGTTAATAAAATGATGATTCTAAGTGTGTAAAAGCAAGTTTAATAGTGGGCAAATTTTGCTACTAAACACTCTATGACTTTACGGTTTTTGGTCCTGGACACGACAAAAGTCGATCTTTGGGGGAAGACACTTTCAAAATGTGGTTATTTGCTGTTAGACATCACAACCATTAAAATATATATTTTTGATAGAATAGGAGGGAGAAATGGTCGCAAAGTAAAAAAATACCCTTGGACCCACCAGTCATATTCTTCCTCTTCCACCAACATGGGCTGTTCCATGCGACAGGGCTAGGCACGCGTGGTGGCCAACATGGGCACAGGCGGCATTGCACATGAGGGCGACCGGAGACTGTGGCCGCTTTGGCGAAGGCCGATGCGGGGGGCTTCATGCGATAGGGCCAGTCTGTGTGGTGGCCAGCACCGATGCGGGCTGCGCCACACAATGGGGCCGAGCATAGGCCAAGCTGGCACAGGTGCGGACAACGCTATGAGATAAGGCCAGGCAGAGGCCAGGGCGACGTGGAAGCCAGCGCAACAATGGGGAGGGGATTGGGAGAAAGAGAGAAGAGAGATGGCGGACTGACATGTGAGGCCAGGGGTATTTCTAACCTCTCATATTGTTTCTCTCTCTTATCCAAGCAAAAAATGGGGGACTGACATGTGAGGCCAGAGGTATTTCTGACCTCTCACATTGTTTCTCTCTCTTATTCAACCGAAAATATATATTTTAATGAGTGCAGTGTCCAATAGCAAAGATTAACTTTTATCGTGTGCTGAATCTAAAACCGCAAAATTGCAGTGTCCCGTATCAAAATTTACCTTAATAGTATGGTCAATCACTGGCTTCGAAAATTAACAAACAATCTACAAACCGATCTAATAGCTTAGCCATACAATATCCATATAAAAATAGGTAAAATTTTTTACAGGACATACAAAATTCGTGAATTTATTGCAGGACACCCAAAGAATACGTATCAGCTTGAGAAAAAAAAAGTAATTAGCTGCTGGACACCGAACACATTATTTATTATATTCGATACAAATGGAGAAAGAAACAACGTGGAAAGTATCAATTTGCGCCTGTGTTGATCAGCTTATAAGGTGATTGGGTCTGGTTTAAACCGGACCAGTCCATTCTATCACTCACTCGCTGCTTGATTTCACCATGCGCTCGCCGCTTGACTTCACCGCGTGTTCGTCGCTTGAATCCATCGCCGCCCTCGCCGAAGCTTGCTGTCGGTTGTCGATCGCTCAGCTGCACTGTTGTCACCACGACAAAAATTTAGGGATTCAGAAAGGGGATCATGTGGGAGAGAGTGACCAAACATGCCATCTGTAAAAGTTTCTTTCTTCATTTGAACTGGATAAGATAAAATAATACGTTTGGTGTCCAACAGCTTTCGTGGTGTCTTCTGTCCTAGAGCATAATTACCATGAACTTTGGGTGTCTATAGCAAATTTTTCCAAATAAATATATACTGCACCGTAATACCTAAGCATAGCGTGTTGTAGCCCAGGTTACAGCTGCATCTCTCTTTCTCATCTCTCCTCTATCAAGCGTAAATTCGATGTGCTAATTTTTAAAGCCTGTTTAATTGACTTATTTTACTTGTTGCAGTACTACCTCCGTTTCTATTTCAATACAATTATAATTCTAGATTACTTAGTATATATTAAGATTTGAAAAAAACAAAAAGTATGATGTCCCTCATTAAATAATATATACTAGGTAAAAGCACGGGTAATTAAGGATAGAATAGGAAAAATTTTAAATAAAAAATAATTGATGAAACAATTAATATTTTATTATGATAATTATTTTAAAACAAATTTAAATTTTAAAAATATAATTATTATGAGACGGATCTAATACCTACAGCCATACCTACCTACAACCATACTTGGGGGATGCACCCGATGCGGAGAAAACTATGCCCTCATCATTGCACATTCACAGCACGTCATCACGCACAGAAGATTCTACTTGACCCGGCGTGTATTAAAATGTAGAAGGAAAAAAAAAAAGCTTTGACCACTAGATAGTCCTTAAAAGCGTCTCTTTTATGGATCACATCGACACACACTCCAGATCAACTCGATAGACGTATGCGACCTGCTTGTCTTTGTTAGCATTTAGCAATAGCAATGTTATGCGGCACGGCCAGCTTCAAGCACGTCGACGACGACGACGACCCGGCGGCGCGCGGCACAGGCGGCGGGTCGCCCAAGCAGCAGAGGAGGAAGCACGGCGGCGGCAAGGCCAACCCCTACGCCGAGCGCGGGCTGGACAAGTTCTCCACCGTGCTCTCCGAGCTCGAGGCCCGCCGGAACAGGATCCTCCGCCGCGTCGGCTCCGGCAGCGGCCTCGTCATGGTCCGCTTCGTCCAGTCCAACGGCACATTGGAGCCCGTCATCGTCAAGCTCCCCGACGAGCAGCGGCCGAAGGAAGACGCTACCAAGAAACCCAGGCCGTCGACCGCCGCCCAGCAGGGCCCGGCCAGCCCGAGGGAGGCCGCCGCCGCGCCCGCGCGCACCACCAGGGCTCCACCGGCGCCGGCGAGCAGGGCGTCGTCGTTCTCGTGGGGGCGGATGCGGCGGCCGGCGTGGTACTGGGCGGCGGTGATGGTGCTGATGCTGGTGTGCCTCGCCGTGTTTGGGAGGGTGTTCGCCATCTGCTGCACCTCCATCTGGTGGTACCTCGCGCCCACCCTGCTGAGCAACGGCGCCGGCGGCGAGGACGCGCGCCGCCCGCTGGGCTCCCTGAGGAAGTCCATGGAGAAGAGGAGGACGGTCTCGCCGCCGCCGGCGAACGCCAAGAAGTTGGTCGGCCGCCGTGGCACGCACGAGGTTGGGAGCTCGCCGAGAGGCCACACGAAGAAGGGCACTTGAAGTGATATGTTCATGTGAAATCTTCAAAAAAAAAATTTCAGGTCGCCTTTTGTTTCTTTTTCAGCTTTGTTAATGTGATGTTTTTTTTTGTCTTTTTGAATTTGGTTTGTAATGTACATCGGTCAGCCCCTTTCGATGTGTGGCTACTCTGAAGATAACCAATCGAAGAAGTGTACAGTACAATGGTTGTCGCTATTACTGTGGTCGGTATGCCGATCTATATCTATTTTTTTTTCTATAATGGATTAAAACCCCGAATCTATATCAACAAAGGTGTACAAAGCTAATACCGAAGTTTTTTAACTTGTGACGTCGAGATACTGGTTTTAGCGAGACTCTTTTAAGTTTATCTGGTAAATCTATTCTGTTACACCCTCGTCGTATAATATATCCATTCTACACTTCCAACTCTAAAACGATGTTTAATCTTAGGTTGAATCTCAGATAAAGCAAATTTTTGAGCCGTAACTAATCTAATTGTGGAATACTATTTTCAATCTCTACACATACTAAAATCCCATTACCCATTCACGAATGAGCCTAGACAAATGCCAAAAATAATTGGGTGATGAATCCGTCTCTAACTGTAATCCATCTTTTATCGAAATCAACTTTGTACCACGTAAACAACATATAATAATATATATTATTGTAACAACAATAACTTATATTCAGATATGTAGTAAGACTATTATATACGACAAAGTGATAACACATTGTTATTAATAACGGTGTATTTTCTTATGATATTATTGTGATATATAATGTGTTTTTTAGCCTGTGGTGCAAGGGATAGAGAGGAGTACACCTCAGCCGTGGGCATGATTTGCATGAGGCCCATGGAGAGTGTGGCCACGTCAGACAACCTTAGGGACAACTTAGGGACAGAGGCGGAGACAGAATTTCATTCAGCCTAGGGCTCAACCATAAGGTATAATCTTCTTTGAGAATTTTAAACTAAAAATTAATGATTTTTTCATTGCGATTTTTTGCCACGTGTGACGTTGAAGATCAAGCTATCTTACACGTTGCTCCGCCCCTACTTAGCGAGGAAAGGTTTTTGGTGCATAATACTTGTTCTAAGAAAAGGGTTGTATTCCTCTGGGAAAAAAAAGAAAAGGGTTGTATTGGATAGGTATATAGACAATATTAGCTTTCATCCAAATACCTTCAATATATATATGTCACCCATATCTCACTGACATATAGAGGATTAAAGGCATAGAATTACTTTACTGTGCGACCCATATATCAGATGTATGATTCTAACCTGTTAGTAGATTAAATCGTACTAGAAGCTACTACTCATCATATTGTAACTGTAGTAAGTTAAAAAAGATCAGGTTTATTTTTTATGGGATAGAGGGCGTATATGCTACACTTCATTTATAATAAGCAGCAATGATTCATCGGTACTTAATGTCAAATTATACGGCTGTAGCCCTTGGTAAAAAAACATTTATTCATGGGAACTGCCAGTTTGTTAATTGTTCTAGACGTTCAATAATTCTAACTAACCTAATTTGCTTGGACCCACATATGTGCATACATATGGTAAAGAAATTAATGAAACTCCCTCCATTCTAAATTAAAACAACCTAAAATAAAATAGGATATTATCTATCCAGATTTGTTGTATCAGTAATCTCCTAGAATTTTATATTCTAAGTTGGTTTATTTTAAAACGTAGGAAGCAGTGAACTATAAGTACGTAAAGTTGTTTGTATCAGCGTACGTATCGTATCGTACGATACTACCCAGGAGAAACGATACGTGTTGGTCCTAAGATCGTTTTCGGATGGTACCGAATCATGCTAGGATCGGATACTAACTGTTTCAAATTAGATAATACTTAAATTCAAAAATCAAAACTATTTCAATGCATTTGTGTTCTTGTATCTTTAAAATGAATATTAAATAAAACTATTATTACTATTTGAATGCATGTGTTCTTGTATCCTTAAAATCAATGATTTTCTCTTAACAAATCTATCTTTTTTTATGCTATATATTATTTCATCCGTTCCAAATATAATAACTTTTAGTTCTCAAGGTTTATCCCAAAATATAACAACTTTTTTATCAACATTTTGTTTCCAACCAATCACAATCCTTCACCATTCAATTTTTTCACTTGCTTTTATTTCTCAACCAATTACAACCTTCTCTTATTTAATTCTATCTATTTTCTTAATATAATAACCGTGTCCATCTCTAAAGATATTTTTATTTCTCAACCAATCACAACCTTCTCCCATTTAATTCTACTTACTTTCTTAGTACTTATGTCCATCCCTAAAAATACTTTTATTCTGGGATGGATGTAGTATTATTCTTCTATTTTTATGGAATGGCTATATATATAATTAATATAAATATTAAATTAAACTTAAAAAGAATATCATAGTATCCTAATACTCCGATATGATCTAACCTAAAATCTGGATACTAATAAATTGACAGTACGATCGACGGGGAAAAAAAAGAATTCCAACCGTCGTCAGGATTGGCGTACGCGGCCATTCTTGCGTGGGCGGCGCCCAGGCTTTCCGTGCATTCCACCGATCAGACGATCGGACTCTCTGATTCAACGCAGCATCACAGTACCGGCAGGTCATTAAACACCAACTTAATGGGTTGGATGGAAGTATGTATCTGCCGGTTAACGCAAGGTCGTCGTGAAAGGGACTTTTGACAATTTGACAACCACAGCAAACGACAGCCCATAAGATCGCCAGTATACGGAGAATATGTGAAAAGAGATGACTACGGCTTTGTTGCTTTGTTCTTTTGGCTGTTTTCTCAACCTTTTTTATTTTTCGCGCGCATGCTTTTCAAACTACTAAACGGTATGTATTTTACAAAAAGTTTCTGTACAAAAGTTACTTAAAAAAATCAAATTAATTCATTTTAAAAAAATTAGTTAATATTTAATTAATCACGTGCTAATGGATCGTCCCATTTTCCGTATACATTATGTGTGTTTGAAACACAGCCAAAAGAACAGACCTGAAAGCCAAAAGAACAGCATGCCATGAAAATGAAAGTCTAGATTCTAGAAGGGCTGCTCTGTTGAGGACGTTCGGTTTTGTACTCCCTTTCATATTATAAAAATTTATATTTTTTTTCTAAATTAAAGTTTCTAAAAAAATTTAGCAACATTTAACACTGAATATATGTTGATATTAAGTTTATTTTGTATTAAAAATTTTGTTATGTGCTTCTATAATCTTGGTCGAACAAAAAAATATAATATAAAACAAATGGAGTAGTAGATATAATCCTTTGAAAAGACTGAGAGCATCACCAACAGTGCTCTTATTCCATCCCATATCCTGATTTTTTGGGATTTTGATAAAAAAATATCTCCAACAGATATCCTAATCCTAATATTTTGATAACCCCATCACCACATTCATCACTCTCTTCATTTGAGGGAAAGCAACACCGTATCTCCCGTTTCCAATCTCTTTTTCCCGCAATTTTTTTTCTTTCCTGCGCGATTGGGGCAGGGAGGAGGTGAAGATTTTTCGTGAGGTGATGAAGAAAAACAGAAAATTTCTGTTGGTAGTGTAACAAAAGGGGTCACTTTTAGTTTTTGGGAATTAAATTTAGGCTTTCTCTTGGAGAGATGAGTTTTTTTATTTTCTATTTTTTGTTTAGGAAACCTAAAAATAAAATTTTAGAAATGAATTATTCATATTCTGTTGATGCTCTGATAACCGAACCACGTGTACATACAACAACTCATATGAGATTGGTTCTAGCATTTGAGAACAAAGCAGTCGATTATGTTTTCGGTAAGTCATCGTGCATAACTTGCCTTATCTACTTAAGGATTCGTTCTTTATCTCATCTTTTCAACTCATCACTTTTTTTTGCAGGCGCACGTTTTTCAAACTATTAAATGGTGTGTTTTTTTTAAAAAGTTTTTATACAAAAGTTGCTTTAAAAAATCAAATTAATTCATTTTTTAAAAAAATTAGTTAATACTTAATTAATCACGTGCTAATGGATCGTTCCGTTTTCCATGCGCACTGCGTACGCTGGGAACACAGGCAAACAAACACAACCTTAGTAGATCTCTATCTCTATGACCTCGAACACAGGCAAACAAACACAGCCTTAGTAGATCTCTATCTCTATGACCTCTTATTTTTCAATTCATCAGATAAAGATATCCCTTAAAAAAATATGAGATCAAATAGAGATATCCTTCAAAAAGATATGAGATAGGTGTGGTAGGTGGGAGTAAATTGAAAAGGATTTTAAATAGAAAGTGATTAATGGGATAAACAGTACTCTAAATAATGCTAAAAATGCTAAAAATATTTTGAAACAAGATTTAAATGTTATAATTTTTTATATTTTTATATTTTAAAAAGAAAGGTGTACATCGGAGGCTCGAAATGCTTGGGCTGGAGCTGTAACCATATGGCCTATGGGGGCATCCTTCGGACATAAGCCTCCTAACTGCCCCGTTTTTCTTTTTTTTTAGTTTTTTTTTCTCCTCGGAGAGATTCACGCGTGGTGGCTATTTTGCAAAAAGCTCCTCGCGGTTGCACGGAATAGAGCATACGTCCTCGGACCGACTGACACCCCTCTTTTATTTATTCTAAAAAACCCTCGTCTTTCATGGAAATAGAATGCGAAGAAGCGAAAATTCCTCTTGTAGGGGTAAATATGTAAAAATTAAAATCACAGGGTCTTTTTAGAAAAAAAACCACATATATATTCCCCACCCAAACTCCACCGTCTCCTCCCACCGCCCCCCCCCCCCCCCCGGCGGCCCGCGCCGCCGGCGGCGCGTGGCTGCCGCCTCCGCCGTCCGCCCTCCCCACGTCGCCGCGTTCGTCGTCCGCCTTGCCCCCGCCGCCGCCGGCGCTGGCGAATGGGAGCTCGACGATGTTGAGGTAGGCGAGGAGGCTGCGGCCTGCGGCGGCATAGGACTATAGGAGTCGACGAAGTCGGTGGCGGCGAAGCTCGAGGCTGCGGCGGCACGGGACTCGAGCTCGAGGACGGGGCAGCATCTGTGGATCTCGAGCTCGAGGTCGCGTGGGAGGTAGGCGGCGCTCGACCTCGGCAAGCTTCGTGCCATCGGCTTCTGCTAGCCCCGTTGTCACCCCTCCGCCTCCCACCGCTTCTTCCAACCGACCGAGAATGCCTCACCCTGGCCATTCTCCTCTCGACTGATGACGGCAGTCGACGCCCCTCTTCCGAGATGCTGCCGCCGCACTCACCCGGTCACACCCATCCTCCGCATCACGCTGTCGTCCCACGAGATGGACGAGGTCCGTGAGCGCAGTGAGGCTGGTGAGGGAGGCCGGGAGCGTGCCAGCCAGGTCGGGGGACTCGGAGAGGCCAGTCCCAAGCGTGAGCATGGACAAGCGGCGCGGACGGGTCGTCCTCGTCGGGCTCGCATACGACGCCGGCATAGTCGCACGGGTCGGTCGCGTCATCCCAAGACTCGAAGAACCGGGACCTCGGCAAGTCCCGCAACCCCGCCCGGACGTCCCTGAGTGCCACCGCGTCGCGCTCGTGCAGCGTGGTCACCGCCGCCGCCCATGCGGCGACCGAGCCGAGCAGCGCGACTACGAAGAAGAAGAAGCGGAGCAGAGGAGGACAAGCTACTTGACATTCATAGAGGGCGGCGTTGGGGATTGCTTAGTTAGTTGAGAGAAGTGTTCGAGATCGCAGACCGACGGTGAGCTCAGCTACGTTGATGTGGCTTGCTTGACTACGTTCTCCTTGGTGCCTTCAATGTGTTCGTTTTAATGTGTCTTAGAAGCTGGAATGTGCGAATGCGACGCAGGGAGGCTGTTCTGCACCATGGACGTGGGTTGCAGTCGACTATTTCTTTCATCTTTCGTTGTTGCCTCAGATATTGGTGTCTTTTATTGTGTGTGATTTGGTCATGTAATTAGTGATTTCTGTTGTTCTTTTTTTGAAACAAAAGTCAGCCTCTGTTGTGTAATGCGGGCAAAAGGCTCATTGCGACCTTTTTACAAATTTTAAATCTGTGAATACAACTTCGTGCATGGCAAAAGGATCACTACAACTGCTTAAGCCACTGAACAAGACATCCTGTGTCAGATTCGATGAAGCACCGGGGAGGCGACTCCAGCGGCTCTACCGGTGGATCTGTCATATTTTTCACCAGGCAGCTCCGGCAGCGTGGCACTCAGGCTCGAGCTCCGGCGTCGAGCTGCCCGCTGCGCTGCGGCTGCCCCTGAGAACCGAGATGGGTGCCCTGCTTCTGCTCGAGAGGTGGTCCGGGTTAGCATCTATCTTCTTGAGGTGGCTGGAAAATTTTTGTTGTTTTTTTCTTGAAAATTCTGGATTGGTTGTTTCTTGCCGACAGAGGCACGCATCGGTACTGACCGTGTTCTCTGTACAGGTCATTGCAATATTGCATATTTTCTGGTGATATTGTTGCGATGCTATCTGAAATCCGTTTTTTGTTTTTTGAACAGTACATACTTCTTGTGCATAACAGTAACGCAAATATATCCATGGTGAATTTTGGGCTCTAAGATCTAGACCACATTATTCTGAAAAATGCCGGTATCCCGGTATGCTTGTTGCTTTTCGGGCTATGGGTTTATTAATATCAGTTAGTTCTGTCAGAGTTTATTTGGACTAACTGTTCACAGCTGATGCATTTGTTCCATTTTGGTCCATTTTGTGTTCCGAATGACCAGATCTGTTTGAATGGATTCCTCTGACACATTGTTCTGAAAATTTTCCATAAAACTATTTGGTATTTACTTTTTTCTCAACGATTTCTCTGTATAATTTAAGAAAAAATTAGTTGCTAGGCTAGGCAGTCTTCTGAATTTTTCTGTCTCAACAGAGAAGGTCGAATGATGTCTGAAACGCTGAACTTCTGGTCTTCTTCTTTCAGTAGACACATGAAGTTCGACTCAATTTTTCTTCGATCTGCAGGGAAGCTCTGAATTTTTTTGTGGAGTTTTACTGCTAGAATGAATTATGCTGAGGATTTTGGCCACATTGATTTCTTGCTCGGTCCATTATGAGTCCACACTGGTTTTATCAAAATGTTCCAAGCTGTCAGTTATCTTCTTTTTAGAAGCTTGAATGATAAAATTTATATCCTAAGTGTGTGCTGAGGATGTGGAAGCTCTGAGATATGTATTTTTGTAGCATATGTATACAAAATTTGAGATTTGCTTTCGAATATGTTCCTGTTTGAGATATGGCCTGATTTTGTAAAACAAAAAATATATATGTGGCACGTGTGTAACATTTGTTCAGATATGTCCTAAGCATGTATTAATCTGGTATCAATTTAAAATTTTGAAGATAAATGATATGCCCTAAATGTGTCAAAATCTAAATGTGCACGTAAATAAGATGACCTGATTTTGTTCAAAATTGAGGTTATATGGCAAGCGTGTAAAAAAATTAAGATATGTCCTGAACGATTTGTTTTGATTTCCGCTTTGTAAAATTTGGAATGTGCCTTGAATGTGTACAAACTAATTCGTGCTTAATAAAATTTATACTTTAGTTTATCCTGTTTAAGTGCGTGGAGTCGCGAATGCATACGACGTCACGCCACATGTTCCCTTCTAGTTGGTTCAGTTACAACATCTTCGACAGAGTATCCAAATCAGATTCTCCAAACACCCATATAGCTAGCTCTTCAGCTGATTTGGTAAGTTAGACTTGCTCACTCCAACAGCCTTTTCATCTACACTCTTTATTCGGAATTTGATGATGGAACTCATACATCAGTCTCTCACTTCTCTCCCTTTCACCTTCCTCCCGACTCCATCCTCCATCCTCTAGCACCAGCACCTGACGGCAACCGAAGCGAGAGTGGTGAGAATGGGCACTGGCAGCACGGGGAAGGATCAGAGACGGGGATGGCGATGTCGAGAGGGGCTAAAGACGGGGTCGACTGCGGAAATCAGCGATAGGAGTCCTCCTGCATGGACCGTCCTTGAGGTGCACCACTGTCGGTGCGCCTCAACGGCGACAATGGAGGCAAGGCGATCGGTGTCGGAGAGGGCGAGGCAGACGGGTGACTCCATAAGCATGGATGGCTGCATGGGAAAGGGCCGAAGGCAGGGACAACGGCCAGGTGCAGCGGGGTAAGGGGTTCATGGTGCGGAGGTGGTCGACGGCCGACGCCAAAGAAGGAAAGGTGGCGACGGTGGGTGTTGGCGCAGAATTTCGACCCGTCCAGCAACCAAACGGGTTCCGCGTTACCACGGCGGCCTGGGAGATCTGCTTAGCTCCAGTGCAGGTCCAAATGGCTTGCCTAGTCGTTAATAGACCGCCGATTTCCCCAAATTAGGTCTTTACTTTCTGCCCCCCTTAGGCCTTATATTTTCATCGTCGTTCTCACGTTTTAGGTCTTCAAGAACCAAATCCTGATTCCCACCGACGATAAGTCCCATCGCTTCCTCTTGGGCCCCATGGGCGACTGCGACCCAACCTGGCTCATCAACGCCGAAACAGACAGAATTCCTTTCAGGCAAGCCAAACCCACTGTCTCGGCGTGGAAGCACACCTTCAGGTCATGGCCATCAAAGCTAAACGGGTATAGGACCTGGCACAAAAGAATCGCTGCCGTCAAACAAGTCCACTGGGACGAGATTGGAATCGGCCAATGCATAACTCTGTCCCTGGCCGATACCAAGAAGAATGAGCCATTAATGTCAGCCGCCACTACTTCTGGTCAAGTACCTTGAACGCCTTTATGTTCAAGCAAGGTCCGATGACCCCAACCCTCATAGATATCAAGGTACTGACAGGACTAGACATCGACTCTGAGATTAATCCTTTCAGCCTCCTGATAAACAGCAGCCACAAACTGAAAACCAAGAAAATTGGAGGCTGGTCTGGGTATATCTCTGAGCACATGGAACAAGGATCGGTCTCAGAGCGAGAACATGTAGCGTTCCTGACATTATGGTTGGAAAGATTCGTCTTCTGCGGATCGACCTGTGGTCCTACTACAAATTGTCAACACCTGGCTCAGGCTTTGGTCAGCAAGAAGCAAATCCCTCTCGGCCGATACCTCTTGGGAGCTGTATATCGGCTACTCCATATTGCCACTCAAGACTTAATGTTGAAACAAACCGTGGCACATGGAGGACCATGGTGGTTCATTCAACTCTGGCTAACCATATACACCAACACCATGGTTGATCGGCCGCCTCTATCAGATTCTCGCTTCCCATCAAAATATGCCGATCACGAAGATCCCAGGAACAGAAGATGCATGTCCTACGGGGAAGCAGCCTCCGTCTACCCCGGCGCAGATCAATCGGCCGATGACATGGCTACATGGTTCATCCGTTTCTTCACCGGCCCTCCATCAGCCAAGATGGATATGTTTGTCTATACATCGGACCGAGACTTCGAGCTTCCAGATGATCTGCAACTGAGCTTAATAAATGATGACATGGAATCAAGGGAATTATTCATGATCGGCCTCACTCCATGCCTGCTCCCAGTAGGCGTCTTTCAGGGAAGGAGCACCAGCTTGTCCTATGAGTTTTACACCCCAATGACAGCTGCTAGACAATGCGGGCTCGGACAACTTCCCATTAGCTTGCATCTTCATAAGCTCCTAGAGAGCAGAGGCACAGTCCCATCGGCCCTGGTTATGAACAAAGCAATGGAAATCGAGCTCCCCAATCTTGGTGACTGCGATCGGCTGCATCTGAATGCCTTCGTGCACATTAGCTTCCAAACTTGGTGGCAAGAGTGGGCCGCTCACATCTTTCATCAATCGGCCAGGTTCTATGTGACAGAACTTATCCAAGGCATCAGCCCTCAAGTCCCAGATGAGCCGATTCCATCTGTGAGCAACAGTGGACGGAAGATCTTCTACGCTCAAGCCATAGCTCCATCGGGGTCAACCATCCTGGAATCCATCATCGGCCTCACTGCCCCAAAAGTGGCGTCGCTTCTCCAAGGTCCGATGCCTAAAGAAAACCCCAAGAGAAAAGCGCCGGCCAAAGGCAAATCGCAGAAAGCCAGCAAGAAGGCTAAAACCGATGACCAGGCCGATGCCGAAGAGCTAGACCCCTCCTTGGAAGAATTCCTCGAAGAACAAGTGATGGAGGAGGAAGTCGATGCAGCAGCGGCCGATGCACACGAAGAAGAAAACCCGTCGGTCGAAACCACCCAAGAGCCATCGGCCGGAGCTGCGGAGATCCCACCGGCCGATGACCAAGATGATGCCCCGCAACCAAAAAGGACCAGACACGCAGTTCGCAAGGTCAATATAATCTCTTCTTTGTGTTTACATAATCTCCTTGTACTGTCACACTTTAACTTCATATCCTTTTCAGGCTGCGGTGTCGTCTGTGTTAAAGGAGAGAACTCAATCGGCCCCTCTGCCAAGAACCAAGAAAACAACTTTGCAACGGCGCGAACGAGCCAAGGCACGATTGAGGACCCCTTCTCCTTCTCCACCACCCTCTCCGACTGTCTCGGTAAGAGTTGATTTTTTGCATTATTTTTCTAATCACATAACCCTATTCACCAATTTCCTGCTTTTTCAGCCTAGGGCTCCATCACCTTCACCACATCGGCCAACCCCCTCGCCTACTATGTCAACACAGCAAAGGGAGGCCGATGCAAGCACCACCGATGCTCCAACACAGGTAACCACGATTACCCTGATCCCCTTTCTGCCGATTCCTGATTAACAATGCTAACCTTGACCCATGTTGATTTTTACAGAACCTAGCCGATATGTTCTCCTTTGATATCGGCCAGTTTCTCGATGATGAGGACAAGGAACTACCCAGCACAGCCAGGGCACCAATCTCTGATGATCTGAAGAACCGGCTGACCGATATCGCCAATCGGCTGGAGTCCTCGCTGGAGTACTTGGTGGAAGATTGCACCTCCATCAGGGTCAGGGTACAGGAAATTCAAGACGAACTGCCTGAAGACCTGATGGAAGTCCTAACACCGGCCATCTTCTTGGAGCAATACCGATTCAAGCTCAACAAGGCCAAAGAAAGACTTGCAGAGCGACGAGAGCGCGAACAACTGGAATCGGCCCTGTCCGCTAGCAAAGCTCAAGTGAACGCCGATAAGACCAGGTTGGACGAGCTAGCGGTGGAGCCGATTGTGCTGAAAAATAGGCTTGAAGAACTCCGTCGCCTCGAGGCAGAGCTAGAATCGAAGCTGGCCACTACACGCCAAGAAATCCAGGAAGTCGAAGCCGGGATAGCTGCATCACCCAAGGTCATAGAAGATCAGACGGCAAAGCTCAAGGCATCGGCCAAGTACCTCGCGACCCTAAGCAAATCACTGAAACCGATCCCAGGGACGATGGCCGATGATGCCCAGGCTATTGAAGACGTTGAGCAGATTCGTCGTAAAGCCATTGCTGCTATTGCAGACTTCATAGGGTGATGTAGCATATGTTATTTCTATAATGTATAACCATACACCTTATCGGCCATGCAGCCGAATTTGTTTTGAAAATTCCAGCCTAATTTATTGCTTCTGAAATCCTCTCACACCTTATCGGCCGTGCAGCCGAATTTGTTTTGAAAATTCCAGACACATATATCTTTAATACGAACAATCTCATTATAAACAATCTCATCGGCCAGAGAGCCGAAGTCAATCGCCAAACTGAAAAATCCTTGAAAATTCTCATTATAAACAATCTCATCGGCCAGAGAGCCGAAGTCAATCGCCAAACTGAAAAATCCTTGAAAATTCCTGTATATATATATGCCCCCCAAATTTTGGAAGATGAGGGCTCATATTCTGAAATTTTGAACTAAGGGCGATAGTATTTACCGGCCATCTAAAGACGATGCTTGACTACATCGGCTGTAATCATAAATCGGCTAGAGGGCCGATCATGAGTCAATCCAGATACTGGGATAATATTGTTTCAAGTATTTGCCATTGAGAGCTCGTCCATAAATCTCGCCATCTAATCCCTTGAGCAGATAGGCATTGTGAGGAACACATCGATGAATTCGAAAGGGGCCTTCCCAATTAGGTGACCATTTGCCGAATTTATTATCTCTGGAGCCAATCGGCATTATTAATTTCCATACAAGGTCTCCTTCCTCAAACGATTTGGCAACGACCTTTTTATTATAATGACGGGCTACTCTATCTTTATCACGCTTGATTTTCTCTAAGGCCCGTAATCGAACATGTGCCAAATCATCCAATTCATCAACCATAAGATTATGGTACTCATCGGCTGTCAAGTCGTCTTGCAAAGCAATCCTTCTTGAGCCGATGGCGGTTTCCCACGGCAGTACGGCTTCATGCCCGTAGACCAGCTGATAGGGAGGCACTTGGATTGCACCATGGCAAGCCATCCGATACGCCCAAAGAGCATCGGCCAGCGTTGTATGCCATTGTCTCGGCTGTTCGTCAATTTTCCGCTTGATTAATTTGATTAAAGACTTGTTGGAAGCCTCTGCCTGCCCATTAGCCTGCGCGTAGTAAGGAGAAGAATTGAGTAATCTGATGCCCATGCTGTCAGCAAATCGGACGAACTCGTCGGACACGAAGATTGATCCCTGATCGGTAGTTATTGTCTGAGGTAACCCAAACCGATATATGATGTGCTCCTTGACGAACTGAATAGCGTCTTTGGAATCAACCTTCTTGAGAGGAACGGCCTCAACCCACTTTGTGAAGTAATCTGTAGCCACTAATATATACTTGTGTCCCTTACTTGATGGTGGGTTAATCTGGCCGATCATATCTATTCCCCATCCACGAAACGGCCACGGCTTTATGATTGGATGCATAACCGATGCCGGTGCTCTCTGAATTGCTCCAAATTTCTGACAATCCTGACATCCTTTATAATACTTGAAGCAATCTTCTAGCATGGTTGGCCAAAAATATCCGACGCGCTTCATCAGCCATTTCATTTTATGGGCCGATTGATGGGTGCCACAAATCCCTTCATGTACTTCGCTCATAACGGTTTTAGCCTCCTCAGGACCTAGGCATTTGAGTAGGACACCATCAACCGTCCGATAATATAGGTTATCGTCCAATAAGACATAGTGTAAAACTTTATATTTCATTCTGCGTGACGCCGATTGGGAAGGATTTCTCAAATACTCAATGATATCAAACCTCCAGTCATCGGCGTGCACGAGAGCAATCTGAATCGGAACGTCTTTAGCCATCGGCCTGTATCCCGATGCCCCCTGAGCTAAATCATTGGCTTCGAAATTCTGCTTCCTGGGTATATGCCTCATCGTTACGATCCGGAAACCGTGTAATAACTCTTTGCACTCCTCATTGTAGACTTTGAGAATATCGTCTCTGCACTCATACTCCCCAGAAAGTTGACTAATTACTAGCTGTGAATCACCAATGATTTCCACGGCATCGGCCTCGACTTCTTGTAATAACTGCAAGCCTTTAAGCACCGCTTCATATTCTGCTTGATTGTTGGTATAATAAGGCTTGATAGTGAAAGCGAACTCAAAACTTGCCCCCCGAGGGGATATGATGACTAGGCCGATACCGCAACCGTGTCTGCAGACGGATCCATCGAAATATAACGTCCATGGCACAATGTCTGCATATGCAACTGAGTCATCTCTATGTTGAACGATGAAATCGGCCAGGGCTTGTCCTTTGATCGCTTTGGCCGATTCATATCGAAGATCAAACTCTGTTAAAGCAAAGATCCACTTCCCGACTCGTCCTTTCAACACAGGGGCCGATAGCATGTATTTCATCACATCGGCCTTGCTCACCACTATGCACTCGTTGGAAAGCAGGTAATGCCTCAATTTAGTACATGAAAAATATAAACAAAGGCATAATTTCTCCACCGGCGTGTACCTTGTCTCAGCGTCTAACATTCTCCTGCTGAGATAAAAAATAGCTCTTTCCTTGCCGTTAACATCTTGAACCAAGACTGAGCCGATGGATTTCTCATCGGCTGACAAGTACAATTTGAATGGGACTCCTTTTTGTGGAGGAATTAAGACCGGCGGAGAAGTTAAATATTCTTTGATATCGTCTAGCGCTTTCTGTTGCTTGTCACCCCATATGAACTCTTCGTCGTCCTTTATTTTCAACAGTGGAGTGAATGGCTCTATACGGCCCGACAAATTTGATATAAAACGCCGGACGAAGTTGATCTTGCCAAGCAGAGACTGTAACTTGGTCTTGTTTTCTGGAGGCTTGATTTTCTTGATGGCATCGATGTTCTTCTGTGTGATTTCAATCCCCCTTTCATGGACCAAGAAACCCAAAAACTGACCGGCCGATACGCCAAAGGCACATTTGTTAGGGTTCAACTTCAAACCATATTTCCTTGCCCTTTCTAGTACCTTGCGTAAGTCGGCCAAGTGCATATCATGTTCTCTTGACTTTACGACGACATCGTCTATATAAACTTCAATCAGAGAGCCAATAAGATCATGAAAAATGTAATTCATAGCCCTCTGATACGTAGCTCCAGCATTCTTCAAACCAAATGTCATGACGACCCATTCATATAGGCCGATTGCCCCTGGGCACCTGAAGGCTGTCTTATGAATGTCCTCTTTAGCCATAAAGATCTGGTTGTAACCCGCGTTTCCGTCCATGAAACTAATGATCTTATGCCCAGAAGCAGCGTCGACTAGCAAATCGGCCAACGGCATAGGGTACTCGTCTTTGGGCGTCGCCTTATTTAGATCTCTGAAATCGACGCATACCCTTAGCTTGCCGTTCTTTTTCAATACCGGAACTATGTTGGAGACCCACTCCGCGTATCGGCAGGGCCTGATAAAGTTGGCGTCGTAAAGTCTTGTGATCTCTGCTTTTATGGCTTCGTGCATATCGGCCTTAAACCTCCGAGGAGCTTGCTTAAAAGGCCGATAGCCTTGTTTGATTGGTAGCCGATGTTCTACAATCGATCGGCTTAATCCTGGCATCTCATGGTATTCCCATGCAAAACAATCTCTGAATTCTTTCAAAAGATCTATCAAATTATTCTTGTATTCCTTTGGCAAATTAGCGCTTACATACGTCGGCCTAGGCCTATCACCTATTCCTATATCAATTTCTTCCAATTCATCGGCCGACGTAAAACCTTGTCCCAACTTGCCGTCTAACTCATCCACCGCGTCATCTGTGTAGGGGTCATTGTCAACGGCGGATGGTGCATCTTCGCTAAAGTAACCGCTTGTCTTGGTCTTCAATTGCCTCGATGTCGCAGTCGGTTACCTTGAGGAAATCGGCGTCCCAGACTCGCCCGGACAAGCAGTCGATTCCCTCCATCTCCCAAACTGCGAGATCGGCATTGGCGACATGTACTGACCGATCGGCCTGCACGATCTCGACTTGGTCCCCTTGCCATTGCATGAGGCATTGGTGCATTGTTGAAGGGACACAGCAATTAGCATGGATCCAATCTCGTCCCAACAACAAGCTGTAGGAACCCTTTCCATCGAAGACGAAGAAGGTGGTGGGAATTGTTTTGCTGCCCACGGTGAGCTCCACGTTCAGGACCCCCTTCGCCTCGGATGCGTTGCCACCGAAGTCCTTTAATACCATATTTGTCTTGATAAGATCCTCAGGTACTTTTCCAAGCTTCCTGAAGGTTGTGTATGGCATTAAATTGACTGCTGCGCCACCATCGACCAGCATCTTCGTCATCGGCCGCCCGTTGATGAATCCTTTGATGTACAACGGCCGTAGATGTCTGTAGCTGGCGTCAACTGGCTTGTCGAAGGTGGCTTGGTCTGGTGACAACCGTAGCCTGGCTGAACTTTGTTCTTCATCAGCCATTGCTTCATCGGCCGCCTGCACACTGTATTCTGCTGGCAATATAAACACCATGTTAACAGGCGCCGATGCCGTTTTCTTACCTTTTGAAGCTGAGTAGCCCTGAGCTGTATTGGAGGTGCCCTCATCGGCCCTGGCCACCGTGGATTTTATTCTCCACTCTTTTCTGGTCTTGGTTGGCCGATGGGGTATTTCAGCTTGTTGCTCTTGGATTTGCTCTTTCCTCCTTAACCTCTGAACCCGCCGCTTCTGTGTCTTGGTGAATACATCGCTTGGGCACCATTGGGGGTTCTGGACTTGCTCCTCATCTTCATCGTGTTGATCTTGGTGCATCGGCCCCAGCCTTTCATGCACAGATTTCCGTTGCTTGGCCGGCCGATGCGTTTGTCTGCTTGAGCTGCCCTGATAAGAATCTTCTGCACCACTGCATGCAGGGCACTCCTGGATAGATGGCAACCTCATCCCTTCATTCCAGCAGAAGCGAAAAAACTCGCACTCCCAGTGTGGGTCGTAGGAGTTGTCTTGATCGGCTTGGTCTTGAGCTCGTTCTTCCCGCCTCCGCTGATATTTTCTGATCAATCCCTCAGAGGTCTGATGAGGTCGCTTGCCAGTCCGATGACCACCGCCATCGGCCCTGTCCGCCCGCACCATGTTGACTGGGAACGGGTGGCCTTCAATCTTCATCGGCCGCTTGGCATCGTCGATCTTAATTCTGCCCTGCTCAATGGCCGATTGAATTTGTTGCCGGAAGATCTTGCATTCATTCGTATGGTGTGAATAGGAATTGTGCCACTTGCAATATCTCCTCTTCTTGATGTCTTCGGCCGATGGCAATACGTGACCTACTGGCAGCTGAATCTGCTTTTCTTGCAACAGCAGGTCAAATATCTTGTCAGCCTTGTTGATGTCGAAATCATATTTATCCTCTTTATCTCCTTTCTTGGCCCACTGGCAGGTTGTTGATTTCTTCATCCGGGCCCACTCGGCTAGGTCGACATCGGCGTCTTCATCGTCTTCATCGTCGGAGGCGTACTGATACACCGTGTTAACCCTTTTTGCGAACTTCTTCGCCTCCTGGAATCGCTGCTCGTGGGCCGATACGCGTTGTGCCAGCTGAGCGAGGCTGTCAAATTCCTGAGAGGAGAATCTCTCGCGTATCGGCCCTAGCAATCCCTGAAATGCCAGGTCGGCTAACTGGGAATCGGTCAGACTGAGACTATAACATCTGTTGCGTATATCTCTGAATCTTTGTATGTACTCAGGGACCGATTCATCCATTCGCTGCCTGATGGCAGTCAGATCGGACAGCTTCATCTCTTGTACACCATTGTAGAAATAGCTATGAAACTGCTTCTCCAGATCTATCCATCCTCTGATGGAATTGCAGGGCAAGGAAGAGAACCATGTGAAGGCAGACCCTGATAAGGACAGAGGGAAAAACCTCACCCTCAATGCCTCGACAGCCGATGCCTCCCCGCACTGCGCTAAGAATCGGCTGACGTGCTCATATGTCGAGACATTGTCTTGTCCCGAAAACTTGGAGAAATCCGGGATCTTGTATCGGCCCGGCAATGGAACCCTGTCAAATTCCTCGGGATACGGGTGCCGATACACTGTAGAGTTTTCTTTGGGCTTCAAGCCGAATTGATCTCGCATCACTTCGGCTATCATGTCAGCCCAGTATCCTGCAGGCCGATGCGGGAGGTCCTGCTGGTAGGATTGTTGGAGGCCCTCTGCTTGGTAGTGCCTGGGGGAGTACGGTTGATAGTGGTGATCCAGGTTCTGCGCGCCGTACTGCCCTGCGGTGTGCTGCTGAAAGCCTTGCGGCACGTTGTATGCAGCTTGAAGCGGAGGACTGTTGACTGCCGGGGCTTGCGGTTGTCCGGCCGATGGCTGATGGACAGGAACTTGCTGCATCGGCTCAACCACCGGTTGCTTCCCCTTGGTCCATTGAGCGTACTGCTCCTCCGTGATGTGCTGAGGGCTTCCTCCCGCCTGCTTGGTGAGGACCAGCGGCAGGGTCGTTGTTGGTTGCGCCGATGGAGGTGGCATCGGCGTTGTCGGCTGAGCCGTGCTCAGGTCGTTCCTCAAAGTCCGATAAGCAGGGAACTTATTTTCTGGCAGGTAAATCGGGCCCTGAGGCTTGTACTGATGGATTGAACCATCCAGGATCGACTTGACCGTATTGGTCAACGTGTTCACCAGGATCCCCGACTGGTTGACTAGCGCAGAGTGAACTGCGGAGTCGATTCGGTCCTGCAACGTCGGCGCTGCAGTGTCTTCAGTTTTGACGGCTTGATCGTGCGCCGCCGCCGACGTTCCAGCTCCATCTCCAGAACTCGGCATGACCACCTTGGACTTTTGAATCAAGGTGCCCTGCCGAGTCATGGAATATGTCTGCAGGTACATATTCCGGAACTGCGCGACCAGACTGTCCATCTCAGCTTTTTGTTCTGCGCTAAGCTGGTCGGCGGTCACCGGAATGACGTTCTCCTCGACGATCTCGGCCTGCTTCGACATCTCGAGGTGTTCTTGTTGCTGGTGAGAATCTTGAATCTTGAGGTCCCACTGGGCGTGCCAAAAGCGTGTTGGCGCAGAATTTCGACCCGTCCAGCAACCAAACGGGTTCCGCGTTACCACGGCGGCCTGGGAGATCTGCTTAGCTCCAGTGCAGGTCCAAATGGCTTGCCTAGTCGTAAGTAGAGCGTGCCAGTTGATTTGATCTGCAATCAACAAGAAACAAGCGAACCGAGTCAGAAAACAATGGCCGATCGGTCAACAGACCGATGACACATTGTCATAGCCCAGCCGATAGGGCAAAGCTGTATCGGCTCACTTAGAAAATATGTAAGACATGAATCTAATCTTATCGGCCTTCATTGACATGTAGGCTTCAACTAATAATATTGGCCGATAAGAATGACTAAGACAACTACACCAGCTAGTACTCTAGTGCAACCTTATATAAGCCAATCGGCCAGTATAAATACATCAACCAGAAAGAGATCTTAAGATTACTTCATGATCAACACATTTATACTCATCGATCCGCACATATAAGCGGCAAACATATGCAAGTAATATAAAGCAATTACATATGCTAGGTAAGACCGGCTAAAATCCCGGTACTATCCTTAATTACAACCGAAAACAGGCTTTGTGTTAGATCTCAAAACAGGACTAAGGTCGATAGCAACTCAGAGTATGAATTGAGACTTAACACAAAGAAAATCAGGCCGTCGATTGCTTTTGGGGATGACAGATGCATTGAATAATCTAGCCAAGCATGAGAATTAAACCATTGTCGGCAATAAACCCTAAAACGAGTAAACCGCTGGCAAGGCTTAATCGAGACACTCGTCAAAATTATCCAAGACATGATAATCGACGATCACATCATCGAGGCTTAACGTGTCTAAAGCGACACGCTAGCCCCGACGATGCAGATCGTCGGGGACGAGTTCTTACCTCTGCTCCGAGGAAGCAAGAACTCGCTGAAGAAGACCTCTTGCGAGGGTTGGCGATGCGCCGAAAGTAGATTGAACTGGTTTTTTGTGATTGATTCGAGAGAGCTTTCCTGTACAAACTATCGGGATATTTATACCCGAGGTTACAACAGAACCCTTGTAGGGCACGATCTTATCTACAACTAACAAACAAGTCTTTGCGGCAGACTCTAGCCACAGATTAGATCTAAACTACCTAATTTACAAGATACAATTGCCTAAAACCGAGCTTTATCTCTATTCGGCAACTTCCTTGAAGCTTACTTCGAGCCCAGACCAAGCCCACGTTGACACTGTCAACTCACAACCCGTATCGGCCCGTGACCAAACCAAATCCGTATCGGCCGATATGCCCTCTATAGCAACACTCCCCAAGTCCGATACGGTTACCGGGTCCGATACGAAGCTTGGTCCGACTCCAACTCAATCCTTCTTCTCTGCTTCGGTTTCCTCTTTCCTTTCCAAGTCGATTACCAAAATCCGTCGTCAACACATGCCCCCCAATTCCGCTTCATTATATAATGTGGCGGAATTAGCTCCAGGGAACTCATCGACTCTTTGCTAGGTTTAACCTGAAAACCGCACAGATCCAGATTCGAATCCTCTCGCCGCCGATTCGACAAACCCCTCGTGTTCTTTAATTCCGGCGACCCCTCGGCGTCTCGTCAACTTCGACCCCCTTCACAGCGACCCCTCCAACGACAACGATGGCCTCCGCCCCGTTCTACGCCTCCGAGATCCCTGCGGTGAGTCAATTCCTCCAAAATCCGCATTATTACCTTTTCCGCCGATTTCCCCAAATTAGGTCTTTACTTTCTGCCCCCCTTAGGCCTTATATTTTCATCGTCGTTCTCACGTTTTAGGTCTTCAAGAACCAAATCCTGATTCCCACCGACGATAAGTCCCATCGCTTCCTCTTGGGCCCCATGGGCGACTGCGACCCAACCTGGCTCATCAACGCCGAAACAGACAGAATTCCTTTCAGGCAAGCCAAACCCACTGTCTCGGCGTGGAAGCACACCTTCAGGTCATGGCCATCAAAGCTAAACGGGTATAGGACCTGGCACAAAAGAATCGCTGCCGTCAAACAAGTCCACTGGGACGAGATTGGAATCGGCCAATGCATAACTCTGTCCCTGGCCGATACCAAGAAGAATGAGCCATTAATGTCAGCCGCCAACTACTTCTGGTCAAGTACCTTGAACGCCTTTATGTTCAAGCAAGGTCCGATGACCCCAACCCTCATAGATATCAAGGTACTCACAGGACTGGATATCAGCTCCGAGATCAACCCCTTCAGCCTCCTGACAAACAGCAGCCACAAGTTGAAGACCAAGAAAATCGTGGGCGGATGGATGGAAGTAGCTCCGACGCCTCTGCTTCGTGCCATCATTGTTAACAAGGGCGGCGATGACGCGGGATCTACGGCTCATTGCATCGGTGAGGGCGGTGGTGGCGCGGGATCTAGGGCTTGTTGTGTCGACAGGGACAGTGGGGCGATAGGCTAACGGACAGCGGCTAGCGACAATGGCCGATGCAAGAGAGAAGAGTAGGATTATGTGTGGGGCCCATCTAGCCAAATTTAGCCAGTGGAGGGAGGGTTTTGGCCAGCCAATTGGAGGGAGGGTTTTGGCTAGCCAATTGAAAAGGTTGTTGGAGGGCGTTTTTTTCGTTAGAATTGTTGAAATTTAGCTTAAAAGAGTCAGCTTCGAGAGACTGTTTAGAGATGTTTTATCTTTGTTTCTTTGTTTCCCATGGACTCCGCTGAAGCCAAGAAATAATTGATCTCGGATATTATAAGGTGTCTGCCGCAATCAATAAGGTTGCATGCAAACAATATGTACAAGAGTACATGACTTTCTAGTCTTCGTTTCACAAAAAGGAAAAAAAGACTAATTTAGTGTCTAAGAGAGAAGCAATCTCGTTGAAATTGGATCTTGAAAAGGCATTCGACACTGTCGGGCATCCTAGTATCGTACCATAACGTTGGCACGGTGGCTGAACATGCACTATAACATTTGCATAACACAAGCAGCTGTGGAAATGACTAGCAAAAGCACAAGCAAATTAAATAACATATTGTGTCAAGCGAGAATTATTAGGACGATCTCAAGGATCAAACAACGTGCAAAACATTTCCTCAATAAAGAGGTACAAAAAAACATGACATTTCATTTGAGTAATTCTCGAAACAAATTACAATTATTTCAGGTGCCTTAACATGCAACCTATGGTAGCTGTTTGATGTTTATTGCAGCAATTACCGTGAGCACACATCCAAAAAATATTATTTATATACACATGCAAACCTCCATTTGCAGGTGATCATACATTTCGTCAAGCAAGCATGTTGCGAGTGTCCATCGAAACATAAATTATTTAAAGCATTATTTACTCTCCGTATTTACAAATGCACCAACGGTTGCTTCATTAGTACGCGCCGATCACAGCATCACCTGTGCTGCTGCTAACCTTGCAATTGGAACCCTGAATCCAAATCGTTAAGGATGTCAAGTCCAGATCAATCAGAAGTAGTTTCACGGTAGTTTGAAAATCAGCAAAGCAATATTTATCAGTATGTTGATTCTGTTAACTAATTATTTAAATTTGAAAGAGGCAGCTACCTGAAAGGCGAGCAAGAAACGTAGTTCAGCCCAACCTTCGCGAAAAATGCAACTGAAGAAGGCTCACCACCATGTTCACCACAAATGCCCACCTATTACAAAAAAATATTTTCAATGACAAACATCAATTTGATTGATTATAATCAAACAAGTTTTTCCCTTCAATATATATGTTCAAAAGGTAAACAGTAAGGCATAATTATTTCACGATTCCTTATGCCTTAGGAGCTGATTATACCTCTAAATCAGGCCTTGCCTTCCGGCCCCTCTCTACGGCAACCTTAACAAGCTCCCCCACTCCCTTCTGGTCAAACACCTGCAAATACATGCGTTCATCCAGACACGGATTAGCTCAATGAGATAATCTCAGAGCAGATAAAATTTTGATCAACCGAAAAATATAGGATAATCTATGTGGAGCCGTCTTAGGTATGCTGTCATGTATTTGTAGCCTAACTGAGAAGTTTTGAGATTGAGAACTTGATCAGGAGTAAACTTACCTCAAACGGGTCATTCTGGAGGATACCCTTTGATAAGTAGGTTGGCAGAAACTTGCCAACATCATCCCTGCTATAACCAAATGTCATCTGAGTCAGGTCGTTCGTCCCAAACGAGAAGAATTCCGCTTGTGCTGCTATCTGTCATCCATTATAATCAAGTTCACAGAAACATAAGACAGTATTCACAAATTAGAGTAGAAAAACATGCTAAATAAACAGCAAAGTAGATACCAACTAACCTCATCAGCTATAAGAGCAGCCCTGGGAACCTCAATCATGGATCCGATTTTGTAGCTAATGCTTGTTTCTGCATTTGTGAATACCTTGTCGGCAACTTCACGGATTACATCTACTTGTTGGGCAAGTTCCTAAGAAGGTAACACAATATTAGTTGCTCAAGCCCAAACATTATAAAATGTATGGAGCCTGGAATAAGCGATGACGGAAAATTTCTTCTTCTCCATTTACAGAAAATACAATACATCCTAATATTGGGAGATCAGTAGCATTCTAGTAACTATCTAATTCCTAATATACATAGCATAGAGCCGGTGAAGCATATCATAGCTATGTAATGCCAGACAATAAATACATGTATACCTGAGGTGTTCCAATGAGAGGCACCATTATCTCTGGGAAAACTTTAACACCTTGTTCAGTCATAGAAATAGCAGCCTCAAAGATAGCACGGGCTTGCATTGCCGTCAATTCTGGGTATGATATCCCAAGCCTGAAAATGTCAAGCAAATTGTAAATCAGAATCGCTGGTAAAACATAAAATAAAGGTCAGTTAGGTCATTCACTTTCTTGCTAATTTCAATAAACAAGTATGATACTTCCTTTTTAACAACTAATTGAGATCAAACAAATGCACGACAAAAGCACAACACAAAGAGCTTACCTGCACCCACGGAATCCTAGCATTGGATTCACTTCAGAAAGCTTTTCTATTCTTGTAAGAATTTCCTCCTGAGTATATACGTTGCCAGAAGACAACAGACGCACCATATCCTCAACGTTACCCTCTGGAAGGAATTCGTGAAGTGGAGGATCCAAGAGTCGAATAGTCACAGGAAGTCCTGAAACACAAACAATGATGCAATAATCCATGATCAGAGACTATAAATATTACAGGTTTGCACTCATATTAACAAAAATGAAAATGTGAAATTGTAATGTAGAAAATCGTATGATTATAGCATATGCATTAAGCACTAAACATTACCTTAACTATGGAAGCCAGTAATGATATTGAGAAAGTTGGATAAAATTTAAGACTAAATGAAATGATATCACATACCATCCATTGCACGGAAAATTCCTTCGAAGTCAAGTCTCTGATATGGCAAGAGGCGATCTAGCGCTATCTGCCTGTGTTCAATTGTTTCTGCCATTATCATCTGTCTCATGGCCTTTATCCTTTCATCAGAAGAGAAGAACTAAAGAACATATGTAGCAGAGACAGTTGTCAGAATTAATCCATCGCAGATGCTTGAATAATAAGCTAAAGCAGTGTACCAACCATGTGTTCTGTTCTGCACAACCCAATCCCTTCCGCACCGTTATTTCTTGCAGTCAGTGCATCCGCGGGAGTATCAGCATTAGCCTTGACCTGGACATCAGGCATACATGAAAACGAGAACAATATAATGGCTGAATAACTACATGCTTTTAGTCAGATTTGAGCTGCCTAGGAAGCATGAAAATCTTGGCTCATGTAACTTATTTTTTAATAATTTGTTGGGACCTTTTTACCTTGAGTTTCTTAACTTCATCCACCCAAGACATGAATTCTCCCAAATCACCACTAAGTGCTGGTGGGGATAGAGGCAGCTTGCCCAAAATGACCTCTCCAGTCGAACCATTCAATGACAACCATTCACCCTCACAAAGCACCTTATCGGCAACCAGTACCACCTGCATATACAATATTTATACAGATGTATGTAAACTAACTCCCCAACAATTTCAGGAGGTCAAATAAGCTTCATTCATATTTATCCTGCTGACTTATCCAACGCAGTGCAACTTCTTCCATTATAGTAAGCAAAGCATAATAGAATAAATGGTTTTGTTAATCACCTTCTCAGCATCATTTACACGGATACCCGAGCACCCTGCCACACAACATTTTCCCCATCCCCGGGCTACGACTGCTGCATGAGATGTCATACCACCTCTGGCTGTAAGGATTCCAGCAGCCGCATTCATGCCACCAACATCCTCTGGGCTTGTTTCAGTCCTCACCTTAATTTTTACACGTGAGAATGTTATATTATGATCAGGAGAATATTTGACCTCATAGCTTCCAAATTGAGCTATAAAGAGTTAAGACTGGAGATAAATTCAATATCAAAGGTGAGTACCAGAATGACAGATTTTCCTTGTGCATGCCATGCTTCAGCATCGTCAGCTGTGAAGACAATCTGGCCTACAGCAGCTCCTGGTGATGCAGGCAAGCCTGTAGCAATAACTTTGTCTCCATATGACGACGGGTTCTCAAACTAGTTTGACAAGAGCAGAGAAAGAGTGCAGATTAGATCACCATCAGTTTGATTGCCATTACAAATCTTACTGAAGCATAACAAAAGCACTATGCAACAACCTTAAGGCTAATATTGATTTAGAGGAAGACATAAAAGTACACTCATTACATGCTTCATGTTTGTGAAACAAAAACAACAGCACATATTATGTCATGTTTCTAGTTGGGGACATGAAAACATGATATACCGATAGACTAACAAGTTGTACATTCAATAATAGGTTATGAAAGGAATGGTCTATCATCCAAAATATAAACCACCAATTTTTGCAAAGTTGTACTATGTTTTGTTGATGGAATTTGAAATGAAGCTTGGTAACAGAGTGCCATCAAGAAAATAGTTGTGTACAAAGTATACAATACAACAGATAAGACAAGTGTTACATAGTTAATTATACCTGAGGATGAAGAAGCTGGTCCAAGTGCCGTGGTTCAACCATCTTAATTGCTGAACGGCGGTCAATCAGACCCTCATTGACCATGTCTACAGCAATCTTCACAGCACCTTTGCCTGTGCGCTTCCCTGTTCTGCATTGAAGCATCCAAAGTCTATTTTCTTGAACAGTGAACTCAATATCCTGCATGACATGAGAAAATAAGTTCATTTGAGCATAAGTAAAAATCAGTTACAAGACAAACAGTGAATTCATTATAAAAATGTTTGTTTATAATATCAGTCACATGACATATAATCTTGTTTTATGGAAAGCACAGAAAAAACAGTTCTGATAAGTCCGTTGTAATTTTTATTTTGTAATCTTTCTAGTTGGATTGCCAATAAGGTGAACATGATGGCAACAGGCAACTCCCTGTAACTTAACTTTTATTTTAAAAACTATTTGTATAAATCTACTCATCATTGTTGATAACTTATAAAGACATGGTTTTTGAATTCTGCTCTAATCATACAAAAGACACTAGAATATGATGGCCAAGAAAAGGAGTTAGATATACTCGTATACTGTACCATCATTTCTTTGTAGTGGCTTTCCAAGATTTTGCAGTTCTCAACTAGTTCTGCATAAGGCTCTGGCATGCAATCCTTCATGGTATCAAGATCTTGTGGAGTTCTAATTCCAGCAACCACATCCTCACCCTACAAAAGAAACCACTTGTGTTAATTGCTCATAATCCATTTATCTATCGACCCAATAAATACATAAGACGATTCAATCGAAATATTTCGCCTTTTGCAACCTTTGATCCTAAAGGACAAAATCTAAAATAAGTGCTCCCTATTTTAGAGTAACCATGACGAATCAGACTAAAAGTAATAGCATAAAACAATATGAAAAGGTCATGTGATAGATGATTAGCCTCATCTTGTTAATTCAGTGTTTGCCAGAAACAGGGGTCAAGGAATAAGCAAAACAGAGAAGGGGTCGGACCAGTTACCCTGTATATTTGTACCTGAGCATTGACAAGGAACTCGCCATAAAGTTTTCTCTCTCCAGTACTAGGGTTCCTAGTAAAGAGAACACCAGTGCCTGAAGTGTCACCCATGTTGCCAAAAACCATGCACTGAACATTCACAGCAGTACCCTTTAACCCAGTAATCTGGTTAATGCTTCTGTACTTCTTTGCCCTCGCGCTGTCCCATGAGTTGAAAACAGCCAACACAGATAAATGCAACTGCTTCTTTGGATCTACATTTATTTAGAAGAAAATCAGATACATCTGCTTTTCAAGATACAGCATCACCAAATAAAACAGATGATAAACTTTAACTTTGGATGTGTATATATATATGGACATACGTACCTGAGGGAAATTCTTCACCTTTGGCCTCCACATAAACATTCTTATATTGAGCAACAAGTTCTTTCAAATCCCTGGCAGTCAACTCAGTGTCATTCCTCAAACCTAAAGCTGCTTTCATGGCTTCTATTTTCTCCTCAAATAGTGAATGCGGTATGTCCATAACCTGATAAGATAACCTAGTGTCAAAATATTGAATTTGGTACAAAACAAAATTGCGAAACAAATTTTATTGATATTTATACTACCGACCATACGAAGTAGTAACTCACAAATTGTAGAGAATGCTTCATTATTGAAAACAAAAGTAAACCAGTTTTTCATAGTTTTCCAACATGAAAATTAAATCAAAGCCCAAAACAGAAATGCAGAATTACAACAAAATACAAAAACTAGGTTCTGATACCCAAAAACAGTTTGAACTGAATGCGGTGGCATAAATCTAAATCCACCCCTTCGTCTGTATAGGATCTGCCAAGGAAAGTGCAGGACCACCTCAGGCGTACGCCGTACGCCGGTTGAGCGCACGCGGTTCGCCATCTCCAGGGATGCCACCCCCATGGACGAGGGGCTGCTGCGACCGCTCCTCCTCCTCCTCCAGAGCGACACATCGCTCCTCCTGTGGCACAGCTAAGGAGGTCGCGCAAGGCGGCCGGCTCGCTCGCCGGAGTTGTGGCAATCGAGAGGTCGTGAAAAAATCGGACATGAAGAGAAAAGAGGAGAAGGGAACAAGAACAATTGGAGAAAGGGATGAGAACTGGAGAAGGCAATAAATAATGGGCCATGTTGGGCTCCGCCTGCTATCACATAGTTTCGGCCCACAAATGCAGGGAGTATCATTTTTTATATTTTTTTCCCTCTAAAAACAAAGTACTCTAACTTCTATAAACATTTTTTTTATACTTATCCGTTTAGAAATGAAAAAATAACTGCTATATATATAGGAAAACAACAAAATACTATGGAGTAAATACATGCAGCAAAAAATGGGAATGGCATGCCAATAAAATAACTACCAAGTAAATAAATAAATAAGGCAGTTATTTGTAGAACAAAAATAATAATAAACATATAATATACGTACGACGTTGCCAAACATGTCGAGGAAGCGGCGGTAGGAGTCGTAGGCGAAGCGCTCGCCGCTGCGGTGGGCGAGTCCGGCGACGACGTGGTCGTTGAGGCCGAGGTTGAGGACGGTGTCCATCATGCCGGGCATGGAGACGGCGGCGCCGGAGCGGACGGAGAGCAGCAGCGGGCGGCGCGGGTCGCCGAGGACGGCGCCCATGTTTCCCTCCACCCAGGTGAGCGCCGCCAGGATCTCGTCCCACAGCCCCGCCGGCATCGCCTTCTGCACCTGGTACTGCTGGCACGCCTCCGTCGACACCGTGAACCCCGGCGGCACCGACAGCCCGATGCTCGCCATCTCCGCCAAATTCGCCCCCTTCCCTCCCAGCTGCACACCCAATTTTATCCGTGCAATTTACATACATATATGTAAAATGTAAAACTAATAGTAATGGATGGATATGTAGACGATGATGAATAGTGTACGCACCAGGTCTTTCATGGTCTTGTTGCCGTCGCTCCGGCCCTTGCCGAAGTGGAACACCCTCTGCCCCACGGTCTCCGCTGCGCCATCCCGATGAGCGGCCGGCGCCATTGATGATGTCGTGTTCACTCTGATCTTCTCTTAATTACCTTCCTTCTGCTTGACTGGCACTCAGCTAGCTTTCCGAGCTCGCTCGACAGGGCAGTGGCACGTATATATACACACACACTACACTATGAGTCTAGGAGAAGGTGGTGGCAGCAAGCCAACGCCGTCAAGTAACCGACCGACCGCCCTGCAAGTCGTTTTTTTTTTTTTAACAGAGGAGTATCTGTGTACTAGGAGGGAGACCGCAGGCGGCTGATGCGTGACTTGGGGCGCACTTAGGATCCGATGGATGGATGTGACTGCATTTCTGCATGCACGACACCGCGACATCGACCGCTGCCGCCAACCAAATTAACCCATGCGTCAGCTGATCACAGCGCTGGTGCTGGTTCAATATATGATGAAAGCTAGTTAAATCCATGTCCAATTGTCCATGTAGTGGACTCGATCGTGCGGCAGATTAGCAAGCAGCTGTATCCTGTATGTGTCTAGTGTTAGTACTAGCTAGTATACATACTACATTATTATGCTCACTAGACCGCTGCATGCACCGGTGGATGCACACGCATGCATGTTCAATTGTTCAGTTCAACCGTTAATCTGGTACTAACTAGCTACTACTACTGAACATTTTGCAGGTGAAGAGTTCGATCGATGGTAAACTGCTTGCCACGACGCTACTTTGCTCGATCAGCTCTCTCAAGCTCTCATCCATGCATTTTCACGTACCAATCGATCGGTTTTTCCCGCTTGGAATCAATTCATCAAGCTGGGCCGCTTAATTATATTATTTCGCATGTGATCTATAAAATGGCTGTTTAATTTGTCGATAGATATGTATATTAAACCAGATGCGTTCTTCATTTTTAAGGGGATTTCTTTTTTTGAGGGGAAAGATGCGATCTTCATTTACGATCATTAATTTCAAGTTAGAGTGTATTAATTCATACCTGTTGCTATTTGGTCCAGAACACTGCGACTGGAAATGGGGCGCCTACCGTACTTGCAAATTAAGACAATGCTGGAATCACAAATCGATGAGGACTATATATGTATGGAGAACTCTGTTGTCTTGCATGCAGTAAGAAGTATCCATTATTAAAAAAAAAATTCATACAGCACCTAACTGAATTATTAATTAGTTCAACCAAAATCCATTCCTCGTACGTGCTACTTGTACACCTCCGTGTGTGACCAAGAACAACTTTATAATCTTTCTCTGTCAATAATAATTTCATTAAAAATATATGTGTTAACTCATTTATTCAACTTTGGAGGAGAACTGTTGGTTATATAGGCTTGATTTTTATTTTAATTAAGCATTAAGCTTGAGACTAAAACAATAGGGTAATTTTTCTAATTCTAAACTGTTGGTCAGTCGATATATTTTTTTTCCTTCTAGTTTCTCTATGTATTCTCGCTATAGCTAGATCACGCATTCAAACATTGCCTCATTTGTCTCTCGTCACAGCAAAATAGCTTGGTTAGGGCGCACTAATTCTACTGCACGCTACACTTGTTGCTTGACAGTCAATTGCTCCGAATTCTCATATATATATGGAGTACAGATTGTCATATTTGACAAATATTTACTTCCCCTCAAATTAAGAAACCAGCATTTTTTTTTCTCATTTCGATATATTATCGAGAAATCAATATGTACGTACGACAGTACTTGGCCTAAAATTAATTTTTGAATTTAAATTTCGATCGAGTTTGTTCAACGTCGAATACTCAGACGTACGCGTCCATGGATCGATCGCGAGTAGCGGTGTATCGTTAGCAATAAAGTTGGGATAATAAGAATTAAGGAGGAGGGCGAGAGTATGTGCAAAAAATAGGCAGAGCCGCGGTTTGGCGCTCCAGCGGCGGTGCTACCGGCGAAACGAGTCGCGCAGCTGGATGTCTCTCGCGCCGCTGATGCACACGCTACGGATAAGCTCTTTGCCTGCGCTGGATGCGGTCATCATCAGGCAGAGTCAGGCGGGGTGGGGGTGACGTGGGCGTCGACCACAACCACATCTATCTATCCGGCCGCCACATGCCCGCGACGTGCCAATCGATCGCTGACAAACGTCGGATCAGCTAATTTATTTAACTCCATCGATCTTCTTAACAAGTCGGTTTTGTTTTGAATTAGCTTGTTAATTGGACTAATTAACCAAGATGGTGATGTTACCAGCTGCAGCGACCGATCGATCGGCTGAGTCGCCGGCGCTTCTTGCTGTCAGTATCATATAAGTATATCATCCTGTCACGGTCCTCCGAGGTAACCAAAGGGGTCTTGACTCTTTAATTAAATTGCCTCGCTCTAGTACATGTAAGATCGCTGGTTAATTAGTGGTTAATTACGGCCTTTCTGCTTTGGTTTAGATTAGATTAGAAGAAGATATTTCATTTTACCGCTTACCAGCTTGGCGGCGCGCGCTGGCCTGCTGGTACAACCACCCGGTTATACCATGGCGCGTCGCTGTCCCGGCCAACGCCTGGTTACTGTCGCTGTCGCTTACGGCGCCGAAACGCGCCCGCGGGTGAGGCGCCGCTGCACGGTTTGCACGAACCTACCGGTACTAGCATTAGTAGCTATATAGTATAGTTACAAATGTGTGTTTAATCTTACACTAGCTGTGTCGTGTCAGTAGATTATTGATGAATTAACGAGAGGATGCAAAAAAGCTATATAGGAAATCGATCCTGTGTGCAAGCTGTTGCGAAACCTGGGGCAGATCTAGCATTTTGATCGATGCTGTCACCGTCAACTTTCGACTACGATTATGGCTTTCAATTAATGTTGATACATATAAAAAACATCAATGGCAAGTAACGAAGTTAAAGGGATCAATCAATTTAGATGGACATCCAGGACATCCAATAATTAAGTGACAGTAGAGATAATTTTATAATTACTATATTATAATTCACTAGACTTGGCACATATATACTATTTTTTTTTGGAAAATTTTATCATCTTTAAAAAAATATCTTAAGCTATCAATATTTTACACTAAAAGTTTTTAGTATCTTGAGATATATAGTATTTAAAGTTACCACATTTTTACATTAAAAAATACGATATTTCTCAGTATTTTTTTCAGAATGGTAAAATGGTTTTTTTAGCAATAGACAATGTGTTTATATAATCTTGTGTTGACTTTACCATTCCGATGAGCGGCCGGCGCCATTGATGATGTTTCTTAATTAATTAGCTTCCTTCTGCTTGACTGCCACTCTCAGCTAGCTTTCCGAGCTCGCTCGACAGGGCAGTGGCGCGTATATATACACACACTACACTATATGAGTCTAGGAGTAGGTGGTGGCAGCCAGCCAACGCCGTCAAGTAACCGACCGACCGCCCTGCAAGTCGATTTAATTATTATTATTATTATTATTTTGTTTACAAAGGTGTATCTGTGTACTATAATGTGACTGCATTTCTGCATGGACGACACCGCGGCATCGACCGCTGCCGCCAACCAAATTAACCCATGCGTCAGCTGATCACAGCGCTGGTGCTGGTTCAATATATGATGAAAGCTAGTTAAATCCATGTCCAATTGTCCATGTAGTGGACTCGATCGTGCGGCAGATTAGCATGCAGCTGTATCCTGTATGTCTAGTGGTAGTACTAGCTAGTATACATACTACATTATTATGCTCACTAGACCGCTGCATGCACCGGTGGATGCACACGCATGCATGTTCAATTGTTCAGTTCAACCGTTAATCTGGTACTAACTAGCTACTACTACTGAACATTTTGCAGGTGAAGAGTTCGATCGATGGTATACTGCTTGCCACGACGCTACTTTGCTCGATCAGCTCTCTCAAGCTCTCATCCATGCATTTTCACGTACCAATCGATCGGTTTTTCCCGCTTGGAATCATTTCATCAAGCTGGGCCGCTTAATTATATTGTTTCGCATGTGATCTATATACATATTTCGATAGATATGTATATTAAACCAGATGTATTCTTCGTTTACGATCATTAATTTCAAGTTAGAGTGTATTAACTCATACGTGTTGCTATTTGGTCCAAAACACTGCGACTGGAAATGGGGCGCCTCGGCCACATACCGTACGTGCAAATTAAGACAATGCTGGAATCACAAATCGATGAGGACTGTACACGTACTACCTTCGTTTTATATTATAAGTCGTTTTTATTTTTTTTGTCAAATTTTTTTAGATTTGATTAAATTTATAAAAAATATAGTAATATTTTTAACTTCATGGGGATGGGAGTACTCCGGTAGCTGCAGGCCTTCTTCGTCCTCTAGCTGTCCATCGTCTACTTCGTCAGCGTCACGGGCTTCGTGGCTGCCGGAGCTATGGGCGCAAGCGCGGGGGAATTCTCTGGTGCCACTGTTGGGGACTAGGTCTTCACCACCAAGCTCGACCTCAACCGCTATTGGAGGAGCAACGCTCAGGTTGGATGAATCGACCCGACGTGGGAGTGGCTAGGGATAAAAACGGAGCAGATAGTTTTTGTCTGTTCCAGAATAAAACGAATACGGATAATGTTCGAAGTGGATAATTCTCGGATAGTCCGAATATGGATATTTTTTCCTGGATACGAATACGAATATGGTATGAAAGTTTTCGTCGGATATAGATAATAATACGGATATCCGGTGAATAGTATTATTCGGATATCTACAGAAGACATGAAACATACCCCTTTTTTCTAACTCTAGACCTTTAACCTACCTCTTTAGATTTTAATAGTAGCCGATCTCACAACACTAGTCCATACTATTAATATTATTTAAATTTTAAATATTTTTAAATTATACGATATGTATTTATACCAACAATGTTGTACATTTCGAACATAATTAGCATTTTTAGTCTATGATTAATTTTTTAAAAATAAAACGAACTAATTATGTGTGATGGTATTTGTTTCTATTAGAAGTTTAGGTGGTTTTTGTGTTTCGAGAAATATTTGTTTCCGTATTCGTGTCCGGTCATATTCGATCCTTATCTGTATTCGAGATAATCCGTATTTGTTTTCATATTCGTTTTCATATCCAACAAAAAAAATGAAAACGGATATGATATGAGCATTATTCGTACGTATCCGCTTTATCACCCCTAAGACTTACGGAAGGCTGGAAGTGGGGAATTTGGGCCCACTACACTTAAGCTAATGGCCCAACAGATAAAGGAGGAGGAATCAGGCCCAAAAAGATGGTTTGTTTGGTTATTGGGCTGTTTGAGGTTTTTTTTATTTTTTTTAATACCTATACGAAGTACATAGTATATATATATATATATATATCTATTTTTTGTTCAAAATTCTTGGGTACACCCTTGAATTGAGGTGGGCCCGCCCCTTTTGAGTGTCTTCCATCTTATAAGCTAAAAGTTGATTGTTGCATGCAGGGGCGGAAGCAGGACTAGGGGGGCAGTTGAGGCTTGAGCTCTAGCTCTGTCTCTAAAATCTTGTTTAAATTTTGTTAACTTACCATGTAAATTTTGTAGAAAACTAATACTTTATTAGTTAAGCTTTATCTTAACTCTAAGTCCTTAAAAATTTTTGGTTCTGCCGCTAGTTACATGTAACCTTAAGATTACATATTCAAAACGGAATGTTGCGCCGCTACTGCGGCCATTGAGGTGTGCCGCGTAGGATAGCTACAGTTGCTTTTTTTTTCTTTTGTGGACGCTAATTGGTTGGGGTTTCACGGTTCCTTGCTTTTGTTGCTTGCTTGCGCGTGGTGGGTGGGTTGCCTTGTTTCTCATTGGCTCGTTGTTTGTCGCACATTGGGGCTGTGCCGCTGTGTTCCTGCCATGTGGGCTCGGTCTTCTCAGGTCCCACTGTTCGGTGGCTGTTGGTCCGTGGCTGCATTTGCAGGTGCGTTTATTGCGTCTCGAGCGGATCACGAGTCCGCCCGGCGGCCAACCACCGCTCGCGCGGGTAGTGCGCCACTCACGCGCGGTCTCCGAGGCGTCGGCGGAGGAGCTGAGCGTTGTTTCGTGAGAACGCGAAGGCGTGCATCGTTTTAGTGCACCACTGACGCGTGCTTCGAGGCGGAGGCGGAGAGGTCGAGCGCTGCTTGGTGAGAACTCAGCCCAAGGAGTCACATCGTCCCTGTAGCTTCTCGCCTTCTACTTGCCCATTCGGTCTTGCTTCTCTGGCCTCACTTCGCCGCCACGCTGCGCCTCCTGCCCTCCCCTTCTCGCGATTGAGGGAGGCGCCACCGGTGACTCAGCGAGTCGACGACGGGCAAAGCGGTAGCGGATTCACGGAGTGCTGACCGGTGGGACGTTGTGCTGGGATGAGCTGCTGAGGGCATCGAGCCCAAGCAGCAAACGGTGTCGCCGCATGGGCGCGCCGCGTGCGGCTACGCGGCAGTGCGGGCCTGAGCGGCGGCGGCAAGCGGCCAGGCTCTGAGGCGGGGATCCGGCCGGTAAGCAAGCAACAGCCAGCAAGCCAGCAGCTGTAAGCGGTGAGCCTGTGATTTAGTGATTGTGATTTGTGAATCAGCGGATTTGAGATTTGATAAGTGACCTCTCCCTCTCTTAGCTTCTCCTCAGCTCCTGATGATTTTTTGGATTTAGAAGATGGGTAAGAAAGGAAGGGAAAGGCACCAACATCCCCAAGAGGGAGATTTGGGAATTTTGATTAGTCTGTTTAGTTCCAAATTGCATGTTTATTGCTTGACGGTGCTTGACTGCCTATGTTATGCATGTGTGCAGATTTAAAGAGCTAATTTAACAGGCTTTACATTGGATGAAAATTATATGTGCATATTTAGAGGCTTGATTTAATGCGTTGACCTTGGGGGTTCATCTGCATTTCTTGTTGATCTGATTGTGCAGTTTGTGCAAGAACGATATGTAGCCATGTAGGCATGTAGCTATGTCAATGTTGCGGTTAGATCCTTGTAGATGTAGATATGCAGGATGACTGTGGATATTGGGCAATCTCTGATCATTTCGATGAGCTGATGTGTGAATCAAATGGGATTCCAATATTAATTAGGGCATTTTAATGTTATTTGCGGATTACATATTTACTTGTAATCTGATTGAGGCTGATGTGTTTTTATGATTTAAATGTATGTATTTGAGTAGGTGGACTTCTTCGAGTGGCAATTTGCAATCCTGGGGCCAGGAGACAGTGAGTTTGAGGGCGGAATTTACCATGGAAGAATTCAGCTGCCATTGGACTACCCATTCAAGCCACCATCATTCATGCTGCTCACGGTCTGTAATTGCCATGTGATAATTACCCTGCGTCTGCTCACAATGTTGTTTGTGAGCCCTTGCTAAATATTGCTTTTTATATTTGTCTGTTGTTCAGTCAAGCAGAAGATTTGAGGTTCAGAAGAAAGTTTGTTTGAGCATATGCAATTACCATCCTGAGCACGGGCAACCATCATGCAGTGGTGACTATCGAGTTGCCTTTTGTTTCTAATGAGATTGTCCAAGTAAGCTAGCTTTGAAGGGGTACTCAAATGCAATGAGTAGCACCATTTTTCAGGTGATGTGGTCCTGTGGGCTATATGGGCATGGTGCAAAAGTAATGCCTTCCTCTAGAATTGGTCTTTATGATTTTCATGGGCAAGTACTTACTCTGTGACCAGGCGAAAAGAAACATGCACCTCTTCCTGCAGTCCTACAAAACTTTGTGTTCAACAACATGCTCTCAATGCTACTAAGATACAATAGGCATGTCCATGGTGCTCTCTCTCTCTCTCTCTCTCTTACAATTTGTTGCTTATCATATTCTTTTGTAAGTCGGTGTATAAAAAGAGCTTTGTGCTAAAGCTTTGCACCGAATTATTTGACCTTAAAACACAATCAAGGATTGGCATGCAACCGACGAAATACCGGCATGCCCAGGTATGTTTTTCACGCCAGAAGCCACAAACTGCTGGCTCCGCCCCCACATACACCGTGCAACATTCACACAGCATGTCCACCCGCCTGTCTGGTGCCACTGGTGTCACCGGCTCCGTCCTAGCGGCTCTATTCCGATGTTGCCGCCATGCTCCTCCATGACCACCACCTCACGACCTCGCCCGGTCATCGCCGGCGAAAGCATGGGCCTCTTGTTGTCATCGTGGTCGGTGTCACCGTTTGTAACGGGCGCCTCTGCGGTGTTCTGTTGTTCAGTTGTGGTGTTCATGGTTTCTCTGCCATCACCGACGATGATGACGGATCCGAAGAGTTTCGAATAGGAAAAGCGATCCACCATCAAACCTGGTAAAAATGCATCTAGGACCTAATTATTTTGGTGGTTAATAATAATCCGATTAATGAGGACTAATGTTTTAAATTGAGATTAAATGAAGGAACATTAGTTCGGATATGTAGATGATTCGATGCAACACCCTTGTGAATAGAGATGTGTTGAAAAATGGAATGAAATTCGTGGGTAAATTGTAAATTTTAATTTACTTGCGTTGATAGAAAGTCGTTTTATTAAGGGGGATGATGCATTGATCATGAGAAATGAGTTGAGTCCTCAAAAATTCATTTGAAAAAGTGGTTCTTATTAATTTGGTGCTTTTTTGTGATTTTCATAATTTTCAAAAGCGACTTTCGGAATTTCCGAAAAAGTCTGAGAGCTGAAAGTCGATATTGGTCATTTTTGGACATGTTCAAAAATCATTTTCGGAATTTCCGAAAATGACCATGAAGCCCGAAACCGTTCTGGATAGTTTTGGAGTTGTCCGAAAATAATTTTCGGAATTTTCAAAAATTGAGGTTCCTTCTGGATCTTTTCAGAGTTATCTGAAAACTATTTTCAAACTTTCCAAAAATGCCGTACAACCAAAGTTAGAAAAGGTTTTCGGAATTTCCGAAAATTGCTGAGTTGCCATATTTGGTGCTAGACATTTTCGGATTTGTCCGAAAATTGACTTTCGGAATTTTTGAAAAGTGCAATTATTGCACTTAATGGCTAGATCTGAGAGAGTACTATAAATACCCCTCACCCTTCTCAAGTCTTGGTTGCTGGTTGACTTGAATATTTTTGTGTCCTTGGCTTTCTACTCCTTGCTTGCTTGATTCACCTCTCCACCGGTTTTCGATTTGGATTTCATGTGTGTGTGAGAGTTGTGGTTTCGAGTTTGTGTGAGTGCTTGGTGTTGACTTCGTGAAGATTTGCGAGCACTCATTTTACTCCCCAAGATATCTTGGCATCATTTGTTACTCTTGGAAGTTGAGAACTCCTAAACGGTTAGGTGTCACTCTTAAACCGCCGATCTACTTATGGTTGGCCGAAAAAAGTTTGTGAATGTCGAATCTCACCTCCGAAAGGGAAGATATATCACTAGTGAAAGGAGGAATGCTTTATGCAACCTCTTGAGCAAAGGGTTAGCAAAGACCCGGCTCTTTGTGAGCTCCTCAACGGAGATTAGAATCCTCTCAAGGATTCGAACTTCGGGAATATCTCACTTTGCATGAACTTCGGTGAAATCCCTCTCTCCTTCCTCTAGCTTTACTTGCTTGTGCCGCTATAAGTCTAGTTGCTATTTGTGCTAGTATTTCATTGTTATAGGCAGCTAGATCTAGCATTTCTTTAAATTTGAGCATAGTTTGTAATTTTTGGAATTTCCGAAAAACCATTTTCGGAATTTCTGAAAAATCATTTTCGGAATTTCTGAAAAAAGCTTGCTTTTTTTTTGCTTAAATTTTTTAATTAGCCTATTCACCCCCCTTTAGGCCTAATTGATCCTTTCAATTGGTATCAGAGACTAATCTCCTTATTAGGCTTAATCGCTTGGAGAGATTATGTTGGGCCAAATGGGGGAAGTCAAGGAGAGTGAACCAATCGGAGCCAAAGTTCCGTTTGATTACTCTTCTATGACATCTACATCTTATGTGAGCACCTATAGTGGCAAAGCTCCGTTCTTCAATGGTACGGACTATGCCGCTTGGAAACATAATATGAAGATGCATTTGAAGTCTATTAACCCTTCTATTTGGTGAATAGTCGAAATAAGCTATGTTTTGCAGAAATCTGATGATCCCACCAAGGAGGACGACGAGAACAAGCACAAGAACGCTCAAGCCGCTAATGCCATACTTAGTGCCTTGAGCAGAAGTGAGTTCAACCAAGTGGATGGTATTGAGAATGCTAAAGAGATTTGGAACACACTTCAGAATGTGCATGAAGGTACGGATAGTGTTCGCGAGTCCAAGGTGGAGATCCTTAAGGGACAATTTGAAAGGTTTGTGATGTTGGATGGTGAGAGTTCAAGCGACATATATGACCGATTGAGCAAGATTGTCAATGAGATCAAAGGTCTTGGTTCCAAGGATATGACCGATGAGGTTGTGGTCAAGAAAATGATTCGAGCAATCACACCAAGGAACTCTACCTTGATGACAATCATTCTTGAGCGTCCGGACTACAAGACCCTCACGCTTTATGATTTGCTTGGACGTATTCTTGCCCATGACATGCTTGAGTAAGAATCCAAGTAAGTCATCTAATATATTAACCAAAGCTCAATGTCAAGCATCAAGAAATAAGATTTGACATTAAAGGCAAAAGAAGAAGAAGAAAGTCTCAAGAGCAAAAACAAGATGGAGAAGAATGATGAAGAGATGACACTCTTCATCAAGAAGTTTGGGAGATGAAGCGGCTTTTTCAAGGGGAGCTCTTCCAAGCGCTTCTTCGACAAGTCAAGTGGGAGACACTCCGCAAGGAAGTGCTATGAGTGCCATGAGCCCGGACACTTCATGGCCGATTGTCATAACCTCAAAAAAGACAAAAAGAAGGGTGACAAGAGGGAGAAGCACAAACATATCAAGCACGAACGATATGGGCAAGCTCACCTCGGGATGATCTTTGGTTCCGATGATTCCAGGTCAAGTTCAAGTGATGAAGAGGGAATTGCCATGTTTACCGTTAAGCCTACATCACCTCCTACACCTAGACTCTTCAACTACCTAAGTGATGATGATGCTTCCATTTGTCTCATGGCAAAGGAGTCTAAGGTACCTTCCTTTCTCAAGTCCTTTAATGTTAATCTTGTTAGCGATGAGGAAGATGAGGTTGATGAGTTTATGGATGAGGACTTGTTCAAGTCCATAACAAAGGAATCATTACCGTACTTGAGTGAGTTGCTTGGCAGAATTGAAGATCAATATGCAACTCTTGAGAGGCAAGAGACCTTGCTCATTCGTGAGAAGGAGCGGTCTCATGAACTTAAGGGTGAGCTTGCTAAGGAGAGAGAAAAATGAGGCTTTGGTATGGCTTTATAAGCAAACCAAAGAATCTCATGCTAATCTTGAGGTGGTGAATTCAAAGTTTCAAGAGAGAGTGGATAGCTTGGATAAAGGTTACCTCTCCCTTAAAGAAAGGTTCGAAACCTTAAAGAATAGTATCTCTCTCCCTAACGAGACATCCTGTTCTAAGATTATCCCAAGCAATGAACCATGCTCAAGGTGCACGGATATTGATGTTGATGCTTGTGTTACTAACTCTAAATCTTTGAGTGTTTTGCAAAAGCAAAATGAGAAGCTTACGAGACTCCTTCACAACGGCCTTCTAGAGTGTCACATGGGTAGTAAGGCTCTAAAGGAGTACCTAGGCTATCAAAGGGACAACTTCAATTGTGAAGGACTTGGGTATGTTCCTCCACCGAAAGGGAAGGTAGATAAAAGTGTGATGCTCGAGAAGTCCCAAGGTCTAAACAACTTTGGTAAAGCCAAAGGTATCCTTTCTAATGATTACGTTTCACCAAATTCATTTGATGTTTCTTATGTTCTAAAAAAAGAATGCTAATAGTCGTGTTGTATCTAAGTATGTTGGTCCAAAGGAAAAAAATATTTCCATCAAGAAAGTGCTTTTGGTGCCTAAGGCATTTGTTATTAACATGAGAGGACCCAAACAAGTATGGGTACCTAAAACTAGAAATTGATCTCTTGTAGGAATACATCTCCGGTGGAAGAAGTTAGGTGCTTGATAGCGGTTGCACAAATCACATGATCGAAGAGGAGTCAATGTTTTCCTCCCTTGATCCAAATGGCACTTCACAAGACAACATAATTTTCAGGGACGATGGAAAGGGAAAAGTAATGGGATTAGGTAAAATTGCAATCTCAAATTACCTTTCCATCTCTAATGTTCTCTTGGTAAAATCTCTCAACTACGATCTCTTGTCCGTCTCTCAATTATGTTCTATGGGTTACAATTGTCTTTTCATCGATGTTGATGTAACCGTGTTTAAAAGAATGATTCCTCGGTAGTCTTTAATGGTGTTTTCAAGGGAAAGCTTTATCTTGTGAATTTCACCTCAAATAAAGCTAAACTGAGACATGCTTAGTGGCTAAGTCCAACACGGGATGGCTTTGGCATCGGAGGCTAGCCCATGTTGGTATGAGGAATCTTCACAAACTTCTAAAAGGCGATTACATCTTTGGATTAACCAATGTGCAATTTGAGAAAGATAGGGTGTGTAGCGCGTGTCAAGCCGGCCAAGAACGTGATGACTACTACAAGACCATTGGAGCTTCTCCACATGGACCTCTTCGGACCCATTGCTTATCTAAGCATTGGAGATAACAAATATGGTCTTTTTATTGTTGATGATTTTTCACGCTTCACATGGGTGTGCTTTTTTGCATGACAAGAGTGAACACACAAGCAATATTTAAGAAGTTTGCAAGAAGAGCCCAAAATGAGTTTGAGCTCAAGATCAAGAACATTGGAAGCGACAACGGCAAAGAGTTCAAGAACACGTGTGTGAAGAGTTTCCTTGATGAAGAGGGAATCAAGCATGAATTCTCGGCTCCATATTCACCTCAACAAAATGGAGTAGCCGAGAGGAAGAATATGACTCTCATCGAGATGACAAGGACCATGTTGGATGAATATAAGACCTCGGACCATTTTTGGGCCGAAGCCGTCAACATCGCATGCCATGCCATCAACTATCTCTATCTTCATCGTCTTCTTAAGAAGACTCCCTATGAGCTTCTTACCGGTAACAAACCTAATGTCTCCTACTTTCGTGTTTTCGATAGTAGGTGCTACATTCTTAACAAGAAGGCAAGATCCTCAAAGTTTGCTTCTAAAGTGGATGAGGGGTTCTTGCTTGGGTATGGGTCAAATGAGTACACATACCGCGTTTTCAACAAAACCTTCGGTGTTGTTGAGATCATGTGTGATGTGACATTTGACGAGACTAACGACTCTTAAGTAGAGCAAGTTGACTCACATGTGTTAAGTAAAGAGGAGGACCCTAGCAAAGCTATCAAGAGGTTGGCTCTAGGAGATGTTCGTCCTAGAGAACAACAACATGAGGCCTCTTCCTCTACACAAGCGGAGCCATCCACTTCTACCCAAGTCAACGATCCCTTATCCTCAAGCTTGGATCATGATGAAGTCGATGTGCACGTGCCATTTTCACCAATCAACCTTGCACACCCAAGGATACACCAAAGCATTCAACGTGATCACGTCACCGACAGCATACTAGATGATATCAACAAGGGAGTATGCACTAGATCTCAAGTTGCAAATTTTTGTCAGCATTACTCTTTTGTGTCTTCCATTGAACCTCTACGAGTAGAAGAAGCACTCGATGATCCGGATTGGGTGATGGCCATGCAAGAAGAGTTGAACAACTTTACTTGAAATGAAGTATGGTCATTGGTGGAGAGACCAAGGAAAAACGTGACTGGAACCAAGTGGATTTTCTGGAACAAGCAAGACGAGAATGACGTGGTGATAAGGAAAAAGGCAAGGTTAGTGGCTCTAGGGTTCACCCAAATCGAAGGTTTGGATTTTAGTGAAACCTTTGCGTCGGTAACTAGGCTTAAGTCAATTCGAATTTTATTAGCCTTTGCTACTAACCTTGATTTTAAGCTCTACCAAATGGACGTGAAGAGTGCATTCCTTAATGGTCCAATCAATGAGTTGGTGTATGTAGAGCAACCACCAGGCTTTGAAGATCCAAAGTATCCTAATCACGTTTATAAGCTTCACAAGACGCTCTATGGGCTCAAGCAAGCACCAAGAGCATAGTATGAATGCTTTTGTGATTTTTTTGTCAAAAATGGCTTTGAGATTGGCAAAGCCGATTCTACTTTTTTTACTAAAAGACATGATAGTGATATCTTTGTGTGTCAAATATATGTCGATGATATTATATTTGATTCTACTAACAAGTCTTTTAACAAAGAGTTTAGTAGGATGATGACTAAGAGGTTTGAGATGCCCATGATGGGTGAATTGAAGTTATTCCTCGGTCTTCAAATTAAGCAACTCAAGGAAGGAACGTTCATTTGCCAAACAAAGTATTTGAAGGACATGCTCAAGAAATTTGGGATGGAGAATGCAAAGCCAATTCATACACCTATGCCATCCAATGGGCACCTAAACCTTAACGAGCAAGGTAAAGATGTGGATCAAAAGTTATATTGTTCCATCATTGGCTCTTTGCTTTACCTTTGTGCATCTAGGCCTGATATCATGCTTAGTGTGTGCATGTGTGCAAGATTTCAAGCCGCTCTGAAGGAGTGTCACCTTGTGGCCGTGAAGATAATTCTTAGATATTTAGTGCACACACCTAATTTAGGCCTTTGGTATCCTAAGGGAGGGAGGTTTAATCTCATTGGTTATGCCGATGTGGATTATGCCAGATGCAAAGTGGATATGAAAAGTACTTCGGGTACTTGTCAATTCTTGGGTAGGTCCGTTGTTTCTTGGTCTTCTAAGAAGCAAAACTCCGTCACCCTATCCATCGCCGAAGCGGAATACGTCTCGGCGAGAAGTTGTTGTGCTCAACTTCTTTGGATGAAACAAACCTTGCGAGACTATGGCCTCAATGTGAGCAAAATTTCACTCCTATGTGACAATGAGAATGCCATCAAGATAGCCAATAATCCCGTCCAACACTCTCAAACCAAACATATTGATATTCGCCACCACTTCTTGAGAGATCATTCCACAAGAGGCGACATAGATATCCAACATGTGAGAATCGACAAATAATTGATGGATATCTTTACCAAGCCTCTAGATGAATGTAGGTTTTGTGAGTTGAGAAGTGAGCTAAATATCTTGGATTCTCATAATGTGGCTTGATCTATATCATGCATTTTGATTGCTAGAATATGTTTGCATACCACTTTGTGACAAAATGGATATTCAATTAATGGATAAACACTAGTCACCGTTTTGTAGAGAAATTGAATTTATGTGTATGGGGATCTCATTTTTCAATGAATGTTGGTCCTAGCACAACTTGAGATAGATTCACACATTCCCTCTCTTGAGGGTAAATTATCTTGTCTCATGGTAATTTACTCTCTTTTTGTCCTTGGATCAACCCATTCGACTTATGATTATTGTTTTGTGTGGTTGATTGATTGCTAATCACAAGCTCAAATGGGGCCAAGTTGTTCGACCAACTCTCCTTTCCAATTCTATCAAAATGTTTGTGAAAAGTTTTCTTCAAAATTCCCTGTGAAAACCCTTGAAAAACTTGCCTTTCTGCATTTCTTTGGAATTTCCGAAATTTTTTAGCAACTCCAAAAATTTGCAGTGCTTCCGAGATGTTCCCAGGTATTTTTGGAATTCCCAAAAATTTCCAGAACTGTTTTGGCCGTGTGCGCACTTTTTCGGACTTGTCCAAAAATTCCAGGATCTATATATACCTCTCTCTCTCCCGTGGACTCCTCTCTCTATATTCCTCTCCTTTTCTCCACGGGATCCCTTTCTACCACCACTCCCCATCGGTGGCTACCCCTCCTTGACGGCTCTCCGGCACTCCCTTTCACTCCAATCTCGTGGAAACACACTTGGGGGCCTTCTCAAGGGCTACATTGTGTCATCTTTCACTGAGCTTCTTCGTTCTTGAGATATGCGGCTCCAAGATCGAATCCTGTTGATTCCTCTAGTTCAATCCATTGTTTCCTTCGGTGGTAGTGTTCTCCTAGTGCCCTAGATGTTGTAGATTTATTTTCATAGGGTTTCCTTGGTGGATCTGTGAGAGATAGAGGGTTTAGGGTTCGGTCAGCAATTTTTGGAATTTCTGAAAATTTATGCCTGACCCCTCTATCCTCTATCTCACATGATTTTTCACTTTGTATCTTTGTTATTTTTTTGCCTTGACCTCCGATATCTCATTGTGTCTCATTTTCTTGTTCAAGGATGCCTCCTCGCAAGCTCCTCGCTTCCAAGCGCCCAAGGGCTCCTTCTCCTTCCCCCTCTAGTTCGGAGGACACGGACACTACGTGGTCCAGAGAAGCGGATGCTCGCCCTCAAGTGACCCGAGTGGTCATGGGGGGTGCTCTTCCTCCACGGCGGGTGGCTCGTTCTCATGGCAGTGAGGACTCCTCGAGGCGACCTCCCCAGTCCACTGGTGAGGGTTTGTCTCGGGGTCCTCACACTCCTCCGTACAACCTCACCACTCCCATTGGTCCCTTGTGGGTGCATACCCCTGAGCGGGATTTTGCGGTAGTGCACCGTGCTAAGAACTAGTGTTTGAAGCCTGAGGTGGTGGCTCCTCAGCGGGCTGAGGATCCCCGCAACAGCCGCCGCACTGCCTCAGATGCTCGCTTCTGGACTCAATTCTAGCAAGACTACTATGAGACCGTCATCATGCCCAAGTTCCAGACGACAGTCTATGCAGTGGATCAACTGACAAGAGTTGGAGGCTCACCATGATCCTACACTTGATGCTGTCATTGATGCTTGTGGTGAGATGGGGTTCACAACTTCATGACCCTTCAGCATTCTTGGTGTGAGGAAATTATTGCTCAGTTCTATGCCACCGTCTATTTTGACAAGATCCAAGCCATGCATTGGATGACTCAGGGATCTTGGTACTCCATATGATAGGCTTGCTGATTTGTGGGGTTTCAACTTGCACCGGCTCACTATTTTGCCATACTTGCACGATGCACCAATTGTCAGTGATAGTGGGCTTGCCCCTCTCTATCTTCCTGGTGGTGTGCCCGGCGAGATCAGGGGTCTCAAGCCCTTCCACTCCTATCTCAACCGGATACTGCGCAGGACATTTGTGCCTAAGGAGGGAGATGCTAGAAACATCAACCACTACTCTCGCAATGTTTTGCTGCAATTTGATCCTCCCTGCACTCCCTTCCATGTATTCAATTTTGTTTGGGAGGAAATCCGGTTGGCTTCCTTCAATCGTAGGAAGGGTCTCGTCTATGCTCCTCACATCATGAGGATGATCGAGACAGTGACCAATTTGGAGTTTGAGCATGAGGTCATTCGCCAGTAGCTCCACCTTCGCCTGCTCAAGCCCGAGCCCTCTTCTGGTGCTGGCCGCTTCTCTGGGGCGAGCACTTCCTCTTCCTCTGCTCAGCCGACTACTCGTGTAGCTCGCCGCCAACCCTTTCCTTTGTTCCGCGTCTTGCGGAGTCTCTTTGGTCTTTGCTCTATAGAGGCTATGAAGAACCGCAAGGCCCGAAACAAAGTCAAGAGGACAGCCCAGCGGGTGAAGGAGATGCAATCTCAGCTGAACTTGCATCTTCAGGTGGAGGCACCTCCGTCCCCTCCTGGCTTTGAGGTGGAGCCGGATGAGCCCAAGGAAGAGATTAAGGATCCCTTCGCCGGCTTCCCTTCGGACTACGACTTCGGCTTTGACTTTGGGTTTGGCCATCCACCTCCTCCTCCACTGGAAGATCCTCCGCAAGCTCCGTTCGGTGAGGCAGCGCCTCTCCTTTCCTTCCTTTTTGGTGATTTGATGCCAACGGGAGAGAACATCTATCATTTATCTTCACATATTGGTCGAGCATTTGGTTATTGTTTGTATAAGACTATGTGTGCTTTTAAATTTGTGTAAAACTATGTCGTTAAATTTCTACGTTTGCTTATGTCTATGTGTGGATGCTTATGATATTGACTATGTGGTGTGATGTTATTTATATCTTTTTTTTAGTCTCATTGTGCGTGGATGATGGATGGCATGTGCATGATTATTCTTTCATATCTTGAATGAGCTTAACTGTGGATGCAAAGTTTTAGGGGGAGCTCTGCACTACTTCTAATACACACTTTAAGGGAGAGTCTTCTCACTAAAATCTTGCACCAAAACTCTCTTTTATTATACACTTTCATTATGCTCTAATCGTATTGTCATCAATCACCAAAAAGGGGAAATTGAAAATGCATCTAGGCCCCTAATTATTTTGGTGGTTAATGACAATCCGATTAGTGAGGACTGATATTTTAAATTGAGATTAAGTGAAAGAACATTAGTCCGGATATGTGGATGATTCGATGTAACACCCTTGTGAATAGAGATGTGTTGAAAAACGACAATGGAATTCATTGGAAAATTATAAATTTTAATTTACTTGTCTTGATAGGAAAGCCGTATTATTAAGGGGGATAATGCATTGATCATGAGAAATGAGTTGAATGCTCAAAAATCCATTTGAAAATGTGTTTCTTATTCATTTGGTGCTTTTCTATGATTTTCAGAATTTTCGAAAAAGTCTGAGAGCTGAAAGTCGGTACTGGTTATTTTCGGACATGTCCAAAAATCACTTTCATTTTCGGACATGTCCAAAAATCACTTTCAGAATTTTCGAAAATGACCGTGAAGCCCGAAACCGTTCTAGACAGTTTCGAAGTTGTCCGAAAATAATTTTCGGAATTTTCAAAAATTGAGGTTCCGTTCTGGATCTTTTCGGAGTTGTCCGAAAATTATTTTCAAAATTTCCAAAAATGTTGTACGACCAAAGTTGGTTCTAGATCTTTTCGGACAAGTCCGAAAAGGGTTTTCGGAATTTCCAAAAATTGCTGAGTTACTATGTTTGGTGCTGAATATTTTTGGATTTGTCCGAAAATTGACTTTCGGAATTTTCGAAAAGTGCAATTATTGCACTTAATGGCCAGATCTAAGAGGGGTGCTATAAATACCCCTCACCCTTCCCAAGTCTTGGGTTCTGGTTGACTTGAATATTTTTGTGTCCTTGGTTTGCTAGTCTTGAGATCCACTTTTGAGCCTTGCTTGCTTGATTCACTTCTTCACCGGTCTTTCGATTTGAATTTCATGTGTGTGTGAGAGTTGTGGTTTTGAGTTTATGTGTGTGCTTGGTGTTGACTTCGTGAAGATTTGCGAGTACTCATTTCACTCCCCAAGAGATTTTTGCATCATTTGTTACTCTTCAAGGTTGAGGACTCCTAGACGGTTAGGTGTTACTCTTGAGCGACCGATCTACTTGTGGTTGGCCGTGAGAAGTTTGTGAAGGTCGGATCTTATCTCCGAAAGGGAAGAGATACCACCAGTGGAAGGAGCAGTGCTTTGTGCAACCTCTTGAGAAAATAGTTAGTAAAGACCCGACTCTTTGTGAGCTCCTCAACAAAGACTAGAAACCCCTCAAGGATTCGAACTTCGGGAACATCTCACTTTGCAAGAACTTCGGTGAAATCCCTCTCTCCCTCCTCTAGCTTTACTTGCTTGTACCGCTATAAGTCTAGTTGTTGTTTGTGCTAGCATTTTATTATTGTAGGCAGCTAGATCTAGTATTTCTTTACATTTGAGCATAGTTTGTGATTTTTTGAATTTTCGAAAAACCATTTTCGGAATTTTCGAAAAAGGCTTGCTTTCGTTTTTGCTTAAATTTTTAAATTAGCTTATTCACCCCCCTTAGCCTAATTGACCCTTTCACATGGGCTGTGTCAGGTTGGCACAAAGCGATGGCAAACGATCCAGTTATCACTCCCCTGATTGCCATGATACAAGCTCTATTTGGCCTAACGACGGGCGATGGATAAAAAAAACAGAAGTAAAGCAATCCATATTTTTTAAATAGGTAAAGCTGAAGACAGCAATATGCTCGTGCGCTGCTAGGACGCAAATATAATTTTAACTAGTTGATGCCCTACACTTTGTTGCGGAATATATGGATGAATATATGTTACATGACGATGGATTGATATATTTTGAAATATTGTTCAAATGATGTGGCATGCTTATATTAGATTTAAAGTTATTTTTGAAATATATGTTGCATAACGATGGATCGACATAATTGCATTTATGTAATAATCATAAATGATGTGGCATGCTTATTTATATAGTTACTAGATGCTGGGGCGTGCCGCCTGCGTATAGATTGGCGGGATAGCTGACTGGGACAGCAACGATCACTATGTAAATAAGCAGTACAAATGGTTGACTGAACAAAATCATGTATCATACGAACTGAACTGTGATAAACAATTTTTTAAGTACATGAAAATGTATAGTAGTGGATGTGAAATCATTGAAGCCTGATGGTTGGAATATATAATGGTTGTAATTATACATGGTTTGTAGATGTGGGTAGCAGTATCTGGTTGGCACCAAATCACCAATAGCACAAAATGTAGAGCATCACCAAATGACCAACAGCACAAAATCTGGAGCATCCACTGTGGTCGATGGTTGATAACATATGAAATGGCAGTAGTTTGCTAGCGCGAAGGCATAGCAGGACTGCAGGAGACAGAGGCCTTGACAAATCAGGTATCTCTATTGTGGTTTTGCCTATAATCACAAGATTTATACACACACACATATATATATATTGTTTTTTAGAAACACAGTACAAACACAGGCACTCACAACACGTGCACACTCACCCCTATGAACGCACACACACCCTACTCCTATGAGTACCTCCGAAAGACTGGACCGGACATATCTTGAGATTAACGAAGTCACCACGAGCGTCTCGCTGTCGACGGATACGTCGTCTAGCACCGAAAGAATAATTAGCCGTATGAATGGAGCAGCAGAAGAAAGACAATGTCCATAGAAGATAATTGTCCAATAGTGCTCCTGTATAAAGTTCGTTGGACTATCTTTGTTGCATCATTTTGGTGATTATCTAAAACAACAAAGGAAAGAAGGTACGGCAAAAACCTAAAATTATTTAATATCTCAATTATATTTTGGAAACAAACTTGTATGTTCATTACTCATTCGTTAGAATAAATCAATCGTAATGCAAACAAGATGGTTTATTCAGGCAAAACTAATAGATGAAGACAGTTTGCTTGTAAAGATTTTAAAAAGTTACTGACTGCAAGGGCTAATTTATTTTAAGTGGTTGATTAATAACTCAGTTAATATATATGGATGCTTCCAGGTGCATGTCAATTTAGAAAATGGGTGAACTTTGTGATTATTGTTAAGAAACAATACAATGTATTCTAAGAAAAAAAAACATGACAATATGGCGTACCAAAGAGCCAAAGAGAACCAAGCACTCTTGACAGGATGATCTCAATTTTACCAGAGATGATGCAGCTAGAGCCATAGTAGGATTTATTGTATCTAACAATTAGGAAGGCAATGTCACCTGCAATAATAAAAAAAGGTCATAGTTATTAGGGAACAAACTTATTTTTAGAAGAAAAAAGTCCAGCATTCTGTGGATGCATCCACATTCAGCATCTCTTCAGTCTTCACCTCCTAAAAATCTCTTACAACATATAGAATTAAATATATCTTCATATTCAGGACAAGAGCACCAACATAGTAAACCAATATACTTATTAAGGAGCTTTAACTACAGCAAGCTTCACTATCCACTAAACAATATGAGATGATCCAACACTGTTGTATAAATTACTCTAGTGTTGCTTATGAACACCACTGAACCACGGATAGCTGCAATGCCAACAAGCTCTACTTTTCAATTTACAATCACATACAGATAGCAATTAAATCATTTGGTAAAACACCATCAGATTGATCAATTAATTAGGAAGGGCTAGAACCTCCTACACAACAATAGAGAAGGGGCAATAACGGAGGAGACGTCAGGCTTACTTCTCTCATGAGGGAAGGTTGAGCGTGGTGTATACAAGCTTGACCTTGCCAACGCCACCGAGGGACTGGAAGCTCGCCGTGACCTTGCGCATTGCTAGCATCTCTGTCACGTGTAGCCACACCCACTTGAAGTGACATGTCACAGAGGGGTTCAGTTGAGCAAGAAGCAGGGGACACAAAAACAATTACTTTCCACGATCTACCCAAAAGGACAATTTTTTTCGTGCATGGCCTTGTCACAGATGCTTGAGATAAATACAATTACAATTTAATACCATTATTAAATTGTCATTGGTGTTATGTTTAATTTATTCCACATATACATATATGTCAGTATGATATTAGTCAAATTCCATATTTGTTCTTTAGAGTTGTTTTTATGAGGAACAAATATTTGGTTTTCAATTTTGTAGCCAAAGTCGATTACATAACGAAAGGAAACAATGGAACTAAAAAGAAAAAGGAAAGCAATTAGCAGTAGAAGTGCGACAAATTCACCTCCTCTCACTGCTTGTGTCAATATCAGGGAATGTGGTTAAGAGGATTGATGATGACTAATGTTTTTCCCCTAGCCACATCCCAATGCTTTGTGCCTTCAGACAAGCAATTTCCTCTTTTTGTTACCAAATTACTTCAGGACGAACGGTTCACTGTACCAAATGGTTTTCTATCATTGGACAATGGGGTAGGTGGACAATCCTCAAGAAGCTTTATCTTAACCACCTTCTTGTTTATTCCATTTAAATTGTGAAGGGGTCTCTCGTAACAACAGGATTATCAGGAAATTTAAGATGATCCTTTTTGGGGCTTCTAAGTTTTCCTATGCAAATTAAAAGATTTAGTTAGGAATCTGTGAATGTGAATAATGAGCACATCTATTTTTTTTTCAAATAAAAGAAATCATACAGACAATATATTAATATTTGATTGTTGGGAAGAAGGTTGTTCCATGCCCTTTGGAAATGAAAGACACAATTGTAAACGAAGTCATCAAAGGTGATTTTCCTATCTACAGGTATACATATAGAAATGTATTTAAACCACTTTCTGAGAAATATGAAAAATAGAAACAAATTCTTGCCTTGTCAAACATCTTATAACTTGGAACACCTTCATCCTTGTTTTCACCATACTTACAAATTTCATTTTTAGTGAAGAGTAATTGTGCAACACATATAGCATGATTAAAATAACCACAATTCACAGATGCGCATCGAAATGCCTAAAAAATAAGGGTTAATTAGATCCATGCAATTGCAAATTTGCCTATTCAGAAAATATCATTACAATTTGTCTATTCATACCATTAAAATTTTACAAAATTAGGACCATGCCACTGCCGTCACATTTTCTATCCATCTCCTTTTTTGTCACACCCTAAAAATCGATAAAATATAAATTGTTGTTAAATTTTTTTTAGAAATTATTTAATAATTAAAGTAAGTGTTTGAATAAAATTTATGAAAATTTGAACATCAAATGGAGCTAGATAAAATTTTCTTAAATATTTTGAGTGTCCAAGTATTTTCAGGATTTTTCTTAGAATTATTTGAGCATTGAAAGTATTTTTAATAAACAAAAAATTATTTCAGCAATTATTTAAATTGAAAAGTAATTAAAACCCTTTTCTAGTCCTTGGGCAGAATCCGACCCATCTCCTTCAATCTCTCCCTGCCAGGCCAACCTGAGCCAGCGGCCCCTCTCCATCTATGATAAAGTTTGTTTGCGTTCCCCCTCAAGCTAGCCCAGCAAGTAAAAGCAACCCAGCCAGACGTCTACTTTATCTCCCTCGCGCTACAGTGTCATCTTCTAGCTTGAAACAGAGCTGACCGAACCCGACACCACCATACCCGACACCGCCTCTCCACCAAATCCAGCCTCCCAGTTGCTCGCCTTCCAAAATTGGTTGGAAAATGGATTCCCCTAAGTCTCCTCTGCATTTTCCAAAAGAAAGCCCTATCAATCTCGCTCGGAATCCCGCGGATTTTGTCCCCATTCTTGTCGGGCGAACTTGGATGAACCCTAGAAATGCCCGGTGCCATAGCCATCGTCTTGGGCCTGGACTCGACCTCTTGCGCCTATAAATCGCATCCCCTTGGTCTCCTTTTCCGTTTCCCCTCTTTTTCCCAAGCTGCCATGCCCTAGCCACCCCTCCCGTGAGCTCCCTCTCTCTCCTCCGCCGTCGCCGCACTCCGGCTGTGCCGCGTCGCCACCTCGGTCGCCGTCTTTGGTCTGCGTTGCTTCCATTGGGTGCGCAAGGCCGAGCCAAAGGCCGTCCTCCACTTCTCCTCCCCGGAGTTCGCCGGAGCACCGTCGTCACCGTGGACTTGAAGACCCCGCCGCTAAAACTCGCCGCCGGCTATTCCCGTCGCCGTTCATCGTCGCCGTCGCGTCGGTAAGGATCTCCACGTTCTCCTCTCTCCCTCGGTGCCGTTGCTTTCCTCTGTAGCGCCGCCGTTCGTCGACAACTATAGGGGCCCAAGCCGCTCGCCGCTGGTGATGATGTCAGCGCCATGTCAGCCTCTCCTTCCTCCGTGGCCGCCTAGTGGATGCCATGTGGCAGCCATCTAAACCCTAGATCCTTTTAATCTCAGTATCCGATCTAATCTGATTCAATCTCGACTGTTTAAATCTCGTGGACCCGTGGACCGTCTCTGTGCACTCGGTCTACCGTGGACCAACCGGCGATGACGCAATAATTCCTATTTTCTAATTCAAAATTAACTCATTATTGTGTCATAATTCTATTATGATTTCGGTTAATGGTTAAAATCTGTTTAAACTTAGAAAATTCATAAGTAATTCATCGTAACTCGGATTAATGTGGTTCAAGTTGCTAAATTTATCTAAAATCAATATCTACCTATTAAAAATGGTTATAAATTGTGTCATAAATCTATTTAATCTTTTTTAATAGGTTTAATTATATTAAATCTTGTAAAAATCATAACTAATTCATATGAACTCGGAATGGGGCCGTTCAAGTCTCTAAATTCAATCTATACATATTTATGAACTTTATTTGTACTATTTATTTGGTTTTTATTAGTTATTTACCTTGTTTTGCGTTCTAAGGTTTAGTTTTCCGTAGTTTCGGAGGATCGTTCGTTCGTTGGAGAAGCTCCTGAAGACGTTTGTTTGCAAGGCAAATCAGATAGATCCCAAAATACCCTTTGAGCATGTTGGTCCTATATTTAAATTCTATATTTCATTCAAATATGCATTTATTTTCAAATGTTATTGGGTGATGTGAGCATTTTCCCTATGTTATGGCCAAAGATGACTTGATTATCCTATGGGTTATAATTTAACTAGCTTAGGCCTTATATATGGGTTCAGCTAAATATTAGATATAATTGCTTAGTTATGCTTAAAAACATTAGCACACTGTTAGGATAACTAATGTTTCACTATTCCTTAATGATAGATATTTAATGTTAGCTCACGATGGCTAATCATGATTGGTTAATTAATTGGTCTAACTAAAACTTGATTAATGGTGTGTTGTGAGCACATGGTTTTGATGGTCGTGCTCATGACAATAAAGGACCGGTTCACGAGCTATTGTTGTGAAGCATTAATCGTACTAACCACAAGCCAACGTGGGCAACGGCTGGATATTTGGTGTAACATGATTCAATGTAGAGTGCCAGACTGTGAAGTGACAGTAATAAGCCCACGGGGGATCGTCGGGGAGTCCATACCTTGGCTAAAGGGCGCGACTATGATCCGAAAGCGATGCACTATATTGAGTTGTGTTATGCTAGGTGTCTTGTCACAGTCCTGTTTAGAGGTACCGTGGTGGTACTGAGGGCATGGCAACATGTTGTGGGGCTATGTCTTGTAGGTAAATTTGTACACCTCTGGGCAGAGTAAAACTATTCGAATAGCCGTGCTCGTAATTATGGGCGAGCCTAACAATGTTTTTCGTGATTAGTTTCACACTACTCATTAATAATAATAATGTGATAAATAGTGATAATTTGTTTAGCTCGTGGTATGGAATGGTTAATTTCTGGTTTGGAGGTTGGGTTTGTGCAACCAGGTATGGTTGTTCATGGATGGGTGGGCCTGTGCAGCATTGGAGTGTTGTTCAGCATTGGAGTGTTGTTCAGTGATTGGTTACTATTGTCATTTAATTACTCAATTGTTTTACTACTCTCAAATATTTGCTAAATGTTGACTTTGCAAATGAACCCTATTATTGCCATTCTTTGGTATCCCTTGCACTTGCATACTTTTTGTGTGGCTTGTTGAGTATTCCATATACTCACCTTGCAATAACCATCAACCTCAGTTGAAGAAAAAGGATCTAGAAGGAGAAGACCTTTGTCTTAGATCTCAGTTGAGCTGCATATGGGAGTGGAGTTGAAGCTTCGCTAGATTTTCTTTTCCGCTGCAGTTTTCTTCATGGTAAGGACAAAGTGCATCTTGTGTAAGTATTTATCGTATTAGTGTATTTGGTACTATATATTCAAATTGTTGATTTGTGTACCTCAGCTAATTCCTAGACGAGGGTTTAATGCACAAATTAATTTGGAAATTACTGAATTTCCAGGCGTGACATTTTTTTTCGTTCTTCTTTCTCCTGCCTTCTTCCCTCTCATCTCCTCTTTGCTCGGCGTGGCGAGTGCCAAGGTGGTCGCCATGGCCCCCAACCCTAAGCCTAGCCCGCCACTGATGGAGCCGCTCCTTTAGCTTGGCCACGCAACGGTGGGCAGCGATGAGCTTGACCTCTTTCTGCCGCAACCGCCGCGCCACCGACATCAATGCGTCTCAAAGCAGCAGGACTGGGTGTCGTCAGCCATGGCGGCAAGGGGGTTGGAGTTGCCGACTTGGGTAGGGACGACGTGGAGGAGGAGGTGGTCGAGGGTGGCCTGGAGGCCAGCTGTGACGGCCTCGTTGCTGCGGGAGAGCCAGGTGGCGATGACCTCGTCGGCGAGAGAGAAAGGCAACCACCTCTCCGCCAGACCGCCACTTCGCAGTAGCCACCTCGACAACGGGAAAAGGGAAGCCGTGGGAGAGAAAGAGAGGTCATTTGCTTTGCCGGGCTCATCATCACCGCCGGTCGCTGGCTCCTTCCGGCGTGGCTTAGATCTGGTTGCCGTCTATCCCATCGTTGGCATTCGTGGTTGGTGGGGGAGGGGGGAGAGAAGGAAGAAGGCGACAATGCCGGCCAGCCCGAACAGGAGGACGATGTGCGCGTTGGCGGGGCGCACGGCACCGATGCCGAGCATGAGCGCCGCGGTGGAGACGAGGCCCTTGCTGGCGCCTAGCATCGTGGTGCGCAGCCACTGGGTTTGCCCCACGCGACGGCGCCGCCACCGCTGCCCCGTCGTGAATGGCTTCCTCTTCCTCCTTGGCCTCCGCCACGGTCAGCTTGGTGTCACCGTTGGTGGCAGCCATGTTCGAGCTCATCGAGGAGAAAGCAGAGTGAGAGGAGACAGGAGAAAGAAGGAAGAAGACAAAAAAAGACGATGGATGGAAAGCGTGACGATAGTGACACGATCCTAATTTTATAAAATTCCAGTGGCACGTCTATGAATAGACGAATTGTAATGACATTTTTTTAAATAGACAAATTTGCAATGGCATGGATCCAATTAACCCAAAAATAAAAGCAATTTATCATGTCATAAGATCAAACGGAAATCAGATAGTTTTAAAAGGAGGGAATAATTCACAAATTAAACTCATAAAATATTTTTGGGAAGGAAAGCAATCAATTAATCATCTTGAAATTCCACAAGAAAAGGATTAAAAGAGATTAACCTCAGGAGCATCTGTTTTAGCTGAACCCAACATAATTTGCATGCGAAACTTTGATATCTTTCAAGCTCACAGTTCTTGCAAAACAAATATTTAATGTGTGTAGATATGGGAAAGCTAAGTGAATGTTGCCCTCAAATATACGAAAAACATGTAAGTAAAAAAACAGTATCATACTATCATTCATGAGTTGAAGGTTCAGAATAGATACATCAAACTGATGCCTTGTGTAGCCTAAGATTTGACAATCTGCACCAGCATCGTTGATTGCATGAAATGATATGCGGCACTTGCCTTCGCAACTGCAAGAGTGTCGCATAAATGCACCTCACGAATGGCAAGCTATGGCAAGAGTGTCGCAATGTATGATATGCAAAATTTCAACTAACACATAGCCTATTATTAACCCATCCAACGATCACCAGCATGTATAGATGTGAGATGGAGTTTTTCATGATTAGCAAACAACACAAGCATATTCATGAACTGAAGCACTAAGTAGCTGTAATTTGGAGTATTTTTACTTACAGCCCCAAATTGGAGAAGACTGCAAAAAGATGGAAGCCGAGATCACTGGCAAGAGAAGGAATTGACTGTACAAACGGAATCAGATCAAAGATTGGTTAATGCTTACGGAATCCGAGTACCACAAGGCTAGGCATTATGGCTCCAATAGCCATTGAATAGTACTGCCTAAAATTCAGCAAAATGAAACCACCATCAGTACACTCAGAAAAAATCAAAAAAAAAGTACTGCAAGTTGGGTTTGTTGCACAGCAATGCGTATATGTTGTTCACCTCGGTCTTGATCTTTCTGAGTTTTCAAGCGCGAGAGTAGAGAATTTATTTACTGAAGAATTCAGTTTCTCCTTGATGACATCAATCCACTGGTGGACATGAATGGTAGGAAAATCAGATCCACCCAGATGTTCTTGGCTGCAACCAAGCTACCTGAGAAGTTTCTCAGGTTGGCCACCGTCAGATTGCTCTGTCCAACAACGTGGTCCACGGTGTTGATCGTGCTACCATGGAACAACTCCTAATCACGTTGCAGTGTGATACACCAGACGCTAAAATTAATCACCAAAAGAAAAAAAAAGAGAGATTATTTATTAGTTCATGGCAAACTGATTGTTCAAAGAAATGGTGAATTGGCAATGACAACAACTGAAAAACATTATTAGAGTAATTACATTGTGGCATAGGTCAATATTATGAGGAGGATCAGCGAGCTGATGTACCACACAAGTCAGTAGGTATTGCTCTTGTTCTGGTCTACAGGAAGCCAAAACCATCTTAGGCCACAGTGATGTGACCATGATTATCATTGATACAACCATTGCTTATATCATAGGACAATTGAAAAACATTAAAATTGAGCTGCAGAAGTTTTGGAATCCAAATCGGCCACCTGGTACAGCGTTGACTTCAAACGGCCGCTAAATATGCATACGAGATCCGTTTTGGGCCCATGAGCATTTGATGAAAAGCTCTCGGAGTCCTCTTTCCAACGGATTCAGGCTCATCTCCAAATTTCTTCTCAGTCATCCATAATCACAAAAACAACGTGCTACGTCACCTGTAATGGGCCTATAGGCTTGTAACTTCATTTAGGGCCCTGGCCCATATGGGGTGCGCCCCAATCTGGTGGAGCACGACCCTAGGAACCCCTTGGTCGTCCTCCCACCTCCTTAAATAGCTAGGTACCCCTTTAGGGTTTCTCGGGTTTTGTTAGATTAAAGTTTTAACCATTGCTGCTTTATCTTGTAGTTACGTGTGTTGGCTAGACCATCTAATTACTTGTCTTCGAAACCCCACCTTATCGTGAGCTTTAATTTTTATTTGCAATTTAGATTGCTTTTGTTTTGTTCTTGCTTGTTTTTATGATTTGCTTGCAGGAATAAGGTTGATTTGCACCGACAAGATCAACAACCCACGGAGAGGTGTATCGATCGCTAAGGCGCAACACAACAACGTCTTGTACGGTTGTAGTCGGGTCGTCAACGTTTCTCTCAAATCGTAGTTATCATCAACTCACCAAAATATCGGGATAACCAGATCCCTGAGCGTATCGAGTGGAGGTCAAGGTTTATCAAGAACAAGACAAAACCATCATCCCCTTCTTCACAGAAAACCATCCTCGGTTTTTCCATATATCGCTCGTCCCGTAGTCTATTTAAAATAACCTGTTTCTTCCAAATTAGAGAAACTTGAAGTAGCATGATTAGCAATAAGATAACTCTTTAGCTTGTAATATTGATCTATGACTACAGGATGTTCGGAAACTGAATATATGTAAACACTGTGGACCAAAAATACTCCTCTATCATTATATTTGCCAAAGATATGAAATATAGTATTGGTTGGACATGGCAAATCAATAGCAAATAATTTCTCTTTCAAATTATCGAGTTCACAAAAATCATCAAATATAGCATAACCAATGTATTTAAAGAAGATAGCAATTCACGTTCCTCAACTTGATTAGCAATATGAACAACATGATCAACACATAAAGAACTCACACTAGAAATAGCATGTTCATTCACTAGTTGTGGCATAAATATAAGTGAAGCATTATCAAAGCATTATCACACAACTCTTCTGTATCACAAGGAACAACAAGTAAATCAACTTGTGACAAAGACATCTCGGCAATTGGTTTCACTAATGTTTGCTCTACTAGCATGAAAAGTGGACATATTCAACCGATTAGCTGCACACTCACCTTGATAAATTTCAGCACCATTTAATTTACCTTTGATGCTCTCTTCAGATGATGGAGGTACATCGAATTTGAGTGTGAGCAATGAAAATGGCGGCTTGTTCATGTATCTCTCTTTCTTTTCGTGATTATGCACTTCCTGCAAATGGTTACTAATAGGAGGCAAAAACATAGCGTGTTACTTTTTCATGTCCTCCTTTATTTGACTTTCAGCATTGCAAGCAAGTTGTACCAAATGAGAAAGAGATCTATAACTTTGACAAGCAAGCATGTCCAGAATTTCTTTGTTAACCCCACGTAAAAACCTCAATTCTGTAGCTTCTTCACATTCATCTAAACCACAACATAATAAACAAGCATGCATATCATGATAGTGTGAAGTAATAGTTCTGGTATCTTGTTTTAAACATTGCAGTTTGTTGAGTAGAATGTCAGCATAATACATGGGAACATAAACATCTCTCCAATATCGTTTTAGGTCTTTCCAAGATTATGATATTTTGTTATGCCTACAAAGATGTTTTCAATTATAAGAAGCATTTTTCACTAAAACAACAGAGACACACATAACCATTTGTTTCTCAGACAAATCATGCTTTTTAAATTCTTTGTCAACCGCTAGCTCCCATTTAATATAAACATGAGGATCGTAATTTTCTTCGAAATAAGATAGTGCAGATTTGATCTTAGCTACAACAACGTCACTTACCTCATATGTGTCATGTTGATCACTCCTCATGTCTCGATGAAGATGTCGATGTTGAGCATAGTTATCCCCAATTGTCTTGTGTATCCCTGCCATTGTTAGTAGAAAACAAGAAACACACACAAAAATATGCACGTTCCTATTAACTACTAGGTAGTGGAGGCTCAAAAGACACATACTCAAGTTTTTAACCAAGCTCTTACAAATTCTTACCAATGCAAGCGGAATGGTGATATACACCGACTCAACCAAGCACCCCAATGAAGGTTGGATGTATCGATGCCTTGATAAACACTTGCTGTACGGCTGCAATCAAATTTATGGAGCTCTGGGTAGGCTTAAATATGTAGCAAAGGAATAGCAAGTGCTCAAATCAGAGAATGCAAAGTTGAATAATTGTTCAAAGTTAGTACCGTGCTAGTCCTAGGCTAGAACGTATTAGAGATGCTAGCTTAAACACAAACGATATCACAAGATAGCACTAGGATCAACTCAAGCACAACTCTGATATACAAAAACAAACTGAAAAATAACAGCTGATTTTCTCTTTTTCTCTCTTTCTTTCTTCTTTTTTTTCTTGCTTTTTTTTGGTGCGGCTTTTGTTTTCCTTTTTGTAAGCACCTTTCTGTCTTTTTTCTTTTTTTTTTTGATTTTTTCAGCAAAAACGACTCAAGGACCTGAATGCAAGATTACAAGGACTCCAATGTAAATATAAAAAATTATAGGGACTCAAATATAAAAGTCCAAACCCTAAAATTTGATTTATACAAAAATGGAATGCTCTCGTCCCATAAATTTCGTTTTTGCAAATAGATTTTGAATCTGACACCAAAATAAAATTTTACCAAAGTATTTGATACAACTCGGAACAAATGTGAGAGGAAGGGAGTCGAACTCAAAGGGGAACGACCGAACCAGATAAGTCCAGATCGGCCTTCACGTGGGGTGGGGACTCACAAAAGAAAACCAATCTACAAATTGCATCACTCCATCCAAAAAAACCGATCTACTAACTTCTCCTCCCTCCTCTCGACACAAGCACGACTAAAACAGAGCATGGCTAAGTCTCGGCAAACCCTAGATGCAACTCAACAAGTCAAAAACTGATCAACAGAAATTGCTTGAAACGAGAAAAACGGAACCCTAACGGTGACACAATTCTGTTTTCGAATATCCCAATGACCACGAAGACATGGCGGCGGCAGCGATAGTGGTACTAAACGTGACTAGAACTCGAAACTCTAAACGGACTAGACGATAAGACCAGCAACACGACGCAACGATGCAACACAAAACTCAACAAAGCAAAAACTAAAAAAAACAATGCAATGGCAGAAATATGGCTAGGTAATGGATGCAAACTTTTTTATGGCTATTTTCTAGTTATAGGTAGATGAAAACTCACCGAGCAACGAAAGCTCTGATACCTCTTGATAAACCCTGACCTCCACTCGATACACTCAGGGATTTGGTTGTCCTGATCTTTCGGTGAGTTGATGATAACTACGATTTGAGAGAAACGTTGACGACCCGACTAAAACCGTACAAGATGTTGTTGTGTTGCGCCTTAGCAATCGATACATATCTTCGTGGGTTGTTGATCTTGTCGGTGCAAATCAACCTTATTCCTGCAAGCATATCATAGAAACAAGCAAGAACAAGACAAAAGCAATCTAAATTGCAAATAGGAATTAAAGCTCACGATAAGGTGGGATTCCGAAGACAAGTAATTAGCTGGTCTAGCCAACACACATAACTATAAGATAAAGTAGCAATGGCTAAAACTTTAATCTAACAAAACCCGAGAAACCTTAAAGGGGTACCTAGCTATTTAAGGAGGTGAGAGGACGACCAAGGGGTCCCTAGGATCGTGCTCCACCAGATTGGGGCGTGCCCCACATGGGCCCCACTTGGGTCAGGGTCTCAGATAAAGTTACAAGCCCATAGGCCTATTACAGGTGACACAACACCTTATTTTTGTTATTGTGGATGAATAAGAAGGAATTTGGAGATAAGACTAGATCCGTTGGAAAGAGGACTCAAAGAGCTTCCATCAAGTACTCATGGGCCCAAAACGGATCTCGTATGCATATTTGGCGGCCGTTTGAAGTCAACGCTGTACCAGGTGACCGATTTGGATTCCGTAACTTCTGTGGCTCAATCTCAATGTCTTCCAATTGTCTTATGATGTGAGCAATAGTTGTACTAATGATAGTCATGGTCACATCACACAGAGTATAGGAGACATATACAAAAAAGTGAACAGGGTGGTGGCTTTTGCTTACAGCGAGGGGACTAATCGACGAGGTCGCTGAGCTCATGGAAGGGACATGTTCGTACCGTTGGTGGCAGATCCAGGGCTAAGAAAGTACCAAGTAGACTCAAGCAAGAAGCTACCTCCTCTGGCAGAATCTGGAGCCTAGGTCGGCGGCGGCGACGGACCTCACTTCCAACCCCTGCACGCCATTCCTCAGCACCATCAGGCCTCCCTCAACCTCATCCGCTTGGCAGCTACCGCCATCTGCCCGATCTACGACCACACTAGTGGCCGGACCTACGAGCCTCCTTGCAGGCCCTCGTCATTGGCGCACCGCTCCTCCCCACATCTATTGCCATTGGCTCTGCCTCCCTCCATCGTCGGCACCTTCACCGTGTCTGGGTTCCACGTCAGCCATCGCGAGACAGCCGCCTGAGCCACCGCCTTCGCCCGGCTCTCGGAGGACGAATATTTCGCCCGTTTCCAGATCCAAGCCGACGTTAGCCCTCACTCCCTCAACCATCTCCCCCACAGGTTGGTGCAGCCAGAACCCCGCGGCTGTCTCGCTGCCAGGATCTGGGCCCTCGTCTCTTTACGCTGCTTGTGGCGCGACCGTCGGTGCTCCGACCTCGTCGTTGATGAAGGCCCCACCGGTCTTCACCACCGCCAACCTCTAGGACGTCGCCGCCGCCACCTCCACTCCTTGGCCGAATTGCCCAGTTGCGTAGATTTCCACTCCGCTATTCTTCTCTCTGCTAACCGTTGTTGGCCCCCATCAGCGCTCACCGCCGTGCCGGAGTCACCCCCGCTCCACCAATGCCTTGCCGAACGGTAGCGGCCTTCCTACCACACCGTCGTCACCACCCAAACAGGAGATGAAGGGGCCTTGCTGGCGGCGACGGCGACGCCAGTTCGCGTGGACACACGATTGAGGGAGAGTGAGAGGGAGGAGCGTGAACAGCATGACGGGGGAGAAGAGTGAGAGGCGATGGGGACGACGATGGCGAAGACGCGAGGCGGAGGTGACGGCGCGAGAGGGAGGGGGAGGCGGCGGTGGGACAGGGAGAGGGAGATGGTGGGACAAGAGGGAGGAGGAGGCGTGGGCGGCTGTGGCTAGGGTTTGGGGGGTGAGTGGGTTAGTGGGCTTCCTTCTACGAAAAAGCCCCTAGGCTTCCACTTTTTACAGCGTGGTCCTAATTCATGATTTTTGTCTCCTTTACATGGAATATCCAACTTATATAAGGGCCTCTACGTAAAATATCAACTCAGAGGAGCTGTTCGTCAGGGGCCTAGATCGAATTACACATAAATTGAAGGACTTTTCGCAAAATTTCCAACACGCATGCTGTTCCTATCCGACATGGCAGCGCTCAGCAATCGCGCAGCCCGCCACCCTTGATGTTTTCTAGTATTAGACTCAATTATTTTTAAGATATAATAATTGTTAGTGTTGCTAGTGAATGGTGATGTGTCATGTTTGCATGTTAAGCTTTAGAGCCAGTGACGCAGAAGCTCGTGGTTTAGTCTTCGCTTTGTGCCATTTGTGAGTTTTTTCTAGCGCAAAGTATGAACTCAAATTTGAAAAAAAACTTTTAACGAAAAATTTAAAACTTTGAACTTAAATTATAAAACTTAATCAAATTTCGAAACTTGCAACTCAATTTTAAAAACTTTCAACTTAAATTTCGAATGTTTCAATTCAAACTTCAAAACGTTGAACTCAATTGAAAACTTTTACCTCAAAATTTAAAACTTCCAACTCAACTTTAAAAACTTTCAACTTAAAGTTTGAAAGTTTCAACTCAAACTTCAAAACTTTGAACTCAAAATTTAAAACTTTCAATTCAAAATTTTAAAACTTATATCTTAAAATTTAAAATTTTCAACTCAACTAAAAAACTCTACCCAAACTTTAAAACTTTCAATTAAAAAATTGAAAACTTTCAACTCTAAATCCAAAACTTTCGACTCTTATTTTTGAAACTTTCAAACCAATGTTTATTTATTGGTTTGTTTTAAAAAGCAATGAGATCATTAATCATTATGCTTAGCCTTAATTAACTACGTTCGCTTGGTGGGGCGCTGACGCACTTCCATGAGCTACGCATGTTGCACTCACGACGCACATGCACTAGCTAGCCCATTGATTGTGACCTTGGTTCTTTGTAGGGCTTTTCTTTTATTTGGAGCTTTTATTATATCTGGATAATACGGTAGTTAGTATAATACGGAATTTGCAATCTGGACAAGGACATGGACCTCGTGTGGGAAGTCGGACGACGTGCGAAGGTGAAGTAAGTTTTCAATTTTTTTTTGAATACCTATCAAATGTTCAACACTTTTGGAGTGTCGAAACAATTTTTTTTTCTTTAGATCCAACACTGAGGGTCATAGACTCACAACAGAATACAACTACAAAAACAACAAGGATTATTCGAGACATTAGGCAAAAATAGGGGGTATAACATATGGTTGTAGTGTAACACATCGTTTAACAGTATGAAAAACGTGCGCGCGGAAAAAGAGAGATGTGAGTTGGGAAAGTAGGATGAAGAACTCACCCTAAGTAGCTCATACATTTATATCAAGCATCAAAACAGGGCCTAGCTCGGTGGTTAGAAGCCCTTCCGTGCGTGCGATTTTCTGCTATTTTCTTCGTCGAGTGTGCATGAATCTCGAAGTGTATCCAATGGCCAATAATTTTCTCTCATCTAGCATGCACAAATTGGAGTGAATCCAGTGGCTAAAACAATGGATACAAGTTATATAGCAATTTCGTTTTTTCCCCTCAAGTTTTACTATTAAAAAAAAGGAGAAAGAGGCAAGGGAAAATAAAAAATCTCACGAGTCAATCATGGCAGATACTTTAATAATAAAACAAAAGAAGAAATATAATAAAAAGAAAAAGCAGCTGGTCAATCAGGCACGGCGCACAGGCAAAAGGCTAGGGCGATAAGGCTACACGTGCGTGGTTCCGTCGCTTCCCCCATCGCTCTCGCGGCGGGCGTTCGCGTGTGTCGCCACGCCGCGCGCGGACGGCGTTATCGCCTTCGCCTCGGCTTCGACCTCCTCCCCCTTTCCTTCTTCCCTTTCTTCTCCCAATCTCCCCACCCATCGTCCCCCTCTCCCTCTCCTTCAGCCCATCGGATTCAGCGCCCAACGCCGCCCTCCCGCGCCGCCGGCGCCGGAGCCTGAGCCGGAGCCGTCGGAGAGTTTCCGCTGAAATCCCCGAGCTGGCGTGGCCTTCCGTCCGAGCGCGACTCCGCCCAGGTAAGGGCACCTGCACCTGCCCCTGCTGCTGCTGGTTATTGGCGGGCGGCGCGTCTCGTGCCGTGTCGCGTACGCAACTCCTCGCCTTCCGGTTTTGTTTGGCAGATCGAGAATCACTATGCATGGTTTATGTGAAGGAATCGGATGAGGAATGGTTGAATCATTAGGGTTAAATTGGATCTCGGTTTTGTTGCAAATGGATTAGGATAGGGTTAATACCTGTTGTTCGTATGGTAGTACTAGCTGTTGTTACTATGTTGCCGTCTGCTAAGTTGATAATAATTTCCTAGAAATGGGGGGGGGGGGGGGTTCGGGAGCTTGGGGGGTTTGAATTGGTTCAATTCGAGGGTACGGCATGGGATGGTCTACTTAACTGTGATGATATCTTTGTGCGTGATTTATAGTGCTAATGTTCCCTAGGACCTCCATTTCCTGTTACCAACTTGACCATGAATACCAGTGGGCAGTGGCACGGTCTTGATGGCACTGAAATTCCAATATCCATTCTTTAACGTTAGTAGGCAATTTGGAGTAGCTTGCAGGTGTAATTGGAACAGTGGTGTTTTTAGCTGTAATTGGCATGCCTAGTGCTGGGCATGACCAGTTTGATTTTCGGTTACTCTTGGACAGTGATACGAGTTGGTAGGACTTAGGTTAGGTCGTACTGTGATGTTGATAAAAATATTTTAATTACCGACACCATATTTTAATTAATATAGTGCTCCAAGGGTATGTGGCGACTCCAGTGTCTGGTCATGCATGAAAGTACCTTCATTACCTTGATTTATTTGATTCGGACACCATGTCGTAATGCTACAACTCAATATTTTGGCACTACCTAGTACCCTGAACATATGAGGAAGAAAATTTTATGTGACAAATTCTGAGTGAATGCAAATGATAGCAGCCACATCAATGACCACAATGGCAGAACATTTCTCGCCGGGGGTGGTGGTGGTGGGTAATATGGACTCCTTCATACTTAATTAAGAAACAGGAAACTTGATGTTCTAAAAGATATTTCAAATTAATCTTAAGCCCGTTGCAAACCGCACTTCTTACATACTTGTTTTTTTTGTTAGAGAAGTGAAGTTGCACATATAACTCAGGCAGCACTGATAGAAGCTAATTCAGTGGATGTGATTATTTTATGTGTCATTTGAGTCTTGCCTGAGATGGCTGTTGGAGTGACATCCCAGCTATTCCAAGGAGTGACTGCTACCAACCGTTTCTGCCAGACCAACAAATTCAGGGTGCAGATTGTTCACTCCTAATCTTTAATTATTAATCTGTTTTTATTTTCTGTGTCCTGACTCCTGAATGTTTATTTTTCCTAGAACCCAGATATCCGAAGTTCTCTCACATCAACTTCATTATCTTCGGTCCCTAATGTATGGTTTCTTCCTTTAGTACTGTTAAGATAGTATCATTTTTCAGTCACTGTTTATAGAGGTGTAGTGATGTTTCTTTTGTTATGTTTTACTAGAAGTCTACATATGTGTTACTTTTTTCTGCACCGAATTTTTGTTCCTACTTGAAATTGTGCAAGTTGGTAGATTTTTTTTTTTTGAGAAAGAAGTTAGTAGTTGTCATGTAGCAGAAGCAAATAATTATTTTAGAATAGGAGTCTGTACATATGTATGGCAGAGAATTATTTTGCTGTCTATTTCTCTTTCACAGATGTATTGGACAGCCTTAGACAATCCAGATATCTTGCTGTTTGAAACTTAGTTTGAAATTCTAATAATATTTACACAACAATTTTCAAGTTACTGTTAGTCTTTCATGTCAATTCTAAGCAGTTGAAGTGATAAAAGGAATTAAATGCCATGCTTGTTCTCACCATTTTTTAGATACGTTTATTTTTGTTCGAGTCAATAAAGTGTAATTCATTTTCTTGAAATGGTCTAATGAACTGCATTCACATGAGAGTGGGAGAAGATGCTTTTATCAATATGTTGTGGAATGAGAATTAAGTGAAATAATGAATATCTCATAACTTGTAAGTGTTTACCATCTGTCGATAGACTGAGAAATGGGGAATCTTTATTATGCACATCTTGCTGAGTAGTGTTGTGAGCATAGGGACACAAAACATTTCTTTTATTACTACATAGAGTCATAGAGAAGAACCTATATTTGGTACACGAATAATATAATAATTAACAGTTGTACTGTGTTTCCTTTTTTTTTTCTTTTGCTTCATTCACTACAGTTTGTATTTGTCATTTGTTCTTTGTTATCCAATAGTATATAGTAGGTTATTTGATTCCATTTATTTTAATGTTGTTTTTGTTCTATTATAGTAAACCTTAGAGAAATCCTCTTCATTTCTTTGCAGGGACACGATTGCTGGGGTCATAACATATTGGAGAGGAACTACAAGCCTATGCTATATGTGCCTTCTAGATATAGAGCCTTGGGTGTTAGATCTTTTGCCTTGCCTGTTTCTTTGCAGGAAATCCCTTTGGTCAAGAGCACATCAGTAGCATTGACTAGGTAGTTTCGCTTGTCTCATCATACTTGTCACCATAGTACCATACATAAATCTGAACTGATGATCATGCTTGTCCCATCAGTAAACTGTTGTGAAGTTTCCTGAATGCTCAGAAAGTTTGCACTGATGATCATGCTTGTCACCATACATAAATCTGCACAATTTGATTTCTTGCTGACTGTAAAATGGTATATGATCGTAAGTGTTTTGTAGTGGTATCTTATAGTACATTTGAATAGTACGTATCAGACTGGTGAGCAAGTTGATATCTTCCAGTATCTTAGGGTACTAGGGAACATTTAGTAGGTTTGTGATCTACTTCTCTTGACTGAGTCCCATGGTCTTCAATTATTTGTATAACATGTGATAATAAATTACCTAGAATGTTAGTTTATTGGATGCTTTGAGATAGGATAGAACTATACTGAGACATTTTTCTTAAAAAAATATCCACAATTAGTTTAGGATGTCTACTCGCATTTTATGCCTCAATCAGTTTAAATTAAATCTTTTTTATAAGAATTTGCTTCTTATTGTAATTGCCGTATCACTATAAAATCCTACTTATTTCATGTCTGGAATTCATTTTACCGATTCCTTCTTTTCTCTTGACAGGTCATGTGACACTTTACTTGCAAATCCTGCTACTGCACTTGTGGTTCCTGCAATTGGAATAATTGTCTTTGCTCTATGGGGATTCTTGCCTTTAATGAGGGACATTAGAAACCGTTTCGATGTATTGTTCTGTTACATGGCCTTATTTCTTCTTTTTATGTTTTGACTTGCTAAAAATATCATAACCTATCAAAATGTACCTTACAGCATGGAGGCAACTGGAAGAAAAGCCCTACATACTTAATTTCTACCTCGTACCTTCAACCATTGCTTCTATGGACAGGAGCAACACTTATCTGCAGGTACAGTAGCCATAGCGGAGTATATAATTTGGGAAGTGTCAATCCTATCTTATTGATATTGCATCCTGAGTGCCCATCTTTTGCTTATTTCTTTTGTTATTTGTTTTTGTTCTGCAACATCGTACAGGGCTTTGGATCCAGTTGTGTTGCCTTCAGCAGCAAGCCAAGCTGTTAAAACACGCCTTATTACTTTTGTGAGATCATTATCAACTGTCCTGGCCATTGCCTATATTCTGACGAGGTGCACATTATATGTTCTCAACCAAAAAAAAAATCAGAGATGCCTTTCAAGTTATAACTATTGTTCTAATTATGCAAGTTAATTATAGCTAGTCCAACATACTCAGTTATTTGGGGTTGTCATGTTTGCTGACTGATAAAGTAAAAAATAGAAGATTTCCTGGAGCCTGAAATTCAGGGCATTGGCATTCTCTTCTTAATCTAGCTCAACTTGAGTATTCTCAACACCATGTGTAAGTGGGAAATCATAGGCTTTGCTGATGACTAGAATACTAGATACCATTAATGTGCAAGTTGAAAATTAAGTCAGTACATGAAATGGGTACAATTTGCAGACTTGAAGGATAATATTTGTTTGACAGATTGACAATAGTTCCTATTTACCCTAAGAAAGGGAAATGTTAATGTGAAGAGCTTTTACTTACATTCTGGTGCATTTTTTCTTGGAAATAACAAGTTATGTCTTAGTAAACTTTTTGTCCCTACTCTTCTTAGTCTACGTTTCATCTCTCAACTCCAAAACTTGACAAAACATGTCCCTCATCTTCACTAGCACTAGTTTAGAGTGGTTTTTGCCCATGTGTACTACTTGGCTAGTCAACTTGCATAACAAATGACATGTACAGGGTGAGCTAAGAGCCATGTCACCTTTACCTCTCCTACTCCCTTTCTCTTCCACCTTCCCAAAATTCCCCACCAGACCCGGGGCCAAAATTGCCTTGAATTAGCTTCTGACCTACAGTGTCCTTGGTAGTTTATGGACATGTTTTATCCGGTATTGGAGTTGAGGGATGAAAATTGGACCAAGTCAAGAGTTTATGGATGTAAAGTAGACTTTTACCTTTGCTATATTTTGCTGATATTTTCCTTGTTTATTATTGTTCAGTTGGTTTCATTTGTATTCATTTTTTTTCTCCTTTTCCTCTTATACTGACATAATTTATCATTTTTGTAGCTTAATTCAGCAGTTACAGAAATTTCTAGTGGACATGCGTAACCCCAATGATTCAAGAAATGTAAGACTGTTTCTTATACTTAAGAAATGCATGATTCAGTTCAAAAAATAAAAGAACACGTGATTATCTAAGTACCTACCTTGGTTCATTCTGATTCTGCTGGATTTTATATCTGCATTTACTTCTGTTTGTGTTTGGTAACTGTGATGTCATGAGTTGGGAATGGGTCTGAGAACCCTGTTTAGGGCATGTGCCCTTGATCAGCTAGCCAATCACTGATGTGCCCCATGGTGTCTGCCAAAGCTTTACCCCTAAGGGCATGTATAGTAAGGTGATGCAGCTGTCTGTACTGTATGACACACAAGATTTTGGGGGATGTGGAGGAAAGAGGAGAGAACAAGGCTGACTTTTATTTAATGAGCAGAGCTAACCTTCTGATGTCAAAAAAATTACCACAAGATTCTTTTAGCTTTCGACTAATACCACAGCTCCCTCAGTTTCCTTCGAAATATAGCACGGCTCTCACAGTTGAGTTAACGGTGTTTCCTCAGACGATTTTGCCCTTGCTTGGTTTAATTACCAAGCCAACTCCCCTAAGAGAGGGAGGGAGGATTGGCGCATGGCTTTGCCAGCAGATGTGTGCTCCAGGTCAACCCCATCATCTGTGTGCATCACTTGACCTTTGGCCTGGCTGGCTGGCTGGTAGCTCATTCGTTGGCACTCCCGTTCATGCCTCCCATTGGCCGCAAACTGCCCCTGTTATGTGTGCATTGCCCCAGTTAAGAGAATGGGAAAAGAGAAAAACAGAAACACCAGAGAGGAACAAGACATTCAAATCATGCAAATCTTATCTTATCTGTTAACTTAACCAAGTGGGGGGAAACATTCAACTAAAGAATATGGATGTCATGTAACTGGTGAAACTCAATTCATGACTGAACTCTTAACTAATACAACTGAGACTTAATTGTCAAACTGCTGCTGTCTCTTGTTCCACTTGGAGGCTGCAGTTCTGGAGTATGCGTGTGCCTAACTCTTTCCACTGCCTTGTCATGTGGCTTCTGCCTTTAGGCCCCAAAGTCCAGACCACACTAGAGTATGTGATGCACAAAATGATCCTAGCAGAAAAATACCTATCTGTATGGAATGTGTGTGGGTTTCCTGTCATTGTAGTTGAGCGAAGGAATTAAGAATCTTTCTGTTCTTTTATTATAAATCATGTGTGTGGGTTTTAATTTTGAAGTACATTTTTCAGAGAAACCAGGCTGAATTAATTCATTTAAAACAAGTGATTGAAATAAAATACGTGGGGCCTGCTATTTATTTCTTTATGATTAGTAAGAGGCCTGTGTATTGTTGTGTTCTGTCATAAAAATGTATTCTCATTGTGGCTATAAGACATGATGCAGATTACTTAGGGATTGACAAAAATTAAGAATATGTGTTTTTTTATTGAAAAGAATGTAGTTTGTTGGCGTAGATTTGTCTCCAATTTTCTCCTGTTATTTAATGGTTACAAAATGTTTTAACTTTAGGTTGATTTAAACTTTCTTATTGTTACATTATTTTTATTAGATACATGAACTGACTTGTTAGTTAATTTTAGAATGAAAAATCAGCATTAAAAGCCAGAAATTAAGATTTATTCCAAATTTTGATTCTGCTTGTACTTGTCGCTTAGTACTTATTCTTCATTCTTTCCATGTTCTTGTATCACTAATACAAGTTCCTTTCACACAGATGGGATTTGACTTCACAGTGAAAGCTGTTTACACTGGTATTTGGATTGCTGCTATATCTCTCTTTATGGAGTTGCTGGGTTTCAATACCCAAAAGTGGATTACTGCTGGAGGTTTTGGGACAGTGTTGCTTACACTTGCTGGTCGTGAGGTACTACGAAACCTTCTATGGTAGTGAGTATTATTTTTGTGGCATGGTACTAATAGGTATTATAAACATGCAGATCTTTACAAACTTCCTCTCAAGTGTTATGATCAATGCCACACGTCCATTCGTGGTGAATGAATGGATCAATACAAAGATAGATGGTGTTGAAGTCTCTGGTATTGTTGAGGTTAGTACTTTGCATGCTTTGTTTACATTCTCTTTGTTTATCTAGCACAAATGCATTATGCTATTTGGTTTGCTCCATCTTATGGGCTACATCACTACGTAAACATCTAGTATGGCATCTTTCCACTATAATATGGAATTTTATTTGGATATACTGTTACCCCTGCATATGATTTTGTTGAATTCTCATTTTATCCTGATACTTGCATTAACTGTTTTAATTTTCAGCATGTTGGCTGGTGGTCCCCTACAATCATTAGAGGTGATGATAGAGAAGCTATATACATTCCTAACCATAAGTTCACAGTTTCTATATTGAGAAATAACACTCAGAGGACCCATTGGCGTATTAAGACCTACCTGGCTTTAAGCCACATGGATGCTGCGAAAATTGGTGTAAGCACCATTTTAAATTATTACTCACATTCACGTATTAATCCTTTTCTCCCAGAGTATTGAATCCTTATTATTGTTTCTTTCTGTGTTCCATTGTAGATAATTGTTGCGGACATGAGAAAAGTGTTGGCAAAGAATCCACATATAGAGCAACAGAGGCTGCATAGGAGAGTATTTTTTGAGAAAATTGATCCGAAAACCCAAGCTCTTATGGTAAATTCTAATTTCTTACATTGAGTAATTCCCTCTTTTGATCTGAAATACTAGTGGAGTCGGTCCTTACCAATGGTCAGTATGGCATGGTTTGGTTAGCTAGAATCTTCCAGGTCTGCCTTACCCAGAGCCTGCTTTTTTCTTCTTTTTTTTTTTCTTTTGGGTATGGTCTACTGTGTTCTTTACGTGCTGTTGAGCTTGATTCTTGTTTTCTGCCAGTAGCTGGTATGTCATAAGGTGATAATGTTAGTAAATTTTGGGACAGCTGTCAACTAGTAACTAGGGGCATCAAGGGGACCAGGTAGGTTTGGCTCTAGCTCAGTACAGCTCAAGCTAGCTAGCCTGTTGGGGGTTTGAGCTTGGAGCTTGGCTTGATAACAATGCAAATGTGCATACAGGTATATTTTGGATTTCCAACTCAAGTTTATTCAACCTGTAAGTCACTTGTATGTGTATTCAAAGAGTTGGAATCGACAAAGTTTTAGCTTAAGTGCTGAAGGGCTTCAGCTTTCCCTGCAAGGCAGTTTGGGCAGACCTTGTATAGCTTGTTGAACCCGAGCCATTTTTAATCAACCTCACTAAGAACTAATCAATGCCCTGTGATAATGGCTGATTTTTATTTTGTTTACCTCTTCTCCAAATTTTTTTCAACAATTATTTATATGCAAAAGAAATCTAGAATGCAGCTGAAATCATTTTACATCACTAAAATGTTAGCACGTAAATCTGTTTGCTCTAAAGATCGTAAGTTGCCGGTTTTACAAAAGTCTTTCTGTCAAAACCAGTTACTGGTTGGTAATTGTTGATTTTCCTATCACCATCAAGATATCATTTGTTTTCTTTTTACTTTTGTGTTCAAACTAATTGCCATTCTATTTTTACCTTCTGAGTTCAAACTGGTGTTAAGATTTCAGTTTCATTGCCCTTGTATCAATTTATCTCTGGTCCCAAGATCGCAAGTGTCTAAACTTTATATCATTTTGTTTTGTTTTCCTGTAGATTTACATATCATGCTTTGTGAAGACATCTCATTTTGAGGAGTATCTCAATGTCCAGGTAATGTGTCTGTATCTACATATCTGCTTAGAATAAAGATACATTTGGTATGTGCTGAAATGATATGCTCTGTCAAGAATACTACTTTCTAGGCTGTATTATTAATAATAATTGCCCAAGCTAGGTAGGACCAGTTTTTATGGAATTATTATGGTTATTTGACCCTTTAGTGTAACTTTGTCAGAACTGACAGTCACCAATGTATGGATCAGTCTCCATTATAGTTCTTTTTTGCATGGTTGCCATCTGACAGCAATAAATGAAATGGGCATAAAGAGTGGCCACACTAATTGGAGCAAATAGCATATTGTCATCTTAGTATTTGACACTTCAGCCTGGAATTATAAATAGACGTAAGAGATTGCATGAACTCCATACATGCCATTGATGATGACTCTATAAAGGGCCAATGAACAACTGATCTACTCACTGTCAACCTTGTATGGAAAGCATTGTAATAGCTTTTATTTCAAATTTCATTGGAGAAACCTAGCATAGAAAGCCATGTTTGCATGCAATATTCCAGTAGGATTTTTAGACAGCACTTGAAACAATTGATGGTAGTGTTCTGTCTGTGGTGCTACAAAACAACTGAGTATTTTTTGTTCAATATTACAACAGGAAGCTGTTATGTTGGATCTTCTTAGAATAGTTGGCCATCATAGGGCAAGGCTTGCTACCCAGATTCGAACAGTTCAGAAATCTTATGGCAATGCAGACATCGATAACATTCCTTTCGGAGAGGAGATGTATAGTCGTGTACGTGGCCGCCCACTTCTGATTGATACCTCTGCAAGGATTAGTGATGACAAGTCTAAGCCTCGTCCAGCATCGCGTGAAGATCATAAAGTCAAGACAGTCACTTCTGCAGAGGCTAAGTCAGCTTCACCTGATAATGCTAGTATAAGCAACTCTGAGAAGCAGGAACAGAAAAAATCAGTACCAGAAGATGGTCGCATGAAGAATAGTAAGAATGATCATGCGACAACAACACCGCCATCTTCTCCATGGTCAGAAAATATGGATCCTGTTGCATCAACTTCCAAAACTGGTAAAGGAAAAACTCAAGGAGCTGAGGCCACAGAACGAGAAGGAGATGGCACTGTTTCTGTTGCTAATTCAAAGAAAGAATCGAGACCCGTCTTTGAAGACAACATTGTTCTGGGTTTAGCTCTTGAGGGATCCAAGAGGACATTACCAATTGATGACGGAATGAACCCTCATCTATCACTTTCTGAAACTGAGCAAGACACAGTTGAGGCTGCTTCATCACCGAAGGATAAGAAAGGTCAAGAAAAAGGTGACCAGAGGAATCTTGATAGGTGATCCGAGTTTAAACCGATTCTTTATGCTATATTTGTCACCAAGCCTACCTTTTTTTTGCGCTTGTGCAAATGCAATCTGTCAAACCTGTCTCTATGTTAAAGGTATTGATCGTCGCTGATACTATTCAGGAGGCGAACCTCCTCAAATGTAACCCTCAGCCATTGCTATATTAGGCCTGTAAAATCACAAGGGCTCTCCTCTCCGTTTAACATATTATTGTACATATCCTGCAGCCTCTGTAACAATCCTAGATAAAGCTGACCTGACCTGTGTTGGCTCTTGCATGTGCATTTGTGATGCGACCACGTTATCATGGTTCCTGACTGGAATCAGTTTTAGGTCTCTGTTTTGAATGATGATGGCAGTGTCAAATGTCTCCTTGCAGGTGATCTGCAGACCGTTGCTTGATGTCCGTATGGTCCAGGGAGTGAAGGGTTACTAGTATCATAATATATATGTAATCTCCCCTCCAAGGCTGGCTGAGTTGTTGGGTTGCAGCTAGTGGGCAATTATTTTTTACCACATTAGTTGTCGCCCTCGCCCAGATTGGGCTGCACATGCATCATCGATGTTATCTTGTGTCAACTTAGCGTCACCAGGAGGAGGATCGGATCACCCGACCAGAGTCCAGATATTAGAGCTTGCTTGGAGTTGAACACGGCCGGCCGGCAGACATGGCCGCTGGTACGTAGTCAAGTGTGGAGAAGATTCATAATTGCAGGCCAGAAAGAGGAGAAAAGGTAATGATTCGGAAAGGTGACATGTCAATGCACACACCCTGCACCTACTACATGTATATATATATATAGCCAAGATCACTGGGTTCTTTGCAGGAAATCATAGCGAAGCCCGGCCACCCGAGCCTGCCCACTCTTTCATGCATAACTGCTGTTTCCGGGCCCGGTCTCCATTGTTTCAAGTGCTGTAACGTTTTCTTGGTCTTCGCTACAGCTAGAGCTGAGGCACATTTTCGATCTTTTCATCCGGTTAATGGCATGCCGTCTATACTTGGGTTGTATAGTGAATTGAAGGTTCTTCAATCCGCATAGTACAAATTCAATTTGATGCAGAACTAGCAACAGTTTCTGTTAAAAACAGAAAGCTAAACTCACATTAGGTAGGTAGCCATTTATAGATGGTATTAATAAATAATATTCCTTCCATTTCAAATTAATTATCGTTTTAGCTTTATGCTAAGGGTATGTTTTTCAACGTATTTTCTCAACTCGCCTCTCTCTTTTTTCGCGTGCATGCTTTTTAAACTGCTAACCAGTATATTTTTTTGCAAAAATTTTCTATATGAAAGTTGCTTTAAAAAATCATATTAATTTATTTTTCAAAAAAATTAGCAAATACTTAATTAATCATAAGAAAATGCGTCGCTTCGTTTTACGTGCGTGGAAGATGAGTTGCCGAACACCGCCTAAGTAAGTAGTATATATAAGTAGTAGTAGTGATAAAATTCCTAACTTTGATCATTAATTTCTAAATATATATATGTATAGTAGTCGTGGTAGTACTATATCACAATGAACTATATTAATCACAAGGGTGAATAGGGTTTGTGAACACTAGTTAAGGTCCCAACAATCAGATCGACCCAAGATCGAGATCGAACGGACCACGCGTTGAATGATCAAAGATACCCTAGTGCAAGATGAATAAAGTTTCTAAAAACTTAGGCCCAACAATAAAATCCTAATTGTAGATATGAAATGCTAACCTACTATGTCCAATGTTTACTAGTGTAACAGTAAAGTGGAAGCAGGTCTAGCATGGAAACTCTAGTACAGTAAATTTAAATTAGTAAATAGTTACAGGGAGAATAAAGAGACTGAGGATGCAAATGAGGCACAACGACCTTTTCTTTTGAGTTCTTGGAAATTCTACAATTTCTACTAATTAGTCATGCACCTACGGTCAAGTGGTAGTTTTTCTTCGCTTTGGATAAGTGAGCGTCCAAACCCTAAAGCACGTTGTTTCGGCCTCCCAGAAACTCCTATAGGAGACACTACGCCAATCCAGGTCACCACTAATGGTCCTAAACCATTATCTCTTATGGGTAGGGCCCTTGTCAGAGATAAGTGGTCAGTGATGAGTTCACATCATCTCTGACTGGCCAAGATCTATTAGTGGTATGAGACCGTGTTAACGCTAAAATTTGGTAAGATTCTTTAGTGGATTTGATTAAAAAAAGAAGTTAAGCAGCCGATGAAAGTTTATCTAGAAGAGACCAAGTACAGGAAAAAATCATGAAGACCATGGCATGATAGTTTAATTCTATCTATTAATTAGGTAGTATTTACGCTGAGTTGAGTTCGGGAGTGAGGGTTGGCAACCTTCACTCTCAACACGTAAAACGGAACGGTCTATTAGCGCGTGATTAATAAGTATTAGCTAATTCTTTTTGAAAAATGGAACAATATATTTTTTTAAAACAACTTTCCTATAGAAATTTTTTACAAAAAACATACCGTTTAGCAGTTTGAAAAACGTGCACGTGGAAAACGATGAAGATTAGTTGGGAAAGGTGGCTGCCGAATACAACCTTAGTAATTTTCCTTTTATCTTTAGGAAACTTGTAACATGTGTGATCAAGACTAGTATTAATCCGAGAATATAAATATGTATACCCATGGTGATGTGAACATGGCTACTGTGGATACAACTATTGTTAACATCATATGTCAACAGGAAGATTTGAAGTTCAATTTGTTCAAGTTTTGGAATCCAATTCGGTCACTTGCTACAGTGCTGATTTCAAATGGCCGCCAAATATGCATACATGCCCCGTTTTGGGCCCATAAATACTTGATGGAAAGCTCTTGGAGTCCTCTTTCCAATGGATTCAGCCTTATCTCCAAATTCTATCTCAGTCATTTTCAGTTGAAGAAACAAGGTGCTGTATCACCTATAATGGGCCTATGGGCTTGTAACTTCATCTAGGACCCCGGGGCAGGTGGGGCCCATAATGGGTGCATCCCAACCTGGTGGAGCACGACCTAGGAACCTCCTTGGTCATTCTCCCACCCCCTTAAATAGCTAGGTACTCCTTCAGGGTTTTTCGGGTTTTGTTTAGATTAAAGTTTAGCTTCGCTACTTTGCCGTGTAATCCCGTGTTCGGTTAGATCGCCGGTTTGCTTATTACGAAATCCTAACTTATCATTTATATTCAATTTCTTTTTGTAATTCAGATTGCATTCAGATTGCTTTTATCTTTTTCTTGCTTGTTTCTTTGATTTGCTTGCAGGAATAAGGTTGATCTGCACCGGCAAGATCAACAACCCACGGAGTGGTGTATCGATCGCTAAGGCGCAACGCAACAACGTCTCGTATGGTTGTAGTTGGGTCGTCAACGTTTGTCCCAAATCGTAGTTATCTTCAACTAACCGAAAGATCGGGCCAATCAGATCCTTGAGCATATCGAGTGGAACTCAGGGTTTATCATAGGGTCTTGTAATTTATCTCTCAGATCAATACAACTTTCGACGCACCGTCACCCTCTTGTTTGAGGTTTTATCACTGGCGGAATTTGGCACCTGACGCGGGGCTGCATCGCTTCGATCTCCGGCGAAGGGGTAAGCCCTAAGTTTCACTGGCCCTGGCAATTTTATCGGCTATGTTGGCGTTGTTCAAGGCTGCATCACTTCAATCTCTTGGATTGCTTTGGTTCGGTTGGTATAGTTACCTACCTGATATTTCAATTCTATCTTTAACTGCATTGTGTGACTATCTTGGTTAGATCTGATCTTCTCTCTTAGTCGATATCTCTACAATCACAATGTTGTTTTAAATAGATGTGTTATATCCATCACATTAGCATAAATATATCGGCTTATCTAACTTATTTGATCAGACGTAATCTAGAACTGTCTCGGTTGGGTCCGATCTTCTATATTACAGTTGATAATCTATGTCTTGCTATGTTTATAGATTTGTGCTACGTTTTATCGGAGTGCTAGATAATAAGTTATCTTTACATCAGACCTCCAACTAATGTATGCTTTAACCATCGAGCCTACATTTAATATTTTGTATCAATATCGGCTGATTGGTTCATTGGACATCTACTTCACCATATTATCATCGACCAATTGGATTATTTATTCAAAGTGTTAGAATATACATTAGATATATAGCCGATTATTTAAAATCCTATCGACATCAGTTATTATCGCTACATCGGCTTATTGGCCGATCGGCTCTTTGATCATCAATTTATCTATCTTATCAGTTGTAGGATCAAATTGATTGGCATGCTCAAACCTGATATTTTAGGACCTGCACTGGAGCTAAGCAAACCTCCTAGGCCTTCGTGTGTCACGACGATTTTCGTATCAATACATGTTTGGCACGTCCAGTGGGACACGAATTTTATACCAACATGTCTGAAGGAGTCGATGCCAAGATCATTGTCACAATGGAGAATTTGATAGAAGAACAGAGGCAACAGGTGGAGCAATCTGTAGCTTTTCAAAAGTGTTTCTTCAATCTTTCGTCATGACGCAATAGGGTTTGATTCAGAAGACTCAATTCTCCAAGTTGATGATTGAATCGTTTCAAGATACAGTGAATAAGGCAATTCATCATGCTTTGTTCAATCAATCTGGAGTTTTGATGAATGCTTTGCAGAATTTGATCAAGAAAAGAATTGATGAATTAATCGATCAAGGAATTCAGCTCGGGGGGCAATCACATCAGTATCGACATGACGAGTCATATCAATATCGGCCAGAAAAACTTCATCAGTATCGGCGTGGTGAAGAGTATCAATATATGCAAGGAACAGTGCCACATCAGTATACCATGGATAATGCAAGGAATAATGAGTTGGCCGATAGAATTACTGAGATGATAGGAGAACAGATTGGACTAAAGCCCAAAGAGCAGACTTCTATGTATCATCAATCATTCTTTGAGTGGTTTGATAAGGTTCCATTGCCGCATACAAGGTTTCAGACTTTTCCAAGTTTTCAGGGCAAGACAATATATCTACAATTGAGCACATGAGTCGATTCTTAGCGCAATGTGGGGTGGCATCGGCTGAGGAAGCTCTGAAAGTTAGATTTTTTCTGTTGTCTTTGACTGGATTGACTTTCACATGGTTTTCATCATTACCTTCAAATTCCATCAAAAGCTGGGTCGATCTGAAAAAGCAATTTCACAAATACTTCTTTGTTGGCATAGATGAAATGAAGCTTTTAGACTTAATATTGGTTGAGCAAAAAGAAAGTGGATCGGCTATGAAATATATTCAAAGATTTCGTAATGGCCGATGCTATAGTTTGAGCCTAAGTGATGAACAGCTAGCAGATCTTGTATTTCAAGAATTGTTGGCATCTATCATGGTCATATTCTTTTGTCAAGAGTTTGACAGTCTGGCTCATCCAATGCAGACAGTATCGGCTCACGAAAGCTAATTGCAAGAGGCAAAGGAGAGAATTTTGGAGTCATAAAGGTCAGGAAGAAGATAATTTTGAAGCATGAGTTCTAGTACTCCAAAATTGGGGGACATGTGTTAATGCCAGAATTTGGTAAGATTCTTTAGTGGATTCGGTTAAGGAAAGAAATCAAGCAGCCAATGGAAGTTTATCTAGAAGAGACCAAGTTTAGGAAAGAATCATGAAGACCATGGCATGGTAGTTTAATTTTATCTATTAATTAGACAATATTTTGTAATTTTCCTTTTGTCTTTAGGAAACTTGTAATGTGTCCGATGAAAACTAGTATCAACCCAAGAGTATAAATATATACACCAGGGTCTTTGTAATTTATGTCTCAAATCAATATAACTTTTGCTGCATCGTCACCCTCTATTTCGAGGTTTTATCATCGATGGAACTTGGCACCTGATGCGGGGCTGCATCACTTTGATATCCGGCGAAGGGGTAAGCCTAAGTTCCGCTGGCCCTGGCATTTTATCAGCTATATTGGCGTTGTTCAAGGCTGCATCGCTTTGATCTCTTGGATTGTTCTGGTTTGGTTGGTATAGTTACCTACCTGATATTTCAATTATATCTTTAATTAATTGTGTTTAGAGACGCATCAGTTTAGCTGGGACTGTCTCGGTTAGGTCTGATCTTCTCTCTTAGTTGATATATCTCTACAATCACAATGCTGTTTTAAATAGATTTGTTATATCTATCACGTTAACATAAATCTATCAGCTTATCTAGCTTATTTGATCAGACGTAATCTAGAACTGTCTCGGTTGGGTCTGATCTTTTATATTACTGCTGATAATCTAAGTCTTGCTAAGTTTATAGATTTATGCTATGTTTTATCAGAGTGCTAGCTGATAAGTTATCTTTACATCGGACCTCCAGCCAATATATGCTTTAACCATCGAACCTATATTTAATATTTTGTATCAATATCGATCGATTGGTTCATTGGACATCTATTTCACCATATTATCATCGGCCGATTGAATTGTTTGTTCAAAGTGTCAGAATCTACATCGGATATATAGCTGATTATTTAAAATCCTATCGATATCGACTATTATCGCTACATCGGCTTATTGGTCGATCGACTCTTTCATCATTAATTTATCTATCTTGTCAGTTGTTGGATTAAACTGATTGGCACGCCCAAACCGGATATTTTAGGACATGCATTGGAGGTAAGCAAACCTCCCAGGCCTTCATGTGTCACGGTGATTTTCGCGTCAACAGACCCCTATGACAAGTAAAATTAGTGCTCGTCATAAATGAATACACCACCCGTCACAACATTAGACACACCTCAAACGGGATCAAGCAGTGAACTTATCACAGGTGTCAAAAATCACCCTAAAAAAGCAAGAATGGTTGCAACAACAGAAAATCACAGATCCGGTGGCTAACACTCAGGGGATGGAGGAGGCGGTACTTGGAAATCATAGGCGGCAGCCAACACACGGGGATGAAGGAGACGGCGCCTGGCGGCCTCCCCCGACCTCGCGGAGGATGGATCCGGCGCCTAGCGATCGGGGGATGGAGGCAGCGGTGGCTGGCATAGGGGGTTGAAGGAGACGGTGCCCGACGACTCGATTCGTGTCACCCGACCTCGTGGGGGACGGTTCTGACACTCGGTGGTCGAAGGTGGCGGCCGGTTGTTAACGGTGAAATTTGGTAATCGACTTGGAAGCGGAAGGGGAACCGAAGCAGAGAGGAAAGATTGAGTTGGAGACAGACCAGGTTTCGTATCGGACCCGGTGGTCGTATCGGACTGGGAAAGGCGTTGCCATAAAGAGCATATCGGCCGATTCGGATTCAGTTTGGTGGTGGGCCGATACGGGTTGTAAGTTGACAGCGTTGACGTGGGTTTGGTCTGGGCTTGAGATAAGCTTTAAAGGGGTTGCCAAATAGAGATAAAGCTCGGTTTTAGGCAATTGTATCTTGTAAATTAGGTAGTTTAGATCTAATCTGTGGCTAGAGTCTGCCGCAAAGACTTGTTTGTTAGTTGTAGATAAGATCGTACCCGACAAGGGGTCTGTTGTAATCTCGGGTATAAATATCCTGATAGTTTATACATGTAATCTCTCTCTCTCAATCAATCAAATCATACAACCAATTCAATCTACTTTCGGCGCATCGCCAACCCTCGTAAGAGGTTGACCTCGACGAGTTCTTGCCTTCCCAGAGCAAAGGTAAGAACTCGTCCCTGACGATTGGCATCGTCGGGGCTAGCGTGTCGCTTTAGGCACGTTAAGCCTCGATGATGTGATCGTCGTCTATCGTGTTTTGAGTAATCTTGACAGGCGTCTTAATTATGCTTCGCCGGCGGTCTATTCGTTTTAGGGTTTATTGCCGACGACAGTTTAATTGTTATGCTTGGTTAGATTATTTGATGCATTTACCATCCCTAAAAGCAATCCACGGCTTGATTTTCTTTGTGTTAAGTCTCGATTCACACTTTGAGTTGCTATCGACCTTAGTCCTGTTTCGAGATCTAACACGAAGCCTGTTTTCGATTGTAATTAAGGATATCGCCGGGGTTTCAGCCGGTCTTATCTAATGCATGTGATTATTTAGGTTTTTTTTGCATGTGTTTGCCACTTATACATGTGGATCGACGAATATAAACATACCGGTCACAGAGTGTTTTTAAAGACTTCTCTATGGTTGGTGTATTTATGTTAACCGATTGACTTGTATAAGTTTACACTAGAGTAATAGCTAGTGTAGTTATCCTCGTGAAACTCTCATCGGCTAATTCTATTAATCTGTCACACATTTTAGTATGGGCCGATGAGATTAGATCTCTTCAATTTGCTTATTATAACAAGTAAGCCGATACAACTTTGCCCTATCGGCTGGGCTATAACAATGTGACATCGGCCTATCGGCCGATCGACCATTGTTTTCTGATATGGTTTACTTGTTTTTTGTTGATTGCAGATCAAATCAACTGGCACGCTTTGCGCACGACTAGGCAAGCCAATTTGGACCTGCACTGGAGTTAAGCAGATCTCCCAGGCCGCCGTGGTAACGCGGAACCCGTTTTGTTGTGGGACGGGTCCAAATTCTGCGCCAACACCGGTATATGGGGTTGAAGGAGAGAACGCTTGGCGGCCGGATCCGTGTCCCCTGACCTCGTGGATGAGGGATCCGGTGCCCGGTGGTCGGAGGCCACAGTCGGTGCATGGGGTTGTAGGAAACGATGCCCGGTGGCCGGATCTACGTCCCCCAACCTCGTGGAGGACAGATCCGGCGCATGGCGGTCAGGGGATGGAGGTGGCGACGGCGCTTGACAGTCGAGGGTGGAGGAGGTGGCGGCTGGCGGTAGGGGGTGAAGTTGGCAGCACTTGCATCGGGCTGGAATTCACATGCAGAGGGGAAAGAGGAAGAATCGAAGAAGTGGACAAGGACAAGAGTGGGAGAGGGTCTCAGGAGATAAGGAAGCGATTTACTTTTTCTCGTGTCACCTTTGACAGGTAGAAAATTTTAATACCTGTCATAGATGAGGTGACAACCTTAGCTCTGACGGGTGCAAACTTAACACCTATCACAGATAAGAGGTCACCTGTGACGGGCCTATATATGTGCCCATCAGAGATGTTCTTTGTTGGGTTTATATATGGGCCTGTCACAAATGAGAAATTGCTTGTAACGGGCCGTATCCCTAAGCCTCATCTAGAATGGGCTCCAGTTCAACCAGTCAAAGATAAGGTAATTACTGACGAGGCACCTTGACCTATCACAGATGGATCGTCACATATAGAGCGATCTGGTGTAGTGAGAGATCACCAGACTTGGCAAACAGCAAGACTGTTTATGAATGTCGAATGCCAAGAGTAACACGATGAAGCTTTTACTTGGCCTAGACAATCCTAGCAAACCAAGTAGGTCCACATATAAGATCACTATAACTTACACTCTCAATCTTTCGATATCCTTAGCCAAATGATCGGACACTCAAGAACTCCCACTTAGGTTCTCAAGTTGCTCATGGACTCCAAAGGCAATCGAGAAAGTCCAAGCGTGCATTCTATACTGCACTTTCCCAACTTCTAACCTCTCATTTTTCACACGCACGCTTCTCGAACTGCTAATGATATGTTTTTTTAAAAAAATATAGGAAAGTTGCTTTAAAAAATATATTAATCTATTTTTAAAGTTTTTTAGCTAATACTTTCTCCGCCTTAAAATAAGTTTATTTTTCATTTATTCCATGCAAACCAATACAAAACCAAAAAAACTAGAATACCCTTACTTTATCAAATCCCTATTCAATTATTCTTCACTTAATCTACTCCTAATATATTTATCTCTTGCTTTCACAAACTCTGATAAATGACTACTAAAAAAAGCTTATTTGGGACAAACGGGAGGGACAAAAAAGATAAACGTATTGTAGGATAAAGGGAGTACTCAATTAATCATGTGCTAATCCGTCGCTCCATTATAAATGTCAATTGGTGAGATTTCTTAACACTAACCCTAACAAAAGAACGTAGCCTAAGAAACTATATGGTCCAATTGAGCCTGTCCTATCTTTGTACATAACATGGTCCAGACCAACGTATTGTTCGATCGGACTGTTTATGGGGCGGATAATCTGTCCTTTCACTGGATTGCTCGATTCCAATAAGTTGATTTCTGGTTACGAAGCTAGCTTATATTAGAAGTATTATAGCAAAATTTCAGTAAGCTATAAGCCGGTATAAGCCGGTACAGCTCAGTTTTGTTTGACGTGGAGGAGAGAGGCAAGATGAGAGAGAGGAGATCGGACGCTTATGCAATCGCCAGCCATGGCACATACACATAGAAAGCTTAGCCAATTATCTTCATCAGCCGTTTACTCTCATGCATGCATTGGATGATGATGGGCCCTCCTTCATATAATAAAATGAATGATGAGCATTGGAGTATGTGTTATGCAGACGGTTACTATAAAGATCTATCTATCTATTTGATTGCTTTTAGAAGATGTGTTACTGGCTTGTAGCTAACTAATGTCTCTCTTATTAAATTTGCTCTTATATACTTTCTCTGTCTCAATATACTGGTCGTTTTAGGACTGGTGAGCTACATTAGTTAGAGTTAAAAATTACTAAGTTGCCCTAAATTATTACTAGTAATAATTTCAACCAAGGAATTAGCACAAATAGCACCAGCTACACAAGTCACACAATAAATACTTTAAGCATATAATTAAGTATTGCCACATATACCAGCAATACTTCACTGTCAAAACGTTAAGTATTCAGGGACAAATGTTAGGAGGTAAAACGTCAAACAATCTGGGACGGAGGAAGTATATTTAAGCACGCACGGGCTTTTGCTAGCTGCACCTGTTTTGGCATTTCATTGGTAAACCAAGCAGGCAGGTGTATGCAACAAAGGTGGAATGTATTGAAGGGACCGATTTGATTTGATTTGATTTGAAGGGGAATAGATCTCGAATTCCCCACTCATCACTATCGAATGAAGGCTGGAAAAGAGAATATGGCAGCAGCAGTAGCAGGGCATCTTGTCATCATGTCCAATGGTTGTGTGGATCGATCGGAGCGCCTGCAGGGCATGCATCATTTGATTTTTTTTAGCACGCGCACGCACCGGCGCTAGTCGCTATTCCACCTAGTTTAACTTTACTATATTGTTCCATCCATTCCCAACTTTTTCCTCGATCGAGATTCATTGTAATCCGGTTATTCATTGTTCGGGAAACAGGGACAGTATAAACTGATTTACGAAAAGGACAGCATAGCAGATGATAACAATATCCTCTTTTCGTCCTATAATATAACGACCTAATATTGGATAGGACACATCTTAATCGAAAGCGCTAATTATCATGTACGCATTGGCGACACAGACGTTGCCAACGGCTCACGCACACGCCCTATCGCTAGTTTTTTTTTCTCCTTTTCTTTCGGGAAATCGCTCCCTTTTTTCTCCATATACACACGTGATTGTTTTTGCGATATTTTATAAATTGAATCTTTCACCTTCAATTTCAATTGAAAGTTTTGAATTTGAGTTGAAAGTTTTTTAAATTTATATTGAATATTTTGAATTTTGAGATGAAAGTTTTCAAATTTTAATTGAATATTTTGAATTTTGAAGATGAAAGTTTTAAAAATTGAGTTGAAAGTTTTTAAACCTGAGTTAAGTTTGAATTTTTTCAAATTTGAGTTGAATGTTTTCAAATCTAAGTTAAAAATTTTCAAATCTTAATTAAAAGTTTTCAAATTTGAGTTGAAAATTTTAAATCTTGAGTTAAAAATTTAAAATCTTCGCTTGAAAGTTTTCATATTTGATTTGAAAGTTTCAAATATTAACTTGAAAGTTTTCAAATCTTGAGTTGAAAGTTTCAAATCTTGAGTTGAAAGTTTTCAAATCTTAAAATTTTTTAAATCTGAGTCGAAAGTTTTCAAAAAATCTTAATTTAAAATTTCAAATCTTGACTTGAAAGTTTTCAAATCTGAGTTGAAAGTTATATTTATGTATTTTTTTAAAAAAGAACTAATACTAAAAGTATCATTAGCACTAATTAGTGTTAGGTTATGTAGGAGAAGGGGCGCGTTCAGCTGCGCAAGGTAGACATCCAGCACACGCGCGTCCATTAGGCGTCCCCCATCTTAGTACTATGAATGTGGACAGACCGTCTGTTCAAATTAGTAGTACTAGGATGTGTCATATACTTATATCTGGTACTAGATTGCTATATTATGAGACGGATGGAGTATTTAACCTGCCAAAATAGTTACTGGTCTGTTTTTTAATATATGTAAAACTATATTAGTAGATTTATCATGAAAACTCCTTCCGCGTTACTTTTCTAACTGTATAACTGTATATATATATATATATTTGAAAGAGTTTTCATGATAAATCTATACTATATAATTTCACTGTATAGCTTTTGTGATATTTTTATATCTATTAACGCTTTAAGATTTGAAAATTTAACTAAATGCATTCTAGGACATCGTCTATTCATGAAAAGAGAGAGTAGTCCTCAGTCAATGCAAGCACATTGTGGCTCGAAACGCCACCATGACTAAGGCTGTTCGTTCCCATGTTTTGCCAGCGCGCTACGGTAACACGGAAAACGGAACGATTCATTAGCGCGTGATTAATTAAGTATTAGCTAATTTTTTTCAAAAATGGATTAATTTGATTTTTTTTAAACAACTTTTATATAGAAACTTTTTACAAAAAAGTACACCGTGTAGTAGTTTGAAAAGCGTGCGCGGGAAAAAAGTACTGTAGCGCGTTGGAAAAAATGGGAACGAACACAGCCTAAATTTACAAATCAAGAGGCATATCTCAAGGCCTCATCAATTATTTGGATGATCACCACATGGAAGTGCAGAGCAATCAGCTGATGCATTGTCAGATATGGGCTTCTTCGACGGATTCCCTATAACGAACAGGGAAATATCTATGACGAATTTCGTTGCAAGATCATCATAGAAGGTAATACCAGACGGAGGTTCTGTGACGATGCCGTTTTATCGCAAGGTCATCAAAGATCACGAGAATTTTGCTAATTCTTGACGAGAGTGTCTTGTCAAGACTGAAACCGTTGTAGTGTATGAGGAATTAGTCCATAAAAAGGGAATTGCATGGTAGGCATGGCCTGTGCAAAGGCCAATGTAGGACTACGTTGGTGGGTGAAAAAAGAGGATGGAAGAGGACCATATATATGCATGTAATAAGCAAATTAATTAAGCTGGCACACAACGAATAGATGGATGGATGCAATATGCATATATGTATGGCTCTGACCTAAAAAGGAGCTCCCACTAGATCTCTCTTGTGCTGGTCCAGCATGCATTGCATGCATATGCAACCTTAGCTAGCCCACCTGGGCACCAATGCAACCAGCCAACCATCGCATGTATTGCTTTTGCTATCTAGTGGGAGAAGGAATCCCCCAGGCCCCTTGCACTTGAGCATTACGAAAGAGGAATGGCTTTCGAAAGAGCTAACAACATCCAAAAAAGAAAAAAAAATCAATTGTGCATCATATAAAGAGGAATCATTTCTTGTACAATCTTTTTTAAAAAAAATTTGGCAGAAATTCTGAGACTTATATGTGAGTTTGTATGCTCTGCCAGGTGGCTAGGAATATTTTTTTTTCATAGTTTTTAGGAACATAAATTGAGGTCATCAATTAGTGCTGTCCCTCCATGTCTATAAGAAGATTTTCTATATTTTTGAAAAAAAATCCTGCTGCAATGGTATACGGTAGAAACAGTTGATAAACTTAATCTAGTGATACATAATTAAGGAATAGATAAAATAATATATCGCCTTACAAAAAACCATCTTCTAGCTACAAGTTTAGATATAGACTGATTCATAGTTACAAATTGGTTTTTTTAACACGGATGATATGTAAGAATGTAAAATCGTGGAACAAGAAAAAATCACATGGTTCAAGATACAAATTAAATACCTTTCTAAAACAGATATATTCCAGGGCCAAGTAATTTAATCAAGGGCAAGCATGTAATTTTATATCTGTACAAATAATTAGGAAGTAATGAGTAAACAAAGTAAACAAAGTTGCATCACCGTTGGTTAGTACGTAGCTAGATTCATTTGCAGACCACAATTTGAAGCCAACTTGGCTAGCTGCTGCTGTATGTGTACCTACATAACCTGTTGCTATCAAAAGGTGAACTTTTGCATATGTTGGACATGCCGTTGGGCCCAACCAACGCCCCAATATTCGAACCAGGAGCAGCCTTTTGTTAGTGATTCTATGTCAGCATCATCCTTTTAGACTCCCTTTTGACACGAACTAATGCTCGATATGATCTTGGTAATTAGCGTGAGAGAGGATAAGCGATTCCACAGTTTCCACTCCACCAGGCACCAAATGGCCTTTCATATTGAGTACCGCGGCCCTTGTCAGCACCGAGACTTCTCGTGAGCGCAGAAAAGTGATTCGACTTGATCAGTAGTACAACTTTAATATTTAGAACAAGATTTTAGTAAAACTTTTATAAAGATAATAAATAAAAGCTTTATTCAAGAAAATAAAATCACTCTAAAACCACTCACAGACTCGGTATAGCTAGGATGTATACAAACTATCATTATTATATAAAAAAAGAAAAATAACGACACAACTACGAAAATCGTGCCGCTGCATTATACAACCATAAGTAAACTTCATCTCCGTACTACACCAAAGCAACACTTGAACTAACCATAAAGTCCTCCCTAAAACAACGCCTAAAAAAGAGAATGATATATGCACACGTCATCATTGTCTTGCTCCAATCAAATAAGATCAGACCATAGATTTTCATCTAGGGAAATTCTATAAACTTTAGATAATACCTTCAAGATGTAAGCGAATCGCTATTAATTATCAGGTAGAAGCAACTAAGTTCAGACCTAGAGATTTAACCCCAGAGTCAAGGAATTAGCAACAAGCACCACCTAAACGAAGCCCCCAAGTATTGTTGCCTCCCTCATTCCGAGACAGTGCCACCATACCTTCCAAACTTAGCACAATCGTAATTGGACACAAACATCACTTCCTGCAACCTTATGTATATACGATCCCTATGAAGATAATGTCTCGAAAAGTCAAAAGGCACACGCCCAAAATCCATAGGGTCGATCTAAAGATGGATGAGATGTCGATGTAGGCGATACCTTGAATCGAAACCAAGCTGATGTTGGTCGACATGCAGATCTGGACGTCCTTGCCTTATGATAAACAAAATGTCATTGCAAGAAGTACCTGCTAGAGAGACCATCATCTCCGTGGGATGAGAAGAAGGCCACTGTCGATAGATTGTAGGAAAGAAAACAGCTTTGCAAGCAGGGCACACCAATGAGGCATCGGCTGTCACTGGCATCAACTCGCCGAGCCTCGATGCCGACATAGCCCAAAGCAGTTACTCCCTTCTATTGCAACGAATGAGGATGGCCATGCCGCCCCTTTCGCTTGCATCCTGTCCGACTACCTCCATACTCATCCCTATCACGACAATCCACTGAGGTCCTGCGACGGTCGGCTGTCCCTGCCACCACCGGTAGCCACATGTGAACCTCCCCTTGGCGAAGTTAATTTTAACCATCAATTTTATATTAGAATAGGTTACAACAAGTTTATGATATAATGATAATCATTTTGTTGGAAATTCTAGGCATACTATTTTTAATGTTTTAAACTAAAAAGTTGACCACATATTATCCGCTGATGTAGAAAACATTTTTTCAAGTGGCTAATAACCTATTTTTACAGGCATTTTTTTGACCCACCTCTGGTAGAGTGCGTGTAGAAATCATGTATTGTTGCAGGATATCTTAAGTTTCTGCCTGCAAAATACGTTTACGCATAGGTAGATTTCTTAAGGCAGCCACCCATGAAAACAATTTTCACATGTGGTTCTTTTTAAAAAAGCCACCTTTGGTGCTAGATTATGGTAAAAGAAATAAAAATCTAGCTGCTGTGCAGCACTGTATGCCTATACAAAATGCGTACAAAACATTGGCAGAGTACTTATCAGCATACATGCATGCACATCAATCATATTATAAATTCACAGCTATATTGACATTGACTGATCATCCTATATACTTATACGGTTTATCCCCACTAACTCTAATTCTCTCATCCCAAAGCGAGTCACATCACCTCAAATTAATCTGATCATTAGATCTGCAATTGATATTCAAGATTTCCACTGATTTGCCTATAGGAAGATCACCCACTCATCTTCTGACCTCCATCCAATCAAGTGTCTACAGGTCGACCTCCCATATTCTAACTTCCAGAAACCGTCGAGCATGAATGTACATCTTCCCCACTATCTTTTATTAGTAGCCAACTACCATTAGTACATCCATTCAACACGTTTCCTGGCCACTACCAGGAAAATGAAATGGCCCCTTTTAACTGTGTTGCCGCTTCATGTCTATAAAATGGAGTGATTGATGAGGACATTACTCCTTTGGATACGCACGAGGTTAGGAGATGTAGGCTTAATTCATATCAAGTTCGAGTCCACCTCGTCATCAAAGAGCAGGCCACACTAAAATCATCACTCAAACCTCATTCAGACTCCATTTTGATGTTCTACATATGTATGAAAGCTAACGAGACCACCTTTCCAATGGACATGTTCTCACGTCAAAATTCCTTTTAAGTTGATGGGAATCGTTGAAACAATAGAGCGTCCAGAATTTGTCCGGGTGCTGCGTCATTGTCTTTAGGCCCGTTGGGTCATGTATCGTGTCAGAATCCATTAGGGACGCGTCCAGGGGTCCTAGGTCGACCCTAGAACCCATTTAATTCAGTAGCCATCATCAAATTAGGGTTGTGTTTTGCTTAGATTATTCTGCCATTGCAATTTCGCCGCTAGACCAGTTTGTGAAACCACAACTTGTGAGATTCATCTTAAGTTCACAATATATTCAGATTGTATCTTTTACTCTCTTGCTTGTGTTCTCGATTCGTTTGTAGGAGATAGCCTTATCGGCGAGGTCAACTGCATTTTGGCACGGTTGATAATCAACGGAGCGGTGGTGTAGTAATTGCGAGGGTTTCGGTCATCTTGATCGGAGCTTTTGGATAATCAGAACCTATCTAGTACTTAACGGAAGATCAGAACCCTAGAACTTATCAGTGATGGCATTGTCAATCAAGAAGCCAAGCTATCCAACACTCTCTTCAGTCTCCACAAACAGTATATATAAGACTAACCTAAAGCAAATAGTTTTAGCCCGTCATGTTTTGTTTATGTGTTTATGCAGGTTAGATGTACCATGTCACATGCATGGCAGCATCGCAGCAGGTATTTTCCCTCTTAACACACATTCAATAATGCATTGGTTCCATTTTTATTTTTAATTACTTTACAAATATTAAATTGTTGTTTTGTCTCCATTGCTACTATGCAGCTAAGTCTAGCCAACAACTACATTGCTAATGGATGTCACTGTGAAAGCTTTTGGATTATTTGGCATACATTTTTGGTGAGGACAGTATCACTGTCCATCACAAAATCATATTATTGTAGTTTGATATGTCTTTGCATTTTACAACATAGCCGTTTTTATTAACTTCGTGATTTTCTATAATTTTTAAGTGAATTACGATGCAAATAGGTTAGTTTTCCCATCAAAACTATTTGCTCTAGAGTTCTTTTATGTGACGATCAATTGTAATTTATAAAGTATATATATGGGTCTACTCCACTGCATCCTGCTTAATTTGTTCATCAAGGAGCAATCATCAACGACATCATCATAGGCCAACAAATGTTTTTGTTCTTGGTGATTTATGAATTAATTGGATTCATAAATACTTTAGTGTTTAGCTTTTTTTTTCATGATTATATAATATATTCGCTTGTATTTGCATGAGACATAACAGGATGTTACCGCTGGTGCAACATGTTAAAACCTTATATAATACATGTTCAAACCCTTATAAAGTATGCACTTTTTTACTACAATGACTCAAATATCCCGCAACAATGCGCGGGGTATCATCTAGTTTAGATAGATAGAGAGTGCTTATTAAGTTGATCATACACATTGTCCACATCCACGCTTAGATGTAAAATAACATATTGACATACATAGTTTCGAGTCATAAAAATTCAATCTCCACCATTGGCTCGCATGATATATATAGTATAATTATTATCAAAGGTGTCTAATCTCACTAGCACGGGATCGGTTATCTCTAACGGGCTTCAAGCGTCATCCCTAATGGGTAGGGTCCCCATCACTAAGCAAAGGTCAGTGATGTGAGAAAATATCTCAATCGGGCACTAGGCCGTCACGGATGGACGTTATCTCAATCGGGCCTAACAATATAGCTCACCACAGGTAAGATTGACCAAGCAATATAAGTCAAATCAAGTTAGGTAGGAGCCCGTCACGGATGACTAATCTCAATCGGGCAAACTACTAAGCCCGTCACCGATGACTAACCATCTCCATCGGGCCTTACGGAACAGCCCGTCACCGATAGATTTGACCCACCTGTTGAGTCAAAATAGTCCTGATTCAGATGACTTATCTCTATCGGGCTTAAATTAAGAGCCCATCAGTGATGACTATATCTCTATCGATCTTTGTTTGGAGCCCGTCATGGATGAATATCTCTTTCGGCATTTTTAAAATGCCCGTCAGGGATGAGTATGTCAGTAAAAAAATAAAATTTGTTTTTTTGGCTAGCCTCAAGCCTTTGCTAGCCATGCCCGCTACAAAAAATGACAGTCCCAGCAACCCTATTCCCAGCAACCCCATTCCCAGCATTCAGATATTCAGTGCATATTCCAGCATTCCATCAGATATTCCCAGCATGAATATCTAGCATTCAAATATTTAGTGCATATTCCAGCATTCCATCAGATATTCCCAGCATGCATATTTTAGATATTCAGTGCATATTTCAGTCCAATCATATATTCCATCACAGCACAACCAATTCACAAAATCAAACATATATACATTCACATCTACAGACCCACTCACATATATATGTCATTCACATCCTTTTATGCTCTCCAAACCGCCGATATGCATCAAAACCTGTAAAACTGAGTTATAAATTGGAACAAGTTTATATGTAATTAGAAATGCAAATATATACAGAACATCGCGTAGAATTGTATTACAAAGAATATTTACATAAATCAAATGTTTGTCGCAAGCATTGCAAATGTTTAACCATTTAGAGACGAGCTAGCTAGGACTTGACTGTAAACATTCCTTTGGGTGAAAAGAGATCATCTAGTATGAATTGTGCTATCTCCTCTCTAATGATATCGAAGTTGTTTTCCGGAATCCTTGAAAGTTTTTCCTGCATGTGAGGCGCCAAGTTAGTCTACATACTTGGAAAGTTAGTCTATATCTAGTATGAATTGTGCTATCTCCTCTCTAATGTATATAAACAATTGAAGCACACACCTCAAGGTCGAGCAATGTCACCTTGTCTGCAAGGCTCCTCATGTTATGGCAGACGTGGAACCCACACTGGTCTCCAACTTGTTGACGTATTGGGAAGTCTTTTTTGTGACCGAGTGTGGGATGCCCTTCCTTATGCCTCCCACCTTTTGCCACGTATTGGTCCCAGGCGTCGTTCAAGGCAGCTTCGATCGCCGACCAATCGTATATGTCTTTTTTGATATTGGAGTTAAGGTAGTATACCAAACTCCACTTCGGCACTATGACTAGAAGAATCCAATGACGACTGCGACATTAATAAATTTCAAGTTAAATACTAAAGTTATACGCGTCGCACATTTGATTCTAAGTAGGGTACACGCTTACTGTTCAGAGTAGGCACACATAATGAAATCCTTGTCTTGACGGGATCATAAGCAGTCCTTGATATATTCTACCATGCTGGCTCGATCGTAGTTCATAGTTGTCTCGTTGATGACAGCTGGATCGAGTAAGGCAACATGGGGTACATTACGATGGACATGCTTCCAAGTTAACCTAGAAGCAAGACAAGAATCTGGGTAAGCATAATATATGGATAGTTATTACCATATCTCGTACGCAAGAATACTTACAAGGAGTAGCACTTAAGGAGGTTGGTGTCGACCGCTCGCACCCTGTAGAGGTCCCATAGATCTTTAAAGTCTACGGCGATGAAGGCTTCAGGGCCGAAGAACGGCTGTCTATCGTGGTGGCCCGTCATGGAGGTCTCTCTATGCTTCCTCCTTGCGTTGGACCTCTCCATGTAGTACCCGTGCAACTCCTTGCATGCATGGGCCATCTTCGATAAGGCGTTGTCTCCGACCAATGGCATGCCTAATGTGAATTTGGTCGGAGACTTAGGAGGAGCTGATGGCGCCTTGCTAAGATCTAGCTTCTTCGGAGCCAGAAGCGGCCCTTCCACCTTTCCTCTTCCTTTCCCCTTTTCAGCAGCTCTTCTGCGTGTTTCAAGCTTGGGTGGAGAAGATGTCGCCCTCTTTCTTTTTTTGGAGACTAGGGGGAGGTGCGCTCTACTGTTGACCTTCGTACCATCATCCCCAAAATCTGTATCATACTGCAATTGGAGATCTTGATCTCCTTCTTCAATGATAAGAGGGGCAAATACAAGAGTTGGAGGGAGATGCGGCAGCGGCGGACGAGTACTTGGTGCTGGCCTAGGAGTTATATTGATCTGAATGTTGTGCTTGAGCCATTGGATAAAGGTCCCACGTGTAGCTCCAAGGGTCAAAATCTCGTCATTTGGTGGCTACGGGAGAGTGAAGCCAACCCAATCAGGCTTCACCATGTCCACTTGAACTTTGGCATGGCCGGCTAGTAGCTGCCCCCCATGCACTCGGGTCTCTGGCGTAGGCTTGAACGCAAGACCCTCTGCGGTAGGAATTGCAAATGCATGTGTCACCCTAACAACTAGGGTGCACGATGTGGGTCCCTGCAATAGATTCATACGTGTTCTTAGAATATGTTATAATGTACTGTGGTGCTAAGACAACATATACATTTTTTGTTGGTTTTACCGTTATGTGGTCCACCGCAGTGGGGGCTGATGGTTCTTGTGCCGCCGCCTTAGTTGATGCGCAGCTGCTACGCCTCTGCGTGAGGCTCATTTCTACTATGGGAGTGGTAGCGGGCTTGCTTTCCCTGAAGCGTGCCTCCACTCGCGCCTCCACTTGTAACAACTTCTCATTGAACCCTTCTCAGAGCTCGTTTCTAATCTCCTCCCGAAGTTGTTCCTTAAGGCGTGCATCTTTCTGCGCCTTTGAAAACTTGTGCTTCCTGTACTGCCACGTGTATTGGGGAAACCCAAGCTTCCATGGAACATTGGAGCCAATGCCCCTTGTCCGTCCACAGTGTTCTTCGGTTCCCAACGCTTTCGTGAGGATGTCATCCTCGCGTCTTTGTGAGCAGACCTCTTGGGAGGACTGTCTCTTAGCAGTCAGGTCGACTTGCGGTACAGTTAAGACGAATTAAATCAAGAGTACAATACAACCTAACGAAACATGCTCTATGTGTTGAACTTATGATTTTCTGGTACACCGCTTGATCTTCGGGATTTGGGAATGTACGTGTTCCATCACTATTCTTCTTCACCCTTGCCCTTGCCCATTTTCTTGCTCGGGTGGTCGAGATATCACCAAGAACTGGCGGCGTGTTAGATTCTACAGTAGCTTCATCCTCCTTGACCCATTCCTGCAGCTTCCCGGCGTAGCCTCCGGTGCCAAGCCGATGCGAGTGAAGGTTTTTTGCCTGCAACTCCCTACAGGCCTCGCTTTTTGCCTGAGACTCAGGGGTTGATTTGGCGGCATAGAACTCTTCCCACACGACCCGGGAGATGAACGGGTACCTCCCAAATGGTTCTGACTGGGCGGGGTTGAGGACGTAGTCGGTGACCAGCGTGGTCTTGAAATTTTTCCACAAGTTGCCCATCTTGCGGATAGGTTGCTGCTTGAGTCTTGCCTCGGCCTCTGCGGGGTATTCGAAGCTTTCCTTGAACTGCTTCCAGGCCTCATCTTTTTCTGCCTGTGGGACTAGATCGATGTGGTCCTTCAAAATGGTGAAGTTCCGCCTCCCTAGGACTCCGCATATCGTTGAGAACTTTTTGACAGCTTTCGCAGGAGCCGTTGGAAAGCCCAGATCGTCCACCTCTGTTATGATGTATACTTCCTTAAGAATTTTATACTGGGTCCTAGGAGTTCGGCTCGATGTTGTCTCACTAGTAGTCACTGACATGGGTTCGTCTTGCTGCGACATTTTCTATATAACTGTTGTATGAAACTTAATATAAAAAATATTTAGAATCACTTCTAAATATTTGGAATTCTTCCAAGACTGATTCCTAGCTATACATGGAATTCTACAGTTTTTTTAAAAAGAAAATGATAACAAACAATTCACTTCTAGCAGGAGCATACATATTTTTTTCTAGAGTAAATACAATACAAACACATGCTTAAGTGCATCTCCATTCTAAGCATGATATATATTGTAGACTAGTTTACACAAACAAAAAAGTGGGCCACAATGACTACATGATATCAACTTATGTAAGACCAGAAAAAAACTATTACCAAAATTTATACAAATTTTATACTAATTCATGGAAAATTCATACTAAATTCATACAAATTTAGACTAAGTCATGAAAAAGTTCATACAAATTTTATACTAATTCATGGAAAATTCATACTAAATTCATACTAATTTTATACTAATTCATGGAAAATTCATACAAATTTTATACTAATTCATACAAATTTTACACTAAATTCATACAAATTTTATACAAATTCATACCGGCGGCGGTCGGTGAGGCGGCGGCGTCGAGGAGGAGGACGGTGGTGGCGAGGAGGCAGCGCCGTCGAGGAGGAGGACCGCGGCGGCGAGGAGGTGGTGACGGCGGCGAGGAGGCGGTGGCGGCGTCAAGGAGAAGGCAGCGGTGGTCGGTGAGGAGGCGCTTGTAGGGAGGAGGCGGTAGTGTCAAGGCGTCGGGACAAAGAGTGAGAGTGAGAGTGACGGGCATTAGCTATATGCCCGATAGAGATGAGCTCATCCCACTATAGAATTAAAATATTCCTTATTAATTGTATTTAAAAATGATATTTAAGTTATAAAAATCATTTATAATTAACTGATATTTATAATCATTTATAAAATCATTTAAATGATATTTAAAAAAGATATTTAAAATTGCTATTACATTTGATTTATCACACATAAATAACAAATCACTTTTTTATATAGTGTAAAATTGCTATTAAATTTTAAAAATCATATGTAATTAAAATATGCCTTGTTAAAATAGTATAAAATTGTTATTAAATTATAATAGTCATGTATAACTAACAAATGCCCTATTAAACATGGTTTAAGTTACTGGAATGGCTTGAAACAAAATACTTCACTACTTATAACAATTTGTAAATTACAAAGACTTCATTTAGAAGGATATGCCTTCCGAATGGTTTGAACGAGCGTATTCCACATCGTCTTCGGGATCATCTTCAAGGGCGATCTGAGGTGTCACATGAAGATTCTGGTTGTATTCTTCTTCATCGACGATGTTGTTAACCCCAACAATTCTTCGCTTGCCATCCCTAATGACGTGCAGCTTCTTGTTTGCGGGGTCTTTTATGTAAAAAATCTGCTCGACCTGCTTCGCTAGTATGAATGGTTCGTCGGCATATCCAACCTTGGCCAGGTCCACTAAAGTGAATCCTTCCTTGTCGACTTTGACACCAGTGCGAATATTCTCCCAACTGCAACGAAACAAAGGGACTTTGAAGTTTATGTAGTTCATGTAGTATGTGTTCGATCCGGCTTGATCTTGATATGCATCTATACGGACTTCACTGTTTTGAACTGTGCTTTTCTCATCTTGTGTGACGGTGTAAAATGTGTACCTATTGATATCGTACCCTTGCCATGTGTCAACATCCCAACATGAGCCCCTTGCCAACCTTCGAACAGTCTCACTTGGGCCATTGATCGACCGTGCGATACGATTCTTGAACCATTCGTCGAAGCGAGTACTATGTTCTCTGTTGATCCACATATCTGATCGACCCATGTTCTCTTGTCGGACCTTCGCTAAATGCTCCTCAAAGTATGGGGTTACTTCAGCCATATGTTGCAGCACAGCGAAATGAACCTGCGCATAGGAAGTTTGATCGGGAACAAATACTTTTTCTGCCTGTTGTGCCAACACCTGCCAACCTTCCTTCGTGGTGAGACGCAGGAACTCTGATAGGATCAGTTTCGGCCATGTAATCGACGCAGAACTCAAGAACCTCCTCCGTCGTGTACCCTTCAATGATGCTTCCCTTTGGTTTTGCTCTATTTTGAAGATATGACTTAAGACCTCCCATGTATCTCTCGAACGGGTACATCTCCCTTAGAAAAGCTGGGCCACATATTTTTGTTTGCTTCACTAGATGAATAGAGAGATGAACCATGATATCGTAGAAAGACAGTGGAAAATACATCTCCAAGTGACACAGGGTATTGACAATATCGGCCTACAACCCATCTAGATCTTTGGGATCTATAATCTTCTGACCGATTGCATTGAAGAAGGCACAGAGCCGTTGGATCGTGTGACAGACTTTGGGTGGTAGAATGCCTCTGATAGCAACTGGCAATATTTGTGTGATTAGCACGTGGCAATCGTGAGACTTCATTCCAACCAGTTTTAGATCCTCCAATTTAACGTACTTACTGATCCTCGCTGAATAGCCCGAAGGAACTTTAATATCTGCCAGGCATGATAGCATTGTGATCTTCTCATCCTTCGACAATGTGTGGCAAGCTGGCGGGAGGTACACTCTTCCTATGTCTTCATCCCTAACAGGCTGAAGTTCACTGCGAATGTTCATCTCCTGTAGATCTAGGCACGCATTTAACCCGTCCCTTGTCTTCCCAGGCATATTCAGCAGTAGCCCGATCAAACTATCGCACATATTCTTCTCTACGTGCATTAGATCAATGCAATGACGGACCTCGACATCTTTCTAGTAAGGTAGCCGCCAAAATATGAGTTTTTTCTTCCACATACCCTTATCATTTGCCTTGCAACGCTTTCTTTTCTTTCCAAACTAATTAGTAATGTCCTTCACCATGTCGTGGACCTGATCTCCAGACAAATCCTTGGGAGCAGACCCAAGTTCTTTCTTACCGTTAAAAATTTTCTTCTTTCTTATAAAGGCGTGGCGTAGTGGGAGCCATCTCCTATGACCCATGTAAACCATCTTTCTTGATTTCTTCAGCCACCTGCTGTGTGTACATTCCATACAGTCAGAGCAAGGTTTCTTTCCTTTCACGGTTTGTCCAGAAAGATTACCGAGTGTGGGATAATCATTAATGGTGCAGAACAATAGAACTCGTAGGTTGAAGTTCTCCTGACCATATGCATCCCAAGTTTCCACACCTTCTTTCTAGAGAATCTCAAGATCATCGATAACAGGCTCCAAGAACACATCGATATCATTGTCGGGTTGTTTTGGACCTTAGATTAACAAGCACAACATAATATATTTCCTTCTGAAGCACAACCATGGTGGGAGGTTATAGTTCGCAATAAGAACTGTCCAAGTACTGTGAGAATTGCTCATGTCTCCAAAAGGATTCATGCCATCCGTACACAAACATATCCTCATGTTTCTGGGGTCGGCAGCAAAGTCTTTGTGCTTTCGATCGATATTCCTCCATTGAATCGAATCCGCAGGGTGTCTTAGCAAACCGTCATTCCTTCTCTCTGTGGCATGCCAATGTACTAACTTTGCTTCCTTGGGGTTGACAAATATTCTCTTGAAACGATCAATGATAGGTAGATACCACACAACCTTCGCCAGACCACCCCGCTTTGACTTCTTTCCCTCCCCCGCACTTTTTTTTCGCTTGTATCGAGAAGCCTTGCTGACAGGATAAACATCTAAGTCCGCATATTGCTTGTGGTACAATATGCAGTCGTTAGGTCAAGCGTGAATTCTACGGACCTCTAACCTCAGGGGACACAGAACCTGCTTTGCTTCATATGTCGTCTCGGGTAATGTGTTCTCTTCAGGATGCATGGCCTTCAATATTCCCAAAAGATCTGTGAAACTCTTGTCCGTCCATCCACTACTTGCCTTCAGCTTCATTAGGTCCAAGGTAGCTAATAATTTGGTGTGTTTTGGCTTGCATCCAATGTATAGAGGTGTCTCCGAGTCACTGACCAACCTGCTGAACTTCATGGAATCTCTCTCGTTGTAAGTTGGATCCTCAACGTCACGTAACATGTCTTGCAGCAGATCAGGATCCACATCAATCATTTCACCGCCCAATGGAGATGGTATAAACATGTCATACTCATCTTCATCTCCTTCTTCATTATTGTTTGCACCACTTCTGTCTGCAACTGCACCACTTCCCGATTCTTGCTCTCCATGCTTCACCCAACATGTGTAGCCCTTCATGAATCCCTGTTGTATCAAGTGAGAGTGTACGTCTACTCTGCTTTCAAACATATTCTCATTCTTGCAATCTCTACATGGACAACACATGTATTTGCTGTTTCTTTTTTTCCTATCCTCCTCCGCAGCGTTCATAAAACTTAATACGTCATCTCTATACTCCTTGCAATGACATTTGAAAGTAGTCGCATACATCCAATTTCGATCCATCGCTGCAAAAATGAACAAAATATTAGTTAACATCTCATGAGATAAGTACTACTAAATTAATAAGTACTACTTACTTTAAGATTTTTCTGTTTTTCTTTGAAAAAAACTACAAAAATTCGCCCCCTTCAACCTCCCACCAAAATAGTGAACAGTGAGATAACTTCAGACAACAGTCGAGTGGAGTATTTATAGTGTGCAAAATATATCTCAATTGGGCCAAATAAATGACATCTCTAACGGGCACACAGTTATCTCTTACGGGCGTAAAAGAAAACCCGTCATCGATATGTATCATTGGTGACGGGCGTTTAACCGAATCTCAATCGGGCCTTATTTAGAGCCCGTCACCGATGACACTTATCTGTGACGGGCTTTATACTTGGGCCCGATTGAGATAGTGGAGGTAATCTTAATCGGGCCTAACCTTGTGCCCATCACAAATGAGTGTCATCGATGACGGGCTATAGGTATATGCACCTCGAACGAATACATCTACAACGGTGTTAATTTCGGCCCGATTGAGATGACGACGGCCCACGAATTCCAGGCATGTGAGGGCTCATCACAGATGAGAGGATCTGTACTAGTGTCTGAACATTTGCTCAAAATTAATTAACACATATATGTAAGCACTTAGTTTAGCATCAACATACCGATCCATTACGTATCCAAAGATTATGAAATCGTTTTGCTCCATACAAAAATAGATGAAGGACTAATGCTGGAAGTCATCAATCAAATAGGGTTTAGATGGAATGAATGTGTATTCAAGCTAATTCATCATATCAAGTAAGATATATTGCAAGCTAGCTTCGTTAGCACCTTAGAAGCATCACTCTAAACAAAGAACAATTACAATAACCACTAGTATCCATACAATTCGAAAGAATTTAACTGAAAACTTACGAGGTTCGCTTCAATCGAATGGGCATTAAAAAGGCTGAGAGGCATAGCTGCCATTGTTCTTTGTTTGAAATAGCTAAAATCAACAAAGAGAAGATTACTTTAGGTCTCGTGCATCATTGATACTTGGATGTTAGTGGTTCAAAGATAAGAACTATTCTTCGCCTCAAGCTTGTTGGTTACTTCCTTGACACCATCTACTCAAGAAAACATATTTCGATGGCCATACTTGGTCCACGGCTCACACAATAATTAGGGTATTACCATCTCGATATTGATCAATGATAATATACACCTTGTACAAACCGTCATCAATAATGTCTGTCCATGACACAGGGGCACTATTAAATGCTTTCTCGCATGCATGTCTCAATTAGCCTAGTACAAAACCATGCATGAAATATCATCATTAATTCCTAATACAATGAAACCATGCACATTGATTCATAGTATGACACTTACTATTGTGTGTTTTGTGGCTAGGGTGGTGGTCAATGCTGACCCTCATCAAGTAAGAGACCGGATTAGTGGCTTGGTATAGGAGCAGCCATTCAGTGAAGCAAGCAAATAAAAAAGATAACAAGCAAGTTTTATCTTGTATCATGTTTTAAATTGTAAAAAAAATAGCACAATTCCATGTCAATGAAATCTTAGGGCATTTTAATCAATTAGTATATGCACTAATATGTCCAAACCATGCTGGGATGACGTTGAAACACCATTACGTGATAAGTTGACAAAATAATAAACTAACATTATATACAAGACATTACAATTGACATTGCTAAAACAAATGCAACATTGGCGTACTGACACTCTAATATTTCGAGTACACTTTTGGCTCTAAAATTGTTTCTTTGGTTGATTTCCTCCATAATTTCCTTATACCTCCCATGCAGTTAACATAAACAAGTAGAGAGGCAAGAAAATGAGCAAATCTTTTGCCACCCAATATACCCCAACTGAAACCCAAACCTTAGGCTGTGAGCAAATAAGCAACAAAGCACACAACTGTGATCATACAAGCAAGCTTGAAACTCCAATGATTGCAGTGTCAAGATGGCGTACATGGATGTTTTGCAGTGACGGTGTGAGATCCGGCGGGACAACGCTCACCTGGATGTTGACGCATCCCCTTTGCTGCAGTACAGGCTAATGAGGCGTAGGGGAAGAATAGGAGTGCAGATCTATTGGGCAACGATGGTAGAGTTGGTGGATCTAGTGGGCAACCACGATGGCGCTGGCGATTTTGGACACTATACTACCCCTTGACTTAGAGCTTGTTTTCAGGCTGTCTAAACGAAGTGTCTTCAGTCATCCACCTGCAAAAATGGTTTTCATAGGCAGATGTCTTTAACAACGGTAAGCGGAAACACTATCAAGAGGTAGATACATTATACTGCTGCCTGTGTAAATTGGTGGGCTTTGGCTTATCCATGAATAATTTGAAATAATTATACAAGTGGACAACCTAGCAAGCTGCCTGTGAAATTTTCATAGGCGATTGAGTTATACAACTCATCTATGTGATCCTTGCTCCATGTTCTTCAGTTTGGTTAGGTATCTTCATCCTTAAAATACTTGCATTATAACGGTCACTCACTATTGTTAGCTTGCATACCATTTGACTAAGGTTTGTGTGATATCATGACCTTTGTGAGAATCCATACTAAATTTAGTACGTAGTTGAAGGAGCTATTGACCCAACCAAACTGAAGGAAGTGTAGTAAGGATTACTCTAAAATTTTTGTTAGTCTCAATTGGCCTTATGTAAGCAGCCCCCCAACAAAATTGAAACCACATCAGTGAGAAGCCACATTTGTACATGTCCACTTGTCTATTGCACTGGATACTATATAATAGGAGATGGTAGAATTAACATATATTAATTTGGAAAAATGATTTAATTTTAACATATATTACATTTGAAAATAGATTTAACATATATTTTAATTTGTAAAAAAGATTTAACATAGAAAACATGGTGATATATTACAAAGCGAAAGTTTCTCCCTAATTTCAATACTACTTGGGCCCATTAGTCATACTTTGGACCTAAACTAAAAAGATAATCTAACTAATTAGTTGCAGCGGGGATGCTTTCCCACTGGCTTTGCCGCTGTCGTGGAGCAAGCTGTGACAGTCGGCTCCATGACAGAGCATGCGCTGGTGGCCGGTGCTGTGGTGCTGATGGCTGGCTTCGTCCTAGAGCAGGCACTTGGGAACGTGGCCGTGATTTCTCCTCCACATCCGCCCGTCTCCTATGCCTTGGTCGCGCTGGGGCCCCTCCATCACCGGGCCAAGCTAGGGCCGTCTCCGACACCTCATACGCGCAGGCCACCGCCGCTGCCATAGCCACGGTGACCAAGGCCTCTACCTTGTCCTCCACCTGTACGCCCTCCTCAGGCACGTCTTCCTCCGCGCCCGCCTTCACCGCCCTCGTCTTCATCGCCGCTCTTGTCGTCATCGTCATCATCGTCCTTCTCCTTCTCTGACCGTCGACCTTCATCGGAGTCCTTTGACGGGGACCCATTGTACCAACGATCAAGTTCGTTGTCCACTTCGTCATTAGGCATTACACCTGGCAGTGGTGGGAGCAATGGCAAGGAGGAGACGGTGTCCCCATCAAAGCTGCCTTGTCATTGGTTTGCTCCTCCTACTCGCTACTTGTGATGTATTGTGGCTGTCGCAGTGAGACAGCCATGGCCGGAGAGAGTGGAGAAAGGTGGGAAATGGTGGAGATGGAGAGTGCAGTGAGAAAACCCCCATTGTCCTATGTTTATTGGAAAATAGGCATGGTGTGGGAGGCGAGGAGACGTGTCGTGGTAGTGGAGGACATGACTGGCATCTGCCGGTTCTTTCAAGGAGCCCGTGCAAAAAACAATAGTAGTGGATGTAATTGAACTAGTGGCGTGAGGAACAAAAAGACAAGACACATGCAGGCATTTAAGAGTGCACCGCTCGAAAAATCTTGTGGGCATGGACGGCCATCTAAACTACACCGCCCGTATAAATAAACTAATTTTTGTAGGCGGCTTGTTAAGACATTCGCCTGCAAAACTTATGTTACCACAGGTGGCCAAATTGTGTTACTTGGGAAAATATAGATGATTTTCATGGGCAGCTATCTTAAGCATTTGCCTGTGGTTCTGTTTACACGAGTGGCTCTTGACCCCATCCTAGGCAAACTCAAGGCAGACGTTTTACTTTTTTGTCCACCTATGAAATTAAGGGAGAGGGCCTTGCGAAAATTGTTTTTCTATTAGTGATCATAAACACCAAATATTTATGAGCGGAGGGAGTAATAGATACTATCCATATATTTCTCTTCCATTTTCATGAGCTATTAACCGTCCATTTCATGAGCTTGAGCTACTTGTATCCCATATAATTGCATAGCTCACATTCATGAAATTTTTTATTGAAAATTACATTCAAAAAATAAAAAAGAGTTTCTTTAAAAAATAAGAATATTCTTTTTAAACACGTTTTGTGGATAAAGTAATGGTGTACTTGCTGTTCTGATTGTTATGTATGGGAAACATATATATTTATGTAAAAATCAATACATCTAAAAGCTTGGAATTTATCTTTCTTGACTAATTATTTTATTATTAAAAAATAGTAAGTACCATGTACTTGACTTCCAAATATCTTGTGTGAAACAGAAGTGGTATCAATAAAAACCCTCGGATAAAACACAAGCTCATAGAGTGTGGCCATATGCATATATTTTTGCATGACAGCGCTGCCCAAAAAAGGAATTTTCTCTTCTTCGTATTATATTTCACGTAATGATAAGGGTCTTTCCATAAAAACTATAAAATGGTGTAAGTGGTGGGAGGACTCGTTCGATTCGTTATTTCATATAATATCAAAGGCATTTATGAAAAAAAACAAAGTGGTATGCGTGTTGTACATGCACATGGCCAACCGGTTATGCCCTGTCAACAACAACTACATGAGGCAGGGGTAGGCCTCAGGTGAACAGTGTGATTACCGTGGAACCGCATGCTACCATTGCCGCTTGTCCGATCGAGGAGCACTGTTGCAGAAAACATCACATGACAGCCATCCTAAGGACCTAATTTTTTTAAAAAAAACAAGAAAAACGGTGAGGGTATGACTGTTATTGGCTGATGATATCGCCATAAGTATGAGGGTAATTATCTAAAAATAGTAGGATTATAATAAGGACGCAAATACACCAATATTACGTATGTAATATAACAAATAACACATATCAATTCTACAAACATGCATCTTACGATTATGTTTGCAGAATTGGTTTTCACTAGGAGCATAAGGTGTTAAAAGCAAACCTCATTTTGATCCAGTTTCTGGTATTCGGATTATCCCTGATGGATTTTGTCCGTTGCCATACAGTTTCTGGTAGCAATGACATAATCTTTTCCTTGAAAAATTTTGCACTTTTTTTTATCATTTTAAACCATTTGTATTTAGAAATCAATGGATCGGAAGTAGCTTTCAAGTTTTTCCTTTTCAAAAAATAGATTAGCCACAACTGCGCACACGTCTTTTTAAAAAAGAGTAAATTAAATTTTATTTTGAGTCATCTTTATTAGCAAAAGTTTCACAATGGACTAGGGAGTAAACTAGCCTTTTCCCTTCGCAGTAAGTTAACATTTTCCTTCAACATCACAGTGATGTTACCATTCTTTGCGTGGCGGGGTTAGACAACTTGGACTGCCATGCTGGCTTTTGTGCTACAAAATTATGCAATTTGTGGCCATAAATTATGAGAACGGATCTAAGGGCTTCCACCACCGAAGCCCTTGCCATCGAATACCAAAATATGAAATTATTATTTTTTAACTTGCACTTTCAATATCCGCCAATTGCACAAACAAATTATTGCACTGATTTTTATCTCGCACGATGCAATACTCAATTGCTGCCATACCGATCTTCTATCTCATGGATGCTCCACCAGCTGCTGCTTGGTGGCTTGGGCTGAAGCAGGGATGAATTCCATGTGAACCCTAGTCCAAAACAACCATTGGTAATTATATGTGTTGTTATGTGAAAAGTTAGGCTTGCCCAAAGTCCATGGTGAAACTTTGGTTAACAAAGGGGACCCAAAGTGAAGTTTACTAAAAAACTATGGATAAACTTGTGCATAGAATGTGCTATAAAAAACTATGGATAAACTAAATCTTTATATATATAGTGTCCTCTTTATGCTATGAAAAGTCCAAATTACCTCCTAAACTATTGCGACAGTCCAAATTACCTAGATGAACAATAAACCAGACATTTGTCCCCTCAACTCCTCAAGCTGGACAAATAAACCCCCGATGCCAATACATGCCTGTTTTGATCCTACGTGGCAATAAAATCCAGCTTTCATCCTATGTGGCAGTGGGCCCAACTGACATCCTCTATCTTCCCATCCACATCTTCCCCATGCAAGTTAGAGAGAGAGAGAGGTGCAGCCTTTTCCTCCAAATCCAACTAACTGTTCTCCTGTTCTCCGGTGCAACAATGGCGGCGATAACACCTAGAAGCGCCAACCCTCCCTCAGTTCGCTTGGCCGCCCCCCAAATGTAACCAGCCACACGTCTACTCCTCCTGCTGCTGCTACTTGTATGATTTGTTTATGTTCTGGATGCAAAAAAACCAACCAAAATACCGATCAATTTGCAGCCATATGGCGAACCTGGGCAACGGCACCAAGGCATATGCGCGATTAAAGCAGTATGAGTACCGCGCCAAGCCTCATCCTCATCACCAACTCCCACCCCCATGACACCCACAAGCCAACCGCTGAGCCCAAGATGCTCTTGGGTAGGATTAACCCTAGAAGCTTCGACAACTGTGCCTTCCATGGCAAGCCCCTGCTGAGCTCACAGAGAAGCTCACCAGGTCTCGCAAGAAGAAAGTGTGTCACGCTGCTAACCCCGTTGATCTCCACTGCCACGACATCCTAGGAGTAGTGTGTGGTGGCCAAGCAGTTCCCCCGAGCAGCGTGGAAGAGGTTGGGGGAAGCCGGTGGAAGGATAAATGATGCAGATCCATGATGATGGCCCGACGACAAGGCCAACGATGGTGTGGGTAATAGCAGCATGTGAGACCATGGCGCTCCTCTCTCTTTCCTCTAGTAGTTGCCACCATGGTTGCCCCAAGCATGAGCTCTGCCTTTGGTACCCAAAGGGAGGTCGAGAGCAAGCAAGAGCTCTACCGGAAGCCGCTGCCTTCACCAAGCTACCCAAGGGGAGCTTGAGATCTGCCGTTAGCCTTCGTCTCCAACGGCCACCTCCATGGACCTCCCCCCCTCTCCATGTCACGGAGCACCCGCGCGAGAGAGGTAGAAAGAAAGAGTGAGGGGTGAGAGATATGACATGTTGGCCCATTATTTTTTTTTACTAGACTGCCACATGTGCACCATGTAGGTCTAAAACCACTTCGAATTGAGTTAGTTTTAATTTATTTGGAGGGGCGGGGGAGGGGGGGTGTGGTTTAGTTTATTTGTTCAGATTGAGGAATTTGGGGTGTCAAAATGTCTGTTTTGATGTTAGAGGGGTAATCTGGACCGTTGCAACAGTTTAGAGCCGTAATTCAGACCTCCAGAAACTAAAGGTCTCAACAACTTTTTTTAACAATTAGCCGCATATAATCCAAACTGGCGCGTTATTTTCAGAGGGTAGTTTTAGCCAACTTAGCTGCATGTACAACGAGAAACATGATTAGAATATGATTAATTGAGTATTAATTATTAAAAACATGAAAAATGGATTTATTTGATTTATTTTTTATATAGAAAGTTTTTACACAAAACACACTGTTTAGTAGTTTAACAAATGTTTTAGCGGAAAACAAAGGAGTAGCACGCTACTCCTCAAATAGCTGTTTAGGACAGGGACTAAATGCACACGTTACAAAAGACTATTATTATTTCTTTATCAATGCCTCTGGGGTTTCCCTTATCTTCAGCTCTGTTTGGTTTCACCAATGTGTTGTGGCATGAAAAGAATGTACACGCACACCCTTGCTTAAGGCATTTATCTATATTCTCTCCCGGGGTTGTCAAGCGAAGCTATTCTATTTGTTTATCTTAAGTACATGTGTTCTATTAGATCCGGTCTCAACGTAGATGTCATAAATAGATGCTTCAGATTTTACTTTTTTTAATTAGTGTCGATATTTCTAGCTTTTTTTGATTAACGCGGGTTTTTTTAGTTTTTTGTTTTCATAAAATTAATGTGATTGCTTCTAGGAGAGTTTTTAATTGGTACAAAGAAATATATAGATATAGATCTGTAATGTATAGGAAGTCCTAAATATTATATTATGCAACTTGTAGGTTGCCATGTACAGAACTCCATTCTCACATCTCATTGCATCACCTAATCCTAATATCCTATAGATATGAGGCATTCCCTTCACCATGTCTCTTCTTATTCTTCGAAACATATATACTCCTATAGTGTCCTATAATGTTTCTGAACTAGTCTGATGGCATCCTTCCTTACTTAAAATAAGTTAACTGCAAGGTTGAAGCGACTGACCTTAATATAGATGCCTGATCTTGTGTTAGCTGTATATGGTTCTTTAAAACACTACAGAAATTTAAGTAAGATTAGTGAACAAATCCTCTCGATCGGAGCAATATTTAAGTTAGCTTCCGGTATATCCTTTGCAATTTATTCAAAGATCCTCGACATATACCAGAACAAATACGTACACATGTTCCAAACATCCAGTGAATGAAACAAAAATTAAACAGGCAATGGTTCACTATCTGCTTTCACAGGTATATGTATTTGTTAGTTTATGGAAGCAATTGATTAAGAATACATGGTGTGCCATTTCTCATGCAACAAGTCGATCGATCGATTATTAATTTTATGGTAGCTGGAAGCAAACAGATCACTTGTACGCTAATTTGTGTTTGCCTTCTTTTATGTACTTTCATATATAGAAAAATAACTAATTAAATTATGAATTCCATTGTGTGTCGATCGGTATTGATCAAGAATATATATAAAACCATCTTCTAGCAAACCTGATATGTACTGTTGTTCTCCGTTTCTTGTTTTATCTTTTGACTTACATGTGCGGCTTTACTTCTGCAGACGGCCGGTACACCAGGTTGCTAAATTAATCGTCGACCACTACACTGGATATCCGATCATCACTTGGTCGTCCTTAAAGATTAGTGGTAAGTGATAATTATATCTCATCTCTAACGAATAAAAACCTATCAATAGTAATTAACACCTTTGACGGGTCACATAGAAATAGCCCGTCTCAGATGACTCACATCTGTGATAGGTGGATCTTTCAGCCCGTCAAAGGTGACAGACACTTCTGACCGGTTTTAATTCTCACCTTACATAGGTGTGAAAAATCATCCAAAAAAATCAAATGCCTCAATCCCAAGGTCACGAGATGAAGCAAAAAATCAAATACATCTCAAAATTCATGATACAACAACTTTACATTTTATTAGCAGATCTGATAGCATCCAAGAAACAACTACACATAAAGCAAAAGATGCATGACACATCTAACAATATACATCACATAAGTAACGATCTCCATCTTAACAAACTACACATCAGCACAAATAACAGAGAATATGCCCCTATCTAAAATTTGGCAATGAACATATGCAAGATACGAAATCAAGCACAAATGAACATTTGCAAGATACAAAATCAAGCACAACCTACAAGAGTCGGAGAGGATGGATCCGCGTTCTCGGTGCCTTGAGGACGAAGGAGACGAGGAAATGACGGTGGTACTCGTGGGTGATGGAGGCGGTGGTGGATGCCAGTGGCCGGAGAGAGGTCGCGGACGCCGGATCCGTGTCCTCTGACCTCGTGGAGGCCAGATCTGTTTGCTAGCGGTCGGATAGCGGAGGAGGAGGCGACCACCAGTCGTTGGAGAGGCCACGGCGGCCAGATCCACGTCACGGAGGCCAGATTCGGCGTCTAGCGGTTGGGAAGCATCGGCGGCGTCAGCGGCCGGATCCTTGGTCCGGAGGCTAGATCCGGCGGTCAGTGGTCAGGAGGTGTGGGAGGCATCGGCGGTCGGCGGTCGGGAAGCAAGGAAGGCGGCGACGGCGGCGGCCAGATCCGCGTGCTAGAGGCCAGACCCGGTGGTCAGGAGGCGGCGGCGGCGTCGACAGTCGATGATCGAGAGCAGATGTGAGGGAGAGAGAGCCGGTGAGAGGAGGAAGAAAGAAGAGAGAGCGGAGGAGGGGAGGATTAAGGGCATGGGGG